>CM036550.1:19586340-20786340 GCA_020745685.1 Tautogolabrus adspersus
ACACACACCAAGCACCAAATCCTCTTAGCTTTATAATGAAGGAAGTAAAGGAAGAGGTAAAGAGAAGCAGGGAGAGGAACATTTCGAAAGAGAAGAAAAGACGGCAAGGATGGAGAGAAATAACGACAGCGCAGCAGACGACAGAGATGCAGGTCAAGATAAAAGGATAAACACTGAGGGATATAAAAAACGAGGGGATGTTGTGATGGAAGCAACAGAGGAATGGGAGACAGAAAAAAAAGTTGAAGGGGTGACAGTTAAGAGTGGATTGTGAAATAACAATGCTTTGTTGCCATGGAAACACACATTTTTATCAGCCCGAGAGGCAGGGAAGTAACCTGCTTGTTAAACCTTTCTGTGCTATCTTGTTAAGCTGTTGTTGTGTTTGTGCCAGCAACAGTATGTCTGCAGTCGTGCCGTGGTGTTCCCTAATGAAACACTGTGGGCACATGTTGGCTTTGTTCTGTTTGTGGGTTTCTCTATTCTCTCTAGATTTTTAGATTAATTACTCTCTCCGACAAATGTATGAGGTTTGGATATGTTAATAAAGTCGGTAAACAACGGGTACATTTTGTATATTGGTGTTTAGGCAACAGTTAATAAGGGAAGCTCAACTTTTCTGTAAAACAAGGAAGCCATCTTTTTGTACATATGTTTTCCACAACTGTACACTGAAAATTGGTCATCTGCTGGAGCGCTGGTTTAGCTTAGTTGGCAGAGAACATGTCCTGACCCAAATTAAGAGGTAAAAGTCTTTAATTTGATTTCTACCTGCGGCTTTGTTGCATAACATCCCCACTCTGTCTTCCTCACATTTCCTGTCCATCTCAGCTGTCTTATCCAATCAAAGCAGGCCAAAAGGGACAAAAATATGGTTATCTCCTGATAGCTTTAAAAAAATATACAGTAAGGGTCTTCTGTTGCTCGATATCAGACAGAATTACTAACTCATTGCCTTTGGTTTCTTTCCTCAGTCTGATATTGCCTCCTCTTTGACTTTAACTGGGTCACTGGTTGGTTTAGTTTGTACGTCCTATGTACAGAGGCTGTTACCCTCAAAGATGGCACCCCAGGTTCAAGTCCGACTTGTGGCCACTTTCCTTTATGTCATCCCCCACTCTCTCTCTCTTTAACTCACTCTCTCTGGTTTCCAACTCCATCCGCTGTCCTATCAGACTAAAGGCATAAAGAAAAAAAACAAAAGAAATGTTTAAAAAGAAATGTGATTCTAACTAAACAATTCTAACACTCAAAAGCCCAAAATAAATCTTACATTTGTTTTTGTCTGTCGCTGTATAAGCACTTGTGTTGTTGCAGGGTTAGGGTAAGTATTAACAAGTTGGTTCTACATTTTTGACGTCTTTCCAATTCTATGCTTTTGCGTTTGTTGTCGCCATGTCTGTGTTTGTTGTGCTTCCTGCTTTAGTCAGCTTGCTTCCTGATTGGCTATTGTTCCAGTCCCAGTGACTAACCACCGAGTGCATGCTCGGCTGTCCTCTGCGTTCTCCCCAAACAACAGGATTTCTGATCAAATCAGGGGGGCCCCAATCATGTTATGAGCAAATCGAGGAGGGTAAAATCTTAACACACCTCATACCACAGGAAAAACTGGTGAGATAATCTTTGGAAGCATCAGATAATCGGGTCTATGCTGACTTCTGTCAGAAGAGGGGAATTGGGCCCAAAATCGCCCCGATTATCTTGTAGTGTGAATCCTGCTTTAGGTATTTGCTTGAATCTAACATCATTTGGATAACTGGATAGCGATGTATTTCCATTCATACATAATTTTTTTTGTTGTTGGCATGAGCAAAGTCAAAACAAACTTTGATGTCTTGCCATATTGCCATATATCTCTTATATAATCGTCACCTTGTTGCTAATATCCTTTGTTCAAAGACACAATTTGATAATGCTTAACAAAATGCTGACAACAGCACAAGACCCACAGGTGGTGCCGATTGGCTAATGGACCAAAAGCTGGAACCAAAAACAACCCAAACACGCAGCAACGCCTGTATTGTGATCGATTTTACAAACAGCAAGACATAACACAAGAGATTCTTCTCCTTTTTAAAATGCTCCTGCTGTACAGAGTTAACAAAAATACCACCCCATTTTTACAAAGAAAAAATATGTCTTCCTGAACCCTCTGGGGAGCTCTGATCGCAGACAAAATGCTCAAATCAGGTCAGTTCATATCAGCAGCTCACATGCCTCCTCGCATGCTAATTCAGCACATCCCTTTTCAGCACAAAGCTCTGTCAACAAAAAGATCAGATCTAAGTCCTGCACCTGATGATTTGAAAGCAGCACACTGACAGCTTCTTTGATGGCCTCAAAACAGCCACAGGAGATTTGTCCTTTTCCTTGTCATGTCTGAACATACTGTTTTTTAAAGGTTATAATCTTAGAGGTTTACAAGTTTTGGATAGAATTTTGGTTATTGTCTTTTATTTTGTAATTTAATTGCATTTATATTGTAGTGTTCTCTATAGATTATAGATTGTATTGTTAAGAGTAAATCTATCTGGAAATAAATCACAGAAAAAGATCAATGCATGTAAAAAATAATATCAAAGTCGGCCTCGTTGTTTGTCGTTCACTCTCCTGAAGCCTAAACAAAGTTTTCATTTTGTATGTTGTTTTCTGTTTCCAGTGTGTTCTTTTGTTAATTTTGTGAACGTGCACTGCAGGTAGCTACGTATAACGGCAAAAATTCTCATTGTAGCGACTCTGTTGCTTCTTCTTCCACTTCGGGGTCGTTCTTTTAACGCCATGCCTTACCTCCTGAGACACGCACACCCCCACCAACACCATCCCCCCTCCTGTCCAACAGGGATAGTCTCCCGCTGTGAGCTGCGTGTGTGAACAACCAACTCAGGGGGATTTCAGGGACAGTGCACCTGAAATTTCTACACGTTGTCTGTAAGCGTGCATATTTGAAAACAGCTTGTGACTTCGGAAAAGAGATGTTAATGTCTAAATTTGCAAACATTTCCTACGCCTGCTTGCTCAAAATATACATTTTTAAACTACTAAAATGTGGGATTGGTTTTATTATGTAGAAGTCACAACCAGGAAACACATTCGTCACGGCACAATGGCCCTTTTCCCCTCATTTGTTAACCTTGATTGGAAGCTTTAACTGGCCAAGTTCATCGGTTTTGTGTCAGACCTTTTCAGGACTTCATCAAAGCAATAAACCTTAGACAAAACAAACAAAAGACTTGCACTGCTATGCACACACTTTACAATCTGCCCATTCACTGCCGCATATGGTGATCACAGCAACAATATCTCACAGAAATATCAACAGTTATTGGCTGTAGGAAATGATATCTCAGAGTCCAGGTTTTTCCTGCCCAAATATAAAAAAAAGTGCTTGAAAAGCAACTTGTATACACTCACAGTCACTGTCAATTTATTTATACAGAATTTTAATCAGGTATGCTCCAAGGTTGGAGATTATTGCACAGGAATGTCTTGGTCAGCTAAGACAGTAAATGGATCAGGGGAGGGTATCATATAGAAGTTTGGCACAAATAAACGTACACATGCATCGGCTGATCTTTCTCCCTCACTTTTTCCTCATTTCTAGTGAACCTCTCTCTCCCTCTCAGTGATACTGCTGATTCCAGCGTCACAGAGTTGCAGAGCCGTGCAGTTATTCCATTGAGTTAAACCATATCTACTAAAGTGGAGGAGAATAGGATCGTATCTTGGTCGTCTGATTCAAAGATGAAAGGCAGCAGTTATGTGTGTAATCGCCAGAAACCACATGGACCACACTGAAGGTTTTTTTTTTTTTAAGACTGAACTTATCATAAGACGAAAAGGGCTTTGATTTCTATAAAAAAATTCATCATTGTATCTTTATTTTCATCCTTGTATATTTTTTGATAAGGGAATAAATGTAATTTCTCTGCATGAAAAGAAATACTACTTTTCCTTCCAAAAGGATTTCAAGATATTTCTATATTCTGTTCTATGACATTTAATTAACTGTAACACATCTTGTGAGATATTTGGGTAATTTATTTTACACAAATATTTCCCATCCCACTTTTCTTTTTTGTTTGACAACAAAAGGCTATCATTGTCAGATAAATGTTGGCGCTGCTGAAATAGACTGACTCACTCCATCTGTGTTCATGTGCATGTGCATGTGTTATAAGACACAAGGGGAACAAAGGATTTCCATGACACAAGGGGCCCAGGACAGGACTGAGGGGGGGGGGGGGGGGGGGGGGGGGGAGAGAGAGGATGAATTAGGAAAACGTAGCAGAGCAGCGGAGAGACTCTGGAGGAGTCCAGACAACAGAAAAGGGGATCAGAGGATAAATGAGGAATAAATGACAGGGAAGTTTGAGAAAGACATGCTTTAATGGTTTTAGGGTTGAGCACTTTTGAGGGCTTTTGTTCTTTGCAGTTTCTTAGCTCATAGTCTTTCAACTTTGTAGCACAAAGCTCAGTGGAAGTCGGGCAGTAAGTCAGCTCAGGTCTTCCTCGGTTAATAGGGAGCTGTGTGGACCAGTTAACTGAATTTTTGGCTTTCAAAAGTCAACTTTAACAAGCAAAGTCAGTCTGACCCTGCCAAATTTGTAATCCTTCTTTGACTTTGTCTCAAACTACAGCAATGCCACTCCCTCAAGGTCAAATTTAAACTCAATAAACCATAGCTGCAATCATTAAAAAAAAAAAACAGCCTTAATCCGGATTTTGAACTCTTGCTAAAATATTAGATTTCTTTCAGCTTTTCAAAAAGTAATGATAAAGATATATAAAAAATGACCCTTGGCCATACTCACACACACAGCTACACATTTCAAGAATTTGCTCATTTATGTTTTGTTTTATTAATAAAAAGTTGAAAGGTTGTTTGCTATTTTGCTCATAGCAACTGAAGCATGTCGAGCATATTGAGATACTCGCTTGGTAAAACTCACAACAACATTTTTTAAATTCCTGGTTAAATGTTGAGAAAGACGAAAGAGATGTAACTTTTAAGTAACCACATGACCAGAAATCACCTTCATGCCTTACATCTTAAGCCCTGAAAACATCACATTCCCTCCAAACATAGTAAGCCCTGACAATTACTTTTTTCATTAGATGCAGCAGATAAAACAGATAAGTACATGTCATTTCTAAGGGAAGGGAAAAGGCCATTCAGTCTGATACTCAGACTACATTAGCAGAGCAAGATCATTGTTAAGACAACTGTCAGTCTTCAACTGCAGTTTTCACAATGGGGTTTCCTTTCACTGGATACACTTTCGTATAAAATCTGTATGAATGTACTTTGGAGTTGCATCCCAAATACACTTGCTATTCCCTTAAAAAAGGTCTGACCAACAAAAATGATAAAGAAAGTATTTTACTCAGCACAACGATACTATAATAATATCTACTGACAGATTACAATTTAAACTTTTATTCAAGTAGTTGACATTTGATTTGCAGTAGTTCAAGTGTTTTTACTTTGTGATTTGATATTTTTATTTGTTGTTTTTTTGGCTATGTGGAGCAGGAGTAGAGAATGTAAACTCTTTTGTATGTTGTCACGCTCTTCTAGAAAATGCTTTAAAAATCTGGTTTGATGGTTGATTATCAGCGCTCACCCAGACGTCTGTTGTTCCCCCAACAATAGACTACCACCAGCAGCAGCCTGTGTATGTGTGTGTGTGTGTGTGTGTGTGTGTGTGTGTGTGTGTGTGTGTGTGTGTGTGTGTGTGTGTGTGTGTGTGTGTGTGTGTGTGTGTGTGCGTTTGTGTGTGTGTGTGTGTTAATCATGCAGCTCTTATCAGCGACCGTCAGACCTGCAGAGTCTCCGATGTGCTCCCTGCTGATAGCTGCACACACACGGGTCTCCTCCCCCATCGGGGTTTTAAATAGAGAACTAATAGACCTCAGCCTCTAAAATGAAAGCCCAAGATCATTACCAGGTCAGAGTGACAACTTGCTAGTACAGTAACTAGAGTAAAAAACAGCTGATGATACGCTGGCCTTCTTGATGTGCCGTCACTGAGTGGGAAGGAGTTGAGAAAGAAAGACACTGCTGCATGAAACGCCTCCACCCAGCAAATGCAACCTCAATTCACACCATCCTGCTGCAAAATCTAATGAAAATATGCTTCATCAAGCAGATGATTTCGGCTTATTATTCAAACCCAGGCTGTCATTTGCATGCATTTGGTAAAAAGATGTCTCGGAAATAATGCTTTCTATGAAGGAATATCACAAAAGAAAGTTCATTTAGAGGTGCCTTTAAATTCCTCTTAGATATATACATTTGTTCAAATAAGCAGAAAATGTTGCAGATTGTAAAAGGGCATTTCTTGGATTTTATTAATTTAGTAACCTGAGGTATTAGAGGTCAGATTGAGTCGACTGTGTGTGTTTGAATCATGCCCTGCAACACATGACTGTGACTCTGATTTCGGATTTGACGTTGAGAGAAAGACATAGAGAGGGGAGGGTGAAAGGATAAAATCAGTCATTAGAGTCTATTCACTCTGTCTCTATGGGGCCAATGGAAAGGCTCTTAACCTACTGACAAAGACACACACACACACACACACACACACACACACACACACACACACACACACACAGAAAGAGAGAGAGAGAGACAGTGAGCTGTAATGAACAGCCGGGGGAGTCTATTGCCCCTTCTGTTCACATTTAGACTCTTGATTGGTCGAGACCTCTGACCAGGAAGGTCAAAGGTCAACATTTTGACCCCATAGGACAGCTGTATATATGTAAGGTTGTGTCTGTGTGTAATAGAAAGTGAACTGATATGAAGAGGTCCAGAAGCAACAGCAAAAGCTTTCCTACTTTAATTAAGAACTTTTATGCTCAAAACTTAATCAGAGTAAACAATTGCTTCTCCTTTTTTTTATAATAATCATGTCATTGTGATATCAGGTCAGCGGCTCATTCAAACAAGGTCTGTTTGAATGTGTGGGAACTCCAGTCTGCAGATGACAGCTCGTTAAACAAGGGAGATTTGACCACCAACCCCAACCCCCCCCCCCCCCCCCCCAGGCTCTGCAGCAACAAGGTCAAACACAGAGATGGAGGACAGCAGCGTCATGCAGTGTTTTGGCTTATTCAGGTAACCACAAAAACAAATGTGAAATTGTCACATATATTAGTGGTTAGAAAGTCTGGCTTAAAAATTCAACGAGTTTGATCCCTCACACAAACTTGACACTTCTAAAAGCAGATGACAGGGCCACACCAGTGTCACTCTGTTTTCTTTATACCCCTTTTTATTAATTCCCAGTCCAGACCAAGATCCAGCCTCCTGTGTTGAAAAAGGAAGCTAATGAAGAAGGGCAAAAAAGTGCAGTTCCTCAAGTGTCCACTTGATACTGGCTGGGCAGCGGTGAGCACTGTTAATCAACAAATGTGCTTGTTAAAAAAACTTTTTTAACAAGAGTAAGAGGTTTCAATAATCTTTTTTCAACTCTTTTTCGCAAATTGCTTTAAAAAAAATAGCTGTGATAATTAACAATAACGGACATTTGCCTAGCTGTGCCAGTGGGTGATGTCACTGAGACTGTACGTCCATGTCTTCTACAGTCTTTGTCCTGCCTAAGTGAATGTGTAACTGAGATGTAACTAATGTAGCAACAGTCATTACTAAGTAGCTTAGCTTTTAAATGCTGGACCATGATACGCACTTGTCCTTTTTTTGAATTCACCATTAGATTATTTTCCATCTGCCCAAATCCATGTAAATGCAACATCAGTGTTTACAAAAAAATTAAAAGAGAGAAAAGAAGTCCTACATTTGTAAACCTTTTCAGGATTGATTACTTTTCAGTGCTAAATAATCAATCATTTGATTTCAAGTGTCATAAAGATGAGTGTTTTCCAAAGTAACAGGGGTTAATAAAGTTGACCTTCATACTACAAGTTTTGCTGGAGCATTTTGACCTCTTCAAGCCTTTCACTCTTCATGCACCTTGTTAGTTGGTGAAGTTTTGCCAGAAAATCCCACTTTGCTTCCAAAGTAACAGTGGTAGACGATTTTGATGACCCCTTTTAAAATCAGTCTCAATATTTAAATCACGGTTCTTACATTATGATTAAATCTTACATTTAGCCTGTTGTGCCTGTTTAGCGGTTAAAGCAAGGGCCCTGTCTGCAGAGGCTACAGTCCTTACGGCTGTCCGGGGTTCGAATCCCCCTATTCACACGTAGCTTAATTCCAAAAGCACCGTTTCCAGAGCATTCCCCCTTCAAAATGTCACTGACAGAGGACAAAATTTCCCATTTCTAAGTTAATACTGTTACTGCTGTTGTTGTAACTGAGGCAATTGGTTGTTGTTTATGTGTTTGTGCCGCTCCACAGTTTTCTTGTTTGCAGCACTGCACTATATTTTATAATAAGCTATGACGTAGAGCAACACAGCAATAAAAACTTTGCACAGGGTTACCAGGGGTTAAACTGTTGAGTGTTGAGTACTGTTAGAAATGAATAAAAACCTGAGGAATCATTAACGAATTCCCATTACACCCTGATTCCATATCACCTCACCTTTCTCTTTGTAATCCCTCCAAACGTGACAGTTATTGCGGGGTACAGAGGCACATGTCAGGCGAGGGATCACTACCTGCAGTGATGACAAAGGAAAGAGATAAGGGTGGGAAAAAAATCAGCAAATAATAAAGAAATACAGTGAAGTCATAACTTTGATTGACATACAAAACAAGGGACCTTAAATTACAATTAGTAGTAAATTGATCAGCCCAAAGCAGGATGTATGTCAGGATATAAATATAAGGGAGAGGGACAGAGAGGTGTAGAGATAGAGTAAGGTACAGAATTGGGCCAAGCAGGGATCAGCTTCACACAGAGATCACAGACATGCAGCCCTGTCTGCTTGTCTGTTTACCTCCCTCGCTCCATCTTTACCTCCATCTCTGTCTGATTTTGTTCTCCCCGCATCTCTGTGTCTAAGCTCATCTCAGAGAGAGATGAAAGATAAGCAGAGACAGAGAGACGGGGCTGCAGTAAAAAAAAAATGCTGTTAAAGAAGAAAAAAGGACAAAAAGAAGAGAAGAAGGAAATGCAAATGTATTTTTTATGGACCGGTCAATGACAGCAACAATGGCGCTTCCTCTCCATTTCTCTTTCCTCAATAGGCTGTTGACAGGGCAATGAGGTCAGGGGGTGACATAGGGGAAAGATCACACCCTGATCAATACACGTGACCACCAAACATTGACATTTTCCATCTTTTCAGACTTGTAAAAAGCTCTTGAACCCTACACACACTCCCTGCTACTAAACCTGACTGAAAAGAGAATCAAGAGGGAGGAGTGTCCCCCTAACAGTTTGCAATGGACTTTTTTTTTCCAATATGGGAGGATGTAAAACATGGTGCATGATGCAGTCCTCTTCTGCTTGATGTTCTTTAATCCATCCATTTTCTATACTGCTTATCCCGCTCAGGCTCGCAAGGGGCTGGAGCTGATCCCAGCTGTTATTGGGCGAAAGGCGGGTAACATCCTGGACTGGTCGCCAGTCAATTAAAGTACCGATATACAGAGACGAACAACCAGTCATACTCACATCCACAACTGCAGAAAATTTAGAGTCACCAGTTAATCATTGTTTCCTCTTTTCTAGATCCTTGCTTGTGTTGTACTATCTCTCTGATGTACGTCGCTTTGGATAAAAGCGTCTGCTAAGTGAATTGTAGAATTGTAGAAAGCATCGGAACAAACTTTACAGCTGATATGAAGAACATATGAAGGCCTCTTAAAAGATGATCATAAAACATGGATATACAAAATACATGGACAGATGTGCAGTTTGCACATCTGTACCCTAACAGTGTGCACGAAGAGAGAAAAAAAAATGAAGAAAAAAATCGAATAAATGTTTCTCTTGATATCTTATGCTAAAAAAATTGCTGCCCACTTAAGAAATGAGGATAAACCTTTGATTTAAAAAATGGCAAAAAAAAAAGCTGGTTAGGATTTTCTAAACAAATATCTACATTGGAATAGTGAAGAAAACATGTTTAATAAGTCCAACTTGTGAAGCCAGTGCTACTTAAAGGTGACAGGGGAACTTCACTTCACCACAACTTTAATTTTTGAAGACAGCCTCTTAGTGGAATATCACGGTGATATAAAGGACTTTTCACTGTGAAATCATTGATCATGATAATTAAACTTCTCCAGTTTCTCCTGTGATTCTAGAAAAGACCAAGATCCTTTTTCCCCAGACAGGTTTTAAATATGCTCCACGGGAATTTAGTGAAACAATAATTAAGTGCTAAAAATGATCAAAAGAGCAAATTACATTTAGCTGTGAATGAACTAAAGGAGAACTATAAACCAATGGAAGGAGGACTTTTTCTACCACAACATTAAACCTGATTCTTGCCAAAATGTTTCAATCCATTGATGGAATAGTGACCTGCAGACTCTGCAGAACTATAAAAGTCCAAAAAACACAAAAAGCCATGGATCTTCTTCTGGATAAGGCCATTTCCAATTCAGAAGAAAGTATATGTTATCAATGTATGAAGCAACCTTTACTAAAAACTTAACTAAGCCTCATGTTTCCCTCTTTGTACAATGAAAACCAAATGAGAAAGGTGCATGTGTGTGTATGTCTATGAGGTAAGTGTGTGATTAGACAGACTGTGAGGAGCAGAGGAGACAAAAAGAGATCATGATGACAAAAAAACAACATGCACGTACTCAGACTTACAGGAAGAGAGAGAATGAGGAGTGCAATCATCTCCAATCAAGATGTAATTGATTTTTGCTGCCTTGAGTTCTCTCTCCCTCTCTCTCTCTCTCTCTCTCTCTCTCTCTCTCTCTCTCTCTCTCTCTCTCTCTCTCTCTCTCTCTCTCAGCAGCACCTGGCTCTTGTCACAGTAGGACACTGAGGCTCAATAGAAGCAGTGAGACACACAGTTTTACATCATTATCTTCCCTTCTTACACACATAAACACCAACTGTGTGTGTGTGTGTGTGTGTGTGTGTGTGTGTGTGTGTGTGTGTGTGTGTGTGTGTGTGTGCGTGTGTGTGTGTGTGTGTGTGTGTGTGTGTTCACTGGTCAAATCTTTCACGATGAAAACACAGTGTACAGAGTATTTTTTCACTCTTTTGCTTTCTCATCACGATCTGCTGCTTGTCGTTTACAAAAACAACGTAGCTGCTCTTACAGTATACACATGAAGAGAAAATCCTTCGGTGCTTAAGGACACTCAGTGTTTTCTTTTAGACGGAGTGCCTCTACACTTAGCTTCAGAACTACTGTACAACAGGATAAAGTAACTACGTTAATTTCCTCAATTGCTGCATTTTATATTCTTAAGGTATTTATTTTTAATTAATCATGTCCATTTATTGCTGCTTTACTTGTCTACTTGACTTAAATTAAAAAGATTGAATGAAAACAGAATGCATTCAGGGATTTATTGAAAGTTACTGTGGGTGAAACTACCATAAAGTATGAAGTGCATTTAAACAAGCTCCACTTTATTAGCTGCAACAATAAAGTGATGCTTACACATGAATACATAAACAGTTGTAATAGTGACGTACTATATCATACTGAAAGGGATCATTCTGCTTTATCAATATATGGTATCACTTTTGTGACTTGAAGAGTATGTTGATGCAAATTGTGTTTATCTTTTTATCTTTTCAGAATGATGGACTTTAACAGTATCAGTGCTGGCACTCTAATCTTGTAATATCATGTTTTGATGTAGTAATAAAGATTTGATAGATTTAAATGTTACAGTGTATCCTGGTTTTATAGATACAACAGACTGTGAAACAAACCACATCTGAAAGTAAATACCCAGCTTTTTTGGTCCTGATGTATTCTTCAATGTTCGATGTTTTTTTTTTAAGACGTCCCTGAAGGAATTGGAAAGCCTTTACATAACTCCTGGAATAAAGAAATGTGAAAACAAATTCCTTTGGAAGAAAAGTTCAACGCCCTACCTTCCTCCTCGTCCTCCTCCTCCAGTTAAAGGCTAAGGGGTCCCTCCAAAAAACAGGTACGAAACATGTTTGAGCCTTTGAGTGAAACATTAACAAGCTGAAGGAGGCTCTGTCCATGTGAACACAGACCAAAGATCAACACATTCAGAGGGAGTTTTACTTCACTCTCTTTTAGAAAGTCTTTACTCCACACTATATTTACAGGGTTTATTTGATTTTTGCTATACTAATATGCAGAATGTCGCATATATGCCTTTAAGCCAGAAACTGTATGGACACCACATACTGTGTTGTTGAGCATACAGTATGTGGTGACAAAGTCCAAGTCAGTGAAGTTTCAGTTGATAATATGTTATTCTGAGTATGTATATGAGTTAATGTACAGGAAATGTATTTAGCTTTGTTTTTTTAGCAGAAAAAAATGGTTGAAGGCTGTCACAAAAACAGCTAAAAGCTCAAGGGCTTCCCCAGATGTGTGTGTGTGTGTGTGTGTGTGTGTGTGTGTGTGTGTGCGTGCGTGCGTGCGTGCGTGCGTGCGTGCGTGCGTGCGTGCGTGCGTGCGTGCGTGCGTGCGTGCGTTGCCTGCGTGCGTGTGTGCGTGTGCGTGTGTGTGTGTGTGTGTCAGTGTGTCTACAGCCGTATGTTAATCAATGCCGTTAATGTAGCAATGAATTAGTAGTTTAGATGTCACGGGACGCTTAACACAGCTGATCCTTACCAGACACCCACTGAAACACACACATACACACATACACACAGCCCACAGGACCCCTGGGGACCACAGGCGGACATTGTATAGTAGGCTAATTATCCCAAATTGCTAAAGTAGTAGAGAGGGTGTGTGTGTGTGTGTATGTGCGAGTTAGCTCTCACAGCTGCTCCTGGTGTCAAGCCTTTGATAGATGAGAGATAGAGTGAGTGTTCATTTACTGCTCGGAGACACACACACACACACACACACACACACACACTCGCACACATGCACACACACCTGACTGCTCATTTATTGGTCTAACAGATTGGTCTTTTGTTGCTCGGTCGCTGGTTCACGCTGGAAGAACCGCTGAAGTTCAGGCTACGACGCTCGGGGGGAAAAGTACCCTGTCGTCAAGCATAAATGCCTTAAATGCTGCAACCAGACCTCCTATGAAATTTGTGGTTATAATTAGGAAATAAGAGGCGTCATAAAGAGACAGTGGTTTGACAATGAGCAGACGCAGGGGAGAAGCAAGTGTGAGATGGATGAGTGGATATGATTGCCTTCATTGCCGACAAATAGGACTCACAATGCAATCACAGTTGCTTTCTGTTGTTTGGGAAGTTTTTTTCACATAACCGAGACAAAACTTTTTACCACTTTAAGGCTTTTTAAAGACAATACGGCTGAAAGTTATCATTCAGTTGTGTTAAAGATTTACATATTCAGGAGAAATGAATGGACTGGGGGAAAGTGTCACCATAGCAGTCAAATAATCAAAGAGTGTTGTTCTTTTAAACTTTGAGAGGCTACATTTTAGACAAGTAACAAACAAAAATGACATTTTATGTTTTCTGTCAAGAGCATCACACATGATCCTTTATCTCATAGAGTGAATGTTTAATACAATGATAGTACGGAGCACACTGTTGACAGGAACATCTGTGTTTTATATTACTTACTGATTTATTGGGATTACCTGAAAATGAAAATCTGCCTTTCTATGAAAGAAGCTTATTTTGTGTAAATCTGACAAACTCCCAGATAGAACAAGTTCTTAATTGAACATGTCTGTTCAGGATTCTAACCCTTAACACGTTATTTATTAATTAAAAAATAGTAATATTCATCTAGTCATATGAAAGACATTTAACTCTTTTGTTCAGTTTGCATACCAAAACAGCAGCCACAAGCCACCAATAAATGTTGTTGCCCTGAAGGAAGAATGAAATCATTTCATCTCTCTATCTTCTATATTTTGTTTCATTCACCAGAACTTTCTATCAAACAGTTGCATTGCAGGGTCAGAGTTACACTGTTGTGTCAGCAAGATTATGTTGATGATATTGAACTTTATTTTCAGATAGATGGATTGGTAAGTATATATTCCTGGGTCTTTGTTTGCCCATTGTCCTTTGTATGAGAGAATGCCCACCACCCTCACCCCCATCCCCTCTTATTTCTCCTCCACCCATCCATCCATCTCCTCATTCCACCGTCCCTCTGTCTCTTCGGTATTGATAAAGTGACGGGGGCCACAGGCTGGAAGACACCACCTCATCTGCTTTAAATTACCACAGAACCATACACACACCTGCACCAGCAGCAGCACGGCTGCGTGTGTGGGTGGGTGTAGAGGGAGGGGTAGAGCCTCTGGGATAGGTGACGGGGGAACGCCCATGACCCCGACCATACTGACAAGCGCACACACACACACACACACAACCACAACCACAACAGGGAGAGAGCAACAGAGCGGATGGGGTGTGAAATAAGCTGTAAGGCAGAGGAGATATTAAGCTGCCACATGTGTTCTGTTTACTATTCACTAATTAACCCCCAGGCTGTCTTATAGACTACAGACAAGTACACATACACAAACGCACGCACGCACACACACACACACACACACACACACACACCCCCACACACACACACACACACACACACACACACACGCACACACAAACAACATATCACGCCGCAATAAATTTGCTACTGTGTCATCGAGCTTGGTCATCAACAGTGATATGTGTTGTTAAATTATACAAGTGAAGACACAAAAAAACAAGCATTTATGTGTGTTTTTAAACCCATACACTTCCATTTAACCGTACACAAAGGACATTTTTGTGTGAAGATCCTGACCTCCAAGTTCGACTTCTTTACCGATCGCATGGTGCACAGGGTTGGCCATCTTTCTCATGTTGATGATGGATGGCTCACTAAGAAACACAGACAAGAGATGTATGAGTTTATTCCACCTGAATCATTTTATATGTCCCAAAGAAAGATGTTTGTTGGGCTGAAGGTCTTTCTTTAACTTACTCATGGCCTTTAATGATTGTGAGCGAAGTTAACTACTGTACTGTATTTAAGGCTTTTTGTGCTTATGATGGAGGATATGCAGAGCTTTTTTTGTAGAGTGCACTCTCGGTCCTGGTTGCTAAGTCATGGAAATGTATTTGGTTAGCTATCTGCCACATTTCAAGTTTAACTTAGAACCTAATATTTATGTTTCTGTTCGTTTAGCTGAAAATGTTGGTCCATGTACTATATTTCTTAAAAAGCTTCACAAACTGCTGTGAGACCAGGTAGCATGTTCTTAGTAGTGCTAGCAGATCTCAAGTTACAAATACATGAAAAACATTGCTGTACAGCACCGCTTATGGCCAGAAACTCAATGAGATACCTTTAATTCTAATTCCACCTCAAGAAATGTTTAAAATTGCTTACTTCTATTTCAGCAAAAACTTAAAAACCTGACGAAGATTCTTATTGGACTTAAAAATAAGGTAAGGTATCCAGTTGTTGTCTTTTATCACAATAGCATCTAAATGATGACATCATATTAAAAAATGTTTGACCGGTAATTAAAACAAAAACACACGACTGTGGAGAAAAAAGGATTATCTGAACACATCACAAGTATGACACAACTAACTGACAGTGACGCTTCTCCAACTGTGATCCGTTTTATCTCGGTTTACACACACTTAGCTTTCTATTTTAAGGTCTGTTTTTTGGCAGTTACTCATTACCTACCAAAATGATGTGAAAACACAAACAGATCAGTTCTTTTGGTTTCAATGATTTTTTGAAACCCTGAGCTTTTAAAGGGGATGGAAGGCTGGTGAGTGTCCCTTTGAGCACATGTGATGATATCACCTATAACACAATCAGCTGTCACCACTAATGCTCTCATCTTCACTAATAGAGTGACTCAGAGTGGAGGAGAGAGGACGAGCGGGAGGGCACTTGCTGCGTTTTTGAGTGTTGCAAAACGAGCGGTTTCTTAATAGAATTCACCATGGTGCCTTTACCTAAGGTGTCACACACAGACACACTGAACAAGAAAGAAAACACACAAACATATTCATGTACACACAATCACTCACATGCAGAGGGCTGGGGGAAGTGAGCAAGTCTAATTGAAAAGAACCAAGCAGAGAGAAATCTGATAGCTGTGGTTTGGCCTGAGGGGGGAGGAAAATGGAGAGAGGGAGGGGGGAAATTAGAGGTGGGGAAAAAAGGGAGGACATGGGGTTGAGACAAGGAGACAAAGAGGGAGGACAAGAAGAAGAGAGAGAGAATAAAGAGATAAACACTGTGAAAGAGAGTGATTACAGTAAGACAACTGCCATGAGGGGATGGCTGGACTTCTTTTAAAACTCTTCTATTTTGAGGTGTTAGTGCCAACTAGCAGAAAGATCTACAAAAACTGTGCTTAAAGAGACAGGCCATGTAAGTTTGATAAAAACAAAAAGTACTAATTTTCTCTTGTTCAGATGTTCCTAAAGATATCAGGCTACACATTGTGCCTAACGCAGACATTTTACTAAGTACTTCCAACATTTAACAATCAAAGAGACACACTGTCTATGACATAGATTTCTTCAATGTTCAAAAAGTGACCTGTTATTGTCATGATAACAGGTCACTTTTTGAACATTGTTTCTATTGTAAGATTACATTTATTTTTGCTTAATCCACTCAGAGTTCGGTTCTAACAACATTTAGCAAACATTACAGTTCATGCTATATTTTACCACAAATCAGAGCCACAATATATTGCAGAGATTAGGCGTTGACTGATTATCGGCCTTGTCAATTATCAGGAGCCGGTATTTGACATTTGGCTGATTATCGATTAAGATTGCATATAAAATTAATACATTTAAAAGTGTGCTACTTTGACTCCTCTGCAGGTGTCTTTTCCTCTGGGTGTGTTTTCACTTATCACTCGGTCTCAACTATTGTTCCGCCCACAACACTATCTGATACACAAGTAATAGCCAATCAACACTGAAGCCTGAGTGCCACTGACATGCACAGAGAAGAGAGCAGCAGTTCTAAAGGACTTTGTAGGAAACCTTTCTGTATAAACCTTTCAGAAAATGGTTGTTAAAATGTCTATCCTGCATATTTGTTGATGGATGTAGTTCAACTCTGTTGTTGAGGTACAGTATTGCCCTCTACCATATTCACAAGGCGGTTAATTTTCCTCGGATGTCTTGTTAGGATGGGAACCACGAGTTCTGTTATAATGTCCTACCACTGTGTACCCAGTATATATACATATATAACATAGGAAACCTGAAGAATAATAATCTTTTCACCACTTTCCAATCAGCTACTGAAAAGACAGTGGCTAAAGGTAAATAGCGTAGGCCTACATTTCTAGCTAACATTTATTTTAGCCCCAGAAAGGCTAACTCATTAACATGCTAACTTGGTAGGCTTTGCTTAAAAATTACGCTTGCCATGGGAAGCTTGATGGGGCTAGCTTTAATTCCTAGCTAACATTAGCCTACAAGCAGAAGATAAAGGCCTTTCCTTTTTTTTTGTGCACAAGTATCCAACTGTAACGTTAGCTAGGTTGTATGCCAACATTAGCTGTTAACTAATGGACGCTAACAGGTTATCAAATAGGTTGTCTTATCTTGACATACAATTTCACTACAGATTATCACCATCTGTTGTCCTTTTAAAAGTTGTATTAAAGTTTATCATCTTCTTTTGTGCAACAAGAAACCATGGACACATTGATACGACACCATGACAGCATTTTAGCTTCCAACCCTGAATGTGACATCAGAGGGAAGTGACTGCTGCATAAATATGGTCAATTGTATCAAGATTGAATTAGATTTTAATAATATCTAAGAATTAAGTTTTATGAAAAACTGTGACTTTTATTTGACCAGTGATTGATTGGTTAGTTTTTGCAACAAATCACCAAGACAACAGAGAGAAAAGAAGGTAGTGGCCCTCAGTTTTATGTCCCTTTGTCCTTCCCACACACACCTTTCACACACACTCTCACACACACACACACACACACACACACACACACACACACATAATGGGAAGGACAGACAGTGTTTGGATATCAACACAGCTAATGAGAGGTAAGAATAATTTGTGTTACTGAGATGTAGTAACAGCAAAGGACACAAAGTGAATTATATTATAACCCAAACAAAAGGCCATGCAAACTCACGCAGACACACTCTCACACACACACACACACACACTCACACAGCATGGTCTTTGTCTTGTTTCCACTGTCTTAACTCTCACATGTAATTAGCCTCAGTCTCCCTGTCCGTCGCAGATACCGATAGCACACAGGAGGGGGTCAGTGTGTGTGTGGGTGTGTGTGCGTGTGGGTGGGTATTGGGACAGGGGGGTCCAAGCGTCCCAAGGGATAGGTTATGACAAATAAGATTAATGTGTCCCCTATTTCCAGACTGGTGCACTGGCCTCTCTGATGCTCACACACACAATCACGTCACAATAAAACACACATACACGCCTCCCTGATAGCCTTTTCTCTCAGGAGAGGCTCCATATGGGGATTGGAGTTTCCTCTGAGTGTGGGTGTGTGTGCGTGAACGTGTGTGTTTCAGCCTCTCTGGGAAGTCACCTCCCGTTCTTTTCCTTTGTAGTCATGCAAAACAAAAACAAAGTGTTATATGCCTATGTAGTCGCATGGCTGCCTTGTTTGATTTGTTTATCAAAGTTTTGGAGAAATTGAATCTAATAATTAATTAATAACTAAGAACTTAATTCAGAAAACGTTTTTAAAAAACTATACATTGAAAGCAAACCTGTATTAATAGAGTCCAACTTGAATGCCAGAGTGTGTGAACTGAAATCTGTTGTCTACAAAAAAAAGTATTTTTATAAGAAAGGGCAAGTATGTAGATGTATTACCAACATGTAGATATTGTTTACTATTGACTGGCACCAGGTTCCATTGCTTTAAACAAAAGAAAACAACTTTGGATGACATTTGAAATCTTTATTTGCTAAATGCTATTTTAGGTCACATTCAAACCCTAATATGTGGAGACTTAAAAGTCTTGATCAGCTCCTAAATAATGTCTAACTTCTAAGTTGCTTTAGATATTAAATATAAAGAGACAACATTGAATTAACCTTTTATGTGTTTAATAATCTCGCTGTACCAACAGCAAGTGTGTTTATGTTCCGAAAGCATCGGGCTGCAGTTTCAACAGATAGGACATGTCCTCTTGTAGTTCACCTGATACGACTCCTGCAACTTGTGATGTGTGATCTTAAATGTGTTTGTGTTTATTTGTAGAGATATTCTCAATGAAGGAAAGCCTATTTCACACATTCACACATAAAACATTGCTGAAACGGTGGTGGACTCATTTCACCTTTGACCTTGGCTCTTTTGATCCTCCATGCTCGAGTGGTCATTATATATCAGCATGACAAAGAGGAAATCTGTCTTTGAGTGAGAGAGAGAGAGAGAGAGAGAGAGAGAGAGAGAGAGAGAGAGAGAGAGAGAGGCACAATGGGGATTTATATGTATGTTTGTGAGCGGAAATTTGTATGAACCTTATTGATACAACTTTACCTATGGATGATAATTATCTTATTCAGTTATTACATTTTCTAAGCAAACACACTAAATTGCCAGCCAAATAACACTCACTGGCTATAAACTGGTGGCAGATTATTTAAACTGCCTGCAGATGTATATGTAAGGGTTTCACGCAATGACTCCTGCGGTTTTTGAAAAGCAACACTCAGTGTGAGGCTAATAGAGCAGGGATGAAGGCTGAGCTGCACATTCATTAAAGTATTTTTTTGTTGAACACTTACTGGTTTGCCTCAACTCAGAAATGGTGCTCACAGATTTGATTGGTGATACTTAGGCCTCTGTTACACCCCTCGTGCAAAGCGTAGCCAAAGGAGGCATAATGGTAGGCTTTCTACACGCAATATCAAACCGCTGCAGATGATCCAAAATGCAGCAGCGAGACTGGTCTTCAACCTACCCAAAAGAGCATGTGTCACTCCACTGGCTCCCATACTGCTCGCATCAAATTTCAAACCCTGCTGCTCGATCACAAAACAGCAACAAAAACAGCTCCTCTTTACCTAAACTCTATCACCCTACACTCCCTCCCGCCTGCACTATGCTCTGCCAATGAAAGATGTCTGGTCCAACATTCACAACAGGGCCTTAAGTCTCTAACTAGAAACTTCTCCTCTGTCGCTCCCCAGTGGTGGATGAACTACCAAACTCCTTTCGATCTGCAGAGTCCCTTTGCACCTTTAAGAAAAAGCTAAAGACCCATCTCGTTCATGACCACAATGATGTTTTTGATGATAATGATGTTTGTTAGAGAATAAAGATGACATGATATTTAGGATGATTTTGATGCTGATTAGAACTCTAACTTTAAACTTCTTTACAGAGCTGTTACAGAACCACAATCTGTAAAAGCCAAAGATAAAAAAAAAACTATTTACCATGGAAGGATGTCCCACAATGCACATATATGTTTATCCGAACATGTACCAAAATGGGTTTAATTGCATAACAAACAGAGTTAGGTTACTGAAGATAAACCAGAGTAACTGAGAAATCTCAACCCAGCAAAAATAGAAAGTTGAGAAGGAAGTCAATGGAAAGTTTCAGTGTTAAATGTGTCATATTTTGTTTGGCATTCTCTTTAAAAAAATCAGTAATCAATAATCAACCAACTTGTTCAAACTACTGAATGTTTTACTCTGTCTTTATCATGGTACTGGGATCAAGTTTGAGATTGAAGTTAGGATTCTCAAGATTGTTTCTTCCTTTAGTTGTTGCGAGCCCACCCTATGAACATTGTTGCGGCTTAGGCCTTAAGGTTGACTAATAAGAATAAAATAATGTTGCCCATTCGTTGGCTACAGCAACAGATTTTGCTTCTTTTCTTATTTTTTACCCCAAAATATCATACTCTTTTTTTTTATTTCTAGTTTTTGAACACTGAAATTGTTTTGTTTTATTTTCATTGTTGGTATGTGTTACCTTACCAAAGTTATATGCACACAGTCTGGGTACCTTTGACTTTCTCTAACCTAAGATGACCCTATATTTAACATTTCTCTGTGCAATGATGAATGCTGTCTTTCTGGTATAAAATACAATCTTGTATTGTATGTGTTAGAATCTCAAATATCTTTTCATAAATCATATTTTCACACGTTTGAAGAAGAACCAGTCATAGTTCAACTGTATCAGCCTTCCCCCTCTCTCATTGCAGTCAGTTTATACCTAACACAAATAAATAGTTGGAAACTTAACGGCAGAATGTATTACACAGATCATGACTTTCACCTCACTTGTAAAGTTCAGGGTTTGTTGTGTGTGCGTGTGCGCGGGTGCGTGCGTGCGTCTTTCAGCCCCAGAGGTATAATCTTTTCCCCTTGTACTCCCGCTGTGCTTCTCTCTCCCCCAGATCGGAGCCTGTACCCCCAACCGGGAGAATGAGAATGTGTGTTTATGTATGTGTGTTGTGTCCTCCTACAGTGTTCATGTTGCAGATACCCAGGAGACAAACACACACACACACACTCCCCCCCCCCCCCGGGATCTCTGACACACACATGCCTGAAGGCCCCCAAGAGAGCTAAAAAGCAGGAGACAGGAGAATGAGTAGAAATAGTTTCCAAAAATCAACAGGACTCAATCTGTTGGTGAGGGTAAAACTCTACTAATTGCTGTAGTTTTTGTAATTATCAAATATTTTTAAGTAACAGAAGTAGAAGAAATGACCAAGATTACCAAGAAAGGATGTAAAATGGGGATACAAGGATGTTAAATATGAAGCAAAATCGACATTTTCCACGAGCTAATTGGATTAATAGGAAGCAAAATGAATGCAGGATAATCGGATGTGTTCATGCATGTGTGTATGTGCAGCACATTCGGGCCTGAGAAAAATATAAAGAATCAGAGTGAAAATACATTTAGTTGGACGCAGTCAAAAAGAGAGAAAGAGATTTGGAGAGACGAGAAAGGAAGACAAATAGAAAATGATCAAGGGAAGAAGGGAAAGAGAGACTGTCCAGTTCTGAAACTAATTGGTCCAGGATTAGAGGAGATTATAGGAAGGAAAAAAAATAGAAAAATTATACAAAGCCCTCCACAGGTCTGGTTTCCATGGAGATAGTCTGCTGCGCAACAGTGCTACAGCAACTGGGAAAGAAAATAAATACCAGTTGCTGCCTTGATTACCAGAATGATGCACTTACAAACCAGTCGAATGAAACTATTTACAGGAACAATAAAGCTTATTATAGATCTGCACAGGTGCACAACCTGTGGCTTTACTGCTAAGCTTTCATTAAGAGTTTAACAGCTGTTAACAGGGGATCACTGTAGGGTGGTAGAAGTAAATAATTGTGTATCTATCTTGGTTATCTTTTTGAGGCTGTTCAAGAGAATACAAGTCTTTTGATTGTAAGATAAATGTTAGAACAAAGACATTTTAGGAAGGTAAAGTACAAGAACATATAATAAAAATTGTAAATAAGAATGAAAATACTGGCATATGCTTATTGTTTTTACTTTTTTTGAGTTCGTATCACTTTAATGTTAACTGGGGAGCCAGAGCTAGGAGACAGGTAGCCTAGCTTAGCATAAAAGTTAAATGAGCAACAAATGAGCAGCTTTTTTTCTCATAAAGTTTCGATACAGGTTACAACAAACAAGAAGAAGACATTACATAGGTTATAGTTAGTTAGGATTGCACACACAATACTAAAAACAGTGGCCTAAGTTTTCACTTTACTCTGTTTTGCCCCACCCTCCTTCAAAACCACAACACAGACAAAAACAACATTTAGTGACAACTTCAAACAACTTCAACTTCATTTATAAATCACCTAAATAAACAAAACATGTACCAATACCGCTGCAACAGCGACACTTCTCCCCCAAATTTACTCAACTTGCGTCACACCAGCGCAGATACAAACAAAATGCATTCAGATTGTACAACATCAGTACAACATTAAGCATCCCACAATACAAATATACTTAATAATAACTTCCTACCTCCTCATTAAGCCTCAATTCGGCGTGCAATGTCACCTCAAAACACCGAGCCGCATGAGTCCCTCTAGCATGGTTCCCAAAGTACAGTAAGCTTAACGCTTCTTTATGACGGCACCAGCACTGCACGCAGACAGCATTACCTGAGCCCACCGACCCACCCAGGGCAGCTCTGCAGCTCCCATGCCTTACATATGTTTACTTCTAATTATAATGCTAAACTAGGCTAATTATCTCCTGGCTCCAACTCCACATTTATCGAAATGTCTTCGAGTGCTTCTGCTATCCACTGCTCAAGGGGTGAAAAATGCTTAACTACGGAAAATCCAGACAAAATACAAAAGCAGAAAAACCCATTCAGTACCAATTCAAGCACAAAAATAAAGTTTGACATGGCATATCAAAAAAAGGAAAGCACATACACTTACACACAAACACACACTATATCTTTCAGTTTTTTCAGAGGAAGTGCTGCCATGAATCAAGTTTAATTGGTTGCATTAATCACAAAAATATTCATAAGTGGGTGGACTGTCAATTCTTTTTCTCAAGCCAGTGCACACATCAAGACACTAACAATTTCATGATACTTACCGTCTTTGATATCTAAAATACCAGTCTTATAACTAAATAACTTGTTTCCAATTCCAAAACAGAGAGAATAAGATGAGGGCAAAGATTATGAGACAAACAGAATTAACCTCCTGAGGCCTCACATTGGCTGAAAAACATCCCTGCTTGAGAAAAACTTCCACTTATTCGCTGAGGCATCTTCTTGTTAATTAAAAACAGTCTTCTACCTTTCAAAAAGTAGCTAACAACACTTACTGTTTATGGAGCAAAGCTATTAAAACCAAAAACACTGCTTTTGGCTTTAAAACCAGCTCTATATGTGCTCAAGGACACACAGGAGATATGCCTGCAGGAGCTGGGGATCAGACCCCACACCTTTTGATTAAGAGGCAATAAACTCAACTGAGCCACAGACATCCTTAATAGATAGACAGGACAGTGGATAGAGTTGGAAATGTAGGCCAGAGAAAGTGTGGGGAATGACATGAAGGAAAGAAGCCAGGTCAGCTGCAAATATATTTAACCTGCTGTGGTTTGTGAAATATATTTGCAGCAGGTGAAATATTTAGACAGTTGACCTTCAGGGCCACCGTAGTGTAGTACTCCAGTCCAGGACTTGGGGCTCCTCAGACACCTGCAGCGGTCTTAACTGATCAGGGTGTCTCCACATAAAGGTAGATGCAGTGCTCATGTCAGCAGGATGGCAGCGCTGTAACTTAATTTACAAATGAAATCTCTAGAGTGACTGTATACTGACAGGATCAGAATCTAATGTTAAGAAAGGAAATGTGTTTTCTACACATCCCAAACGTACCACACGAGGTCCATACAGTGAAATATGTATAATATATAATCATATTTGCTGCACTGTTACTGCACACAAACCTTTACAGTTTGTGTAAACAGCTTCTCTAATCTTTAAAGTTAAGAAGACCTTCATACAGCGATACAAATCAATGAATTAACTAGATGACAAGCTTGCACATCTTATTATAATAATGTAATGATCATATGGCTCTGGGATTTAACAATATCACATCCTTAAATAGGTAAAGTATAAACATTAAGACTCAAAGAGTTAAAGACAGCCTAAGCTTGGAGCAATGAATTATTATAAATTAATATAATTGATGTGCTTAAGTGGAGAAGTGAAGCCTATATTAGAATAGTTCAGACACTCAGCTTTTGGGGACTCAGATTCTACTTTGATGAGTCGGACTCCAGACTTGAGTTTTTGACAATTTGAGAGGCATGTGTTAATGTTAGCTTAGCACGACTAGCAACGAGTACTTTGTGTGAATAACTTCTGATAAATCTTAAGAATAACTCATTGACAAATGACTTCAAACATTGTATTTTTAACCAAAAGAAAACACACATTGACTATTTTTAAAATTAAAACATTTTATTCATTGTTACACATCAAATATATCTTGTTAGTCACCTGTTGCTCCACAGCCTTGCCTGCACTCCTGTTTCTCAACCAGGAAGTGTCAAACAGAGCTGAACCCAGCCTTGGGTTTATATGGGGGTGTGTCAAGTGGAAGGAGCCATGTTTGGTAGAGGTGGAGGGGTGTTTAGGTTGTTGAGATTAAAAATGTTATTTAAAAGGCTGTTTAAGTATTTACTTAACTGAAATGTATTTTGATATGCTTTTAGCCTTATTGCAGATAGTATGTGTTGTTTGTAGAACAGGTAATACTCACCTGAGAGTAAATTGATTTCCAACCCCTTTTGGTAGGTGCCAGCTCCTATATAAGAGGAGGCTTGAGGGCCTCTTAGGTAGTTTGAGGTTGGAGTTGGAGTGGCACAGTGCTGGAGAGTTTCAACAACTTATCAAAGAGTGTACAGAGCTGCAAGGGCCCAGACTGGCTTTGTTTAGAGCTCAGTCTCTTCTTTTGTTTGGCACTTTTTGCTTTGTCATTTTTTCTTGCAAGTATTATTTTTCATTTTTACATTTTCTCCAGGCCTGCACTGTACATATTGCTGCACTTGATTTAATTCACTGCATTTTTGAATTCTCCCTCATTTTTGGATCTAAGCCACTAGGGCATCCTTACAAAGTTGACCTCTTTTATAGGCCTATTTTTCTATTTTTGGGTAAAATAAAAACTGTGTCTCATGCATTACTGCTAACAATTGATGGCAGTGGTGGGATCATTCAGTGAAAGACACAGGATTTTTTTTTTTTCTCTTCAACTTTTTGACTTTTTTGTTTTTTTACCCTATTCCTCCTGAAAAGAAGTCAAATGCATCGTGGTGGGAAAAGTTGAAGGAACAAAGGAGGAACTACCGGCCCAGTGATTACCCAGGAAAGGCAAGCCAGCAGAGGTGTAAAGAATACTAAAATATTCTACTCAAGTAAAGTACTGTTACTTTAATAACATTTTACTTAAGTAAAAGTACCAGTTTAAAAATGTACTCAAGTAAAGGTAAAAAGTAGCAGGCCACGCTGAAGCTTCTAACTGAATCTGTTTGGTTTGAAGTATTTATTTTCACACATCTGAGATGTGTTAAGTTGCTGCAGCTTATAACACCCAACTTCCTGATACGTCTGCTTCAAAATAAAAGCATATAAAAGAGATGGCAATAAGGGACTTTTTTTGTGAAAAACTTTACGGAATTATTAATGTGTTTATCGCTCTGAGTTTTCGCGGAGCTGCAATGGTGATTCTGTCGGGAGAAAGCGCATTTACAGCCACCTCTTTGCCCATGAGTCAGAGCCACAGCCAACTTATTTGAATCATCTTGGACTTAAGACAATGAGACATCTGCACACCTTCAGCAGGTAGACCCGCTGTGATGGAGGTGCTTATCCGTCCTGCATTAGCTTAAGGTGCACCGAGCCAAGAAAAGGGTCCCTCTGCCTCTCGTTACTCCGGTGCGATGACGTAAATCATTCATAGTAGGCCTTTTTTTTTTACTCCGTAACGGATGTGATTTAAAATGTAGCAAATTACAATACTTAACAGAAAACCTACTTAAGTAAAAGTACAGATTTTAAAAACTACTTCAAAAAGTACAAGTACACAAAAAACTACTCAATCACAGTAACGTGAGTAAATGTAATTCGTTACTTTACACCTCTGCAAGCCAGCAATGAAGAAGAAGACAATGGAGCTTCTGGGACTGTAGGAAGCACTGAGGGTGAAGGTAAGGAGCCAACTCTGTCAGACCTGATGTCCATTCTACTGGTCGAGGGCCCCAAGCAGTTGCCTGCCTTGCCTGTTGACAAGCAGCGCCTCTGCATGCAGCGGCACAGTGAGGAGCTCTGCCAGCGGTGTCAGTATCCCTTTGGCACAGTAGTAACACTCTGGTTTTAGAAGTACAGCGATTGTGTGTGTGTGTAGGCACAATACTGGCGATATTTTCTTGTTTCTGCAGTGCCCATCCTGCAGCCTGTGTACTTGCTGAGCGACTTGAGGAGACCTTGCGAAGGAAGCAGCAGGCGTGGTCAGTCGCAAAAGATCGTGACAAATTACTCACTGTTTTAATTTTGTTGGAGCTGAGTGACTTTTTAGCCTCTTACGTTTTAAGTGGTGGACTTTTAGCTCTCCTTTGTATCCCTTGTTTTACCTGACTTTTATCCCTGTTTTAGCCCACAATTTTATTGTTTTATTCATTTTAAGTGGGTTTTAATTTGGTGCAGTTTAAGGACAACCTAGCTCATAAATAAATCTGTTTTGCACTTGAGTCTCTTGATTACTGTCAGCGCTGTTCTCACCCCAAAAATTCAAACAAACCCTGTTGATATTCAATTCATTATTATTTTGAAATTACAACATTCCACCCCGTTTACAGTACCTTACACATAAAGTAATTGAAATGATCATCCTAGTACAATACTTGAGAATGTTGTCCCCTGAGCTTCAGGTATGGCTCAAAGAGCATGACCCAAATTCAGCAACGGAGGCTGCCAAGCTGGCCGATGTCTTTGTGGCGGCACGGAAAAAGGGTCAACCATGGAGCTACAATGCATGGAGGACGACAAAGGACAGCCACAAATCAGCCCAACAGTTCCAACAGGGGGCAGCAACCAGTGCAGGTAAGTCTCTCCTCTAGCAAAAAGCGAATTTGTTATCTATGCAGACTTTAAGGCCATACTAAACCCATGTACCCAAAAAACTCGGCTAAGATTGCATCTGTTCTAGTTAACCAACAGTTGGAGGTTTTGCGTACAACCTTGAAAATACGCATCCTGTCAAGACGTTTTCAGGATTCAGGGAAAATGTCATGTGAGTACTTCAAATCTGGGATCTGAAGGAGGTAGTAAAAATGCCAAGGAATGTCCAAATGGTTCTTCTCTGTGATTGTGAATTGTTTGTTTTAGTGATTTTTAAATGTTCTATTTTAATATTTCTTATTTTTCTCTCTGTCATGATGCTTTTGATGTCGTGTGAAGCACTTTGAATTGCCTTGTTGTTGAAATGTGCTATATAAATAAACTTGCCTTGCACAAATGTGCTTTGTACCATTTCCTCAGTTAATGGAACCACGCTCAGGGCCTTGCTCAACTCTGGGAGTGATCAGACACTGGTATACAGGAAGTTTGTACCACCCAACGTTGACAGTGAAACCATCCCTATCTGTTGCGTTCATGGAGACGAGAAGCCTTATCCAACAGCTGACATGTACAATAAGGTAGAAGGTCAAACTTTACTTTTGAACATTAGGGTTGCTAATAATCTGCCTTTCAATGCTGTTCTAGGAAGAGCCTACCAGTTCTTTTTGATTTGTTGGAGCAGGAACAAAGCTGAAAGTGTAACGCTGTGATAACCAGAATGCAGGCCAAGCAATCCAATGAGCCCTACGCAATTCTCAGTGCCCTGCCCTTTTTCAATGAGGAGTTGGAGACCACACCTTGGAAGTCTCGGAAAACCTGCAGTCAGGGAAGGCAGGACAAATTCCAAAAGACAGTGGTGACACCATCAACCAGCACTGAGCCAGAGTTACCACTAGTGTTTCAAGTTCCAGGTAATATAAGTGATATACAGAAAACTGATCCATCTTTAGTCTTTCTTTTCCAGAAAGCAAAGGAGAAGAAGCCAGAAGCTGAGTTGGACATCATAAGTGATGAGTATATCCTGCAAAATGGCACCCTCTATGGTCAACAAGATTTAATGTTGCAGCTAGTGGTTGCCCAAGCAGCTGGAAACACCATGCTTGCCTTGGGGCAATCAGTTCCCTGGGCTGGCCACCTGGGCAAACACAATACTTACCTCTCTAGTGACCTGGTAGACCATGATCTCAGACGGCCAACGGCTTCACGTGAGATCTATCTGTAATTAAGAAGTTTTCCAGGAGACTCCTGGGAGAACAAATATTGTTGAACATGACATTGTTGTGAGAGAAATGTGAAGATGAGAGGTGAGAAGATTAAGATACAGGATCCCTGAGCGCCTTCTGGCCTCACTGAGGAGGGAGGTTGACCTGATGCTGTCCCTGGGGATTATCGAGGCTTCAAAGAGCGAGTGGTGTAACCCAGTGGTGCTCGTACCAAAGAAGGATGGAAGCATAAGGTTCTGCATTGATTTCAGGTACCTGAATTCAGTTTCTCAATTTGATTTCACCTTGTTGATTTAAAGTTATATTAAATTGACCTCTTTCATAGGCATAGTTCTTATAATTTGGTTGTTAAACTTGGTTTTCTATTTTGGGGTTAAATAAAAACCCACCTTTTCTTTAAACTTACTCTTGTGTCTCGTCCCTTACTGCTTGGGCCCCCGAAAGACAATCCTTCTCATCGCGGTAAGAGTGTTTATAAGGCACACTACAAGTGAAGGCCTGTGTCTGGCCATGAAATGTTTGTCTGATTTCACCTTTTGCTTCGATAATGTCACCAGTTGTAATAATCCCAATGGATTTCATTACCTACATTAAGATGCGGGTTTTTCTTTTTAAGGCTTTGGCAGAGAAGCCATCCAGTGGCGACGAGAAATCGTACGGCTATCTCCTCACACAGAAAGACGAGGGATCTGAAGGTAAACTTTTTATATGATTCTGAGAAAACTCTGTACCAATTTAAAAAAAAAAAAAAGAAGCTGTGCAATGTAACATGGGGGAGTTAAGAATCTGATCCGTCTGTGTTTCAGGATTATTCTCTGAATCGTTGCTCTGCACGGTTTTGTTGCTGCGACGTAATAATACGTGTTGTGTTTTTCGTCAACAGGGATATACAATGCGTTTCTACTCATAAGGGCGGGTTTTTCCACATTTCAAACCTTGCATTGGCAAAGATCGAGACGGGTATCAAAGAGATTTTTGATTTATATCGTAGCCTCATTGTTGATCAAATGAAACATTAAATCCTCTTTTTGTCATCGCAGCCGTATAAATAATGGATGTAGGCTCTTTGAAAGAGGTTAGTTGAGTCCCTCTTTTGTTAATTTTTATTTTCTGATAAGCAGAATTTTAATTCCACCTCTCCACACACTCAGCTCCAGTCTCAAATCAAGATAGACTTCTGCTCAGCCAAGGATTACCAGGACGAGGGCTGCAGTACAGCCGTAATGTTCAGTCTGGGCCATGAAATCCACTTGGTGATCTGGGTCAGTGTCTTTTCCCGCCTGTAAATATGATACATCTGGTAAAAGTGAGTCACTGTGTTATTAGTGCATGTTGTGTGTGTATTTCAGCCTATCGGTGTGTGTAACATGTCTCAGTAATGGAGTAAAAAAGTAATTAATAATTCTGCAAGTGTGAAAGCCCTGTGTCATCTTGTTTATTGCTACATTGTTGTTTTTGTTTCAGGGTTTTATTGAGACTTTATTTTTGTGTATTGTCAATGTTAGTATGTTATGTAAAGAACTTTATAGCATTGGCTTTTGGTAAGTGCTCTGTAAACAAAGCTAAGGGGTAAAAGAGACAGTAAAACAAGTAGAAACACAACGTGAAACAGTTGCACAAAGTGAAAAGGCCTGTTGGAAAAGATTTTGTCACGATTGTTGAATATTTTCCCTTTCTATGTTTGCTTTAAAGGAGTGAAGATGGTGGTGGTGGTGGAAAATCTCCTGTATGTTCCTGACAGTGAGGTGAGTTATGTGCTCTCACTTGAGGCTGTGATGCACATCTGGACAAGTATATAAGCCTTTTTTTGTTGTCTTTTTTTCTGCTTAAGGATACCCTGAGTCTTTGGGACCTTCACTTCCTTGTCATGATTCACTGTTGGCCCGATCTGGTCGTTCATGACTTTGAACTCATCACAGAGTGCTGCTCTGCCTCCATGGTGGCTTATGTATCAGTGTTTTAAAACATACTACAGCTGTGATTTATACAGAGGAATGCAACTCAAATAATGATGAAATATCTGTTTCACAGCCAAGACAAAAGCAGCATGAAGATGATTACACTGACCAAACAAGATAACTATCAGGTATTTGTATAAATCCTTTAAAAGAACTGTCGTATGTGATTTTCACAAGGCTGTTCTGAACTTAACATAAAGCTTTATGATTTTTCAGGTCAACTCACTGCAAATACGATTCCTGCCCGCGATGGATGTGTCTTCAGTGTCCTGTCTCGTCCAGACAAAAATAAACATGATAAACATTCAACACTTATTACGGTGGTAAATGGATCTTGCATGCATTAAATAAATACATGTCTGCACATTTAAGTAATATATTTTACTCTTTCTGATTTCAGGATACCATTTATTTAGTTGACGGCATTTGTGAGAACCCAGAAAGGTAGGATATGTTTTATTTTTGATGTGCTTCTCAATAAGGATGAAAAATCAAGGAAGACACACATCCCTCAGTGGGTGCGGGATCCAAATAAAAAAAAGAATAGGTAATGAAAGCAAAACAAGATCTGCACACCAAGAAGCTCCCATTTTAAGGATTTATAAAGTTATGTTACGTTTTGCTTTCATTACCACCTCAATAACTACTCAAGAATGTGATAAAAGTTTTAAAATAGTAAGCTGTCTTTGTTTTTCTTTTGTTTCTCAACAAATAGTCGAGGAGAGCGGATTTCCTCAGTTGTCGTCAGATGCTTCACAGAGGATTTGCACCAGAACAGGTACTTAACTGTATTTGGATGCATTTCTTTCTCCAATTTTTTTTTAAATATATTTGTATTATTTTGACTTGGTTGACTCCTGTTTCTCACAGACTTAGCAGACTTCTTCACAAACACGTTTGACCAGTGGAGCAAGCAAAAGACGGAGGGGATGGACTTTTCTAATAACTGGGGGGGTTTGTTGACAGACTATATATGTATACACCTGTACAGTACATGTGTATCCTGTTTTGTGTTCTTTTTAAATGGTAAAGCATTGTTCAACTGTTTTTGTTCTATTTAATTTAATACTATATAAAAAAGGAGAAAAAGTTTCAATAAATATAAATCCTAAAATCTCTTTCTTCCCCGAATCACACATTAATACATATTTAATTACAGTGTACAATAAGGCCGAGCTAGACAGGTGGACAGTCAGTCAGACACTTACCTCTAAATCCAGCTCAAATGTTGTTATGGAACTTGTACATGAAGGGAGTTAAGCACTGACTAGTGGTAGAGTAAGGGATTGCACCTTAAGTGTGCTTGCTTTTCATTGGTCGTAATTTATCACATGACTAGGTTAGTAGCTGAGTTCAGGCATTTTGTTAGACACACTACACGGAAGAACATCTTTTCACAATCCGTTGCATCCGGCTGTGTTGAGCTGCAGGAAAGCTTTGTTTGTAAGTTTAGTCCTTTGATATTTCTCTACATATATTTAAGGATATTTTGTTGTTTAATTCTTTGATAGAAGAGATTTTAAGTTACTTTGCTAAAAATATTTTTGCAATGTGTACATTTACAGTATGTTGAATGTATACATAAGTAATTACCTTTTCATGCTCTTTTATACATTATGAACATTTATCATTTTGTATATTTCTTCCAGTTTCACAGATCGTGTCTGGAATTACCTTGTAAGGATTCTTATGAAAAAGACAAACAAGTAAACAGCCTCAACTTTACTTCAACGTCTGAGTTTTTATTCAACCTTTTCAAGAGCCAACACATCTGTTTAGCTACCTGTCACATAGTTCAGACCTAATGGACGAAGGGGACAGAATAAATGTGATGACAAGACTTTTCAGCCTCTTGAAATGTGTTTGTAAAGAAGTCTGCTTAGTCTGTATGTAAACATGCTGAGTGAGAAAGCATTGCTTGTCCTTATCAAAAATTGTTACTGCTTGTGATAAATTCTGACTATTGCGATGTTTGTTTCAAATCCTTTTATTGGGGTAACGATGAAACTGAAGTTACTTTGGCATTCTATAACCTACCCTGACCTATGTTTTAATTTTGTTCTTTTTAAGGAGGATAATTATGGTTCTCCGGGAGGCGTGAGGTAGATTTCTTCTGTCGTCGTCAGATGCTTCAGAGAGACTTTGCATGAGAACAGGTACATGACTTGGCATTTCTCTGTTCCATTTTTTTATATTTACTTTGCAAGGCTATCACACATGTCACAATAAACGGATTAAATGACAAATACAAAATGCTTCTATTATTTTCAGTGTTTTGTCAACTGTTACAATCCCACTACCATTCAAGAGGTACTTTAGGACATTTTATTTTACTTTTTTAACAGTTTAGATATTATGCACAGTTGGAAAAGTGTGTATTCACTCATGCTTGTGAACACACACTTTTCCAACTGGGTGTAATATCTAAACTGTTAAAAAGAGAAAAAGTAAAAGGCTTAATATTTGTAAAAAGCATTTTTTTTTTTTTTTTTCATTTTTCCCCTTTAAACCGGTAGTCGGAAAGAGGGAAAGAGGGAAAGAGGGAAAGAGGGAAAGAGGGAAAGAGGGAAAGAGGGAAAGAGGGAAAGAGGGAAAGAGGGAAAGAGGGAAAGAGGGAGAGGGAAAGAGGGAAAGAGGGAAAGAGGGAAAGAGGGAAAGAGGGAAAGAGGGAAAGAGGGAAAGAGGGAAAGAGGGAAAGAGGGAAAGAGGGAAAGAGGGAAAGAGGGAAAGATCCGGGTGGAGACTGGGAGTCAGGTCGGGTGAGCGAGGGGATCGCGCGACCTCTCGCTCCCCGCCTGCTCTCCTCCGGGTGGAGACTGGGAGTCAGGTCGGGTGAGCGAGGGGATCGCGCGACCTCTCGCTCCCCGCCTGCTCTCCTCCGGGTGGAGACTGGGAGTCAGGTCGGGTGAGCGAGGGGATCGCGCGACCTCTCGCTCCCCGCCTGCTCTCCTCCGGGTGGAGACTGGGAGTCAGGTCGGGTGAGCGAGGGGATCGCGCGACCTCTCGCTCCCCGCCTGCTCTCCTCCGGGTGGAGACTGGGAGTCAGGTCGGGTGAGCGAGGGGATCGCGCGACCTCTCGCTCCCCGCCTGCTCTCCTCCGGGTGGAGACTGGGAGTCAGGTCGGGTGAGCGAGGGGATCGCGCGACCTCTCGCTCCCCGCCTGCTCTCCTCCGGGTGGAGACTGGGAGTCAGGTCGGGTGAGCGAGGGGATCGCGCGACCTCTCGCTCCCCGCCTGCTCTCCTCCGGGTGGAGACTGGGAGTCAGGTCGGGTGAGCGAGGGGATCGCGCGACCTCTCGCTCCCCGCCTGCTCTCCTCCGGGTGGAGACTGGGAGTCAGGTCGGGTGAGCGAGGGGATCGCGCGACCTCTCGCTCCCCGCCTGCTCTCCTCCGGGTGGAGACTGGGAGTCAGGTCGGGTGAGCGAGGGGATCGCGCGACCTCTCGCTCCCCGCCTGCTCTCCTCCGGGTGGAGACTGGGAGTCAGGTCGGGTGAGCGAGGGGATCGCGCGACCTCTCGCTCCCCGCCTGCTCTCCTCCGGGTGGAGACTGGGAGTCAGGTCGGGTGAGCGAGGGGATCGCGCGACCTCTCGCTCCCCGCCTGCTCTCCTCCGGGTGGAGACTGGGAGTCAGGTCGGGTGAGCGAGGGGATCGCGCGACCTCTCGCTCCCCGCCTGCTCTCCTCCGGGTGGAGACTGGGAGTCAGGTCGGGTGAGCGAGGGGATCGCGCGACCTCTCGCTCCCCGCCTGCTCTCCTCCGGGTGGAGACTGGGAGTCAGGTCGGGTGAGCGAGGGGATCGCGCGACCTCTCGCTCCCCGCCTGCTCTCCTCCGGGTGGAGACTGGGAGTCAGGTCGGGTGAGCGAGGGGATCGCGCGACCTCTCGCTCCCCGCCTGCTCTCCTCCGGGTGGAGACTGGGAGTCAGGTCGGGTGAGCGAGGGGATCGCGCGACCTCTCGCTCCCCGCCTGCTCTCCTCCGGGTGGAGACTGGGAGTCAGGTCGGGTGAGCGAGGGGATCGCGCGACCTCTCGCTCCCCGCCTGCTCTCCTCCGGGTGGAGACTGGGAGTCAGGTCGGGTGAGCGAGGGGATCGCGCGACCTCTCGCTCCCCGCCTGCTCTCCTCCGGGTGGAGACTGGGAGTCAGGTCGGGTGAGCGAGGGGATCGCGCGACCTCTCGCTCCCCGCCTGCTCTCCTCCGGGTGGAGACTGGGAGTCAGGTCGGGTGAGCGAGGGGATCGCGCGACCTCTCGCTCCCCGCCTGCTCTCCTCCGGGTGGAGACTGGGAGTCAGGTCGGGTGAGCGAGGGGATCGCGCGACCTCTCGCTCCCCGCCTGCTCTCCTCCGGGTGGAGACTGGGAGTCAGGTCGGGTGAGCGAGGGGATCGCGCGACCTCTCGCTCCCCGCCTGCTCTCCTCCGGGTGGAGACTGGGAGTCAGGTCGGGTGAGCGAGGGGATCGCGCGACCTCTCGCTCCCCGCCTGCTCTCCTCCGGGTGGAGACTGGGAGTCAGGTCGGGTGAGCGAGGGGATCGCGCGACCTCTCGCTCCCCGCCTGCTCTCCTCCGGGTGGAGACTGGGAGTCAGGTCGGGTGAGCGAGGGGATCGCGCGACCTCTCGCTCCCCGCCTGCTCTCCTCCGGGTGGAGACTGGGAGTCAGGTCGGGTGAGCGAGGGGATCGCGCGACCTCTCGCTCCCCGCCTGCTCTCCTCCGGGTGGAGACTGGGAGTCAGGTCGGGTGAGCGAGGGGATCGCGCGACCTCTCGCTCCCCGCCTGCTCTCCTCCGGGTGGAGACTGGGAGTCAGGTCGGGTGAGCGAGGGGATCGCGCGACCTCTCGCTCCCCGCCTGCTCTCCTCCGGGTGGAGACTGGGAGTCAGGTCGGGTGAGCGAGGGGATCGCGCGACCTCTCGCTCCCCGCCTGCTCTCCTCCGGGTGGAGACTGGGAGTCAGGTCGGGTGAGCGAGGGGATCGCGCGACCTCTCGCTCCCCGCCTGCTCTCCTCCGGGTGGAGACTGGGAGTCAGGTCGGGTGAGCGAGGGGATCGCGCGACCTCTCGCTCCCCGCCTGCTCTCCTCCGGGTGGAGACTGGGAGTCAGGTCGGGTGAGCGAGGGGATCGCGCGACCTCTCGCTCCCCGCCTGCTCTCCTCCGGGTGGAGACTGGGAGTCAGGTCGGGTGAGCGAGGGGATCGCGCGACCTCTCGCTCCCCGCCTGCTCTCCTCCGGGTGGAGACTGGGAGTCAGGTCGGGTGAGCGAGGGGATCGCGCGACCTCTCGCTCCCCGCCTGCTCTCCTCCGGGTGGAGACTGGGAGTCAGGTCGGGTGAGCGAGGGGATCGCGCGACCTCTCGCTCCCCGCCTGCTCTCCTCCGGGTGGAGACTGGGAGTCAGGTCGGGTGAGCGAGGGGATCGCGCGACCTCTCGCTCCCCGCCTGCTCTCCTCCGGGTGGAGACTGGGAGTCAGGTCGGGTGAGCGAGGGGATCGCGCGACCTCTCGCTCCCCGCCTGCTCTCCTCCGGGTGGAGACTGGGAGTCAGGTCGGGTGAGCGAGGGGATCGCGCGACCTCTCGCTCCCCGCCTGCTCTCCTCCGGGTGGAGACTGGGAGTCAGGTCGGGTGAGCGAGGGGATCGCGCGACCTCTCGCTCCCCGCCTGCTCTCCTCCGGGTGGAGACTGGGAGTCAGGTCGGGTGAGCGAGGGGATCGCGCGACCTCTCGCTCCCCGCCTGCTCTCCTCCGGGTGGAGACTGGGAGTCAGGTCGGGTGAGCGAGGGGATCGCGCGACCTCTCGCTCCCCGCCTGCTCTCCTCCGGGTGGAGACTGGGAGTCAGGTCGGGTGAGCGAGGGGATCGCGCGACCTCTCGCTCCCCGCCTGCTCTCCTCCGGGTGGAGACTGGGAGTCAGGTCGGGTGAGCGAGGGGATCGCGCGACCTCTCGCTCCCCGCCTGCTCTCCTCCGGGTGGAGACTGGGAGTCAGGTCGGGTGAGCGAGGGGATCGCGCGACCTCTCGCTCCCCGCCTGCTCTCCTCCGGGTGGAGACTGGGAGTCAGGTCGGGTGAGCGAGGGGATCGCCGAGAAAAAATGAGGGTGTGTAGAAAGAGGAAAGGAAATTTGAAAAAAAATACATTCAGAATTTTAAAAAAAGCTTGAATATTTACTTGTTATCGCAATGATACAAATTTTCATCCTCATCATCATTATTGCCACTATCATCATTACTACCATTAGTAACAATCAATGGTATTATGACATGATATTATGATATCAATGGAAATGGGGGATATTCCGCAAAACCTCCCACCCTGCCTACCTACCACAGAGACGCATGTCTTCAGGAGCCACTGACTGAACCCTCGACGGGCTCGTTTTTCTCCCCCTCACCTCTGGAGAGTAAGGAGAGCTCGAGCCCAATTTTCAATTTAGAAAGCTTTTTTGGCATGAATGTTACTTAAACAATAGTGCCAAAGCATCGACACAATACAAAACAATATGATCAGAAATCAACGATGTAACATGAGTAAATTTAATAATACACAATTTATGACAACAACAAACAGAAACAAAACAGTGTGTGTGTTCAGAAAGAAAATGATGAATACAGCAACAATTATTAACTTTATATGTACAGATATACCAAAGATTCAAATATATATATATAAATATATATGTATTTATAAAAAAAAAACATAAATAAAGCAGTGTGTGCTGTTAGGTGACCATAATATATGTTTGACATTGCATATACTATATACTGTATATATTTATATATAGTAATATGAAGGTTTGCTGCAGTGGATGACCAAACATGAATTAAAACATACATTTTAAAACAGTTTCAATTACAGAAACATACTTAAGTTGTCTAATGGACGCTGTTAGAAATAAATATTTTTAATTGTCTGTGTCAGTTCATGGTACTATATGACCATGATTCAGACAATGAATGTTATGTAGAGTGTACAGGTCTGTGTAAGGATACGTATAAATAACTTCATTCATAAAACAAGGCAATAAACGGCAGGCTCTGCAGTGTACTTGGCTCTCAGGGCCAGTGTTTCTTTAAATAAATATTTTGTTTGGTTAAGTTTATTCATTAACTTTTCATTTTCTGATTACCTAACCAAAATAGCACCGATTCTATTCAATACAATTCAGTTTACTCCTTCTTTCTCAGTCGTACAGACACACACATACACACGCACGCACGCACACACACACACACACACACACACACACACACACACACACACACACACACACACACACACAGAATTACACACCTGGTCTTTCCCTATTTTACTCCGCCAGATGTTTGCTTTCAACGTAAAATCAAGTGTGAGAAATCTTTTTAATTATCTCGCCACCTGGACACTGTTGTTGAAAACACACACACACACACACACACACTCACACACATACACACACACACACACACACACACATACAGTATATCTATGCTGTATACAAAATGCATGAAAAAGCATTATTTGCTTTAATTCACATAGATTGTTATTGATTTCACTTTGAGCTCAACTTTCTTACTTTAACAATCTGGATTTTTTTCAGCATAAACATCTCAATTTGATTTTAATTTCATGACTTGTGAAGACATTCAAATAAAAAGACAAAGACATAAATAGCAACGTTTCAAGAAACAAAGATTGTCCTTCTAATTAAAGTCAACTAATTAATTTTCTGCTACAGAAACATGCCTTGTGTCACACACACACATACACCAATCACACACAATCCCACGCTATAATCAGTTGGGGAATACAGCAGCTTGTTTAGAAGCTCAATGTGTTCTTAATAAAAGGCAGCACACACTCTCATGTTCGTGGACTGTTCTATGACAGACTGTTATTGACATGGTTTCAACTATCAAATCAAACTGATTGATCTGTCTTTGAAGTGACACCAGCCAAGACAAATAGCAGCATCAACAACAAGATAGTGGAAGAACAAAATTCATAACAGGAAAATGATAAATGACTAAAATACAGGGTACTAATAATTCAGGGTCAGTGGAGGGGAGGTCAGACAAAGCAGTGAAGTCAGTGGATATGTATGAGGACTAATGTCTGTTAAAACAAAGGTAAGAATAGTCCTTTTGTTCTATGTCTTTACTTTTCATGTAGTGAACATGGTTTTGTCACAAAAAACTGAGCAACAAAATGGTTAGTTGAGTCCTGTCAAAATATCGCTGGTAAGTGGTCATCAAAAACTGAGCAGATAAATCATCATGGAGATAAGTCATTAAAATATGAGCTGAAATTTGACTATCAGAGTCCTGTCTGAGTCCCGTCATGGAGCTGTGTAAAAAATGATACTGAAAATGTACCATCTCGGTCCTCTCTCAAAGTTGTCAATGAGGTAATGTGTCAGACAGTGGGCAGCAAAGTGGTCCCCAGCGACTTGTATCAACATTGTGGATAAAAATGGTCACCATGGTAATGTGTCAAACATTAAGCAGAACATGTCAACGGGGGGTCCTGTCGAACATTAAGTTGAAAAAGTGCACTGGGATCTGGTCCAAAATTCTCACTCTAAATAGCCACCAAGGAAATGTCTCAAATACTGAGCAGAGATCAACGGGGTCAACGGAGTCTTGTCTCAAAATTAAGCAGAAAAGTGGTCTCAAAGGTAATGTGTCAAAAATGAGAGGAAAAATGACCACCGGGTCGTTAGCTGAAAAGTGGTTCTGGGAGTTAGGGATGAGATTAGCATTAGGGATAGGATTAAGATTAGACGTAATGTTTATGTTTCATATAAATTATTATAAAAACACCCTTATTTATGGCCTCATGTAGAGTAAAAAGGTATGCCCCACTGTTTGCATAACCTTTTTTAGTAGCCAAAATCAGCATTAATATCAAAATCATGATTACATGCAGTTTGCAAAAAGGCAAATGAAATGGGAAATTGTCCAACCAAAGGATTAAAGAGGACATATTATACCCCTTTTCCACCTTTTCAAACAGTCCCCTGTGGTCTAAATAAAACATCTGTGCTGTGCTTTGGTCAAAATATAACATGAATCAAGCACCAGATGAGGTTTGTGACCCTGTATAAACCAGCTCTCTCAGAACGCTCCGTTTTGGTGTGTGTGTCTCTTTAAATGCAACGAGCCCCCCCTCAGCGAGTTTTCCCGGTAGACATCACTCCTCTGTAGAGAGAATAAAAATGGCAGACCTGCGCAAACGTTTTGCTCTAGGCTGGGGGTGGAATCAATGGGTGAAGAAAACAGGGGAGGGGAAGGTTGTTGTTTTTTACAGAATCCAACTTGTGATGTCACAAGTTGAGAAAATTTGAAACAGAGCAATTTTCTCTGTGTTGTAAGACTTGTGCAGACCACAAACAAAAGACTGGATGCATTTATTTAATTTGTTTGGGTCTATAGACATTCAGGTTACCCAAATATATGTTCATGTTTTTTCATACTATGTCCCCTTTAATACTGGTAGTCCACAAACCTGGACGTAATGTTGTGTTGACTTTCTCCACATTATATACATTCTATGGTAATATCCTGTTTGACTGATCAGTGCTCATTGCCACTTACTTTGGAATACGAGCAGTAGAAGATCAAAAAAACAAAAACTAAATGTAATTCAAAGAAAAAGTATTTACTTATGGAACATCAATCATTAAAAGTCACATCAGGTGCAGGGTTAGCGTTTGTCTTCCCAAACTGAAACATCAAAGTATGAAAGTTTAGATTTTTATGTGGAAAAATGCTGCAAGATGCACAAAATGATTTTCTGATATGAGATTTTCTATAGGAGGACCACACACACATCCCCTAATGTCACTCCCAATTAAAAAAAAAGCTTCAGGATGCAAGATTAACAAAAAAATACAACATCAGATAAAAGAAGGGCAGGTCCTGTGACAGTGTGTGGTTGCACCAGAAGTGTCATGTTAAAATGAGAGTTGATACCGTATGTTTAATTGTTTAATCATGTTCAACAGTTTTAACAAATAATCAATTTTCTATGAAAGCATCAACATACTGAAATTAGGAGTTGAGACATAATGTATTTTCTTCTTTTTTTTCTTAACCAAAGAAATCCTTTATTTTCTGCGCCACACTTTTTTCCTGGCCATTGCAGAGTTTTGACTGACAGCAGGAGAAGGTGAAGTCAGGAAGTGAGTATCTGACGGCCAGAGACATGAAGTCACAGTCAGCGTACCTCAGACATGCAGTGTAAGTGCTTTCTGGTGGGGACACAGTGGGAGAGAAATCATTAATATTGTATATTTTTTTATCTAAACAGTTAAATTCAATCACATGAACAGGACAGTCAATTCAGCCAGTTTGAAGAAACACCAAAAACGACTTATTCTGAAGCGCTAAATATGCTCGAGCACAATTCTGAATTGCTTTTACATGAAACAGACTGTTTCTATTTGGTGATCGACTTGATTTAAAAATGTGAATACAATCGCTGCAATTAAATTAATTTATTTGGTGATTTCAAACTGAGCAATGAAGAGGTCCATGAGTTGCGGGGGAAAGCTCTGGTGCATTGATTTTTTTTGGGTTACCTTTGAGTTTGTAACAGGTGTGCAGATAATTTGTCAAAGGTTCCATGTAATTTGTTGTGTTTTCCTTATCAATGCTTACCACCACTGGTGAGTTTGAGGCAGCTGTCTTCCTCTTGGTTACACTCTTGTTTGACCTCACAGCTGCTAGAGGATCCACCAGGGCAGGAGTAACACTGCAGGGAGACGCCTGCAGAAACACAGAGCTCACTTTATTTAAATTCTGGGGAAAAAAGTCAAACGCCTGTACATGTTAAGTATTAGTTTGAGATTTTGGGCATTATGTCTGTATTCTCTTTGTTTCGAGATCTTGTTGTTACTATTGTCATGTCTGTAAATATGCAGAGACAGACAGTAGCATGTTAACTTAGCTGGGCTTAAAGAGTGGAAACAAGTGTAAAGATGACCATTGGCACCTAAGTACAATTCACTTTATGTGTCAAAAAGTCTGAGAAATATTTAACTGTTGCTCATTTCTGGGATACCTATCTGCTTCCATAAGTTAGCTCTAACATTATCAGCGTCAGGAAGGAGAGCCCAAAGTGTTTTCAGGTCATTTATTTTTGACCTAAAGCCAGTGATGTTAATATCAAGCACAGGCTTTAATTAAATATCTGTTACTAAGTAGGTCAATGAAGCCAAAGAAGGAAAATCAAGAAGGTTATCTGATAAAAGAGTTCAAAGACTGATGTCGTAGTTTGATTTTCAGGAATGAAAAAAATAATGGGCACAATAAAATGAACGCACAGTGCGTACAGGATTACGGATATGACTGAAGATGACAGGTTGTTTTTAGGGGCAATGTACGGTGAACAACAAGCTGCAACGCCACTAATGATTTTCATCAACAGAATCAGGCTGCTAATGCAAAAGCACATAAACAATTATAAAGCAAAGAATTTGAAAACAGCTTTTCAAATGCTGGTGGATCTTAGACAGAGCCACGCTGTGGTCTTGCATTTTCAGTCTTTATGCCAAGCAAAGCTTCAGATTTACAATACAGATAAGGAAATGGTATTAATCTTCCCACTCTGTGTCTCTTTTACTTGAAGAAAAGAGACACGCTCAAGTAACCCAAAAAAAGTTACAGTAAGTCAAAAGCCAAACAAATGCTGCAAAGTCTTTCCTAAAGTAATGTAAATATATTTTTATATTTGTGTTTTTTTTTGGCATTCCATAGAAAGTACAAGAAAGCAAATACTTTTTGTTTTATTCCTGATACAAATAAGTATATTATGTAGTATATTATAATAACTTCAATGTTAATGTGCGTGTAAAAGCTGTACAACAGTCGACCACATGTCCTGAAACATCTCTATTGATATTAAGACTGAAAATGTATCATTGACTCTGTAGAGTTTATACTGGAAGCGTATGACACAACAGATCATGCAAACTACCAAAACATCCCCTCAGGCTGATGTGTTCCCTCTTTGTGAAACACATCGTCTCTCTGATTTAGCCCCACTTGGCTTCTCCTTTCAGGAGCAAAAGGAAGAAACGATGAGTGAGCATCTATGAAAGCACCGCTGACTCTTTAGATCTCCTTTTTTCTTACCAAATCCAAACATGGCAAAGCTGACAGCCAGGAGAAACGCCACAGAGCTCCTCATTGTGACAGAAATAATGTGTCAAATCTGCAAATCATACAAATAAAGGAAGGACATTTACTTTGTTCAAGTTGAAAAAAAGCAATGAGATTTCTGCAAATGTCTCAGTGGACATGTTATTCCCTTTTTACTGATTTTCTCTTGTTATGTTTTAAGTTATTAAATGACATGAAAATGAAGCTCTAACAAAGATTCAGATTTGTAAAAAAGAAAATACAAACTTCAACATGACTTTTAGTGCAGACCAATCATGTCATTAGAATAACACATATTTGGAAAAATAGTAATATGCTGGATTATTAATTTGAGTTGTCTATAAAAATAAAAATTGACACAGATCTTTAACCGTAGAGCCCAAACCTTTACTCTCACCTGTGAATGTGAAGAAAATGACAAGCAGCTGAGGGAAAAGAGGCTTCTTGTTACAGCAGCAACAGTCAAACTATCAGAAAGCAAACAAGTCTTGTTTAGGTTCAAAGTCTGTATGTGCTGTTGATTCAGAATCAATAGTCTGATGTTTATCAAGCTAGCTCTCTGTTAGGAAATACTTGTTCTGATTCTTTTCGTTGTTTTTTTCTTAAAGAAAATACAAATGTTAAAAGTATGTAATCAGATTTCTAATTAAAAAGATGTGAGCAGTGAGGAAGTATATGAGGAAGTAGTTACAGGTAGGTGATTTCCTGTTACACAATTCCGATAATCACAGCTGGTTGAAAAACAGAAATCTGGTCACAGCTGTTTAATCCCAGATGTGGTAATAATGGGAGGAAACAAGGAGGAGCAGAGGGGAAGGAGGGAGGGAAAGGAAAGCAAAGTAAATGTAACTGCAGACAAGATAAGATAAAACTTTATTATTCCCCACATTAGGGGAAATTTGAATGTAACAACAGATCAATAAAAGAGGAGTAGAATCTGCAAAAATAGAAAAAAAGTTAAAAAGTAATTTTTTTTGCATTGATTAAAGATAAGAAAGAAGATACAACAGTATGAAAATGATACTAGGAATATACACTATGAACACTTTCACTTGTGGAAAGACAGAAAACAGTTATGGAGGACAAGCTGGTAAAGAAAAATCACCAGTGTATTTTTGTTCATATTAATGATAAACTGTATGTTTCACATGTAATATTACAACCTGTTGCCAGGTTTATCACAATAAACACTACGAGGTGTCTTTGAGAAGGATTTCAAGAATACAGCCTGTTTAAGTTAAACGAGTTTGAAGTATCCTCATGAGTTATTTCTCCGAGGATGAGACTTTTAAAGCAGACGTTTAAACATCATCATGTGAGAACAACGTGACTTTCCTTTGCCATTGCAGCTATTAGGCTAATGACCGGCCGTCCTGCCGCTCATTACTTCTTGTCTGAAGCCGGGCTAAAGGCTGTGTAATGAGGCAAAGAAAGGGGTTCAGTTTTTTCTGGTGCTGGCTCTGAATTTAACTGGGGTTTTCTTTGTGCCTCTCTTAGATTAGTGCTTACACCTTAGCCCTTGAAAAATATTTACCACAAATGGGATGATCTACTTATTTAGTTAACAGGAAAATGTTGGTCCCATTTCAACTCTTTGGAGAATATGGAAAATGTAAAAGTGGAAGCGATCATGAAACAAACAGTTCAGAATTCCTCTGCCAACAGCATAATGTGAAATTTCCAAGCCATCCTGAACAGTTCCTGCCATTTTTACATACATTAATTTGACTGTCAGTGTAAAAGTGGGCATAAACACCATGACCTCGACCACTGGCGTATTGGTCTTCACCATGTTAGGTCTTTTTAAGCTAGAGGTGACAAAATTTAGATGAAAGGGTGAAACAGGAAAGGTACGAGGAGTAGGAAAAACCCTCTAAGTTGCCAGCTAATACTAACGCTAGCTATCTTTGGTGTTATTTTGTTAGCTCTTTTTAAAAATGAACATCACGCTGTACCAGGCTTCAGAGAGACCAAACACTCATAAGTAAAATTTCTACTGTGGATATAAACCTGGCAACCAAAATGGATTGTTCATACAGAGTCCACCTTTGGTTAGCCTAGATTAGCATATACTGTCAACAAACACGGGCCTTAAAACAGCAAGCCTGGCTCCATCAAAAAAGGGGGGAATATTTCTTCCAGCCTCTCTAAAGCTGTCTTATTAACATCACACTATTTTGTTTGATAAGTTTGTAGAATAACAGGAATGTGAAAAAAAAATTGTATTTCCTGTTGAACTATTTACATTTTCTTTCTCCTTTTTCCTTCTATATTCTTCCTTCATTTTTTTTGCTTCCTTTCTCTGCTCCTCTTTTTTTACTCCTTTCATTGAAAGTCTTTTGTTTAATTTTTTCCATCAATCTGCTACCATTCCTCTATGTCTTTCTCTCATTTCCCAGTCCACTGAGTTAAATATGGAAAAACCAAACCAATCAGGCCATGACATGGTTATTATTTCTAAGTACTGATTTTAATTCTCTCTTTCTCTGTCTCTCTCTCTCTGTCTCTCTCTTGCTCGCTCTCTCTTTCTCTCTCTCTCTCTCTCCCCATTATTACCATTTATCCTCCTTTTTCCTTCCTCCACCACTTTTTTATTCTCTGTCCGTCAATCAGTATTCTTTCTATCTGCAAGATTTAAGGCTTGAATTAATAAACCATTAACATTTGACTAGTGTGCGTGTGTGGGTGTTTATGTGTGTGTGTGTGTGTGTGTGTGTGTGTGTGTGCGTGTGTGTGTGTGTGCGTGTGTGTGTGTGTGTGTGTGCGTGCGTGTGTGTGTGTGTGTGTGTGCGTGCGTGTGTGTGTGTGTGTGTGTGTGTGTGCGCGCGCGTGCGTGTGTGCGCGCCGTGTGCGCATGTGCGTGTCTACCAAAGCAGTCTCAGAAAAAGCTTACAATTCTTACAAGGAATTAAAAAAAAAATCTCTATACACACTTACAAAAGTACACACTAAGGATTTCATTGCCAATTGAAATCCTAAATTCATTTCAATTTGCAAAAACTAAATGTATTATGCTAATTTATCTTAACCTGAGCAAAGTTTCTCACCTCCTGAAGGGATTGGAAAAACACATGTTAGAGCTTTTTTCTTTTGAGCTCTTTCAAACAGGCAGCAAGTATTTAAAATGATGAAATCTTCTGCAGGATGGGGGACTGCAATCCCCCAACTCAAACTGTTACAGAAGAACACAAAGTTAAAAACGTACAAATAAGCAAAATATATTTGTTCTCTTCTGTTATTAAAGCTATTTGTTGTCATGCTGAATACACCGGAGAGTTCACTGTCCTGAGAAGTTTAGATTTAAGTAGTTATTTGATGAAAAAAGACTATAACATCATGATTGACAGCTCTGTCGACAAATGCAGCTTCTGTGGCGTTGTGTGCAGGATTAGTAGAGCAGAGAAGGAACATAGAGACCTACACAACAGTCATTGAACTTTCCATAATAGAGAGTATCTGCTTAAAACCAACAGAAGAATCTGTTCTGCTGTGGACTGTGTCGACCTGACTGATCTTTGCTGTTTTGTCTTGGTAAACGAGTGTTTTGCTTAACGGAAGGAGCGCAGCGTTACTATCACAGCTCCTCCAGACAAACCCTACAGCTCTGGCTCCAATCCCCAATATGTCCGTGAGACGGGGTATTTTGGTTTCATTTTTGGACAAGAGGAGGTAATTAGATGTCAATCTTTATATACAGTCAAAGGGTCCCTACCAACTCTTGAAGTTTGCCTTTAGTCAATAACTCTGTCTTTCTTTTCTCCTTCATTGGATAATTCACGTTTCATGTGTCTGACTCTAACTTTTTTGTAAATCATTGATTGTTCTTCAACTTTATGAATTTTTTGATATGTTGTCATGGTAACAACAATTACCATTTGTAACATACAGTTATGGAAAGAAACAAGTTTGGTTTGGTTTACGTTCCCAAGCTCATAAATTAGATTTAAGAAAACATCATGGTAGGAATAAACTAAGTATATTCATGTATGTTGTTGTGTTCTGGCTGCCAGACCAGTTTCCTCTTTAGGAAAACCGAGTTGAGGATGGTGTCTATTTTTTATCAAATCCAATAAAAATAAATACAAAGTGAAACATTAGATTGTCCTATTATTATGTTAATATCATATTATTTTTATGTCTGATTATTTGTCCCTATGAAATGTCATTGATATTAATTAATTAATTAATTAATTAATTAATTAATTAATTAATGTTTCACTTTATTTGAAACATTTGGGTGTATGACATTTTCCCTCTATAAATACATTATGAAGTTATCTGTGATGCTCTCTTTCAGCCTGCAGATGAACACACATTACCTTACTCTAAAAAGTAAGGACAAACACTCGTATGGTCAGATCCCACAGGGCTGCAGTTTTCCACTCGGCTGGCCATTTTCAGGACACTGAAAATTAAATGGTGTATGTAATAAATGAGTGCTGAGGGACCATGTGTGTTTGTGTATGTGAGGGGGGCGGGGGGTAATTCATACATGCAGGAATCGCCATAGATAGCATAATTATCTGCAATGACCTGAGTGTCCATGCATGTAGGACATACCAGCTCTCTAACTCTTATTCTCTCTCTCTAAATCTCTTTTTTTAACTCTCTCTCCTCCCTCCATCTTCATACAGACACACCTCAATAACTCTGTAATCCTTCCTCTGTCCCTTTTCAACTCTTCTCTACTACTTCTTCTACTATTTGAGGCAAATTCACCTTGTCGTCTTCCTTGATCAGACTTCCATCTCAGGTCTTCAATACAGAAATTGTAACGTGAACAATAAACCAGGCTGAAATCTGACACAACTTAAACCGTGTTGCATTTCAGAATTACTCTAAACCACTTAAAGACACCTTGCTCTTCTCAAAGATGAAATCTGAGGACTTGCAGGTCAGCCAAAGTAGCTCAGAGTTCTTGAATTGTTCAGTGTAGTTAGATGTTTACACTTCAGGTTAGAGAAACACAATCTAAGCTTTAGCCAGATCATCTCTGTAGAAGTGCATCTTTGCAAATTTAAGGAATAGTTGAGGAAAGTATTTATTACCATTTTCATCTGGAGAGTGGGCAAACAACACTCAACCACTAATGTCAAAAGTGAATGACGTTTATATTTGAGGAGATGTACTGTTTTCTCATTATTTATTAAAATATCTACGTTTGAATATTCCAGTGGAACACTGTTCAGACAACGTCAATTATTCTACTTTACTATTTTACTCTGGCTCATAACAATTTGTTGATTTGAAAAACAAACAAACAAATAATCTTAGTTTATATTTAGAGGCTGAAAAATCCAGTCCTTCAAACTGATATGAAACGTTTTAAGGAAGATGCCATCAAAGGTCAGGGTGAGCAACATGGTTACATTACGGGAATTGTATGATCTAGTGTTTTTGGAGCTATATTTTACAGTGTTTTTGTGTCCATCTTTTTTAGTCCTTATATGGAGTCGTTTTACAAACACCAATACTTTTTTTTCATTAAAGAGAGAGAGAGCTTCCACCCTGCTTGTGTGTCTGTACAGATATTACGTTTTCATGATAGGTTTGTGTCTGTCCACACTGTGACTCTATTCCACCTTGTACTCAGGACCAGTTCTAGAACAAAATGACTTAGGGTGCATCTGAGATTAAAGGGGGTGCAGCTTCAGTGACCGGCAACAGCAATGAAACATAGTGTAGGTGTAATGGGTCCCTCATGTGGTCCATGGTGAACAGACAGGTCACATATACCTCATGACCATCAGATTATGGATGTAATAAACACGATCTAAGTCAATGATGTCATTTAATAGCATTGATTACTTATTGTATATTAAAAAAATCATTTTTATTTTGCATCCGTTGAATTGAGGGGGCACTGCAACCTTTTGCACCCTCGCCTGCTTGTATTTCTAAATACATCTTAATGACTAAGTTGAGCTCACTGATTTATGACTTTTGAAAAGAAGAGACTGAGGTGGATGAGGAAGTCTTACCCTCGTCTTTCTTTCCCTTTTTCAACCTTTTTTCTCTCCAGAGGAGGGATGTGCAGCTCTGTTGGATATCGCCATGGAAGCTTATCAGTGCGTGTGTGTGTGTGTGTGCGTGCATGTGTGTGTGTGTGTGTGTGTGTGTTTGTGTGTGTGTGTGTGTGTGTGTGCGCTGCTATGGGTCTGCATGTGTGTGTGTTTGTGGATTACCCATGTTTGGTGTTTATTTCCAGAGCTCACGAATGCTCTGTTTGACTTTTTCACATCAGGGGGTCCTGCTTCAATCACATGCCCTCTGTGTGTGTGTGTGTGTGTGTGTGTGTGTGTGTGTGTGTGTGCGTGCGTGCGTGCGTGCATGCGTGTGTGCGCGCGCGCGCGCGTGTGTGTGTGTGTGTGTGTGTGCATGTGTGTGCATGTGTTTTTATGTGAGTCTGTGCTTGTCCACTTGCAACATGTGTGTCTTGTGTTTTCTTGTGTTTCAGCAGGTTTTAGCGTTTATTCAAGTGTGTTTGTATGTGCGTGTGTATTTTATGCATAATGTTCATTTAAGTGTCTTTGCATGTGGGTGTGTGTATGTCTTGGTGTGTGTGCCGTCCAGGGAACATATAACTGGATTAGCCGTCATGCTTTTATTTCTGTAATGGAAACATCAGCCTTAGAAAGAAAGTAGGGCTGAGGCCAGGCGGCGAATGTGCACGAGACCATGGGGGGAAGATGGGGAGACAGAGAGAGAGAGACAAAGACAAAGAAGGGGAGAGAGAGAGAAATAGAGTGACAAATCTGTAGAGGAGGGGGGAAGAAAAGAAAGACTAAGAGAGTGTAGTGTCCTCTAAGAGGAAAGTGTTTTTCCAGGAAGCCCTTCAGAGTCATTTTATCATCATTACTACAGAGCAGTAATAAAAGAAGTCCTCAAATTATATATTAGTGAACTATAAGGGCAGAAATATTACAGTGTTGAAGTAAGTACTGGATTCAAACAGCAAAATGAAACAAGTTTAAATAATTTATATAATTAAGGTTTAAAAAAAACGAACACTCATTTTGCAGAATGGCCCATTTCAATATAATGAATATTTAATTACTGGATGAAAATTATTGATGCACATATCACTTTATGGATGCAGCTAGCAGACAGATAGCCTGTAACCTTCACCAAAGGATGAAGAATGCTACTCTCATCTCAACCTCTGATAATAAATAGCTGAAGAAAACAGAGTGATGACACATAGGCTTATGAGTTTTTTTCTTCATAACTGGATCAGTATTTGGTATTTCCCATGTTGTGCTGTTTTCACTTCTATGTATGTTAATGTGCTTGTTGGTGTACATTTCTCACAATATGGATGCAAAGGTTTTGTTGCATAGTTCTAAGGATCGCTGTGATTTATAGCTTTTGAGTATGATTCATCCTTATTTTCTTAAGTTGTTATTGGCATATTCCATTCATAAAAAGATGAATACAAGACGAATAAGGAGCAGGTGGAGTTTATCAAAACAGGGAAAAATGTTACCTGATTTTTCCACAAAGGGAAACACGATGATGATGAGAGAGAGTGTGTGTGTGTGTGTGTGTGTGTGTGTGTGTGTGTGTGTGTGTGTGTGTGTGTGTGTGTGTGTGTGTGTGTGTGTGTGTGTGTGTGTGTGTGTGTGTGTGTGTGTGTGTGTGTGTGTGAGTAATAGGGTAATACTGAGTGGGACTTGATGAATGTGTGTGTTGAGAACATCTACAGGTTTGCATGACAGACAACATAACAGAGAGTGACATGACTCTGGGGGGTGTAAAAACAGGTCAGGACAGTGTGTGTTTTGTCTCAAAGATTAGTAGTGCGGGGGTCATCATGTCTTTGTGTGTGATTGTGTGCAGGGGCAGATGTCCACAGTCCCATGCTATAAGCGTGCTGTGTTTGTGTGTGTGTGTTGTCTGTTCATGTGTGTGAAGTGATGTGCAGCCAATCAACTCAATATCTTTCCCATCAGTGATTTCTGAGGCCGACAGCAACTGACTGTTGACACGATTTCAAGTTTCAGACTTAAAGCAACACAGGAACAAGTGATGATTTTTGAATCCCGCCACACCAGATAACCAAACACAAACACAAACAAAACAATAAACACTGTCATAGATTTCTACACGGGGAATGACATTGTAGGTCATTTACTTGTTGCTATGTGAAGAGCTAACTTTGACAATACCAAAGCTTTGGGAATAACAATTTGAGTAACATCAACACTGCTGCAGGTGGTCTGAAAGATTTTTTAGAACAAAAATCAAGAACAAATTGTATGTCATTTTATTTACAAGCTGAATGAGTTTAACTAAAAGAAAGAGTTTCAGGGCGTCGGTGGCCTAGCGGTTAGAGCGTGCCCCATATACAGAGGCTGTTGTCCTCGACGTGGGCAGCCGGGGTCAAATCTGACCTGTGGCTTCTTTCTCGCATGTCATTCCTCAATCTCTCTCTCCTTGATTTCCGACTCTATCCACTGTCCTCTCTACAATTAAGAGAAAATAAGCCTTAAAAGAAACAGCTTCAGTCTCCAATGATAGTTAAGGCAAGTGTAATATTTATCACACTGAAAAATAGCACACTGAGAATTTAGTGGAATAATATTGAGTAGAAAGAAGCTCAATATTTTTTTTTTTAATGAGAAAATGACATAAACACCTATTATTTAGAATACACGGCAAAAACACCTCATTTTCTCAAATTGAAGTGAAATTTCATTTTTTTATTTCCATCAAACTCTCAAATAAAAAAAAGTATTATTGCGATTACTCTGTTAGCCTATTCAATGCACTTCAGCAATACTAAACTAATTGACTTTAGAGCATAGAGTTACCCTCTGTTATCAGCATCAATAAAAAAACAATGCTTTCAAATAAATAAACGTTTAAACTCGTTATTTGTCATGATTTACTGGCTGCACTTTCTGGAGGACTGTTGCTCAGTCATTTTGTTGATTCTAAGAGCCGCAGCACCATCTGCTGGTTAACACAGGAACATGCACATAAACACAAATACACACACACAAGGGGGGTTTAACATCTCAAAGTGTCCTATTCATGCATGTTGGGTTGTTTCATCAACTCAACTCTAATGCCTGATTTTATAAATGCTTCCATCCTTAGGCTAACTGTAGACTTTGATGATAATTGGAGCCAGCAAAAAAACGACTCTAAAAATGTTTTTGCCTCATTACCAAAATATGTTTGTTTTTATCTTTTAACTCGGAAACTACTAAATGGTCCAAAGACATCATTTCCATAGGTATGAAAATAGAGACATGGCTGGATAAAATAAATGAAAATAAGCAGCTTTTTCGGTCATTGGAGCCACTTCATATAATTTTGGTTTTCTTTTGATTTGCAATAAAATCAGCAACTTTAAGCATCAACTCTCATTGGATTTTCTTTGGATCAAGTCTGCGCGTTTGATGAACTGTTCCAGTTTCTTCCAAGTGGTATAAACACAATTTGATTGGAAAGGTTACAGGACAAACCTGATTTTTTTAGTTTTTTGCCACTTCAATGACAAATATATGCGTTTAAATCAGCAAATTAAAGCTGCTTAGTGCCCCTCAGGGATATAAACGTTTACCTTAAACCCTGATAGTGTGTCAAATAGTCTTTAACCCTGTGAAAAGGGCTGACCTTTTTGATTTTTTGTTGTTTGTGATACAGGTTCAAGTTTTTTTTAAATGGTAGAAAATATGACAAATCACTTTTATTGAAACACATGATCAACAGCTGAAACGATAATGTACTGAGAATATCAAGAGGGACAAGGGGCAAATGTTTCCCAATAAAACAACAACATTGATAACAAGTAGCAAACAAAAGCTAATGTTGGTATTCAACTACAACATGTTTAATGTTGTCTATGAATGTCTACATGCTAACATGGCCTTTTGAAGTCATGATGGGAAAGGTGTAAACACATTTAAAGGTATAATATGGGACATTCAGAGTCGATGTCCAGTAGATGTTACACTTTAGCACCACTCTCGCAGACTAATTTCTTATACCAAAAAAGTCTTATCCTGGTTTGGAAAGCCATTATCCTCTATTACTCCAATACATCATCTTCCCTAATGTGGTGGCATAAACAAGCCTAAGGAAGCACTGTCCATTATGAACACAGAGCTCAGTACAATGCCTGAGGGAGTTTGACTTCACCATCTTTTTAGAAAGGCATTACTCACCGATAGCCTACATTTAGTTAGGGTATATTTTATGTCTGCTTAATTAGGCTAATGCTTCAAATGTCTCATATTTGACATTTCATGTTGTAAAAACTAAATATTATTGTCATCAACCTTCATCAGACAGCTAATTTTAGTAATTTGGCTAAAATTACCATCATCTAGTAATGTACACCTTTCCTTTGGATGCAAGTATTTTTTCTATGAAAAGCATTGGGCTTAATTCCAACATCAGCTGTTGTCCTTAAACCTTTCACGCATACTGGTCACTACAGTGTTTTCTCCAAAATGCACGTTTTGATGGAATGGTTTCACATCAGCCAGCCTTTAACAAGTCAGCCCATACACTGTCATCCATTGGCCAATTGTAAGTTTACCAAAAATGTCTTCAAAATCAAGATGGCTGATGTAACTCCCAAATGCCATGTGGTTCAGGAATAGATTGTAAATCCTGTTATTCTGGTAGACCCTTGCAGGTGATTTTTTTTAAACATCAAGTAACAACTAGAATGGGAAATTCCTGAAGAAATTTCAGTGTGAGAGCTGCAGAGCATGGTTAAGCTACCATGAGAGCAGTGGCTGTTGTAGCTATTGCTACCACAGTCTCATTTGCAGCTTTCATAACATAACCAGGACCTCTCAGGACTCGAACCCATGACCTTCTGATTACCTGAGCAGCAGTTTTACCCACTGAGCTACATAGCAGACAATACACCATAAAACTATTCCAGAACATGAGGCGATGACAAAACAATGGAAAAACTTTTTTTAACCTTAAACTTAAAACACATTTATTTTCAAAATGTGGAAAGTAAATGTAAAAAAGATAGAGCAGTGAACATCTAAATCGGTGACTGTTGACACCACAGGAACAAGTTTCCATCATAAAAGAAATCCATTAGTACTCTCGGGAATCGAACCCCCAATCATTAGATTACCTGTGTAGCAGTCTAACCCACTGAGCTACAGAGAAGACAAGACACCATCAAACCATACCACAACTTGAGGCAATGACAAAACACTGGAAAAACTTTTTTTAAGATCTTAAACTTAAAACATTTTTATTTTAAAAATGTTGAACATAAGTATCACAACTATAAAGAGTAGTGAACTTCTAAATTGAACACAGCTTGCACCACAGCAAACAATCAGCATAATCAAAAACATGCTGTGTAAATATTACTTTCCTAAGGCTAATGGTAAATGAGTGATGAGCCCTGAAAACAAAACTCTTGATGACTGACCAGATGGTGGCGCTATAGGATCATTTATGAGTATATTGAGCATACAACAAGTAACCATAGGGCCAAGTTTGAATACTATAGCACTTTTAGTTTTTGAGATATCAGCTTTCAGGACCTGCTCCAATTGATATTTAATATTTCTAAAGTTCATTTAAAATCACTCAAACATTTAAGTGTTGAGAAAAGCAAAAGCCCTCACAACACACAACCAGGAGTCAGCATGTTAGTGAAGAGCTTATGTGTTTTCTCGGGAATTGAACCCAGTATCTTCGAGTTAGGTGGACTTGCCATCAGCCTAAGCCTTTGCGCCACAGTAAAGACAAAGACTCAGCATGCGCTTTCACTACATGAGGCAATGACATCACATGAAGAAAACTCTTTTAAGCTTTAAATGCATCAAATTTTGAAAATGTGATCATAAATTCTGAAAATAATCACACAATATCCTGATGCTTTCCTGAGGGCTGTTCACAAATTTGGTGAAGTTTGATCAAACATTTAGCGAAATAGAAAATGTTTTGCCTACAGTACTGATTACAGTAAAACGTTTACTGTCCTCACGGGCACACCGTTTAAGTGATCTTTATGAAATTCGATTTGTAAGGTGGGAAGTATCTTACCAATGGCTGTACCAATTTTGGTATGATTTGAGTAAAGGCTCGATGAGTTACAGTAGTTAATTGATTATACATATTTTGAAAAATATAGAGTGACGAACTTCTGAATTGACCCTAGGTTGCAGCGCGGCAAATGATCAGTAGCATCCAAGGAACACGCTGTGTGAATATTATTTTCATACAGCTAACTGTTAGCAAGTTATTAGCATTGAAAGCAAAACGCTTAATATCTCACCACATGGTGGCGCTATGAGAACTATCGTTCAGTATGTTAAATATTTTACCATTAGGGACCATATTACGAGGTTTGAGTACTTTAGCACTTTTAGTTTTTGAGTTATGAGCTTTCAAAAATGCGTCCCATAGGATTCAATTCATATTTTTACAGTTTAAAATATTCATATAAAATCACTGTACCATTGTAGCATCAATAAAAGTAATAGCGCACTTCTCCTCACCAAACTCTACCATTTCCAGTTGGAACCATGTTTCTAGCACAAACCGTATAGGAGGAGATACAAGCCAAAAAACGGCAGAATAATAATAATAACTAGAATGGGAAATTCCTGAAGAAATTTCAGTGTGAGAGCTGCAGAGCATGGTTAAGCTACCATAAGCTACCATGTGCAGTTTTCATAGCATAATCTGCATCTCTCAGGATTTCGAACCTACGACCATCGGATTACCTAAGTAGCAGTTTTACCAAGTGAGCCACAGAGATGTCATGACATCATCAAGCAATACCACATCATGACGCAATGACAAAACACTGGGAAAGCTTTGTTTTAACCTTAAACTTAAAAGACATTAATTTTCAAAATGTGGAAAGTAAATGTAAAGAAGATAGCAGTGAACATCTACATCAGTGACTGTTGACACAACAGGAACAAGTTCCCATCATAAATGAGATATAGTACTACTCTGGAGATTTGAACCTACAATCATCAGGTTACCTTCTTAGCAGTCTTACCATCTGAGCTACAGAGTAGACACACACCTTTGAACAATTCCACAACATGAGGCAATGACAAAACACTGGAAAAACTTTTTTAAGACCTTAAACTTAAAACCCTTTTGTTTTCAAAATGTTGAACATAAGTATCAAAACTATAAAGAGTAGTGAACTTCTAAATTGAATACAGCTTGCAGCACAGCAAACAATCAGCATGATCAAAAACATGCTGTGTAAATATTACTTTCCTAAGGCTAATGGTAAACGAGTAATGAGCCCTGAAAACAAAACTCTTGATGACTGACCAGATGGTGGCGCTATAGGATCATTTATGAGTATATTGAGCATACAACAAGTAACCATAGGGCCAAGTTTGAATACTATAGCACTTTTAGTTTTTGAGATATTCAGCTTTCAGGACCTGCTCCAATTGATATTTAATGTTTCTAAAGTTCATTTAAAATCACTCAAACATTTAAGTGTTGAGAAAAGCAAAAGCCCTCACAACACACGACCAGGAGTCTGCATGTTAGTGAGGAGCTTATGTGTTTTCTCGGGAATTGAACCCAGTATCTTCGAGTTAGGTGGACTTGCCATCAGCCTAAGCCTTTGCGCCACAGTAAAGTCAAAGATTCTGCATGCGCTTTCACTACATGAGGCAATGACATCACATGGGGAAAACTCTTTTAAACCTTAAATGCATCAAATTTTCAAAATTTGATCATAAAATTCTGAAAATAATCATACCATATCCTGATGCTTTCCTGAGGGCTGTTCACAAATTTGGTGAAGTTTGATCAAACATTTAGCGAAATAGAAAATGTTTTGCCTACAGTACTGATTACAGTAAAACGTTTACTGTCCTCACGGGCACACCGTTTAAGTGATCTTTATGAAATTCGTTTTGTGGGGTGGGAAGTGTCTCACCAATGGCTGTACCCATTTTGGTATGATTTAGGTAAAGGCTCGATGAGTTACAGTAGTTAATTGATTATACATATTTTGAAAAATATAGAGTGACGAACTTCTGAATTGACCCTAAGTTGCAGCGCGGCAAACGCTCAGTAGCATCCAAGGAACACGCTGTGCGAATATTATTTTCATACAGCTAATTGGTAGCAACTTATTAGCATTGAAAGCAAAACGCTTAATATCTCACCACATGGTGGCGCTATGAGTACTATCGTTTAGTATGTTAAACATTTTACCATTAGAGACCATATTACGAGGTTTGAGTACTTTAGCACTTTTAGTTTTTGAGTTATGAGCTTTCAAAAATGCGTCCCATAGGATTCAATTCATATTTTTACAGTTTAAAATATTCATATAAAATCACTGTACCATTGTAGCATCAATAAAAGTAATAGCGCACTTCTCCTCACCAAACTCTACCATTTCCAGTTGGAACCATGTTTCTAGCACAAACCGTATAGGAGGAGATACAAGCCAAAAAACGGCAGAATAATAATAATAATAAAAAGATATAAAAATAAAGAGCGAAGATAACATAAGTGTGAGAGCTGCAGCTCTCACACTAACTAAGGAACAATGTTATTGTGAAAAGTTCCACATTTTGATTTTAGAGAAAATCATGATTGATCAGCTGTCCACTAAGTTGGCCATCATGCATTGTCGACTATATTTCAATGACAATACTGAGACTTTGCTGATCATGAACATAACTGATGTGGAGATAGTTATGGTTACTCCACATCAGTGATTTTTCTCCTATAAATGTCTGCTGTTGTGTTGCTCTGGCAGCCTCCATGCAAAAACTGTGCAGGTAGTTTGAGCTCATCAAGCATGTTTTGTCCTGTTTTAAACAGGAAAACTCCAAAACTCAAAGACGGTCATCCTTCAAAACTTAAATTGAAATGGTTCCCTCCACCCCAGTGGACAGGTGAAAACTGAAAATGTGTTTTTGAAAGAAAATAAATTAGTTATTTTGTTTATGCACTACAAAATAAATACATAAAAGTATTTGTTTTGCATTTAGCGTTGCATGATGTCCACTGACATTTCTGTAACTTCCTCAGAATTATTAATAGGCTATTTAAAAAAATTAAAGAAGAAGAAGTCAAAGAAATCATATTAAAAAATCCGGTTACCTGAATTTATAATTCATGCATGAAATGGTTAATTAGCTGAAAGCTTATCAAGTAGGCCTATGTTTTTTTTAACCTAGAAATATGGTACTATATTACTAAACTGAATTAAATGTGATTTCATCAAATCCCCTTTTACTTAAAAACCTACAGTACTGTACTGACATATAGGCTATGACAGCATTTTAGTTCACATCCGGAGTCATGTCGAGGAAAATGTTCTCATCTGAAAATGATAGCCTATAAGTGCAGCCTTAAAAAAGATCAAATATGATACAAGAAAATAAAAAGTAAAAGTAGGCTATGGACAGAAAACTAGGTAGGCTAGTTGTATTAGTTTCCTTTGATTTGTTCTTGGTGGGCTAGTGCAAAATTCTGCACACACAAAACAATCCTCTGCCCACAGGAAGGAGCGTTGAGCAAACCTCCTCTGTACAGGTGACGACTGACACAAAGGTATAGGCGAGCACGAGCCTCGTTAAGCCAATCACGATGCAGAGTCCAGGTCCAGTAAATGTGCAGTGATTTTAAACAGAGAGCAGCCGTGAGTGGAGCTCCAAACAGCTCAATGTGACTGTAGAAATACACCGAGACTGTATCTGCTCATCTTACCACATATTTGATTTATTTCCTTTTGAAATTAATCCATCAAACGTAGTTTTTGAAAAGTTTCAATATGTTCTACTCCGCGCTGCTGATTCTTGCTGGTCTGGGTTCGTTCGGTTCTGTTTCTGGTTCTCCCGCCGTGGAGGAAGCGTACGGAGCCGTTGTGAGCTTGGTGTCCCCGGGTCAGCAGTTTCTGACAGGGGACTCGCTCCGCAGCCTCTTTAATACACTGGAGAAACGTGTGCAGTGCGGTGGAGTGTCGTGTGAAAAGGTAAGTTTTATTACATTAACCCCGCAGCCAGCTACGAGAGCCGGGCGGCTGAATGCAGCTGCACAGAGAGGTCGATGTCCAAAGATATGATCCGGATTCACCTGCCGACCCACACTCGTATTGATAAACTGGATATCTACATGTCTCCTACATCAATAATAGGCCTATTTAGGAGAAAAAATAGCTTGAAATAAAATAAGAACAAATGAAATAATGTTAATTTCAACATTTGGATTTACTTTCAGTATGAATTTTTAAACTAGGAAGGACCTAATATTAGGTTATACTTAGCCTATTATGAAGGCCTAGGCTGTTTTTAGTGACGAATAATACTTTATTTTCTTTTTTTTCTGTGTGCAATTTGCACCTGAATTACTTCTTCCAACCATTTTTACCAATGAAGACATTTTCCTCATAGATCAATATTTCTAAAGAATTTACTGGACTACTTCCTCTTCACACATCTAAGAGGTCCACTTGAATTAAACATATATATGACAGTATATAGAGCATATGACCTGAAAAGGGCGTATTTAGGTCGTGACCTTAAGCACAGTAATGAAAACTTCTTTCGCAATACCTTGAAAACAAGCTAATTCCTGAGTTTTGCACATTTAATATTAGATATTTCCCCCTTTCAATTAATTTGTTTGATTGTTTTGTATTCTTGAGTCAATGTATAGATGTACTTACAATGTTCAGAATACAACCATTTAGCTTTCAGTCCCTTTATCGGGGAAATAGTTGATAAGAGTAATTTTCAGAAGTTAATGAGACAGTGAACAAAGTGATTACTTTTTAATACAGTTAACATGAGAAATGTGTTCACAAAAGTGTCAAATGTATGAAATTACAAAATAACTCCTCTTAATATAACCAGACTTGACTTATTATTGCTCAACAATGTGCTGATCACATACTTGAATAGATGTTTGAGTGTTTAAAGAAAGAGTTGCTGTTTTTTTTCATGAAGTTTTTTTATTAACTGCAGCGTTTACACACACAACTCTTTTATCAGTGTGAATGAGGGTGAAGTCCCTGAACTTGTCACATTGGCATGTCAGCTGTAATCTGCATGACATTACAGAGTTTAATTGATAAGTAACCGCTGTGTATAACAACTCTGATTTCTGACAGAGAATGTCTAAAAAGAAGAGAGAAGAAAAACAAGTGCTTTGTTGAAGGTAACAGATTGGATCACATGACGTTGTTGGAGAAAGGCTTGTAATAAACCATAAATAACCCATACATTGTAACAGATCTTATTGCAGGTAAAGCAAACTACCATGAGGTTCAATAAAATCATAAAGCTGAGTTGAGATAATGTCACGCTAGATTTCAAAGAGTCCATACTGTTCGAACTTGTGACATAAGAAGAAAACGTTATGTAGAACCCTTCCATCCTACACCTACTTCAATAAACAGACTTTTATTTCAAATATATGTAGCCTTGTTGTTAAAGATACATTTTTTCTAGGTTTAGATGGATCATTGTCATCAGTTCATGGTGTTTCTACAAGATACACTGTGCCCTACTTTCCCTCTACCTTGTTCATATTATAGTTCATAAAAAACAATAAAGGCATGTGATCTGAAACATCATCTGCTTTATTGGCCAAGTTTGTGCACATGTGTACTATAAAGTGACTCTGGTTAAGAATTTCTCAGAATTTACAACTTGAAGGACAGCAGAAATCAAGTGTCATGTTGTTATCGTCATGAGTGTTAATGGCCTTTTAGTCCAAGTTAAGTTTAAGCCTGTGCTGGCTGTAGGTGTTCATACATTCAGTATCATTTGGGGGGAATTGTTACGCCCCACCATTAAGATAAGATAAGATAAGATAAGATAAGATATCTTTATTGTCACTGTACAAGTACAATGAAATACTGTTGGAGCAAACCTGTAGATGCATAATATACAAATATCAAAATATCAAAAAAAAAACTATACAAATATACAAGAACAAAATACTAAAACCAAATTTACAAATAAGGCGGCCCTATATGGGGCTAACAACAATCCACAAATTAACCCATTAAAACACACTTAACAAAGTCAAACAAAGGGATTTATTACAACTACACAAACTAAATGATAACAAAGATCAACTAATATGACAAAAGACAACAGACAAACCCTGACTAAGCGGCACAGCAGTCCCAACTCCATATGCCTCCTCTCTCCTGAAGCCAGCACTGGGCTTTTAAGCATCGTAGCCAGGTGCTCCTCGTTGTACAGTTAGTGACTTCACCTGGGCTGGAGACAACAGAAAGGGAGAAGGGACAAACAGTACAGGGAAACATACAGCCGTAACAGGGATGTAAACTCCAATGTCTTTGTTCCTCGTTTTCAGGAACTTTGATGTATGTAAATTCATAAAATGCATCAGTAAATAACAATATGTAATGTGTGTATACAGGTTAAGTGTTGAAAAACATGAAATGGATTTACATGAAGAGGGTGGTTATGAACTATATATTCATGTTTACACAACAGAAATATATTGCACAGGATGATGCATACAGGCATGTTTATTCTATTATGTATTAAGGCCCGACCCATATGGGATTGTTGAGGCCGATACCAATATTACTATTATACTTATATATATATATATTATATATATATATATATGTTCTGAATTTGAATCAACTTAATTAAATCGGCACATATGGGAGATAAAATTAGCCGATACTGATAGTCACGTGATATGCTAATATCGGCCGGCCGATTAATCGGTCAGTGATATGCATACCATGTAAATATGAATGAATATATTTTAGGTTGCTGTTAATGAAATCTGTTTTTTTTTTCTATAAATAAATGAACTTTTAGTAAAACCATATGAAGATGGATGAATGTGTTGTGGCACAAATAGACTTGCTGTCTAGTTGAACAACATAGACACGGTTTTATTTAGATTTGTGTTAAACTTCTGTTTGGAGTTGTTATTTTGTTAATGAAGTGATTTACTCTTAATGTTGTCCCATTTTAATCACGGAATATTAAATCTTTATTCTGTACTTATATAAATCTGTATGTCTGTTTTTCTCCCCGTGTGAACGCTTTGTCTGTGTTTGTAGTGTGATTTAGCAGATGCTGTTCACCAGCTGCTCAGCAATCACTCCGTACACGGAGAGGAGGAAGAGGGACACAACGTTACCGTCAGTGTATCTGAGTTCCCTGCTGTTGCAGCAGGAAGCATCCTGTACCTGTCGTCTCCCAGCCAGGTGTGTGCTGCAGCAAACCAGGGGATATGGGGAGAGGAGACCCAGCATTTCCTGCAGAAAATCACACATGATGATCCCCACGAACAGGAGCATGAAGAAAACGGGACACACCACGAACAGGAACACGATCACGAGCACATAGACACTCATGGATTAAACCTTCTGTTTGAAGAGCTTCACGACCACTATGAGCCCTCAGACAGTGAGGTAAGCACAACCATTGTCATCATATTTAAAAGATTGAATCAGAGAGGTTACAAGATGATAAAAAATCACAGTCGCAAAACAACTTACATAAGCATCAATATTTTATTACAGACTAAAATCTGACTGTGTTTCACTGTGTAAATGGTAAGGTTTTATCACTGCACTTATCTTATCAACTACTGATGATGCCAGCAGAAGGAATACTAGGCTTTGCCCTGTACTTAAACACATCACCACAGCATCTGCCACTGTGAGGAAAAGTGCCCTCTTTACAGTAAATGTCTGAAACTGCGGTTATATCAGACCCAGGATGTAAAGCCAGAAATCATCAAAAGAGTTCAAAATTAACACAGACATGTCATTGTTGTATAACGATATGCTTTTTATTAAAAGCTAGACAAGTTAATGTTATCTGCAGGATATTGCAAAGCTGTATCCAGTCTCTGGAACATTTACCTTTTTTTTTTTTAAGATTTATTTTTGGGCTTTTTGGCCCTTTATTGGAGAGATAGGACAGTGGATAGAGTCGGAATTTGGGACAGAGAGAGTGGGGAATGACATGCAGGAAAGTAGCCACAGGTTGGATTTGAACCAGGGCCGCTCACTTGGAGGACTACAGCCTCCACATATGGGGCACGCGCCCCAACCACCTGGCCAACAGCGCCCCAACATTGACCATTTTTGTTTAATAAAACCTCTAAACCAACTGTCTGATTAAAAAGTCTGAAATCTAAAAAAAATAGCTTCTAATATGAAATGGCTGATTGTCAATAAATATTTAGAAAATAGTTGGCAGTTCTTTTTCCGTTGATCAAAATACATATTTCTGGCTCTAAGTTAAAAAGAGTTAATTAAAGTCATCCCTTTTTCTTTTGTACATTCCTCTCCCTCATCACCTCGGTAACCAGAGCTGTGTGACAGCCGATCAAATCATGATGGAGGTCAACGCGTCTTCACCAGATCCGCAACAGGAAATTGGTGCAGTCTTAGGCCGCGTCCTGTACCACGCCTTGCTGGGTCGATGCTTTATCAGCCGCTCCCTGCCTGAAGAGAGCTTCTTCCTCGACTACATCCTGGACCATCTGGGGTCACAGAATTTCACAGTCCGGGGTAAATGTCCTTCAGAAACATAAAGAGCACGCAGACACATGCATAAATGTGTGTATTTTTTTTTTTTGGATAAGCACACCTGAGCTTGTTGTTTTTTACTTCCACGTGATTAGTAGTAACTCTTGTTTCTGTTCTGTAGATCTGGAAGCTCTCATGAAAAGTCTGAAAATCGGACCTAAGCAGGAAAATGAACATGGACACGAGGACCACGATCACGAACACGAACACGAACAAGAACACGAGCAAGAACACGCTCATGATCATGGTGGTTTGAGACGGAGGAAAAGGAGCAGCCATGACCATCACGAGGGGCATGGAGCAAACACGACCTCCGATCAGGTACATGCACAAACACACACAAAAAGTCCATAGTAGCCATTTCCAACCTGTGCTGTGCAATCCAGCTGATTGTACGAGTGTATTTAAGTTTCCAATTTTTGTCTCTAAATTGTATTTTCACTTTCAGCTGTGTTTCACGGCCAAAGAGCTTGTCCTGATCTACGGCCTGACGGACAACAGCTCTGCCTCTTCTGGCCTGGGTCGGTCCGGCTTGGCTCGGCTCAGCCCTGCCCTCATCCAGCAGATCCTGAGTGGAGCCTGCCCAGACACCAAAGAAAAACTGGCACCAGATGGGCTCACCAAGACAGAGAGTAAGCAAAGGTTTGAGGTCCTGACCGACAAAAAGGCGGTCTTGCCTTTTCCTGTTGTAGAGAAAAAAGAAGCAGGGACATTTCACACAAACATGCATATTTTGTCTTAACACTAGATGGGAGATTACATTTACGTCTCCCTTTTTTAAGATACCTTGGTGCATGGGTGACTTTTGAGTCTTCAGATTCCACAAGTTGATAGCAGAGGTTGACCCCCCTTATCTGCTCTCTCTCTCTCTCTCTCTCTCTCTCTCTCTCTCTCTCTCGTAGGATACATCTATGCAACCATTGCCAATCTGTTGATAACACTGACGTCCATGCTTGGCATCTTCTTGCTGCTCTGTACTTCCTGCACCTCTGTGTTCCAGTTGTGTATCCAGTTCTGCATCAGCCTGGCTGTAGGTTCACTGACTGGAGATGCTTTATTGCACCTGCTACCCATGGTAAGTACATTTTTATTTACTTTTAATTATTTCAAAGCAAAGTGAAGAAAAATGACTGTTATCAAAAATCTTACATTCATGCACATGTTATGGACATCATTATGTAGCTGTGTGAATACTGAAAGTCAGATGTTCACTTTAATTATACCTCTGGACTGTGGATAATTCCATCCTTGAACTGTCAAACATGTTGATTTCTGTGCAGCATCTACTTACAGCGACTTATTCTCGTTCTCTGTGCATTCAGTTTCTAGGTTTGCATCTTCACTCAGATGAGGCGCATGATTCACACGACGGTCACCACGAGGAAACTCCAGACTACATTTATAAGATGCTGGTGCTTTTGTCTGGAATCTACTACTTCTACCTGATGGAAACGATCTTCTCTCTGATCGCATATAAAAACAAAACTCATCACCACCATCAACATCATCATGGGGTAAGAGAACATTCATATGTTAACAAGAATATGAACAAAGAAACACTCAAGGCTTACTCGTTCTTGTGTTCTTTCTTACACATTTTAGTCAAGTTTACAGCCGTGTTTGTTTAGTCTTTTAAATCAATCTTTATTTGTATAGCGCTTATTCTGAACAAATGTTATCTTAAGACACTTTACAAAAAAGCAGGTGAAAGACCTTACTCTTTGTTATATTACAAAGTCATTTCAAGTTTTGCTTTTGAATCGAGGTAACCTGTCCATAATTTATTTAGCATTTTTTTTAATAAACATGCTTTGCTTTGGGTATGTTAGTGCTCTTTTCCAAATGCTGCAGCAGCTCTAAAGATATATTTCTTGCCATTTTTTTTTACTTTGCAATGGCAATGGTTTTGTAACACAGCTATGTATATTTTGCAATCTTTAATCTTATAATCCTTATAGGTATTTTACAATGGCCTTCCATTTTTTTTTACGTTTCACACAATTCTCAAAACATATTCTGTCTTTAGGAAGAATCCGAGCCTCACCACTGTGACCACGGGAGGGTTTTAGAGATGTACCAACAGGAAAGAAAAAAGAAAGAACAGACGGCATCGAAATCAGACCTGGTGAGAAACTAACACACGAGAACACTCGGAGGTCTAAGGAGAAATACAAAAAAAAACTCAAAGCAGGAAAATGAATTTTGGCTCTAAGTATTAAACAACTTATCAATGGTGCATCTCCCTCGTGTAAGAAACTCTAGCTACGTGGGCGGATTATTAATTAAAATCTTGAAGCTGTAAAGTTTGTAGCAGGACTTGTTTCTAAAGGTTTTATAACTACTCATGTACATTTCAGGTTGGCTATGAAGACAATGAAAAATCACACTCTGAGCACAAAGAGCGCACCAGAGGTGAGTGAAGTCATTTCCATTACAAAAACATAATGCCATCATCATATTATCATGTCAGCACTCCGCCACTAACTACACCTTTGTCTGCCTCTGCAGAGCAGCGTCTGCTGCCTTATATGATTACCATTGGTGACGGGATCCACAACTTTGCAGATGGCTTAGCAATGGGTGCAGCTTTCTCCCTGTCGTGGAAGTCTGGTTTGGCCACATCACTGGCTGTACTCTGCCATGAGCTACCACACGAGCTAGGTACAAACACACAAAGACTGGCAGAGTCTCTGTGATACATTTGCGTCAAATATTTCTAACCATCAGTCGTTCCCTTTTGTTTTTCTCCAGGGGATTTTGCAATTTTGCTCCACAGTGGTGTGTCGGTCCGTAATGCGTTACTCTTGAATGTAGGCAGCGCTATGACCTCTTTTGTTGGCCTGTACATCGCTCTGTCTGTAGCCACTGACATCGCTACCAAACAGTGGATAGCTGCCATCACTGCGGGGCTCTTTCTGTATGTGGGGCTCGCCGATATGGTGAGTATTCAGAAGAATATACAAACTGCAGCTGGCAAAAAAAATATGATCCAAGTGTAAACTTAATTCTCTAACATGTATTATTCCTTTTTGCTTCCAGCTCCCCACCATGGTCCACATCAGTAACAAGAGACCCTGGCTGATGTTTCTGCTGCAGAATCTCGGCCTCCTGACTGGGTGGGGTGTTCTGCTGCTGCTGTCACTCTATGAGGAGAGAATCAGCTTTTAAAGCATCAACAGTCAGGACAGTTGACTGGGTTTCTACAACCAAAATGTACTACCCTGGAACAGAGGGCAAGATGACACTTGTTCCCTCTGATGTGCAACTTATTCAGCCGTCTTGAAATGTGTTTGAAATTTGCTCAGCCACCCAAAAGCCTTGACCGCATTGGACCTTTTATTTGTCTGTGTTTCAAATGTTGTTCACTAATATAATACTTGGTGCAGGGAAAAAAATGAAAAGTGCCTTCCTTGTGATCCTCCCAATATATTTATTCTATCCTTTATTTACATTTTTTCTTGCTTTTTTAGCACCTTTGAGTGTCCTCCAATATGAAAACCTCTGTGTTTGAATTGCACTGGTAGTGCAACTGTTCTATCTAACCTGATACAGGTTGGGCCAATGTCAACCTCTCATCTAATACAAAGCCCGTTTAAGCAACGCTGAGCAATTTTCTCGAAAAACCAAGATGGCTGCTTCTGATATGGAATGTTCCAAATCCAAAATCTCAGTTGTTGCCTTTCGTACCATAGCTCATTTTTTATGTACAAATGGTAAATGTTTGCCTCTAAAATGTATCATTGTTTTTATCATATATTGGAAATAGCTCCCTAGCCTGGCCTCCTAGTGCTACATCCCACATTTAGTGGTTCTGATTGGTCTTTGCATCCAGGGGGGGTTTGGTCTACTGCCATAGATTATACCTCTTGGGAATATGAAAATGAATTTGGGTCTACTAATGTCCATTTACAAAATGGTCCATCTTTATGAGACTTAAGTGTTTAGTAAAAAAATTTACAGCTTGATTTGTTTGTGCTTTTTACTGGAAGTGTCGATGAGAAATATCCAGTTTTATAGTTTTTGTTGAACTACAAATCCCACCACTCCAATTATGAAAAAGGTAAAATGTATACAAATGTTTATATACACAGTGTGATATACGGTATGTTTTGTATTCTGCCTGATTTGGAAAATTAAAACTCATTTAAAAGCTATGATGTACTTATTTCTGTTTGAAATATTTCACCTGAATAGCAGGAGGATCAAGACTTCAGACTTTCACAGCTGATTAGGGTAATCACGATGTGACAGCATTTTACCATAAATGTAAAATGAATAACACAAACTTTATTTGATGAACAGGAATTACATCTGTTTTAATATGGTGCTTTGGTTATTATTCATCAGTATATTGAAGAGGGAGGGTTCATTCCTAACATTTATAAAAGGGCCTTGACATTTGTGGGTTTTTTCAAAGCCCTTGACCTTTTCAGAAGAGCTTTTTAAACATTTTTAATAGCTCAGTCTGTAGGGACCTTGGATGGGAACCGGAGGGCCGCGGGGTCAAGTCCAAATGCATGGAAGTTGGTCTGGTAGCTGGAGAGGTGTCTGATCACTTTAAGAGTACAGCAGAGGTGCCCTTAAGCAAGGCACCAAACCCCAAACATCTCTGATGTGCTCCCTGTGTTACAGTGTGTAGAAGCTCCACTTTGACATCTCTCCATTAATGCATGTCCACAGGTCCTGTTAGTGCATGTGTGCAATTTGGCCCTATGTCTCAATAACAGAGTGTAAAACCAGAATTTCCCCTCTGGGATTAATAGAGTATGTAAACAAATTTAATAAAACTGTAGTATTAACATTTAGCCAGATCCCACCTGTTGAATTTTCAGTCTTTAGAGAAGGAAGCCAGATGTGCAGTGTAGACACTTTACTCCTTTATCGGTCTCGTCTAATCTCCTCATCTCACAGGTTATGTGAACGTTTTCATTAGTGACAGAGTCCGCTGACAACTCATCGCACAGAGGAAGACTTAATATGTACATATAGAGTATACAGTACGCGTCACCACAAGTGTGACCAGCGTCTAACTCTCAAAATGACCCATTTAATGACAACATGCAGGGCGCGTGCTAATCCTTAAAGCCCGTGCTGTAAAAACAGATTGTACACCAACTCTATGGAGCTGCTGACAGAGGAAAAGTCGATTTTCCTGGAGTCAGCTTTTAAACAAAAGCAAATCATAATGTTGAATTTCTACAGTGTGTCTTTAGGGGGTTTTATGAGCCCTTATAACACCTTACTCTCTCAATAAAACATGTGATAGTGAACCTTAAACTGGACCTTTGAGCTTGTCATACATTACAATGTATTATACCTTTTTACAGAAGCTGTAGAAGAAGTCAGCTGATTATACTGACGGAAAAAGAACAATGGTACGATAGACAAAGGAAAGAGAGAGATGTTGAACTCTGGATAGCTGGATGTGTTGCTTTACAACCTTGCAGATAAGTTTATCAGGCAGTTATATAACGCAGGGACGGATAAAAGAAAGCTGCCGCACAGGACTGACAGAAGGAGCCCTCACTCCTATGGAAAGGATTCCACTAAAACCATAATGTGTGAATTATAAATGATCATTATAAACATGCTGTTTATGACCTTATAATAACAGCTGAGGGGTGTAGTTAGGAAAGCAGCAGCCTCATTAGGCAGAGCATTTCAGTGACTGTGTATTATTAAGAACGGTTAATGAGTAGAAACCTGTGAATGTCTGAAGGGTCAGCAGAGCTAAAGTGTGTACGGAGGGACACGAGACAATAACATGAGTGTGGTGCTACTGATCACATAGATCAGATGTCTGAAACTAAATCAGGGTGTTCTTGAGATCACTTTTTAAGTCGTGCGTTTGAACATCCTAGGTATGCTGTCTCAACTATGTCCTGCATGTTTTCAGGTATTACGGAACAAAAGCTGGAAGGAGATGACTTTAAGTAATAGACCTACCTCGAAATACTAGATTCCGGCGGACTGTGTCTTCCTGATTGTCCTGACAGTGTGAAACGAGGGCAAAACTAGCTGACACGAAGGATCCTGTAGATAGGTTATACTGCCAGATAAACTGAACTTTGCAACACATCTAGTTCATTCGCTCCAAACCATATTATATCAAGCACAGCTTATTTGATTTTCTCCATCCAGGAATTGTCTGCTAAAGATGTGCTGTATTCTGTCTTGAAAAGTGCCCTCGCTCTGAGGTCAGGTTGTCAGTTCTTCCATCAGCTTTAGTCACAAATGAAATATCTTTGAACCAAACTTTGCTCTCGCTCTGTCAGATATTTATCGTCCCCACAGGATAACTCTGCTGACTTTGGTGATCCTTTGACTGTCCTCGATCCCATCCTATGACGAAGACAGTTTCCCTTATCTTTTGAAATATTTTCAACATTTAAAAATGATTTGCCAAGAACTGCTTATAAACATGAATGGCCCGCAGAGATTCAACCCTGACTTTTTTTAAATCCTCTGTTGCACTCTCCCCAAAGTTTTAACTTCTTGATGGCTTTTGTAATAACAGTTTGACTTTATTAAACAGACTATTGGGTTTCATGTCATTATGCCGTGGGTGTCAGATTTCAGTTAAGCGTCATCTACACCAAAACCATGTAACTCTATCTGATAATCCAGCCTTTGTTAGAGCCATCAGCAACACCAGCGGTCCTGCCTGTATGACAAGTCAGAATGTCTGTCGTGAACAATGACACTACAATGAACAACTCGTCTATTGTTTTGAGTTTATGGAAAGATACGATGCTTTACTTTACCAAACCCTTTTGGCATTCTTCTGCTAAATCAACTCTGAACCTGCCAAGTGGACAAGCAGTAATAACCATTCCCCAGGAGTGGCTGTTGTTCGTGCATCAATCACTGCTAATGTTTACTTAACCTGTACTTAAGAGGCTGACTTCATGGCCTGGTTTTTCTTTGTCCTAAAATACGCATAACTATGTCAACATCGTTTTTCATATCACCACCTAGAGGCTGATCGAAGCAGTTTAAAGTTACGAGGAAAATTATATGTTGTCTGCTGCCCAGGTAAGGAGCTCATCAGAATGTATAAATTTAAAGATGCTCTATTGGCAGATGTCCTCTCTTTTACACACTATCAGAGTTTAAGCAGACGTGAAAGCATGAGTACAAATTGAAAACACAGTTAAGATAGAAAGAGGCAGCACGGCTAGAACTCATCCTGGATGAGAATAAATCTGTTTCATTGTCTTTGTTATGCAAAAGTATAAAATAGCTTTTAGATCCAGTAATTTGCACGAGACAAATAATGTCAAGTGAGTCATGTTTACATTTCTTTCTCCTTTAAAAGCTTAGATATCACACAGTCTCAAGAAGCCTTGAGTAGTTAGCTTAGCATAAACCCTGCCGCAGGTGATAACCACTGGACAGAGCCTGGGGAGCCGTTTCACTCTGCGTCCTGTCTTCATGCTAATCAAAGCTAACCAGCCGCTGCTGTCTGTAGCTTCATTTTTTACATAAAGGCATGAGGGTGGTATTGATCTTGTCATCTTATTATCAACAAGAATGTAAAACATGCTTATTACCTTTAAATGGGGACATAAACCTGGGACTGCTCCTCAGTTTGAACATTTCTAAGTAATAACTGTAGTGACTGTTCTGAAAGTGAACCCCTTACTCTTCTTATCAAGTATTCAGATTTCTTTACTTACTCGTCTACTGGTCTTTAAAGTTAAAGAAACAGCAACACATTTTCTCTGAATGTTTCAACGTAGTTCACAAGCTTCAAGTTGTCCGCAGAGGTTTGTTAATATTTAACAAAAGAGTGGGAGAAATGTAGGAAAATCCCTCACATGACTTCAAAGATGAACGATGTCATGACTAATCATTACCCGGATATTCCCGTCAATACAAGTTAATGTTTGCGTTCTTATCTAATTCCTAAAGCTTCCTTCTCGAGTCAACATAACATTGAGTCAACAGCAACATTGCAACAATGGGTAGAGCAGTCACAAACAAAAGTCCTACTTGTTGCTTTTCTAATCTTACTTAATTTTCTCTGGACGTTTTTCGTTTTTCACTTCATCCACAATGTAAGTCTCCAAGAACAAGACCGGAGTTTTTGTCTGTGACACAAACCAGACCAGAACTTATTCCTGATGTTCTGTGAATAAACGTGCGACAAAGTTAGAAAAATAGAGATATTTTATTTAATTAGTGTACAACAAATATTTTAAATTTAACACATCAATGTAGAAATCACCTCCGATTGAATAGTCTGACTTGATAAAGTGATTAAAAAACAAAACCAGGTGTGTTTGGCTCAAAGGCACACCTCGGGATTGTGAGTGAGTAAGTCAAGTGTGTTTGTGTGCCGACCTGTGTATGTGCATGCCGCAGTATGTTTATGTGCACGTTGGGAGGGTCACTTAAAGCGGATGATCTCCTGAGTGGCCAGTCTGATTAGCTGGTTGAAGTCAAACTGGATGTACTTCCTCCAGTAGCGTCTGTCTCTGCCGTAAGTTTGGGCAGGATAACAGGGACTGCCTGCAACCCAGAGAGAGAGAGAGGGAGAGAGAGAGAGAGAGAGAGAGAGAGAGAGAGAGAGAGAGAGAGAGAAGGGGATTCAGCCTCAGTGTAACTCCTTAAATTGTTTTTACACCAATACAAATTCCTTGTATGTGTAAATGTACTTGGCAATAAACCCGATTCTGATTCTGATTCTAAATAAAGCCCATTGAGTGATCAGAGGCTGCTGAACTCTATGTACTAAATGAAGAGGATTTAAAGTCGTCTCTAATAGAACAAAGACAGAATATCCAGTACCTCAAATGTTTTACTGACACAGGAAAAAAACTGGTGAGGATTGTCTCTGTGCACAGGTTTAGTGAAAAAAAACCCAGTGAATTCAATAATCCTCTAGCACCCTCTAGAGGTGATGTTTTCAGGTAATTGTACTTCAATGATGTCTTTTTTTCACAACATTTTATTTCTAACCCACTTTACATCTTCACATCACGGCGTATATAGCTGCTTTACTAATAAAGATTTCTGCACTTTATAAAAAAATCAAGAGAATGGGAAAGTAAAGCTCAAACCATCAGTCTACAAATCTATTGGCATAAACTTACGTTATTACAGCTTTGACGCTTCAAGCTTTTCAAATGTGAGAAGGGGGGTCTCTTTCCAGTGTCTTAACACTCACAGGAGACTTACTTATCTTGATACACCAAACACAACTTTCAACCTTTGACTTTACTCGTATCGTAGTATTCTTCATCTGTGGTTTGGCACTGTGGTGTGTCAGTAGTTTTACTCAAGGATCTCTCTACGTATGTGTATATTGTGAAACAGATGTATGCGTTCGCGTGCTCTTACTTATCCCGTGCAGGATTCTGGCGACAGCTCTTCCCGAGAACTTCTCGTCGCTTCGGTGGGAAAGAAAACTTCTGATGTCGGCTCTGATCTGATTCTCCCAGTCCAACAACTACACGCACACACAGACATGCAAGTTAAAACAGTATCAGAAACCATTCACTGGTTGACTCAAATGCACCCAACACTCCTGATAACCCTCCTGTGTTTTACTTTATATTTGTCCAGCTCCTCGGTGTCCACCGGTGCGAGTGTCTGGCCTCGCTCTCGCCTCTTTTCAAAGTACTCCGAGAGAAGTTTCTTCAGCTCCACGCTGCGGCTCTCTTCAAGATCGTCAACGCAGGACGATACGCTGTGGTATGCAACACTGCAAAACACAAAGACACAAGGTCATGTAGTGACACTTCTGAGAGGGCGTAATAAAGTACCTGATTAGATTTCCCAACAAAACTCCTTAAATATGTTGATATCTTACATATTTTTGTAGGTTTTTATGATAAACTTTATCTTGTGAGTATGTGCCTGTGAGCGATGTGTGTGTGTGTGTGTGTGTGTGTGTGTGTGTGTGTGTGTGTGTGTGTGTGTGTGTGTGTGTGTGTGTGTGTGTGTACGTGTTTGTACCTCTTAAAGGCCTTGAAGCAGGTAGAAAGCTGGTAGAGCTGAGTCCTCTCCTGGTTCTGAACTCGATTATGTAGAAACAGACAGACCCTGTCCATCTCGTCATCCCCGAGGTCGCCATAGGAACGGAAGTAGAAAGAGATGGAGGCGAACTCCACTTGGACACCGCTACGTCCACCAGCTGAAACACAACGTACACGCACAGCGTCTTCAGCATTCATTCATATTTACTTTGCTTTCTTTTTAAATTGTAACGTGTACTCATCCGTTCATTTATTATTAGCGTGTTTATTTTTTACGTCAGTATCGGTTCATACGGTCATGTATTCACCAACACATGAGGAGGTCATATATGTTCTAAAATATCAATAGTGAGATAAAGCGTACCTTTGCCAGTGCTCCACTGTAGCTGCCTGATTCCTCTTTTCACCAGAGAAAGCTGCCATCCCATCGTGTCAGCAACCTCCACCACATCAAACTCCAGCTGATCACAGGACTCCACTCGCTCGCCAGCCATCCGCCTTCTGGCCAACACCACAGCAACCGGAGGGCAACTGAAGAAAAACAAAAGGAAATGAAATAAAAATATATATAATCGAATCAAATATGAGCGGTACATTTAGTAAATGCAACAATCACTAAATGTGAAAGCAGAGTGGGTCTAAAAAACAGAACTGTGGCGTCTGTGCACCGTGACACAAACTTACTCCAAAGAAAAAGAAAATAATCTTCATTCTCAAAAGCTGCAGTCTGACTCATTAATATAGCTTTTTACGACCTTGTATTTAAGAGTATCCTAAAAGGTGACGGGCATGTCGTACATTCTGGTGATCTTCTGGAGCTGCTTCGGTCCCCCGTAACAGCTGATTTTACACACAGACAGTGTGGGGTGGAGGAGCTCAACGAAGCGCTGGGGATGAAGCTCCAGGTAGCAGAGCAGAGTCTCTACACCTGAAAGACAGAGAAAGAAAAAGAGAGAGAAACATAAAGGATATAGTCTCTTGAAACAGACTTTTATCTGAGAGCTTCTCCAGATTTCACGTGAGCTAACTGACTGCCTTTTTGTTGGTGATTTTACACGTTCTATTGATTTGACCAGATTTGTTTCGCCTTTGTTGGCTCGCCTTGCTCGTTGTGCCTTGTTTTATTCTCGTAAAGCCTTTTGTAACGTGAGTTTAGGAAAGCGCTCTATGAATAAAGTTTATTTCAGCACTTGGGTTTTACCATTCTTTTTCCTTCAACAGTTTTTTTTAACAGTTACGGTTTCATGAAGGATACTTTATAAGACTGGACGGACATGTTCAGCGGTTTTTCTATCAACATGTTGTTATATTTACGTTCATACATTCGTGGCTGTTTGCACGTACCTTCCTGTGTGATGTCCAGAGCCTCGACCGTTTCATCAATGGGTATTGCTCTCTCGTGCGTGTGACATACTCGCTCTGTTGGCCAATCGCTGCCGTCGTCTTCCTGCTCCTTCAGCCAATTCCCGCCCCCTTTCACCTCAACATCCTCGTCCTTAATGGAACCATCCGTTTCTTCCTGTTTTACTGCCTCCTCTTCTTTCTCCTCGCTCTTTCCTTCAGCTTCATTCTCTGTTGTTTCCGTATGTGGCATCTCCTAACAGAGGACACGTTTCCCATGATTCAGGTTTCTCATACCAATAACTTTGTAGTTATGTGTCCTCGCTTAATAATCTAGAACTGATCAACCAAACGTTGTTTGTAAACATCAGTTTTTTTATTTCCTTTTATGCTCCAGTCCCCCGGTCTATATTTATGTGATTATGTAAAGAAGACAGTAAAAACAAACCTGTGCAGCCGACAGTGCTGACATGTGTGTTTGTACCACTTCCTGCTGAGCGGGAGGGTTGATGCTGCTCTCCTGATCACACACATCCATCAGTTCCAGCAGCTCAGAGTCCTCGATGTCCTGCACGCAGACAGTTTGGATTTGTAGAAAGTGGTCGTTTCTTTCTTTTTAAGTACTGTGATGTTGAGACTATTTGCATGCTTACAGTTACCCTCGAAAGCGCCTGTTGTCTCTGGTGTATCTGTTTACATTTGCATGGAGGGAAGACTTTCTGGACCAGTTTCTTGACTGTATAGTAGTCCACTGTGTCTGCATAGATATGACGACGCAGCTCATGGAGGTCTCCCCCCTACACACAGACACACACAAACACAGTTAGCCACACATTTTTTACTTCACTTGTAGCCGTGAATTACTTCAGGCTTTTTAACTTTTGTAACGCAACAGTGTGTCTTGGATACCTCTTTATGTTTGTCTACTTTTGTAAGGGAATTTTGGCAAACTAATCTTTACAACACAAGTAATTAACTAATTAACTAATTCATTTAAAGGTTTCCTGGATTGTCTTCTCTTTGACCTACCAACTGGTAATTACCATCTTTTATGAAATGTGTGATTTCCTCTAAGCAGATGCTCTGCTGTTGATTGTGTGTGGGTGTGGTTGCTTTCTGTAGTGTTTTTTGTTTGAAATGTTCTTTGATGTGTTTAAGACTGTAGGAGTTCTTTGTGTTTAAGGTCAGTAAGCGCTACCCTTCTGGAAAGGACAGACCTCTCCCTGATCACGTTAATTAAAGGACTTGCAATTCTGCTATTTTTGGAAGAAATTTCTCTCACACTTTACTCTTCAGAGGACTTGTTTTCAGTCAAGCGATAAACACATCTAGCCTATTGTTTTCATCTTTTCATTCCACCCTCCCAGAAGAACACCTTCTTGCTTCTCAGCTTTGATTGAGGACACACGCAGCGCTCAACGTTTTTCTGAATTTCTTATAACTTGCACTGTCATGTAACACATTCAGGGGAAAAGACAATGCACTGTAAAGATCCTTTGTGCTAACATCTTAACCTTGTCTTATCAGGAAAGAATTCTGTTACGTTTTAACTTTGGTGCATACCATCTCTGGAACAGTAGAGTATCTAACACCTGCTGTTAGCCATAAAACAAAAACATGACCCAGCTTCTTGTTTCTGAAAGTAAATGGAGAGTTTCAGTCTCACCTCCGGATCCAGAAAGAGGTGACAGTGTGCTGGTTCTCCGTCTCTTCCTGCCCTTCCAATCTCCTGCACATAGCTTTCAAAGCTCTGGCAATAAAAACATTCACCATTAAGAGATTAAGAAAGAGAAGACCTCCGTTCTTGTTTCATTAGTTTTGATTTTCGGCATTATCAATCTCAGAAATATCTTGAGGTATTTACATTTTTACAGGTAGAAATCAAGACTTTTCATTCATTCGCTTTTTTTTAGATCCCGACATCGATAACAGTTTTTTACCAATATCTTTTTCTATGTTTTATGTTTGCTCCTGTTCACAAAGAACATATCGGTATCAAAGACCTTATGCTTTAGATCAATTAGACTACTACCCACCTTCGGCATGTTGTAGTGGACGATACCACGGACGTCAGATTTATCGAGGCCCATTCCGAACGCCACCGTGGCCACCACGATTCTGAGCTGCCCGCACATGAAGTTGTTCTGCACACGACGGCGCTCAGATGCCGACAAGCCTGCGTGGTACGACTCCGCCTGCCATTTCAAGGGTTTCCGAATCTTCTTTCTTGCTAAATGTAGAAACACAGAAAGTATTGAGACTGTGGAAAATAACCTTTAGTCTAATCAGGAAGTTAAATACAACAAAGGGAGTTAAGAGGAATGTAATACAACTTTTCAGAATATGTTCTCGTTTTAAATCCAACAAGTCTGATGTCCCCACTTTTCTTTTAATTGTTTTTTTTTTTTTTATCAATCATGATTATAAAATACACCATGCATACCCAGATCTTTCTTTTTCTGCGCTATAGGGTTATTTTGTGCCTGACTGCTGTTGCTGTTGTTGAATTTGTTTTCTTTCAACAGCACCCCCTGCAGGCAGGTCCTGAGCAGCGCCGCCACACGGGTGGTCTCCTCTCGTCTGGTGCAGTACACAATGATGGAGTCCAGACAACCAAAGCGATCTCCTTTTAACAAGGAAACTAAAGCCTGAAGTAACAAAATCAGAAGAATTCAAATGATCTTTAGACAGAAACATTCTGGGGACACAAACTAAAACAAATAAACAGGAAAACTGCTTTGAATAGTGCAGTTTTCTAAACCTCTAAGAGTTTTGAAAGGAGCATTAAGACTCTACATTATTTCAGCTTTTTCTTTGGGTTTTTTCAGTTCCACACCTGATCTTTTTCTCTGTCCATGGACACGGACAGATAGAGGTTAGGAGGCACAGCTGCAGATCGGACTGCGATGCCCTCCTGATCTGTGATGTCAAGATGACGTGCAATGTCCATAGCAGTGGAGAGGGTGGCTGTGGCAGTGAGACCCAGCAAACACTTCACTCCCAGACGCTCCCTCAGCACCTAAACAAACAAATACATGAATATGTTTTTCATGACGGGACTGTGTTGCAAATATGTACAAGGATGCTGGTGTTTGACTGGCTGCTGAAAACCCTGCTCAAGATTTCTATTTGATTCATTAGAGACGCTACAGATTATGCTGCCATATGAAGAGAGTTTTTACTTCTTGTCTAATATTGGTTTCAAACTTTAAGAGAACTAGTGTATGTCCTGGAAAACCATTCAAATGTATAAATATTTCCTCTCAAACCATCTGCCAAAGTGTGTTTACCGATGTTTGTCTAACTCAAATGAACAAGTCAAAGAAGGAAACTGCAGTCCACCTACCTACATACACAACCACAGCCACCATGAACCCACCTTACAGAGTCGTAGGTAGCAGGGTCTGAAGTTGTGAGACCACTCTGAGACACAATGAGCCTCGTCTATGCAGGCGAAGGCCACAGGAGGGAGCTCCTGAGCCGAGGGCAGACATCCTGTACTCGAGCCGCCTCCACCAACCAGAGCCTCCGGAGAGAGGAGCAACACACACACCTGGCCTGACTTCACCTGCAGAATTAAGAGGAAGAGTCGCACAGTGTGTTTAAGCTGAAATGTCATACTTCTATTTAATACAAAATGAAGAACTGTACCGTTCAAATAAGGAGGAAAAAGCTAAATTCTTTAGGACTATGAGTAGGGGAACTTTTTTATTTTAGTAAATTGTTGAGTCTTTACATAACATCTAAAGATAAATGAGTTGTGGATAGTAACAAGAGTGTGAGATATACAGTAGGTAATGTTGATTCTTTTTACCATGAAGACTCCGGCTGTGTCTGTTACCTTTTCAATCGCAGCTTCTCTCTTTTTCATGGTCATGTTGGAGTGGATACAGGCGGCCGTCAGATTGCCTGGCAGGCCGGACAGCTACAAACACACAGAGAGAAAACATTCACAACTAAATTTGTTACATTCACCAACAGCCTGTTTTTGTTCTGTACCCTCTAGGATGTGACTACGGATAGCCAAAGTGTTGGCTGGTTTGTCTATGTTTTTGTTGTGTGTGAGAGAAAGAGAGGGAAAGGACCTGGTCATCCATGAGTGAGACCAGCGGTGAAATGACCAAAGTGATGCTCTGTGATCGCTGATAGTACATGTAGGCTGGGAGCTGATAACACAAGGATTTACCCATCCCTGTAGACAGAACCACGAGGGTAGAGAGACCTAGAGAGAGCAGACAAACAGACAGACAGGAATAGAGGTTAGACATGTACTGATGTGTGAGTGTGTTGTATGGTTTCTTTTACGTTTGCTATGAACATACCAGACAGGATTCTCATGATGGCTTCCTCTTGTCCTGCCCTAAATGACCCATACCCGAGGTCTTTCAGAGCGGCGTGGACCTCAGCAGGAGTTTCTAAAGATGCAAATATTTACACAAACAAAACTTAAACTTTTGAGTAATTTAAAGTACCGGTATGTTTGTTTTATTCTACCTGATGACACAGAGTTTATAGTAAGTTAAACATCGTTCAGTGTTTACCCTGGACTTTCCCGTCCTCTCCGAGCTGATAAAGTGGTTCCATTGGTGGTGGAGCAGCCGGGCGCTCGTAGTCAGGGCGAATCACATTCAGCAAGACCTCGTCCTTTTGGTTATCGTCAACCTCTGGGCACTGCTGCTCGTCTTTGACGTTTGTAGACGCAGCTGGATTTAAACACAAACCAGCTGGATTTGAACACACACATAGTATTTGCTGGTTTTTAAATATTGTTATCTGATCCATAAAGAAGAACCGGTAACCTATTTGCTGCATGAAAATCTAATTTTGCCCACATTTTATTGATATTAGAAATATGATCGCATTTCATATTTTATAGCCAGCCAAAGGTAATTCAAACTTTCTTTAAATGCAAATGTTGATGTAGTTCTGAAAGGTTGTTTTTTTTTTACCCAGTGGTTGAGGTTGCAGCGTCCCTGTTGCCCTAGCAACCTCCTCCAGCGTAGGCAGCTCGAACGGCTCCTCTTCGGCCAGCGTGTCTTCAGAAACAGGAGGGGGAGGGGCTGCAAACCAGAGTCAAGAGGTTTTCATTCATTTAGTTTGTAAACAGAAAAAAACAAGAATAAGATCTTTTTAGAGTTCTATTTAGAGTTTTGTATAATAACTTCTCGACATAAGCTGTGACTTTCTTTACCGTCTCTGTGGCCCTCATGCATTAAGACAAATATTCAAGAGTAGTCACAGGAATTTAGCTCGCAAGACACCACAAAGAGAGAATGAATCAATCATTAATGTGAGCTGGAGTGTCAGTATTGAAGAAAAATGTGTTTTGTGGAAACAAAACAAAAAACAAACAAACAGAACACAACGTGATAAAAAACAAACTGTTGTTGACTTTTTCGAGCAAGCCTAAAAGTCAGCCTTTAGTTTATTAAGTTGTGGATGTTCATCTCTTTGTATTACCTGGTCCCTTGCAGTCAATGGCCCAGTGTCCCGTCCCTCCACACTTGTAACAGGTGTCACCTTGACGATTGAACCCGCCTCTGAATCCACCTCTCCTTCCTCTTCCAAAAAATCCACCACCTCCACCAAAACGCTCCCCTTTCAGCTGGAACTTCTGCATGGTCATCTAAAAGCCACACGGTACATTTAAGACAACAGTGAATATTCACACATATAAGCGTCTTTGGATCCTTTCATTATATTTGTTACATAAACGTAGACATGGGTTCACACTAATACCGCTGTTCTTCACAAGATTACTGTAGACATTTTAACAAGATTTGTCAACAAAAATCACTTTTGTATACTTCCCTTTACTCCTTTAGATTAAGTTTCAATTATAACACAACTTTTAAAAAAACACTGGTGATCCTATAAGCACTTCAAAAAAAAACACAAAATGTACCTGTTTACGTAGACCAAGACCTCTCAGAGCGTATCCTTTGACATGAGACTTCTTCTTCAAGTTTATCTTCACAAAGTTTCCCTCTGGCCCTTTGGTGCTTCTGTACAAACACAGATTCTTCTTATAAAAAGACCAGAACAGCAGATGTTTCAAACACACTGTGAGATTGTAACGTCCAGGGACACATCTGGTCGTACCTGGCTTTGACAGGCCGATTGTGATACATCCTCTTGGCCTCATATTCATCCTCCATTTCTCCTAACAAGTTCTCCTGAGGAACCTTGACATGAACAATCATGTATTTAATAAGTGTGCTGATGATTTTATGACATAAAGGTGCATCAGATTAATATAAACTATTTGACTCACCTTTTTTGGTACACTGGTTGTTTTCTCTTTTTCAGTCTCTTCCTCCTCTTCTTCTTTGCTCTCCTTTTCTTCCCTCCTTCTGGTCCTGGGCTGGGCTGTACATCAGAGCCGTCCTCTTTCTTTTTGCCATTCTTGCGCCTCTTCTTCACTCCTCCCTCCTCTGTAGTCTCTCCCTCAATGTCCTCACCGTCTCTCTGCCTTTTTCTTCCTCTCTTCTTTGTGACTTTAGACTTGTGACCACTCGTATGGTCGTCCTCTGGCGTTAAAGGTGGTGTCAGTCCTCCTTCAATCTGTTCACTTCCTGTCCTTTTCAGTTTTTCTTTCCCTTCTCCTTTGATTTTTTCACTGTGGTTTGGCGCCTTCTTCAGTGCACCTTCACTAAGCACGTTGTCACTAGGAATGCTTTTAATCCCTCCATCTCTTTGTGAGTCTATTGCCTCTTGCCTCACCCCCGCTGCATCTATTTCCACTTTGCCAACTATTTCATCTCCTTGCATCTTTCCTTCCATTTCACCTCCCCTTTCTTTCTCTCCTCTTTTCTCCAGGTTTATCTCCTGGTTGCCAGCCCCAGGCCTCTCGTCAGCCCCCATCTCTCCAAACACCTGACACCTCTCCAACCAATTTCTATCAACAGAACCAAATCTGCTGGCAGGAGAGGGCCTACCTCCCATCCCTCCTCTGAAACCCCCGGGAATCTGTGGGCTTCCTCTCAAGCCATTGAAAGGACCAAAACCCTTATGTGGAGTTTGTACGGCTTCCAAACTTTCTTTTTTGTCTTCTAAGGTTCCCAGACTTTCATTTAAATTTCCAGTAGCTACAACATCTCCTATTGAAGCTCTTACACTACAACGAGGAGAAAACGACAACAACAGAGCAGAAGATCTGGCTGGAGAGGAAGGTAGGCAAGAGACAATTTCATTTTGTGGACTAACAACTTTAGATGTACTACTCTTGCTATCAGTATTGCTACTACAACTACTGGTAACACTTGAAAGCTCTTCACAAGGCTCCTTAAAAGGTTCAAATGGTTCAAACCGATCTTCAGGCTCCACTGGACGTTGGGTCGGTGAACCTTGGGACTGTCTGCAAAACTGTCCCCCTCTGTAAACAGAGACACAGTTACAAGGAATAATGTTAATACAAAATGAAAGACACAGCAATATCAGCTTCTTCATAGAAAAAAAAGCACATCAGAGAGATGAAAGTGTTAAAAAGTTAGATTGGAAAAAAAGGCTTAAAAGTACAGAACCATGTGTTTTGCAAGCAATGTAATGAAACGGATATACAAAAATATTTGGCAGCACTTCTAGTATAAACATATCAGTCCACAGCTCAATTTTCATATGCAGATTGTCTGAAATTATTTTATTTTGTTACCTTGGTGAGAAGGGGCTACATTCAGGGACTGCAGGAGCTGTTTTTGTTTTTGCAGTGACAGCAGCAACAGGGCTATTTGTGTGTCCAGGTCTTCCATCTTTCAAGGAGTTAAAAGGCACCCGACCAGGAACAGAGGATTTCTTCAGTGAGATTGGTCTCTCCTGGTATCAGAAAACATGATAATAGTGCTAAACCCCAGAAAAACAACTTTTTGATATATTGAGTATCCTGCCTCCTTAAACTACATTTCACATCTGAACAGGTTGATAAGCATGTGTCACCTTGCTGAGTGTAGCCAGGTTGCTTTTAAGCTTTAGACCATAGTATTGTGCAGAGGCCTTCAGGTTGTCTCTGTCCTGGGTCGTCAGTTTGGGAGAAGATGCAGGAAGTGTACTTCGGTTCAAATGGGATCCCCAACAGTCTGTTTCCTACACAGATCAATGACAAACAGAAAGTGGTCTGCATGAGGAGCAAATCATATTTATTTTCTTCTTATTTATTTTTTTGTAACAAAAATTACACACACCAAACCCCTTCTTACCTTCTGGGCTGTGTTGACCTCCGCTGTAGATGTGGACTGTTCAGCATGTCGACCAGATGCATCACTGCTGTCGTTTTCTTTGGCTTGTTTCAAACTACGGTACTCTTTGTATAGTTCTGCAATTAAGAGTCAATATGTGATGAGTTTTTACTTCTAATTAATGCAATTGGTGGCCTTAATATTAGGGACAAAGATCTCTGACTCTAATATGTAGGATATATCTGTTTATCTCTTTGGAATGAATGTTAGGGATTTTACTCACTCCTTGTGTCGTCTGAAGCTTGATCAATGTCATCCTGAAAATGTAAGAGAATTATATTTTACCATAATGTGAAAGTTATGGAAGCCCTAAGCAGACATGCATCTATAAATTTTATCTAACTCCGTTTACACACTCCACAAGTCTGCTACAGTGTGTTACATGTCATGTAGACACACCGCATCAAAACGATGAAAAGACATGATCAAGGTAATGGGTTGCTATTGTTTTGCTAAATCTAGGGCTAGGCTAACTTTGACGTTTAAAGCACCTTGTTCGGTTTCCTCTGATGTTGTGAGACGAACCCCTGCTCCCAGTTTTTCAGCAGAAGCTTCACCTCGTTGTGTCGATCCATCCGACACTCCTTATAACACAGATTTTACTGGCATTATTTTCTGTTGATAAAAGCGACACTTTATTTTAGCTAGCGTTACAAACACAACTTAAATAGCTTTTCATAGTCTATGCCGCTAAAAGTCCTCTTAACCGAGTGAAGTGACACGAGTTTCTTCTTCAGTGAAAGTTGTAACAACTTGGAAGGACTTTAAGGCTATACAGCATAACTATCTTTACAGAGAAGTGCAGCTAATGGGCTTCCTGCTGCCGTGTGTGTTGTTTACGATTTTCCCGCGCTGGAAAAAATTGACACGGGTTGCCAGGGTCCTTCCTTGTATCCCCCATTCTCACACAACCTAGGTTTATATTTCCATGTATATTTAATCCATGAGGCGGAGAACTTCATCATCGTGAGAACACAAAAGTTATAAAAACATGTCTCTGGGTAAATATTTGTAATCGCTTCTGTTTTTCTTATTTTTCTGTTTATTAATGGTTTTCGCCTACCAGGCAACACTTCTCACTGGCCTTACACTCTTGGCAGATTCCGCCTCCTTCTTAAAGGGACAGTGACACTTATTTTCACTTTTTTAATTTACAGTAAAAAAAAAAAATTATGAGCTTTATAGTGGGATTTATATTCATCACGCGCACTTTACTTGAGCATTTCTATTTCACACTTTATATTACAGCTCCTTACATTTTTAACACTGTTCAAACACAAGTAAGCATCAAATTAAGGCCTTCTAGTCTGTATGTCATAACTAAAAGCAAACTAATCAGTTTAATCATCTGTTAAGCAGGTTGCTAAACTTAATATCCTGGGGTTTTGTGTTGTACAGAACTGGTTGTACTGTTGGTTTTATGTGACAAAGATACCCATATTTACTATTACAAGCAATTAAGACTTTAAAACATGTTCTTTTCAGCTATTTGTAACTATAAACACCTTTTATACCAATTATTTCTTCATCTGATACCAGCATTTTTTTTAATTCAGTGTTATTGTGGTTTATTTTAAGTAAATATGCAACACATTGCAGTAACAGAAACATACAGGGATTAGTGAAAAGCAAAACACATGGGAACAAAGAAAAATATTTTATTGTCAGGAGGCAGTGAGTATAAAACTATTAACCATGGAAGGTAAATCATACCACAAAGCTTATGGCTCTTATAGTGAGAACAGACATATTATACATTATTCATGATGATGCAGCGCTTCATTCAAGCTGGGAAACCTCATGGAAGTATGCACCCAGCATCTTGACTCCCTGAATGTAGTTGATTCTGAAAATGGAAAGATAAATATAAGGATGAGCTTATTCCAACAGTGAAAAGTTCAGCCAATAGTTATACTAATTATTAAGATGATTTATAAAGAATAACATTTATCAACACTTGTGCTTATTCCCAATTCTATACCTGTTGAGTTTTTCATTCTGGGAGTGAGCTCCATCATCAGAGGATCCCACAGGGAGCAGCATGACGTTACGTCCTGTGGCCTCCTGGAAGGTCAGGGTGACGGGGATGCTTCCACCTTCACGAGTCAGGTCGGGCTCCACACCAAAGACTGTGACAAAGAAAAAGAAGAGGGGGAAGTATGTCTTTTGAGTGAATCTATCCTTTTATGGGACACATTTTATAAGTCTTACACTACTCAGCCTTTGTACCTGTCTTCATGGCCTTTCGGCCAGCCATGTAGTGTGGGTGGTTGAAGTCAGAGACCCAAGCCTTGGCTCCGTGGCCCATGGTCACTTTCATTTTGTTGGGGCTTCCAAGTTCAGAAAACTTCTTCTCCAGGTGGCCAACAACCTTGATAATGAAAAAGACAACTGTGAGATATTTTGACATCCAAACTGTTTTTGGTCACAAAGAAAAGTGTTGCACATAATCAACATTGAAATGTTGCAGTGGGCTACCTGCTTCTCCACAACTTTGGGGTCCATGTCGGGGACGAGGCGGATGGAGAACTTGCCAATGACCTTGCGAGGAATGACGGTCTTGGCCCCAGTTTCAGAGAAAGCTCCCTCAATACCATGAAGAGAAAGAGACGGGTATCTCCAGCGATGCATCAGTATTTTCTCCTACAGGAAAGAAAAGAAAACAACACCTTAAATTAGAATAAATTACAGTGCGACCATTCAGAGCAGAGCAGCACATTTCTATCTTTGCGGCCTTGCCTTGGTGTCATGCAGCAGCTGTTCAACTCCAACATCTTTGCAGTATTCATCCAAGTCAAAGTCAATTTTCTCATACAGCTTTCTTTCCTCCTCTGTGAGGGGGGGCCACGTCGTCATTCATGCCAGGAACCAAGATTTTCCCCTTTTCGACCAGAGAGCCTGTTTAAGAAAAGATAAAACTAGGTTAAAACTCTTCTAATCCTATATCTACAACTCAGTTGTAGCAAGCCCAATTTAAGAACCAAAAAGCCTGTGTTCAAATGTGTTTGATGAGATCATAGTTAAATAGTCAGCTTCACTTGCCCATGAGCGTAATCAGGTCGGTCATGGCTTCATGAACGGAGCCGCCAAACACCCCTGAGTGAAGGTCTCTCTCACCACACTCCACCTTTGAATTAAAAAAAAGAAAAGTTGCAATATGTGGCATTGAAACACAAAATTCAGGAGAGCACTCCGATTTGATTACGCCATGAATTCAAACGGCTCTACAATCAGACTCCACCTCAACAAAGAAGTAGCAGATTCCTCTCAGGCCATAGGTGATGCACGGTTTGGTCTTGCCCAGCCAGTAATTGTCGGAGATGCAGACATAGTCCACGTCTTTCAGGAAGGTGTCTTTCCGGGCAAACACCAGCTCATCCAGACCCTCAGATCCAGACTCCTCCATCCCTTCAAAGCAGAATTTGATGTTGATGGGAAGCTCCTGCAGGACGAAGAGAAATATAAAGAGGAAAGAAACTAATTGACAATTTCCATTCACCCTCAACTTATTGCGAACACATTATTGGATATCAGAATCTTTCAACCCAAGACCATGAAAAAAAATATATTGGTTATGTGTCCATAACTGTTTCATGGACAACTAACAGTAGTTAAAGACAAGAAGCAGGTGACGTGACTCTCTTTAATCATTGAGAGACGGCTTGATAAAACATGTGACACATTGACCCGTTTCATCCAGAGACCTTTGATCCCTTATCCTGCTGACGACTCCAAAGTCATCAACATGAAAGAGTTCTGTACCTTTACATGATGAGTATCATCCAGCGCTGAGACGGACACAGGATCATATTGGAAACTCACTCCATAATCCACGGCAAAGTTATAAGAAATACGTATTTTAATCGTTGTGTTTAATTGATGAACTGGGCACATTTTGTTTTAGGATTTAAATACACACATCATTTGTAGATTTTTTCCCATGTGTCACAACCTTGTTAAAGATAAATCAGTCTGTGATGAGATCTATTGAAGTTTGTTGGAAACAGGTTTTTTCTCCCCGACTGTCAGACAGCCTGGCTCCTTTGCTTTATTTAGCTTTACTGTGAGTTTCATTAACCTAGAGTTCAAACAGACAAACAATCATTCACACTCAGTAATCTAGAGCCACCGCTGTATGAGGATGCAGGTTCCTGCTGATTGGCCACAGAACTAACAAGCTGAACAGTAATAATACAGCCAAACTCTATCTCTAATTTTATTTGAAGGTGGGGAGAGATAGCAATACGGAAGGAAATAACAGAGTGAGTTGTCGATTTCAAATGTAGACTCCGACATGTTTAGTGGCTTGTGGACAATTGTGGCTGCTGTTTGTGGGTACAAGTCCAGCCTTAGTGTTTCATCTCCTCTTAATCGAGACCCAAAATCCTGAACTGATTTATCAAACAATGCAATTTCTTCAAAAAGCAGCTCTAACAAAACATACAACCTTTAGTTTCCCTCAGAACACATCATTTACAACCGTGTCAAGATAGATCAGTAAAAGTATGAGAAGATATCAAAATCACTTTCTCTTTCAATGAACAAAGAAAGAGATGGGTGTAACTTAGGGTGTAACTTCACATTCTACTCATAACTTAAATCATTGCACCTCTCAACATTCCTGATTCTGATCCGTGTTCATGTTCCCATCACTGTTCAACAACACCCTTTTCTTAACGAGGTTATTTTTGGAAAGAAAAACATAATCAAACAGAAACCAAAAGAGGTTTGTTCTTTTTAGCTTCAGGGTGAAAATAACACGTTTGAGACTATGTGTCTCAGAAAATTAAATCAGAGAAAGTTTGCTTTGTCAAAGTGTGGCTGGGCACCAAAGGGATCATTATGAAGTTGAATTTAAAGTAAAAAGGTAAAATGGACCTGCAGATGGGATCTTTGAAACTTAAATTGTGTCCCTAATCACAGTGCTTAGTGAATGGTAAAGGAAGATACTAAAAGGCTGCGTTCACGCTGCGAGGGTCGGATTGTTTGCTCAGGTATGATTTCTTTCGCCTGGCTGTTTACATTGTTTTTGAAAGGTGGCCTGTATCAGACTCCTGTGGGACTCCACATATGAAATTCTGATTTGAATGATCCAATTCCATGTGACTTGTGCTGTTCACTGAGGTCATAACAAAATCAGATCTGAGACACATAGGAGCAATAAAAATCAGACTCCGGTCACTTTCACCTGCAGTGTGAGATCAAACTGTAGTGTGAACCTCACCTGCTGGATCTTCTGGTAAGCCTCAATGCAGTTGAACCAGGCCAACACTGGACCCTTGTCATCCGTGGAGCCTCTTCCATAGAGCTTACCTGCAGAGACAAAACTGTGGTTTAGTTTGAAGGCCTGGAACTGAATGGGATTATAGCAGCCTAAAAGTGTTTTGTTTGTTTTCTAAAAGCTTTATTTATAAGAAGAAGAGTTCAGATTCTTGTTTTCCCCTGTTGAGAGCTTGTTATACTGTTGGCCTTTGTCTTTGGTTGATTTAAAAATATTCAAGAGGAAACAGGATTGTGTGAGCTCTGAGAATTGGATGAAGTCCCTTTTGAAAAGAGGCAACAATAATGTAGCGTAGCATTGATCCAATCTTGGAAAGCTCTGTTAACTTTGTCTCTTGTGTTTCATGTATGGATTTTCATTTTTAAAGCTCTGTATATTTTAGGTCTTCGTCAGTGATGTTTTGATTTTGTTATAGAAAATATTGATCTAAAAATTTGAAGTTTATTTGATAAGTGAAAGTTGCGACATCAGCCAGATCAGAGCTGAGCAGGATGGAATCAGACGAGAAGAAGAGGATGTGGTACTTCCTGTCAGCTGACGGTCACCAGAAGTTACATAAGACCACTAGAGATTCTGTATTAGTGGCACACAAAAAAACTGACCTCATTTTTGTACAATCATAAGGTCATCAAAAATCAGTGTCATGTGGCTTAATAATGCAGCATTACAGATAAGAAACCTTATCGTCAATGCTTCATCTGTCAAGTACAACAGCATATGAAGTAGCTGACGAGGTTTATTAGTGCTGATAAATCACACATCATATCAGGGACTTCACACAGTAGAAATAAAATACGCCTTAACATCAAAAATTTCTGCGCAACATCTGTGATCTGAAATGAAAATCCTCCCTCGAGACCTTCAGGTATTTTTAAGAAGCCGATTGTTTACTGTTTTACTAAAATACAACAGAATGTGTTCCACTTGGCCTGCGGGGGTTTGCAGATAAGATGTGATTAAGAACACCTCCCAGCCCTGAACCATGAGGTAACTGAGATGGACTTTGTAGCAAACCATGATATGATCACAAGAACAAGGCTGATAAAAGCTCAAAGAGTATCTAAACAACACGTTACATTTAAGTCTTGATTATAAAAACTACTTCTGTGCTCAGGAAAAGGAGTTCACAGTTGATGTTTGTGATACTGAGGCGTACATGACATTCAGACCTTTATAAAAATCATTACAATACTAACTTATTGGTTTTTTTCGTTGGATTCTGTCGCCTGGTTACGGCTCAGTTTAACTACATTTTCCTTTACCTGTCCTGCCTCGTCTACAGCTCTGTTGTTTCAGTGAGATTTGATGCAAAGGTTGCCAAAAGAAGGCGTAATATATCGTGACATGTTGGACTGGAAACAGAAGCCTCAAAGTGAATTACAACATGTCTCGTCTTTCAAGCCAAAACAACATTCCAGCAGCTTTGTTTTGTTTTCACCTGGCAAACTTTCAGGATCAAATTGAAACATAACTAAAGAGAAAGTAAAACAAGTTCTGCTCTAACCGTCTTTCTCAACCAGGGTGAAAGGCTCTGTATCCCAGCCGTCATCAATGCTGGCTGGCTGGACATCGAGGTGGCCGTAGATACACACCGTCTTCTTGCCCGGGTCGGAACCCAAACTACCCAGGACGATAGGAGGGAGGGGGATCTCCTCTCCAGAGGGGAGCTGAATGCAGGGACAAATACAACAGTATTTTTAAGTAAAGGGTGAAATATATAATGTGGGCCTGTTCTGTACAATTACAAACAGTCTAAAGAGCCAAATTAAGAATAACAATGGTTTTAGAGTAAGCAGTTAAAACGGTGAATTATTTATGATGAAATAGACTGATGAGTGACAAATTGCAAACAAATAAATCCAGGTATTAAAAGTACAACAGCGAAAAATCTTGCACACTCTGACCGTCTGTTTGCCGATATCCACCATCTCCACCGTCCCCCCGAGCCTCTCGATGTCTTTGGCTGCCATCTCCATCATCTTCTTGATCTCCCCACGCTTCTCGGGCCAAGCAGACACACTCTGGACCTCCACCCAGTCTGCGAGGCGCTAGGAAATGAAGAAACAGCTCATGAAAATGTAACACTGAAGGTGATATAGTTTAAAGCCCAACATTCATTCTATCCTGCAACGTGGAGTTAAAGTGAATGTGACTTAGCATATGAAGGTCCACAAAGTATAATGACAGCTTCAGTTTACATGTCCTCAAATCAGTTTGTCATGAAAACATAACTAAAACTGATTTTATTCTGATTGCTCGAGTGGCTCTGGTATAAGCCGTTGAGCACACTTACACTAAGAGTGAATGAGGTATAGGACTGCTGAGCAATCAAGATCAAAACACAATTTAATTAGTTGTAGACAGAAACATTTGGCTGCAATCTAATCACAACAAGTAAATACCTGACCACAAACCAAGAGGTTATTGAAATGGAGTGAACATTGAACTGCAACATACTAACTCCCTCAGCTTACCTGTACGTATAGATCCTGGTGTTCGTCCACATACTTGAACAGTGTTGGGAGATGAGCCATCTTTGCCAGCGACAGAAGCTGAGGGTTTCAACAAGCAGAGTGGAGTGAGATCCCATCTTACACCCCTTGCAGTCTTATTTAAACACAAAACCCCGCCCTCTCTTAACCTGCTGACTGCAGCAGTATTTACAGCTTCTCTCACATGCACACACATAAGTTTTCATAGTACCATAAGAGCATGTTTTATATCAGGAAGCTGGTGGTCATTTTGGAAGATTTAAAGTCACAGCTGACTGGTATGTTTCTTTATATATCCTGTGGTTTTTTTTCCATGAAGGAAAAAAAGCACAAAGTAGAAAGTACAATCATTTAAAAGTCCAACTACAGCAGAAAGGACATTTCTCTTCCTTAAAGCTGATATGTTAACATCACGTTTACATTTGTAAAAAAAAAAAAAAAGAATTAAAAATGAAGCCACAACCTTTTCGTGATCAATTGGGGGGGGAAATACATGAAACTTTAGAGCATTGGTGCAAAGTTTAATTGTTTACAGCCTGACAGTTTGGCTAAAAGATCCTGACAACGTAAATGAATAATAGTTAGTCATTCAAATAAAAAAAGAAATTAGAAGAAGCACTCAAAGGTTCATCAAATATGAATAAACAGAAAAGAAACATTGCTAATGAAGACTTCAAGTTACATTTTAACTCGTGGCTGGGTCTTCATTTCATTTTAGAACAACACTTTATAGCATACAATCTACCATAACTCCAAAAAAATCTTTACTCCTAATGTTAGCCTGCATGCGTTGTCTTTTAAATTGAAACTAGAGGGTCTGCATTTCCCTTGCATTACACAAAGGATTAACATCGATCTTTTCACATGCCTGAGCTAGCTCAACAAAAACAGCTGACAGGTTACATGTCAAGCTAGGTGCCATTAGCTTGCTGCCAAACTACCACAAAAGTAGGGTTAGCTGGATAACCCGTAACACTGAATTAAGGGTAGCGTTTACTTGAAACATATTTTGTTATACGTGAATAAGCATTAAAACTCACTTCGTGTTTATCTCCGTCCAGCTGATGTCCACATGTGACTCTCCTCAGCTGATAGGTGCTTCCTCCTCGGGTTTCTTCTGACGCTGACACGTAGCTGACACGGTTTATGTTGTTTTTCTGAGAGAACAGACACTTCACCAACCAGTAAGCACAAAGTAGCAATTTTGAGTGTGTTTTGTTGCAAAGGATTGTGGGTAAGCGGCAGATGCTTGGTCATGTTGATCCATACGTTCAGAAACAGTCCGCAGAGGAGAGCAACCCTTTGTGGAAAATCTACTCATGTTACAAACATTTTACTTACATCGCCTGCATAAGTTTGAATGTATTTAGAAACTTACATTTTAATGTATATTTTCCTACTTCAATCAATTGTCTTTATATAGTCTACCCTACCACATATATACGAATTCTTATGTGCTTTACAGATAAGTGATAGCCTACGTTATGTATTATATTATAATTATTAAGAAAGCACAAAATGTAAATATTTAACTATTTGAGTCAAGCTCAAGAAAATGATTAAAGAAAGTCGAAATCTTTAATAAGTGAAAAAAGAATTGCTAGATAACTATAAATAAACCTACCTAGTGGTGAGCTGTAGTCTAGAGGGGCACTGTTTTGCAGATATTTTTAATACATTTATTGTGAGAGTTTCAAACCATGTGACATATTTACAGTCTATGGTTGTACCATATACGTCTGTGGCACCGCACTGAGGGGCCCTGCGTTGTGAGGGCCCATTTCATGCTTTATCCACTAGGCTATAGAATGCGTTTAAATCTCATTTCCTTGTTGTTATTATTTATCAGTTTTAAATCACATAATTTAATCAGCATTTGCTCGTATTAACACAAACATTTTAAAGGAACATTTTAAGCCTATTTATTGATGTGGTTTTAGTGATTGTCTTCAGGTACGACAAACACATGACACAGCTAAATCATTTTTTGAGTCCAAAGTCACTATGCCCGACCACAAACAGTTAATTTTATGAGCCTATTGAAGATTAGAACTTTGTCAAGATTTCCCAGTGCTGCTTACTTTTATCTATTTTCTTTTTTTCTGGCTCTCCACAACAAATTATGAACTCTTGCTCTTTATAAAAAACTGTGTTCAGATCACAGACACATTTATCATCACTTCCTTCAACCGAGACATCAGTTAATTTTTCACAATAATGTTTTCATTTTGTTTTATTCTATTTCTTTATTTATTTTTATTGTATTTTCCACTCTCCCTTGTTTATCTACCAATATGATATCTCTAATTCCAGACCTGGTCTACTATCCATACATTACTGTAAACATTATATTTGTACATTGTCTGTCTATTGTCTTTGTCTTCCCCTCACTGTCTTTGTCATGTAGCCTAAATGTCACCAATAAAGAAAAATATTTCCTAATAGCCTTCTGGAAAGAATAGGCTACAATGTTGGTGTGGGAATATCCAATTAAGTTTTCTTTCATCATTGAAGGTTTCAAAGATTTTCAAACTTACTGTTGTGTCAAAACATACTGAACCAGTTAATAGAAAGTTAACTCCTCTCCTAAACGTAGCTAGCAGTGCTAGTAGATGATATTATTGATATTTCTTTTTTTTGTGTATTTCTTTTCCTCTTTCTTCCCACTCTGATTCACGCTATCTTACGCGAACCCGAACTGCCTCCCAGCCTCAACCCGGAGAGCAGGCGGGGAGCAAACCCGAACTGCCTCCCAGCCTCAACCCGGAGAGCAGGCGGGGAGCGAACCCGAACTGCCTCCCAGCCTCAACCCGGAGAGCAGGCGGGGAGCGAGAGGTCGCGGCGATCTCACGCGAACCCGAACTGCCTCCCAGCCTCAACCCGGAGAGAGGTTTCCCTCTTTCCCTCTTTCCCTTTTTCTCTCTTTCCCTCTTTCCCTCTTTCCCCGAGAAAGGGGCCCTCATATCACAGAGCTCGGACAATGGCTGCCCAGCTCTTCCAAAGTCTTGTTTACAACCTCACGTGTTTGTAGCCCCTATCCCACATATAACACTCATCCAGACAGAGAAGCTGTAGCCTATGCGACTATAACTATATCTGAATTAATTTAAAAGGACTCTACCCCTTCAACTCTATATGCCTGTGTATTATCACTGTTCGATGATGTCTGATGTTTAACACAGTTATGGTACATAATCACGCCCACCACATCCTCCAAACAGCCTCGACTCTTCTCCCATTCTGAGGACACAGGGACCTCTAGTGGCCATGTCGTGAAACTGCAGCTAAAAAAAAATCACTGCACTGCTTTGAATGCATATAGACTGACTTCCTATGGAAGAAATGTTTAATGCTTTAATATAATGCTGATTGCTTATTAAAAACATAGAAGTGGATGCAAAGATAAACTTTAAAGAAAATCACTGAACTATATAAATAATTATTTTTTTAAGCATTTATTTTTTTTTAATGGTATTTTTATAGGACACAAACCGGAGCCCCCGGAGAAAACCTGAAAAACATGTGCCACTAATTTTGCTTCACTATTTTTAAGACAGATGCAATTCTAGCTCAGATTCTGTAGAATACATCTGTCGTTGCATGTGGCTTCCAGTGCTTATGCAGCCTAGCTCATTCTTGCTGCAATGTTTAATAGCAATGGTAAATAGAGTCCTCTTCTTGTGGCCATTCTTCTGTGTACTCGTCTTCTGGCCATTCTTCTGAGTACTTTTTATCTGACCATTCCTCTAAGTGCTCTTCTTCTGAGCATCCCTCTGGGTAGTACTCTTCCTCTGAAAATTCCTCTGGATCCTCTTCTTCTGACCATTTCTCTGGGTCCTCACTTAAGGCTGAAAAATCTACCACAGCACAGGGAGAACGAACAGCTATTTTTGGTTCAGCCCTGGCATCAGTGGATTCTGTTTCTTGGATCCTGGAAAAGGCAGCAATTTCTGTGCAGGGTATAGGAGAAGCCCTGTCTATTTTAACTTCAACATCTTCTTCGGTCATCTCATAACAACCTTCAGAACTTTCTCTGGTCTCTGGTCTGGATAAACCATCTCCGTTTCTTGGTGTGGTTGTGGAAAAACAATCTGCAGTCTCTTCTTCTGACCATGTCTCTGAGTCCTCTTCTTCTGACCATCCCTCTGGGTAGTCCTCTTCTTCTGACCATCCCTCTGGGTAGTCCTCTTCTTCTGACCGTCCCTCTGGGTAGTCCTCTTCTTCTGACCATCCCTCTGGGTAATACTCTTCTTCTGACAATCCCTCAGGGTAGTCCTCTTCTTCGAAGTATTCTTCTTCCTCCTCTTCACTTTCCGACTGATATGCATCAACGATAATATCTTCAGTAAAACGTGTAAAAGCAGTTGAACTATAGCAATGGTAAACATATACTGCCCCGAAGTCAGAAGTCTCTGGTAACAAACTATAATCATTCAAAACTTCATCCAGTTCAATAAACCGACAGTATGAATACCGGTAATTACTTCTGAAGACACAAATGATCATAACCAGACGCAGACGTTGATCCCACTCTTGGTAGCAAGCGCATCCATTAACAACAACACTAAAGGCTGAAAAATCTACCACAGCACGGGGAGAACGAACAGCTATTCTTGTTTCAGCCCTGGCATCAGTGGTTTCTCTTTCTTGGATATTAGAAAAGGCAACAATTTCTGTGCAGGGTATAGGGGAAGCCCTGTCTTCTTCGGTCATCTCATAAACACCTTCAGAACTTTCTCTGGTCTCTGGTCTGGATAAACCATCTCCGTTTCTTGGTCTGGTTGTGGAAAAATAATCTGCAGTCTCTTCTTCTGACCATTCTTCTGAGTCCTCTTCTTCTGACCATTTCTCTGAACACTCTTCTTCTGACCATCTCTCTGGGTAGTCCTCTTCGTCTGACCATCTCTCTGGGTAGTCCTCTTCTGACCGTCCCTCTGGGTAATACTCTTCTTCTGACCGTCCCTCTGGGTAGTCCTCTTCGTCTGACCATCTCTCTGGGTAGTCCTCTTCTTCTGACCATCCCTCTGGGTAGTCCTCTTCTTCTGACTGTCCCTCTGGGTAATACTCTTCTTTTGACAATCCCTCAGGGTAGTCGTCTTCTTCGAAGTATTCTTCTTCCTCCTCTTCACTTTCGGACTGATATGCATCAACGATGATATCTTCAGTAAAACGTGTAAAAGCAGTTGAACTATAGCAATGGTAAACATATACTGCCCCGAAGTCAGAAGTCTCTGGTAACAAACTATAATCATTCAAAACTTCATCCAGTTCAATAAACCGACAGTATGAATACTGGTAATTACTTCTGAAGACACAAATGATCATAACCAGACGCAGACGTTGATCCCACTCTTGGTAGCAAGCGCATCCATTAACAACAACACTAAAGGCTGAAAAATCTACCACAGCATGGGGAGAACGAACAGCTATTCTTGTTTCAGCCCTGGCATCAGTGGTTTCTCTTTCTTGGATATTAGAAAAGGCAACAATTTCTGTGCAGGGTATAGGAGAAGCCCTGTCTATTTTAACTTCAACATCTTCTTCGGTCATCTCATAAACACCTTCAGAACTTTCTCTGGTCTCTGGTCTGGATAAACCATCTCCGTTTCTTGGTCTGGTTGTGGAAAAATAATCTGCAGTCTCTTCTTCTGACCATTCTTCTGAGTCCTCTTCTTCTGACCATTTCTCTGAACACTCTTCTTCTGACCATCTCTCTGGGTAGTCCTCTTCGTCTGACCATCTCTCTGGGTAGTCCTCTTCTTCTGACCGTCCCTCTGGGTAATACTCTTCTTCTGACCGTCCCTCTGGGTAGTCCTCTTCGTCTGACCATCTCTCTGGGTAGTCCTCTTCTTCTGACCATCCCTCTGTAGTCCTCTTCTTCTGACTGTCCCTCTGGGTAATACTCTTCTTCTGACAATCCCTCAGGGTAGTCCTCTTCTTCGAAGTATTCTTCTTCCTCCTCTTCACTTTCGGACTGATATGCATCAACGATGATATCTTCAGTAAAACGTGTAAAAGCAGTTGAACTATAGCAATGGTAAACATATACTGCCCCGAAGTCAGAAGTCTCTGGTAACAAACTATAATCATTCAAAACTTCATCCAGTTCAATAAACCGACAGTATGAATACCGGTAATTACTTCTGAAGACACAAATGATCATAACCAGACGCAGACGTTGATCCCACTCTTGGTAGCAAGCGCATCCATTAACAACAACACTAAAGGCTGAAAAACTACCACAGCACGGGGAGAACGAACAGCTGTTCTTGTTTCAGCCCTGGCATCAGTGGTTTCTCTTTCTTGGATATTGGAAAAGGCAACAATTTCTGTGCAGGGTATAGGAGAAGCCCTGTCTTCTTCGGTCATCTCATAAACACCTTCAGAACTTTCTCTGGTCTCTGGTCTGGATAAACCATCTCCGTTTCTTGGTGTGGTTGTGGAAAAATAATATGCAGTCTCTTCTTCTGACCATTCTTCTGAGTACTCTTCGTCTGACCGTCCCTCTGGATCCTCTTCTTCTGACCATCTCTCTGGGTAGTCCTCTTCGTCTGACCATCTCTCTGGGTAGTCCTCTTCTTCTGACCATCCCTCTGGGTAGTCCTCTTCTTCTGACCATCCCTCTGGGTAGTCCTCTTCTTCTGACCATCCCTCTGGGTAATACTCTTCTTCTGACCATCCCTCAGGGTAGTCCTCTTCTTCTGACAATCCCTCAGGGTAGTCCTCTTCTTCGAAGTATTCTTCCTCCTCCTCTTCACTTTCGGACTGATATGCATCAACGATGATATCTTCAGTAAAACGTGTAAAAGCAGTTGAACTATAGCAATGGTAAACATATACTGCCCCGAAGTCAGAAGTCTCTGGTAACAAACTATAATCATTCAAAACTTCATCCAGTTCAATAAACCGACAGTATGAATACCGGTAATTACTTCTGAAGACACAAATGATCATAACCAGACGCAGACGTTGATCCCACTCTTGGTAACAAGCGCATCCATTAACAACAACACTAAAGGCTGAAAAATCTACCACAGCACGGGGAGAACGAACAGCTATTCTTGTTTCAGCCCTGGCATCAGTGGTTTCTCTTTCTTGGACATTGGAAAAGGCAACAATTTCTGTGCAGGGTATAGGAGAAGCCCTGTCTTCTTCGGTCATCTCATAACAACCTTCATCACTTTCTCTGGTCTCTGGTCTGGATAAACCATCTCTGTTTCTTGGTGTGGTTGTGGAAAAATAATCTGCAGTCTCTTCTTCTGACCATTCTTCTGAGTACTCTTCGTCTGACCGTCCCTCTGGATCCTCTTCTTCTGACCATCTCTCTGGGTAGTCCTCTTCGTCTGACCATCTCTCTGGGTAGTCCTCTTCTTCTGACCATCCCTCTGGGTAGTCCTCTTCTTCTGACCATCTCTCTGGGTAGTCCTCTTCTTCTGACTGTCCCTCTGGGTAATACTCTTCTTCTGACCATCCCTCAGGGTAGTCCTCTTCTTCTGACAATCCCTCAGGGTAGTCCTCTTCTTCGAAGTATTCTTCTTCCTCCTCTTCACTTTCGGACTGATATGCATCAACGATTATATTTTCAGTAAACATGTAAAAGCAGTTGAACTATAGCAATGGTAAACATATACTGCCCCGAAGTCAGAAGTCTCTGGTAACAAACTATAATCATTCAAAACTTCATCCAGTTCAATAAACCGACAGTATGAATACCGGTAATTACTTCTGAAGACACAAATGATCATAACCAGACGCAGACGTTGATCCCACTCTTGGTAGCAAGCGCATCCATTAACAACAACACTAAAGGCTGAAAAATCTACCACAGCACGGGGAGAACGAACAGCTATTCTTGTTTCAGCCCTGGCATCAGTGGTTTCTCTTTCTTGGATATTGGAAAAGGCAACAATTTCTGTGCAGGGTATAGGAGAAGCCCTGTCTTCTTCGGTCATCTCATAACAACCTTCAGAACTTTCTCTGGTCTCTGATCTGGATAAACCATCTCCGTTTCTTGGTGTGGTTGTGGAAAAATAATCTGCAGTCTCTTCTTCTGACCATTCTTCTGAGTACTCTTCGTCTGACCGTCCCTCTGGATCCTCTTCTTCTGACCTTTTCTCTTGGTCCTCACTTAAGGCTGAAAAATCTACCACATCACAGGGAGAACGAACAGCTATTTTTGGTTCAGCCCTGGCATCAGTGGATTCTATTTCTTGTATCCCGGAAAAGGCAGCAATTTCTGTGCAGGGTATAGGAGAAGCCCTGTCTATTTTAACTTCAACATCTTCTTCAGTCATCTCATAACAACCTTCAGAACTTTCTCTGGTCTCTGGTCGAGATAAACCATCTCCATTTCTTGGTATGGTTGTTGGAAAACAATCTGCAAGTCTTGACTGGACCTCGTTGTATAAAGGTTTGATTTTTGCAAAAGCAAGGTTGAAAGAATGTGCAGTCTCTTCAAAAATTGAATAAATTGTTGAAGTCTCGTCAGCAGACTGTGAAGTGTCTGAGTCAAGAGTTTCAATATGGTTCAAGGCTTGCTCATGCTCAGGAATAGAAGGATGTAGACATAAACACAAGTTCAGGGCCTGGTGAAGAAGTCCATTCATCTCGCTGGGCCTGTCTAATTCAACGGGTTCAATATTTTCTGAGGTAGGCGGCCTGCTGGGCTGATTAAGACCAGCAGCTGTCTTGATCTGTGAAAGCACTTGATTTAACTTTAAGCATGACATGTTGGTAAATAGTGGGAGTTATTATAATAATATTAATAGTATTGATAATAGTATTAATAGTATTTTAAGTGAACTCAAACGACGATAAATGTGGGAGATAAATTAAAACACAACTGTCAGTGACTGTCCTCTGGTTGAATGCTGAGTGCTATCTATGATGTCCTTGAGAGAACAGTAGATTCTTTTCACATCATACGTCAGAGATCAAAGGCACATGGTCAGTTACGTCATCAGTATTCTCAGGTGATGACGTAATATTTACAGTCTAGGGTGTTGAGCGTGTTTTAAAAAAAAACAATGGCGGATCGGTTACGTTTATTTTATGAATTAAACTAATAGCATTCTCGACTGAGGTGGCAGAGGCATCGATTTCCCCCTTTTCAGGTGTGTATCAGTGTGTTTTAAGTGTTTATGCCCTTAAACTGTAAGAAACGTTTTCTTATTTGTTGTGTGTGTGTTTTTAAAGGCATTTCGAGAGCTTTGTAAATGCAGCTAGCCACTATTAGCCGCAGCAGCTGTAGCCTACGACATAGGCTACTGCTAAAACCAAAAAAAATGAACACTTTGAAATCACATCAAATATTTATATAGTTTCATGGCTATTTACCTGTTACATTTTATTTTCACCTGTTAAAGAAACAATGAGGAATTTAGAAACATCAAGCAGCTGTATTTGGAAGTAACTGAACACCAATAACGGGTAAGCTATATTCACATTAAATTCAGAATAAGCATAACAAACTTGTAGTCCAGAGAAAAGCATGTTGTAACTGATACACTAGTGTAGATTAATTGTACCAACATGACTTTTATTAAACCTAATTCTTAAAGGTTTCAAGGATGGCCAGTAAAAAAAAGCATGGCCAGCAGCAGGAGAAAAGAGAACCCTTTTCTATTATTTATCTAAAGACCAGCCACATCAGAAAAAAGCTGCAGAACAGCAACAGACAGAACAGCAACCAACAGAACGAGAGACAGAACAGCAACCAACAGAACAAGAGACAGAACAGCAACCAACAGAACGAGAGACAGAACAGCAACCAACAGAACGAGAGACAGAACAGCCACAGACAGAACAGCAACCAACAGAACAAGAGACAGAACAGCAACCAACAGAACGAGAGACAGAACAGCCACAGACAGAACAGCACACCTTACAACAAACAGAGAATGAAGAACAGCAGCAGCCTGAGCAGGGGTCGAGAGCGAAGTGTGGAGCTGCAAAATACAGGTGCATCTTCAAGAGTGAGTGGACCACAACATGGCCATTCATAACAAGAGGAACCCTCAGCACACATTACTGGTGCTCTTTGTGTCGTGTAGAAAATTCATGGCGATGTGTACTACTAGCGGGACAAGGTGTGGGACAGCAGAAGTCATCTTCAGCAAGATCAAGGCCACCTTGGAAGAAAAGGCTATCCCTTGGCAAAACTGTGTTGGTCTCTCTGTGGACAATGCCGCAGTGAACACAGGTTCACACAACTCCATTTCCTCCAGAATCCTGAAGGAACACCCTAGCATTTATGTTCATGGTTGCCCATGTCATATAGTCCACAACACCGCTAAATCAGCTGGGAAGGGGTTTTTGGAAGTAAGTATAGGCCTGAGTGCACCTCACATGTAACTTAATATTTGTGTACTGATTACATTAATGTTTATGGTCTGATTTATATATTGCAGGTTTCCAAATTTGATCTGGAGGACCTGGTAGTGGATGTTGGCTATTGGTTCAAGGGTAGCACCAACCGAAAGGGCTACTTATCAGGTATGCACTTTTGACAGTCCAAATTATAATACTGAAATACAGTGCTTTTGAATACATATGTTTTATAATAAATGCCTGTAACAGAATTTTGTGAGCTCCACGAAGCCGAATACATGGAGATCCTCCTGCATATCTCTGTTCGCTGGTTAAGCCTTGAGCGCTGTGTGACCCGGATTCTGAGGCTGTATGACCCTTTGGCCAGCTACTTCAAATCTGCTAGTATGGTCCCTCATGTCATTTCCCTTATGCAGCTACGACTAATACCACAAGATTGTTAACTGTACATATTGACAACCTCCTTTTTTTTTTTTCATTCAAGATGACAGTCAGGCGAGGTTCAGGAGACTTCGGGAGGCATTCTCCAACCCCATGACAGAGGTGTACCTGCTCTTTTTCCAGGCCACCATACCATCATTCACATCTTTTAACCTCCTACTGCAGAGAGAATGTTCATCAATATTCTTACTACATGATGAGGTACAATAGGAGCCGAGGATATGCTTCTGCTGTTGTTTTTTTTCCTGTTCTGTTCTGTTGTTTTTTTGTTTTTTTTTGCTGCTATCTGCCACAACATGTTTCACCCACTGTTTTACACCTGTAAATGTCTGTGTTGTAGATGATGAAGTTCATTCGCAAGGTGTGCAGTAAATTCATGGTGCCTACAGCGCTGATAGGCCATGAACAGCCACATGAGATTGCTTTCAAAGAAAAGGACAACCATTTGCCAGGTCAGTGTTTGATATTTCACTATCATTATTATGAATACTTTTAATTTTATGAGACCAAACTGCAGGGGAACCCCATGTCATGCTTAGCCTTGTACCTAGCTTTTTTTATATCATGAGGAGAAAACCTTGGTAAGATTTTCCTAGTTTAGTTTGGTCTAACTACAAGCTCAGCAATACTTTGAACTTCATACTCAGTGTGTCATGCTGATATTGTATGATTTGCATGACACAGCATATCTGTTAGCCTTAATTTGTTGTATCTGTGACAGGAAGAAAGCTGAATATTGGCTTCACCACTAGGGCCAAGCTCAACAGATTACTGGATGATGGAAACATCACACCACAGCAGATGGAGAAATTCCATGGAGCTGCCTTGGCTTTTCTGATCAATGCTGTGGATTACGCTTTGAAGAAGCTGCCCCTACAAGAGCCACTGCTCAAGCACGCCAAGTTTGTAGATGTCCGGCAAAGGTTGGAATGTGGCATAGAAGATGTGCTTTACTTTGTCGAGAGGTCAGGATTTTTTTCAGCAATTTCTGCTTGTTATCTGAGACTAAATGCCCTGAATTCTATACCAAAGCATTTAACTATAGAATTTTGCCTCTAAGCACATGAGCCATCCCTTAGTGTCTTTAAAAAAATCAAATTCTTTGGGTTGATGACCATATATCAAAAATAAATTACATGTAACTTGTGCTTTCTTAAATTAGGTTCCCTCACCTGCTCCCCTACCACGGGCCACAGGAGCATGAACTACTGAACGAAGAGTTCCTGGAATACCAGACCATGACAATGCCACCCCTGCAGGACTCAGAGGAAATTGAGATGGAGAGCTTCTGGGCTGAGATGGCAACCCGGAAACATAAGGTACACTAAGAACACACTGTAGAAGTATATATAAATATAGTAGTATATACAAATAGAAAAATGTGTTATGTATGTATAAAATATCATATACAGTAGGTGCATGCATTTTGTTTTAGAAATAAATAATTATCCTTTACTTATCTTTCAAAGGAATATAACAGATTTGTTCCCACTGTGTTCTTTGTTCATTCTTCATAGGTGACAGGGTTACTTCTGTTTGTGAGGCTTGCCACAATTGCAAAGCTGGTCCTGGTGTTACCCCACTCCAATGCAGATGCAGAGAGGGTGTTTTCTGTGGTGGGTCTAAATAAGACAAAAACCAGGAACAGCCTGGCTTTGGATGGAACCCTGTCATCCATAATGACAATTAAAATGGCTGGCCTGGAGCCCTGCTTCAAGTGGGAGCCCTCCACAGAAATAATCAAGGCCTCAAAAAAGGCCACAAGCAAGTACAATAAAGTACACAGTTCTTAAGGACTGACAGTAGCCTCCTGTATGTTAAGTTTCTTACCTTGTTCCACACTGTTCTGCCGAATGTATGCTGAATGTATGTTTCGTGCAACATATCTGTTTAATATTGACTTTTTTTGTACAGAATCCCGAAGTAAAAATACACAAAATGAGCCATGCTGTGTCTTGTATCTTACTGTTGGGTCAATTGGTTCTATTTGTACACTCTGGCTAAGGCTAATACATTGAGAACCACTGATGTACGGTAAGCGGTAAATGTTTTTTCTGTATGGTTATGATCCTGAATGGGCAAAACAAAAAGTTGCTGTGTATGCGGCAAAATGTTGGTTGGCCCCACCAAATCTCACTCCAAGGTTTTTTGAAAAGTTGGCAGCCCTGACTCTGTGTCCTCCACAGAAAGGGAAAGCCTTGGATCCAATTTTTCCTGTGTGGATAGGTAGGCCTACTCTAGACCAGGGGTTCTCAAACTTTTTAGCTAGTGCCCCCCAAAATCAAGAGTGCCAGGGACTGGGGACCCCCACTGTTCCTGTAGGTGGTTAAGGCATAAAGCGTAGACCACGACCACACTCTAATAGGCCCATCCAAACACTGGTAACACAAAAATTGTATTATAGCGATTTATTGTAAGAAAAGCTAGACGGAGAATACAATTTCAATGTATTGAGTTTAGCTCTGAGTGGACCAACAAAACTTAGACACAGGTGTGTTCATCTTTGTGTAGAGCAGCAGACACCTACATTGTGGCCGTCAAATCAAAGTTACAATTTTATGTATTTTTACATAATTTTTTTTTTTACATATTTTTACTAAATATTAAATCGATGAGATGCAGACATTTTCACTCAAGTACTAGACTATTTTTATGCACTTAACCTTTCTGGGCTCTGAGCTTGTGATTTTTACACAATGTAGTAAATTGTTTTACTTTATAAATGTATGATGTTTTAGGTTCTTCAGAGGAGAACTTGATTGAACCAACAATTGGATTGCATCATCAGCAAAAAGAGTCAGACTGCCATGGTTTATTACCCCTGCAACTTTTACCATAGTACCGTTCAATTTTAACAGAAACCACCAATACCAGGAGCTGTATTTTAAAACAGTCATTTTATTTTTCATATCATAAATCATCCTCAAGGTCTTTTGCAGCAAATCCTTATGGTGCCTAGTAACAAAACAAAAAAACACATTTGGTAAGATGTTAATATTGTTTGAATACATTTCCATGGGCAACACTCACCTTTCCATCAAAGCAGCGTTCCACACAAGTCTTTTCTTCGGTCCTACAAACCTCTGCAGAGCACATGAAATAGATCTGCAGAAGCAAGACAGTCAATAAAAGTTTATACACCCTTTGGCAACATGCTGCAGCAAAAAAAAAAAAAAAAAAACTCATTAAGACTTTCTGAATACTTGAACTCACTTCTTCCTCAAGGTACTTGTTTGTCTTTTGATCCATAAACTGGAAAGCATTTACTACAAAGCGCCTCTGGTGTCGATTTTTAGGGAGGTCACTGACTTTAAGGATGGACACATTTGGATCGTATGGGTTGGCACACCTACAAAGACATAAATAACTTAATCAGTGGACACAGGACAAGGATACATTTTAATGTAATTGTAAACAGAAAGTGGGTTCAGAAAGCCGTACCCTTCAAAAACCAGCACCAGTGCATTCTTTGCTGAACGAGGGTAAGCTACACAGTAGTTGACCAGAATGACTGCATCTGGTGTTGGAGACTTGAGCCGCAGTTCAAGATACACCGGCTTGCCCAGGAGCAGACTCAGGGGCACATTGTCAGTGGGCAAGTAGCTTGAATAAGTTGAATCTGTTGGGTTAGACATAACATGCAGTGACATCTACAAAATGTTGAATGTTTGAAATCTAAATTTAGGGATTGCAATGTTTGAAAAATAATTTATGGATACTTGACCTTTAGCAATTCTCAGCTGAACACCATATAAGCCACTGGAGACTATAGCTGAAGGTAAGCTGGAACTTGGCGTTTTGACCATGTAGCCAATGCTTGCCAGTGACTGCGAAGTACCACCTGATTTGCCATATCTGCATTCCACCATGAACCTACAGAGACATGGAAACTGTAAAGCATGCTATTACTTCGTTCAAAAAGCTAAAGGCCTCCATTACAAAAAAATTGTTGCAGTACAGTAGTGTGTTGTAAAACCCACTTACCTGAGTGGATCACTTCTTGTAATGACACCATACTTGAGGCTCTGAGCTTGGACAATTGTCTGCACTTCAGCCAGGTAGACCTTTGTCTCACCAACCATCTGTAAAGAACAAACTTTGTCAGGCGTGAGCCTCAAGCCTCTTCAGAGTACACAAAACACACGAGTTACTTCCTGAGACAGTCTCAGACCACCAGCAGGTTTAGACTTATCCATATTCCCTCTTCGAGAAAAGTAGTAAGATAATACATGTTAAGGACATTACCAATTGGATTAGTTTCTCACACTAAATTTCAATTATTGAAAAGTCTGTATTTGAAGCATCAATTGAGGTGCCATGCTACTCTGTAGATAATCAAAACCAGAAGTCTTGAGCCAAAGTTTTCCAACTGATACAGCTGTTTGGAAGGTGATAGTCAAAACAGAATTCATACGTTTAATAGAACCCCAGGTCTGCAACACTGAATTGGAAAAGATTACTTAAAACTACAGCAAAGTACAATGTCAATTTGGATGTAGTGGTTTGAACACTTACGTAAGCCCGAGCTCCACATTCTGTAACTTTGAACTTAAAGATTGCAACCTTGTCGTTTACAATGACTGGTTTACAATTTGGACTGGCGGGAATGACAAGTTTGGTGGGGTCCACAGCAGCAGATGCAGAGTTGAAGCGAATGGCAAACACAAAGTGTTGATCTCCAGTGCACTCTGAATAGAAAACAGGTGTCATTTAAAAGCTGACATTTCCTGGAAGAAAATGTACAATGAAGATAGTTTACCACAGCTAACAGACGCCTTACCATCCATTGGGTAGAAGCAGGTAGATGTGGAGGAAACACAGCATCCCATGTTCTCACAATCTGAGGGAGACATTCCCATCTGACCACAGGGCAGTTGCTCCCCAGTTGGAACTGCACAATCTAAAATGATAAAACACTTTAAATCATCAGCCCCAACATAAAAAAAAAAATCCCCAACAATGTTAAATACTACACAACCTTTTGAATGTGGCACTCACTTTGTGCTTTTGATGGTATGGTTGGGTTACTGCACTTTTTAGAGGGCTTGGATTGATCACTGGTGCGGGGGGACATTCCTGGAGGAGACTTTAGACTTCCCTCACAAGATGCAGTAGTAACTTGTGTCTGACCGAACTCATCAACATACAACAACTGCAAGCTATAGCCATCACTCTGAAATTTTAAAATATAGCTTTAGGCCAAGATGTCCACATTTCCAGTTAATTACAATTTAGTATTATGCAGATTAGAGTTTAGGCATTTCATTCTGAGTAACCTACACGTTTCACATTGCATCCAGTGAAGGGTACACTCAGGGTGTTCATGAAAAAATTCACTTCATAACCACACGACTTAGGAGCGTCCACGACAGACAGCAAGTCCTTCGAGCCTGTTGAGGGAACAGATTGCCAAGTTAGCACACAACACAAAGTCATCAAGTCAATTTCAACACAGAATTAAGAGTACATACCCAACACTTTAACTTCACTCAATGGACCAGTCAGAGTAATTTGGAAGCCATGTTCACGGCAAGACACATCTAACCCACTGGAACTGGGAGTGCTAGGACTTCTTCCTGTCCAGCTGCTTGGAGGGGCATCAACAAATTCCATCTGGATGCCACCATTTGTACCGCTGGCCCAGTTCGTATCAGGGGAATCTACATATTCCACATGGTATCCTCCATCGTTTCCACTGTTCCAGTTGCGTGGACCAGAATATCCTGTGACTACCTCAAATCCATGGCCAGCAGAAGGGTCCAAGTTATCACTGCTGGCAGCACCTTCAACTTCAGTAAATAAATCTTCAGGTGACTCAACAACAGCTGAGTTGCTGCTTTCATCTACCAGAGAAGGCAGTAATTGTTAAAAGTTTCAGAAGACAGCAGTCTATAAGACATTCTTATTTAAGAGTCTGCACAGCCCAAATACATTACCTTTCCAAGGTCTAAGTGAATGAGGTTGCTACTTTAAGCGCTAACAATTTAGTGCAATGAGGCAATGTCCCTAGGATAATAAAAATAAAACATTTTAAACCTTAAAGAGTTAGAGGCTAGCCAGAACATTCCCATCCATATCTAGAAGAGTAAAATACTTTAAATGAACATCCATAGTAAACACTTCATTTTACAGCTGTATTGATTTTGAGCCTTTGGAGAGATTAAATACAGTCTGACCAGTTAATTATCAGGATGTTAAAAATGAGCTACAGAAAAAAAAAAAAAGTGTTTATAAAACTTAGCAAGTAAAGGATACAGTTAAACACAACAACACTTAAAAACGTAACTTGGTAAAGTAGTCTAAATTAAAGCTAGCTAACGTTAGCTGAAGTTAGGAGTCAGTGCACTTTATAAATCAAGTGAGACTGTAGTGATAACCTGTGTTTAGTTTACAAGTTGTTGCTCTTATTGCAAAGTAATTCAACTTGGCACTTCTAAAACTTAATCTGTAATGACTTTCCACAAAGCGACATGCCCAATTGCTTTAAAGATACACTGTTAACAACCAAAAACCTATTACAGGTGGGACAGTTTTCTGGGAAATGCCTCTAGGTCTCATACCTGGTGTTGTACCGCCTTGCTGCTGACTCCACTCTCCCGTCTGGAACAAATTAAGAAGCTCCTTTTCATTTATCCGCTCCCATCCCTGGACTGTAACCAGCAGCAGAGTCGCAAACAGGAACACCAGAAGCTCGACCCCGTACCGTGCCATGGTGGATCCAAGTGACGCCCTCCAACAGCTGCTGAGCACTTGATCAAGAAGATGCCTTTGCCTTGCATTAAATAGTGCCTTGAGGTTAATTGGTTGCTCCTGGCTGTCGCTGATTTGCTCTCAATTAGTCCCACGTGCGTGATTGAAAACTGGCTATTGGCTGTTTCATGTTTTGAAGAAGACGTCACAATTCATTGTATAAGCTTAACTTTTTTTTACATTTATTTGGCTTCTAAAGTCCAAAGGCCTACAACAGGTACATTTTGTTCACTGTTTTGAAGACACACCAAGCATTGCCTTTCTCAAGTTTATATGAAATGTATTGTAAAATTGTTTTTATAACTAATCTTGTTGTTCACATTTCAAAATTTACATAGACTTAATTTTATAATTGAATTGTTCAGTAAAACTGGATTTCGCTTCTTCTTTTTTGAAGATTTATTTTGGGGCTTTTATGCCTTTATTTGATATGACAGTGGATAGAGTAGGAAACCAGGGAGAGAGAGAGTGGGAAATTACATGTGGGAAAGAGGCTACAGGTCGGATTTGAACGCAGGTCACCCGCTTGGGCGACAATACTCTCAATACATGGCCAGTGACAGATTTTGCTTTCTGACATATTGTATATGTACAGAAAGTAGAAAAAAGAATAAGAATTTTAGGTGTTTCTAATATTTTGACATCTTTGTGTACACTGTAAATGTTACCAGAAAGAACAATAAAAGTAGAATAGTACAGTTACAGCATCTATTCTTTGTACCCCTGAGTGTAAAATCATCAAGTCTGTAAAAAAACCATTGCAGCTTGTTACAGATTGGGTTTATCACACCCATGATTTGTTTGGAGAAATATCACAGCGGTATATAATAAACTGGCCGTATGTATTGACATTGGAATTACTTTAACTTGTTTCTCATTTTTCTGACACATTCCTTAAACTCAGCAATAATTTTCCAACCAATTTACAAAAGAAAAAGCACATTCATGTTACCAATATATGTGAATATTTTACAAAGCATCACATCATTTTTTGTTATGACTAATCAGAAAAAAATGAAGACAGAGACATTTCTTAGTATAGTAAAAGAATGTATTGCATATTTCAAGTACACCAATGCGCAAGTGTTGTACTTCTGCACCACAGGTCAAACAAACAGACTACTCCATAGTCTTCATCAAATAAAACAAAAATCTAAAATTTAATTTATTAGATTAGAATTTTAAAAAACAACAAAAAACATGATGTTTTTTTTAAGCAATGATACAAAGACAAGTTCACTTGTAGGCGTTGGCTTTATGTTTGGGTAAAAAGTTGAAGTTCTTCGGCACAGGTCCAAGCAGCATTTCACTGGAGACGGGGCAGAGAGAGCAGTACATTTATAATAATGATTCATTTAATGCTTGACTCTGAATGACTCTTCTTAACAGTTTAGACAGCCTTATTCTCACCTAATCCTGACCCAATCTCCAACATGTTGACTGGCCATTAGTGACTCCAGGTAGTTTCTACCCATGTAGTACGGAGGTCGCTCATTGATCTTCTGAGGCACTCGCTCCAACAGACCCACAGGAATATACCTGAGAAAGAGACACGGAGACAGAAAGAAAAGTATAATCACTAAGTGGAGCTGTGAAAGACGGGCATTTCAACTTTTCCTGACAGCAATTTGACAGATATAAGTGCAAATGAAGATTAGGTGTAAGTTTTTATAAACTTACAGCCACCAGAGCTGACAAACTAAAACACCACATTTCAATCCAGCAGCCAGATCTGCAATCTGTACAGCCAAGATACAAGTATTGCAGTTTTAGAAAGTCACTTACATCTTATGGCAATTTGGAGCCCCTTGTATACATAAATACCTTACCAATCTTTTTTATAATTGTTTTTTTTTTTAGAAAGATCAAAAACATTTTAAAGGACAGTCATGACAAACAGTTGATCTGCTTTTCGATGATATATGATCAAATCATTTTATAACAACCTCATACTATTTCTGGATCAAGGAACAATCAGCAATGCCTGCTTTTAATATTTGAATGACAGAATACTGACGCCTTGCATACCTGCACATGAAGGAGAGCCACTCCAGCATGAAGTTGCGGGTCTTCTCCACTCCACGAGTGTCGGAGCCCCAGTGCTCCAGACCGAAGTTGCTGAAATCCCTGAGGACGTCCAGACGCTCACCGGAGGAGATGTCCCAGTGCCTGCTCTCCTTTATTTCAGTGAAGATCCATGGCTTAATGAGAGCCCCTCTAAAGAGAGCAAACCACAACAAAAGTTAAACATGCAGTAACTTACTGATTCTACATTTTATCTTAATGTCAGATATGTGCTCTGTAAATTAGTTGTGTAGCTTCTAAACATGGTTCCTACTGTCATGCAGCATATAAAAGAGGCAATTTTTATTTGTTTCCAATATTTTGAGTATACTGGATGTGACACCGACCTGGCAATCATAATACCAGAAACTCCAGTCTCTCTGGCTTTCATGGCGTCTTCATAGGACAGAATGTCACCATTACCTGGAAAAATGAACACATTATCATCCGCAATAAATTCTTCTACATCATGTACATTATTAAACAACCATGAAATCCCCAAAATGGATAATAATGCATTTTTTTTGTCCACAACTGATGAGGATCTGTTCAGCAGTTAATGCAGCTGCAGTCTAATTAAATCCACATACCAAAAAGTGGGACAGGACTGGCCAGCTTGGAGCATGTGGTGATGTAATCCCAGTCGGCCAACTTAGTGTAGCGCTGCTCTCTGGACCTGCCATGCAACTAGAAGGAAAACAAGAGCATCGATGCTAACATCCTCAATCATATCTGATGTATTAAAACTTCATGACAGAGAGAAGGAGAAAGGGAGACCGATCCGGGTGACACATAAAACAAGATTTGTGCTCAGATGACTGTGGTAAATATGATATCATTAAATTAAGATTTGCTATAATTCCCTTTTGGTGTCTCAAAGACTTACTGTGATCATTGAGACGCCCCATTTCTTCATCTCAGGGATGAGCTTGTGTGCTACGTTGCTCTTCTCCTGAACACCGGTGCGGATCTTGACTGTCAAAGGCACGTCAAGGACCTATGGGAAGAAATACTTTAATTCAACCTTTGACTTGGAAAAAGATTTTAATTTTCTTTACCGACTCGCTGTATATGTATCAGGTAGAAAGATCAACACTTACATAGTTCATGCCGTTGATGATCTGTTCAAACTTTCTGGTGCGTGTCATCAAGCCGCAGCCTCCACCCTGATGAGGGAGAGCAATTAAACACCATCGGTTAGAGTGTCATATTCATGGTTAATACCATAGACTGTGTTTTATGCACTCAATCAAAGAACAAAAAGACAGTCCATATTTAAAGCTCTCACTCCTGATTGTACCATGTAAGTTCATCTAAACTGGCCTCTCTCTTTGACCTATTCTTTATTTCATACTGTCCTTACCACAGTAGAGAATCAGGGATTTATTGCCTGTGACATAACCCAAGTGTTCTTTAGCAATATTTTGTAACTTGGCAAAAAAAAGAGGAAGCTCATTTTGGCTGGGTCCTTATTAACCACAGAGGGCACAGATAGGACTGTTAATGATGATTTCAAAAAACAGGGGAGCAAACATTGGAGAAATATCCTCTAATCTGGATGATTTCACCTTCTTGTAGACGAGGTCAATGGGGCATCCAGAGTTTATGTCCACAAAGTCAACTTCAGTGTTGTTGTTGATGAGCTCTGCACACCTCGTCATGGTGTCAGGGAAGCAGCCCTCCACCTGCAGAAACAATGAAGACATCAGAACAGAGGCCATCTTTAGTCTCTTACCAAAAATAGGGCCAAACCATATGTGAAGAAAACCCGAGAAATGATCATTTAACCACACTGAGGAGTTCTGAAGGGTCTAAACGAGATCATCTCTAATGTCATCACCTGGACACCAAAAACATCTTCACTCTCATGGCGTTTCAAGAGGGCCCACTCCGACTGCTGCCCCTGCAGCAGGTTTGTGCACATGGCCATCTCCCCACAGGTGATGTCTGCTCCGAAGCGCTTACACACACGACGGAAAGGCAGATTTCCACACTACAGAGAGGAGGGAATCTTTACTTCAGTTCATAATCCTTATTGATGAGCCAGAGTTTTATATTTCCTGTTCTTTAGAATGAAATTAAAAAAATAAACCACTTCAAACATGTAGCTGCAGCAAAACAAAATCAAACCCCAGTTTATAGTTCAGTCTGGAACGACTTACAGTTGTTAGAGGAGCGAGGTAGAGCTTGTCTTGAAAGTCCACCTTAAACACAGAGACAAGGAGAGATATTAGATATTGACCTGCAGTGCTGCCCCAGAGATTCTTGTTTACTAGTAAGTCTTTCCTTTTATAATTTGGTACATTTATTTAGCAAGGAAGGGGATAACACAAATCTACTGGTATTATCTAAAACTACTCAAAAAAAAAACTTTAAAGAATAAAGATGTTTGGATGGGAAACAAACCTGTTTTTTTTTCACATATGCGCAACTTGACGACATCCACATCAGTCAGTGGGCCGACAGTCCTCACTGGAGGCTGTTTATCTGGGCTGGCCTGTAGCTTTTCACAAAGCAAGCATGTAAATACACTTACAAAAAAAACAATCTATGGTCTATATATGGTAAATATATAAGAAGGCAGTGGTCTAAGCATATGTGTATACCTGTGTTTCTGTTTCAGTAGACTGATGCTGATCCCCTTCTGTTCGATCTGCAGATACTTCAAGGACAGGAGCGTTACCTAGGTGTGCCACAAGACTGAAATGTGATACTCATATGACTCTGTTCAAATTCAACATTCTAAAACAAGACATTTTTTATCAAATGGAAAGTCAACACTGAACCCAGCTTTTAATTGCACGGCGACACCAACTGAATAAGCAGTTCTTAAAGATCCAGGATCAAGATTCATAAAGGTTGTGATTTAACAGCTATTCAACTCGAATGATAGAGAATGACATGCATGTTGCCCAACTTAAATCAAATTAGTCTCACTTAAGAGCTCTTCCTTTTCACTGCAATTTGGTCAGCATGGCTATAATTTGAAGCCACTGAACAGATTGAGAAAAAATACACCTTCATGCTTACAAAGAATACTAACAATATTCCAAAAGTACATATTCACTGCCATAAGTTATTTTGGACTTTTTGCCTTTGGTAGGACAGTAGATAGAGAAAGAAAATATGTAGAGTGGGATTGATTTGCGGGAAAGGAGCCACAGGTCGGACATGAACCTGGGCCTCCGTACATGGGAGGCGACCTAACTGACTGGCCATTGCAGCCACCTTTAAATCATGTATTAGTGAGTTTAACTACAGACAGTCTATCTAAAACCTCTTCTTCAGTCATCTTACCCTCCCCTTGCTGTTCTCTTTTGTCTTTGTTGTTTGGAAGTGTTTTCAGGTAATCCTCTGACTTCTTGAAGGCCACCGAGCGCTTCCTCAGACTATTCTGGAGGTCTTTACTCAGGCTGTTTTTCACAGCGGTCCTGCCCTCATGGGCCTTTATGAGGTCTGCGTTCTCCATACTTTTAAAGTCAGGTGTAGTGTGCGCCTTGGCGAAGCGGCAGGATAGACCATAACAACACTTTCCGAATGTATCATAGGGGTAGCAGCTTTCCCCAATGTCAGCGGGTTTAGTGGCCATGTACTCTGCAACGTCATGGTGAAATTGGCACTTGTCTCCAAAGGGGCATTCCCTATTGCCCTGCATGGGGGGGATAATAGCAATAAGTAAATAATAGTAATAATAGGGTTTTTTATAAATAGTTGGTAAGAGTTACATACCTGAATGACTGAGAGACACAGGCGCCTCTCATCGTAAGCAGTAATTTTGGTGCGAGGTCTTGACTTATTCTGTCCCCGATGTCGTTTGCCATCTTGTTTTCCCCATTTATTTGTCTCCTCAGGCTCCACTTTGAGCTTCTTAACTTCAGGTTCCTCAACAGAGGTCTCCTTCGTCTGCTCATCTTTGTCTGTTTCACAAACGTTGCCTCCGTTTCTCACCTGCCACTCAGAATCCACAAACCCATGAAAATTTTCTTTGGTTGTTAGAAATCTGAAAATGCAAGAAGAAAAAGAAAGGATGGGATGTAACAACAACAACATACACGATAACCTGAGTAGGAATTGTGTAAGGACACTGTATGATGTATGAAATCTAAGTTGATACACTTAACAAGAAGTAAGGTGTTTACAATGTAGTTTTATAAGTAGTTTTTTTTGTTGACTGTGCAGTCATGTTGGCTCCATCAGAAAAGGAAGCAATCAGTGTTAGGCAGTTATGTGGGTGGGGGGTAGCTTTTAGAGAGTCCATTCTGCCCTGCTGGAAGAGGATGTATTATGCTGTTCTGGATGGAATCCAGTAGACACAATTAGCAATATTAAGGGCAACTCTATATGCCTAACAGAACAAGATGGAGCAAGGCACAAATGACTCAAATGACAGCTGTGTTTGACAATAACAAAAAGTAAAAATTACAAGTGTTGCTGAATTTGTAGCTTCTTCAGACAATAGCGTGGTAACACGATCTGTATGAATGTAGATTCTGCTCATTAAATACTTTGAACACTTGACAATGTTAGCTGTAATTTCCAGCAGTGTCCTCCACAAATGTCCTTTACTTACTCGTGTCTGATGGCAGCTTCACCCTTTACTGCTACATCTTTCTTCTTTTCAACATTTTCCTCCGCCGTGGTTTCCATCACACCTTTATAGACTTTCTCCAAACCTTTAATCTGAAACACGTCGATTCATCATATGATCACGTTAAATCTAACTGAGCTTACCTGAATGTCCTGCTTGACATGGCAGCCCAATATTTATATTGCTCTCTCCTAGTCCATAAAACAGTAACACACAAACCACGATAATTCAACGGGATATTTAACACTAACATTAATTCATAGAAATAGGCTTGAAAGTACGCAATTATACAAGCATAAAACTGGCCTCTTTAATTAGACATCATTCAAATTTCATGTTACCAGTTTTTAAGTTGCAATAGAAAACAGCTCCAGCCGCATGCTTTGCTCAGTGACCCTGCTAACAGGCTAACAGCTAACGTAATAGCTGCTGACGCAAACAGCCGCTTGCTAGCCAAACAATTTAAAGCCAAGTTGAAGCTAAATAAAATATTGTCAGAAGACAAAGTAAAGCTGACTTAAATTTTGCCTGTGTCTCAACATCATACCTTCCCAGCAACAATCCAACAGCGTGATGGAACAGTTGTGCATCAGTTTTTTTAGGTCCGTGTTGTGTAACTCGACGACCATTGGTTCCGGATATTAGTTTGAACTGAACAGCCTGAAGGTTAGCAGCAGCAGATATATTTCATACAACATAGATAAAATGTGAATAACCTTTGAAACACGTACTCATTTGCTATTACTTGTTTTAATATCATTTTATTTCAAGATAGAATCACAAACTTCAATTGAAATATATTCCTTGTTCCCCTGGTCTGATTTACAATGATTGTTTTTATAGCATTGTTATCTTTGGGTTTCTTGGGCATTGCTTTGAGCAAGCAATTTGAAGATGTGTCTCTGGGTTTAGGGAACGGTTTATTTCCACTCATTTCTGAAATTTCAGCTATGTAAAAATTAGTCAAGAAAAATAATAAGCAGAGTTGATCAAAATGAAAGTCAAAATGTTGCCCTGTCTGATATTTTGTAAGACATCAGAGAAGAAAAATATCTGGAACTACAGCAGTAAACAACATTTTCAAAAAACATGATTACTCTGAAGCCATGTTTAAGCAACATTCAGCATTATCACATATATTAATCTGGTAAGGCTGCAAGTTTTTCTATCTTTGCATCAAAGCGTTTTTTGCTTGAGTCCAGGATGTTGATGCCATTTCTCTGGAAGTTGTATCCCACCCTCTTCAGCTGCTCTAGTCGCCCTGTAATGTTCTGTGTGCTGTAGTCTAAAACCTTTGGCTTTTGTAGTATCTGATTCATTGTTATTCCTCCTTGTAGGAGACAGTCCAGCTTACGGCTCAGTGTGTCTGGCCCAATGTACAGAACCAATGGATAACTGATTATCAGTTTGTTCACATCAGCCTTTTGGCAGCCAAGTGCAACCATCTTCTGCTCTAAACAGTTCAAATTCCTTTTCAGGTATTCATTGGAAAGGTCCAGAATTTCTGCCCCCGGGCCTTGAAAAAGAGCAAGCAGTTCTGTATCACTTAACTTAAGAGAAGCTCTCAGGATGTCTATGTTTGTCCTCACCCTCTTAGTGCTTCTAATGAGAATGTAAAGATTTCTGGATATGATGTTTTTAGCAAAATTCTCTGGATTCTGTCCACCGAGTTCAGCACAGATGTCCTCCAGAAACTCCACCATCTGCCTGTTGAGCTCTAAACTGTTGGAGAACGTTCGTGGTGCTGTTGCCAGCAGCCGATGGAGGTCTTTGGTGTTCAGTCCCAGTGAGGTCAGAAAAGTTATGTTCTTCTTCAAGTTTCCATTATCACTGGAGCGGAAGAAAGACTCAGGTGAACGATCCAGGATGCTCACTATTTCTTCATCAGTCTTGAAGATGTTCCTCCACAGCCCCCAACGCTGCTCCATGTGTTCGATCGAGCGGGTGATTGCACGGGGATAACGTGATATGATTCCAGCGATTACTTTGCGGCTGGCACCTTTACCTTGAAGAAATTTCTCAACGCCTTGCTCATTAGTAAAGGCTTTGCGGAAAACCCCCGGCTGCCGCTGGCGCGCCTTCCTCACATCAACTCCCATGAGATTCAGGTTCTCCAGCAAAGATTCATTCTCTCTACCTGGCGGCTTTGGGTCACCATTCGTTGTAGTAGAGCTGCAAAGCCTCCTGGGAAGGTAGGTGGATGTCAACTGTGCTGCAACAAGCATGAAGCGGCTCTGCAATGTCAGCGATCGATGGAGGCTAAGGAGAGCCCTCATTCCAGATAGTGCTGACATTTTTTTAAAATAGGGCTACGATGAACCCTAGTGTCAGTGGACCTAAAAGAAGAAAATGAACATTGCATAATTAGGTTAATTACAAATCTAGTAAACAAAACAAATAATAATGATCATTATCAATTGGTTGTACACAGTGCACACCGATATAATGTTTGTAATATGTAACATATAGGTCATGATGAAATCTGAAAGGTATCCTTTAATTAGCTTTAATCCAGGGTTAGAGGAGTGGAGTAACTAGTAACATCTATTACTTTATTAAGTTTAGTTTATTGGCTTATTTTGACAGGGGTCGTGCACAACACAACTGTTGGGCCAGAGTCAGCTATAAAGCTAATTTACATCTGTGGTCCCTGGGCAGGAAGATCTAAAAAACAAACATTGTAAAATAAACAATTTCAATCAATAAACAACAAATAAGAACAATACAGAGTTAAAAACTGTATATCACATAAAAACAACGTATTACAAAACTACATCACATTCTCTTCAATGGCAGTCAGTGATCCCATGATTGGTTTGCCTTGAGCCATGATCAATGTTTAGATTTAAAAACACTGAAGCTTGTACAGTCTCTGACATCGGTGGGAACTGAGTTCCACTTTTCTGTGTCTCATGCTGAAAATGCTGATTATTATCTTACATTGAGCTGAAAAGTCACCTCTTGCTGATGCCCTGACCTCACTAGCATTATTCCTGCAGAGTGACATAGCTGCCATGATAAACAGATTTGAAATCTGATTGTGAAATCCTTACACCTATGACAGATTAGCTGTAACAGCTGCTCTCCATCATGTTTATTCAGAAAGGTGACATATATATTTTTAAGGGGTGTTCATTTGATCAAACTAAAGCTTTCAAAGTGATTTAACAGTGTTGTTGTTTACATTGATAGAAGTTGTGCCTGTTATTGCAGCAACTTGCATATATGTTGAAGAATAAACAAATTAAAATGTATTTAATTGTATTGATTCATGCTGTAACCCAGCTGAGGCTAACATTTCAACTAAGAGATTTATTTAAACTGTTCTTTTATATGCTTTTATTTTGTCTTTTGCACTGCTTAGGGTGCTTTCTTTCCTGTTTGGATAAAATAAACCTTAACTGTGACATAAATACCGGGACGTGTGAGAATCATACAACCAGAATTTCTCTACGGGGATTTATAAAGTATGTAAATAATAATAATTATACACATAATAATAGGCTAATAATGATAGTGTAACAACACATCAGAACAAGTCATGACGACGACGACATAACAACACAATATAACGACAAGGATAATGATGCAGTCAGACGACACATGAAGATGTCAGAGAGTACAAGAAAACTACATAAATTGAGTTTAAATAAATGATAAAGACAAACAACTCGCCAGGTGACACCATGTATTCGCCATTGATAACTGAAAGAGAAGTCCTGGCGAATAGTCCAAACTATCACACCTCCTAACAGTGTTAACTTTTGTTCCGTGCTTACAGTTGCAGTCTCCTAGTGTAAGTTTAATCAAATATATTACATACCATTTACAACGTTTAGTTATACGATGACCAGAAAGAAGCCTGTGAGACAGGCATGTTTTCAGCGATTCCAAATAAACGAAACTGTGATACTTCGCAAACTCTCGCGCGATCTGTCATCTGTGCAAAGCGCGTGACATAAGGACTTATTGCTCTTTACTGCCATCTAGCGTTTTGGAGTTAATATGATATCCCTTCAGTCTATGGTTCTAACCACTAGATGGAATCAAATGACCTAAAACTAGTTTTTAAGGGTAAATAACGTTTCAACCTAATGTGGGATACAATGGTCAGATATTAATGTAGCCATTTATAACACCTTTATCAATTATAGTATAATTTCGTACAAATGTGAACTAAATGTGCTTTACAGAAGACAAACAAACAAACATAATTCAAACTATCATTTAAAAAAAGAGAACAAATTGATTATAAATAACGGTTCCACATGAAAGGTTGTTTGGACTGACTTTTTATAATCTCCTGACAAGGCATCATGTAATACTTTAGAATCCATATATCTTGTTTCTGTGCATAGCATTGTTTTTGTCATGATTATGTTCCCCTATTTGTATTAATTTTTAGATGATTTAAATTTTTTTCTATACACTGTATGTCCACAATTGATGGTAGGCTACAAACGATTAATATCCTTCGTCATACAGCAATGTTGGTAAGGTTTTTTTTTGTCAAATCATTTTTTCTATTTTTTTCTTTTTGATTAAACTTAATGATTACATAATAAATATTAAACTCCTCCTTTGGTTCATAGAACCCCAAAATTCAAAAACTTTCAGAGACATGACCTCAGTTGGTAGAGATCCCCATGAATGTAATGCTGTTTTGCACAGAATCACTGTAAATAATTATTCAGTCACCAACAAAGCTTGCAGAGTGTAATGTCAATTTCACTGCTTTATTCTGAATCCTGGAAAGATGGATGTGTTCACATAAGGTGAGTGTATTGGACTGTGTGTAACATTATAGGTTATTCATTTCAGACACACTGCTGGCGTCCCTGTACTCCCATGAGGTACAAGGCAGCATTTGCCATGTGGTTTGGCTCACAGCTTGGCTCTGAAAGACCTACTGATCCATTGCAACTCTTTACTGATGAGTTCCATTTAATCATGAATGTTTTATTACAGCACAGTAATATCTTCAGTATGCAAATGAGCTTTCACCCTATGCTCCAAAATTATGGGGGATGTGTATATGTCCAAACAGCTCCCACCATGACTGGGTCACAATTTCATTTTTTGTCTCAGTTGTTTTTCATCATTTCCACTTTCCCCACACTTGTCCAGAGCACTTTTGTCTGTATTTGCATAATGATGTGATAGGGAGCAGCTCCTCTGGCCCATGTTTCTTAAATCATTTTAAGTGAAACACAAATGATGAGAGGCAGAAGTGGAAGACATAAGTGGGATGTCTGTGGTTGAATTTCCACCCACTCAAAATGAGACATTTCAATATTTTAAAACTGGCATATTGCTTCTTCCATGGATATATCTTACTTTCACTCGTTTGTTTTTTTAGGTACACATTTACAGCTACTGCATCATGACACATGGCATATCATGACTGACATTTGGGTCATGCATCTTCAGGTAACAAGTAACAAGCATTATTAACATGATTTCTAAACTTACTTCTCCAAACCAAAAAATATTTCAGTGAAAGATTTGCCTCATAAACACACTTAAAGTGATTGGTCAATTGCAATTTTTCTTGGTGCAGGTCAAGGCATAATACAACATACTGTACTTTCTTAACTGTTTTGCGGGGGGGTTTCTTTAATGTTTTGTCCCCCTTTTACTTCAGCTAATGTACGATTGGAAATATTGTTCTTCTGCTGTTTAAGTGGAAATATATTTGTTTTCGAATCTGGCAGCTGAGTAGCTCTTATGCACCTCTGGTACCCACAATTGTCTCTTGCTATCTTCCCTCTAATTTGTGTTTTTCTGATTCCATTTCAACTCAGTGTGCCTGCTTTCTGTATTACCTTGAGCCTTTTGGAAACGATCAGTTATTTTACCTCATGCTTTACTAAGTGTGACTTTGTGTTTGCAAGAGTGAATAGATACTTTGCTGTATGCCTTTGTTGTGGCCAGTTCGGTATAAAGTTGCTTGGGTAAATGCTGACACACTACTCCTCCAGTGAATCAATAATTCAAAAACTGCTGAGCTTTCAAATGCGCATGGGTTCCTGTGTTTCCTGTAGATGTTAGCGCACAAACAGGCCAGTGTTTACAGGTGGGATCAAGTTGGTGAGAATGTCCAAAAGAAGATGGGTGGAATTCAAAATCTGCCAGACAATCAGTTGTTCAGCTCCCGTCAGCCGAAGACACAGAGCATCCTCCCCTGCTACTGCCGGTAATATTTTGGTTACTAAAGTGCATCTAGAAAGTTTTCTCAGAAAGGCACATTTCTGTATACATCTAGGAGACAGGGTAAGATGACTTCAGCTTACTTTGATATAAGGATTTTTTGGTTGTTAAGCTTAAATTGAAGACAAGACATTCTGCTAATTTTTGTTCATTTGGAGGTTTTCACTACCTCATGTTGAATTTAAAACCTGCTTATACACATCCAAAACATGCACTCTCTATATTTTTGACTCCAGATGTAGAATGGATCTGTTTTTAAAAGTGAGTAACTGATACAAGATACTAGTACTTCTCAGCAACAACGATATTACTGACAATATGAATTATGAAGTTTAAAACTTTCTTTAAAGGTGTTACCTTGCAGGGCGGGTTTAATTGCATTTGATAATAAACTTCATTTCTATATCATATTTTTTTCCTTTTACTTACTTAAAAATACAAGGAATCTAAGTAAGGATATAAGAAAGAAAAAAAGAAGAATTTCAGCATCTCTGAAGTCCTCATTAAAAACTCTGAATCACAGCCCACATCTTGTATTTGTTCAGGGATTCTTGTAGAAGACTGACTGAATGAAATGACCTCAAGGTTGAGTCCTGGAAATGTTTGCAGAACAGATACAGGGAGTGACAGTGACCTGTTCTAATAAGATATACAAGCTATTTGTAGACTTGGAAGTTAAATAATGGCTATTCCGTCCTTTACAGTCTCCATCTGTCCTAGAAACTGATGCCAGTATCTCATGTTACCTGTTGTCCCATTCAGCCAAAGAAAGCTCAGATGTTTCCCTTTCAAAGTAGTACCAGTGTTGTTTGAAACCTGTTTATATGAGTCCAGTCTAGTGTCATGCTGCAAAAATGTGATGCGATTTTTGAAGATGTTTTTTGGAATAACACTGCACTGAAATGAAAATATTTGTGTTAAAAAAGAAACCTTCCAACTGGGACAGCTCTTGCAACCTCTCCTCCCGTTACTATAGCAACTGAGCAGACGGTTTAAGCAGGATTCAGACTGCATACAAAGCAGTGAAATTTATGACACTATGAGAACATCAGACATGTTGATTGGATTATCAATGATTGTTCTCAAAACTGGTCTGCATTAAGAAATTCAAGAAGTCTGCTATGTCTGAGTTTCGTCTAATAATCCAGATTTTCTGTCAGATCTCAGTGATAAAATAGTGAAAAAGAGAAACAAAAGATGTAAAAATATCAAAGCCATTTTTTGAAGAAGTTTTAGATTAATTAAAAAATCTTCATCTAACAAAGTGCATTTATTTAAGCACTGTATGCAAATACAATTTTCAATTTCTTAAAACTTCTCTAATCTACTCCTGACAGATAAATGTATTCACTACACTACACTGTATTTATTTGTCACTAATAGTAACTTTATAAAATAAAAACACAAAAGATATTAAGACCTTTTGAAAAATGCTGCATTACTTAAAACAGTAGCCTATATTTGTTACTATATTTTTATGTTAAAATAGTTAAATATGAGATAAGCCTACTCAGATTTTGGCCATGCTGCATAATGAAGACTTTTACTTGGATACTTTAAATACATTCGGTTGCTAATATATATATATACATACGTTTTTGTCAGTAAAAAATAAAGAAATCGGATTTTTATTTATGACGAAGAACTGTAACTTTAATGAAAGATCAAATACCTCCTTTAACACGGAACAAAACAGTAGTAGCAGTGTGGAGAACATTTTGACATGTCATAATTACGACATTCCACCAGCACGTGAAGGCAACACTAGTGGAATGCCAGTGGGCGTGGCTGTGAAGGCACCTACACGACGTCATCATAGTTGAGTCTCATGTTTACGTGGAAACATGGCGGCGGACTACCAACAAGGAGACAGCACCTAGTAAACGCGACTGGAAGTTAACGAGACATATTTACCCGTTAGTTTTTAGGAGTTATTTCTCTGATATTTCGCATGAAGCAGCTTCCTTCTTGTTTTAGCCACAGGGACAGCGGTGATGGAAGACGAGGAGAGGCAAAAGAAGCTGGAGGCCGGCAAAGCAAAGGTAGGATTCTCTGTTTTTGGGGTGTTAGCATAACTCATTTACACTGCTTTTATTGCTTAAAGTAGTTTCCTAATGTTATCGACAACTTATTCATATACATCTGGGTACGTCAGCTGTTATTTTGCCCCCCTCCCCTTCTTATCCCCCTCTCAGCTGTCAGTCCCACCAAACATGCGCCCCCCTTCTGACAGCCGGGTTGTTAGCATAGCCTCTGCTAGCTGCAGACGCCTTTGTCGTGCTGCATGTCTAAAACGTTGCTTCATCGTTACATTTGTCTTTTTCTGTTTTTGTGGGAATATGCAAGTATGCTAGTTTAATCACCTATAAGTCAAGCTGTCACATCGTTATCAAAGGTTTATAAATGCCACATTAAGTGAGGCTGACAGGCTGGTGTAACAGGATTTACAGGACATGTCCCCAACAATAGCAGCAGACACATGCCAAACTTGTGCTATATTGGCTTTATCAATCAGCAGCATTAACTTTTCGGTCAGGACAACCTCGGTCTGTCCAGTAACTCATGTTAAATAATGTGACATCACAGAAGGAAAAAGCTAGACTGCTGTTTGCCTAATAAACTTTCACTTGTAACTATGGCATCATCATCATTATTTTGTTAGAGACATGAGTGTTGTTTCTGGTGAAAAAAGACAATGAAACGCATTTCAGAGATAAGCTCATGTCTTTCATTGATGAGGTATTGTATCATCATGTAGCAGTACATTCGTATATACCCGAACATCCTGGGTATGAATTCAATTTACACACCTGCAAGATGATCTTAATAACACAACCTAAAAAGCAGTTTGTCAGATCATCAGTGTCAACCTCAGCTTTGTGCATAACAATTAACAAATATAGATGATCAAACATGTGTGCAACAGAAGCAGGAATTATATTTCAAAATGTTGGCAATCAGTACAATCGAGTATGTGAAGAATATCTTGAAAGCTTTCTCCACAAATAAGTCACCTCATAACTGTTTGTCACTCTAAAAAAAAAACCCAGGTTATGTTTAGTTGTGACTTTCTACAAACAACATACAGAGAGTTGTTGCTGTGAAATCAGCAGACTTAAAAAGGTGCTACACTCCAAACATTCTCCATCTACACCACAGATGTGTCCAGGTTTCATACTAAACCTGCTGCTCTGGCTGGTTTGGAAAGGCCATTAGAAAGACCATCTCTGTGGTTATGGCTCTGGCATTCTGGTTTATAAAAGACCTCTCTGTACTGCAGGAGGATATGACTGCTGTTTTTTTTTTTTTACACAGTACAATGTCACCATGTCCTCACATGCTGCGAAGAAACTGGACGTGTTAATTCACTGAATGAAACATTGATGATGGTTAACGGGACTTCATTATTTGTTCTTAAAGCCTCACAGACTGGATCTTGTTGGCTTAAATTGATTCAAAGCTGATTTATGTCAGCGCCAATAATCAAGCTATAGGCTTGTTTAGGTCACGACGTAACCCGCTGCAATTCTAAATTTCCTTAAAAAAAATAGTGTTATCTAGTTGTTTAAGATATAAAATGTGATTTTCCAGTTTGTAAATCAGATGTAAAGATCTGTCACTGTGCCCATGAATGTGTTCTTGGCACAGGTACGCAGAGTTTACATTGATGATGGAAGGAAGAGAAAAATGTAAATCATCTTTTGTTCAGCCAGTTTGAAATGATGTCATCCTGTGAATGTGCACTGAGTCCTACAAGACAATGAATGTAGCATCATTGTGGGCTGGTGTTGTTGTGCTTCTGTTCCCATCCATTAGTTGCAGATGTATTGCTGCTTTCACTTTTCTCTCTATAGCAAAGTGGACCCATATTGACAAGTGCATTACCAGTGTTATGAACTTGTGCAAACTTTGGCCCAGTTCCTCACTTACTGAGGAGAAGGGTTTGTATCAGAGAAACTGAAAGACTCCGATATGGCACCTTTTCTAATCCACAGGGGGGAGTCAGTGATTGTAACAGTGTTCTACCAGTATCTCACCTTTGTCAGGTTATCTAATCCCACGCTCAGCAGCTGATTCAACATTGCCTCTGTACGATCATCTTATAGTGCCACTCACAGACAGATATAATGTCAATCATCCGAAACAATGAAGAGAGGGGGAAAAAAAGGCTGAAACGTTTCCTTCTTTTCAGTCTTTTTTTCTCCACTGTGAATGGGCGTTTCCCAAGATTCACTCACCTTGCAGATATTTCCTTTGTTCCAATTTAATCTTTCTGTCTGTAGATTAGTGCTGCTCCGTCCGTCCATTATTCCATCATCACACAAAATGTTGAACAGTATTGATTTTTTAATAAAATTTTAGGGAACGGCATGCCCCTGTCCATTTTCTGTTCCAGCAAAAGGGAGAGTGAACTGCAGTGGTTTTTAAGTTCTCCCAAGGGATACACACATATTTTATGGAGGAAGGCAACACTATTTGTTTCTCTTCTTCTTCCAAGTTCATGTTTTGGTGTTGTTGTATTGTGTATAAATGTTTATGACTGTATGTGGGAAGCCAATGCTTAATGCTGGTGCTTATACAGTAGGGATCTAAATTAAGAAAAGAAAATTGTTTTTCCTTCAGGTCACTGATCTAAAGTATGCTGGTAAATTGACCCGCTTTTCCCCCTGACTAAGGTATTGATTGACTGGTAGATGTGTAGACTTTGTCAAATGTAGAGCACGCTATCATCTGCAAAACGAGGTACCAGCGGAGTAAACATCTGATGGACAATATCAAAGATACTAAATTCTTTACTTGCCTTTCTGTTTTAGTTAGAGCCTGACCGATTAATTGGCCGGCCGATATTAGCATATTTAGTGACTATCGTATCAGCTAATTTTATCACAGATATGTGCAGATATTACTAGATTTATTCACCTGTCAAATAGCATTTCATTTCGTATCACTGAGTATCATTGAGTATCACTGTGTTAAACTAGCAGTTCTTGTGTGTGTTATATGGATTACAACAAACATTATCACTCCCCACAGTGTCAAGCGGTACATGCACATTTACTTTCAGTGACCATCTTGTCTTCATTTTACTGTTTATCTTTTCCACACATGTTTGATAACTGCATTTGAGGGATCGATGCACTAAATGTGTATATCTATCTCTACAGATTGAACATAGATCTAAGAAAGATATCGGTCGATGTATCTGTATTTTTTTCTCTCCCCAATCTCGTTATCGGCCTCAAATTCCATATCGGTCGGGCTCTAGCAGCTTTTGAAAGCTTGTTGTGATGCTGCTTACAAGTCTTTTTCTCAGTATCTATAAACCAAATTATTTCAACCTGACACAAAGTGCTTTATAGTAGTACACATGCTCTCCAAATTGGAGGGCCTAATTAACAGCTGAGGTGTTCTTTAGTCTAAAAGGTCAGTGTCAGGCAGCACTGAACGTTTAAGGACAGTGAAAGATACAAGTCGATCTACTTATCTAGCTTATCGGCCTTGAATGCTTAATCCCTCCAGCAGCCTAACCGTGAATGTGTCCTCCTGTGCATCTCTGTGTGATGATTAGACGGTGGTGACCAAAGACTCGTTCATCCTAATAATTGGTTTAATCACGGAGACAAAATGGTTTACTCTTTGTCCTCCCTTTGAGTTTAAATATATAGCATTAAATTCTCATTAGTGTTTCCGCCTCAGAAGGGATTGGCAGGTGATTAATTGAATGTGAAAGTTTATCAGCTGCCCAGTCTTAAATAGATATCACCTGGCTTAACGCTGAACCCAGCCCTCTGTGCAGGTCTTTGAACTTTTGTTTAGAATGAAAGAAAACGTTCCCCATCTACTAACATATTCTTCAGTGTCTTTTTCACCTTTTTGCAACCGCATAACAGTCAGCGTCTCGCTTTAAGATCTGGAAAAAATAAAGCTAAAGATGTATTCTTTCTTAAGCTGCTGTTGCAAACTGCAACGAGTGTAAAGGAACCAAAGGATGTAAGGTTGTTTAGATTTCACTGTTAACATGGGAGATAAAGTTTTCAGATAGGAACTAATAATTCAATTCCCAGAATGGGTCATTAATCCGGGCTCTAGTGTCAACAGTGTGTTGGTTTAAGATCAACATTGAACCCTTAGGATGTATTTACAGCAGAGTACGTGTGCAGGTTTTTCTGTCTTTCAGTTTATTTTTGGTAATACACCAAATGTTTTCTTCACTGACAAATATGCACATTCTGACCATCAGAAGTAAAACACATAGAAGTCTACTTGCAGATCATAACAGCAGTGAGCGGTGTTAGCAGACTTGATGAGTTTTCTGCCTTACAACTCAGCTTTCATCCCACGTCTTTGAGATTCACTTACACATATAAAAAGGCTCTTGAATGATCAGCAAATAAAGTTCTTGTCTTTCCTCTGGTCACAATGACGCAGATGGGTCTGCAGGCGTTGCTCTCGCTGCTCTGTTTCAAGGACTGTTTTTCATTGTTGCTCGACACACTGGAATGTGTCCATAAAGCACGCGGCTCCTGCCGTTAGGTAGCTGTGTGCTGTTGACTAACACAGTGTTGCTGGCAGCCTCATTGACACATGACATTGGAGGCCTTGCAGCTTCCCTCTCTGATCTCCGCTGCAGTGCTTCGTTTTCAGTATCACTTCAGTATTTATTAGCCGTGTGTCTCACTGGCATCCTTCTGACTACACAAAATCACTGTGTAACTTATTTTATGAGATAATGTTTAAGTAATGATTTTAAGCAAAAGTTTATTCTTTCAGCTCTACACAGATTTGTGCATTCAGGAGTTCTGATTATGAAAAGAGGATTTTTGACTTCTCCTGCAAACTGGTGTTCAACTGTGATTGGGTAGCATTCTTCCTCGCTGATCATGTATCACCGAAAATTGTCACTTGTTCTTGAAAAAAAACATTTTGAAAATGTTCCTCCTGTATTTTTATTTTGTTTTATTTTTACAATATTAGGTGCACACTCAGCTTTGACGCCAGTTTGCAGGGCTAATAATCTATTTGAAGCCTGGAGATCATTATGGCAGTAAGCCATTAGGTGGTGGTGTTTAGACATGACTAAATAGATCAAGTATCCTTTGCTTAGCTGCTATTAAAGCTATTCACAGTTGTGAGTTTACATCTCATTGTGCTGGAAAATTAATTGATAAACTGTATGGCTGGAATAACCTTAGAGAATGTTTGTGTCTCGCTCCCTCATCAAAAATAATTGCTGACATATTGAGAAATAAATCTTCAATTCTCGACAATGGTATTTAAAAACTGAAACATAGCCTGATGAAAAACAAAATGTTCTCGTCTGTCCACGAGCCACATCAGCACATCTAAGAAAACCACACAGATACATATCTAAACACATCTTTTGTAGCTTCTCCCCAGCAGGGTGCAGTTATCGCTCAGTGGGTCTCACAACATTTTTCTGGATGTTGTAGTTGTTGATGGTGTTAGTCAGCTACTATTAGACGTGTATTAAAAAGAGCCTGTGTTTTAAACCGCCTGTGTAAATGTTTTCAGACAGCAGATGGTGTTACACCTACGTAGTTGCTGCTTCCCCAGATGGTGACGCTACTACACAGGCTCCAGAACTTCATATGCTCTGCCAATGCTCTGCTCTGCTGAGCCAAATAGGGCAGCCTGCTATGATAAGCAGCTCAACGAAAGGCTGGGGTTCCCAAGGTTTTCCAAAAAGGCAGGGCTAGATTTCTGCGAATAGGTCCCCTGCATGTGGCACAGTACCACTGCTGCTGTGCATTTCTGATTAAGAAAGGAATTATAGGTTAGCATTGTTGTTGTGTTTTCAGAGCCTCTCTGTTGAAACACTAAACACAGACTTCTTCTCATATCGACTGTGTGCTCTGTTATTTCATGGATAAGGCTCTCATGGAGACACAGATAGACGGGTATATTTGGATGAGGGGTGGGGCATGTGAGGAGGTGTATAGGCACAGATCAGTGGTCCTTTGAGCTGTTAAGCTGAATGTTGTAGGTGGGGGACGTGACCATGAAGCCCACGCACAGCTCTGTTGTGCCGGCCTCCAACCTATTATACAGCAACACCAAATCAGACCTGTCAAACAGGACTTGCTGTTACGCTGACTTTGCTGCTGAAAGAGTGGGGTCATTTTTTTTGAAGCAAAGATACCAAATAATTGCTGGATGCAGGATTTGATGTCTCTTTTTGATAAACCTCTTTGATAGTTAACTAGACAGTGTTGTGACTGTTGGTTAAAAAAAAAAAAAACTACCTTTGGGTTCGGGCAAAAAGGGATAAAGGAATGGAAATTTTTTATCCCTGGTGCAGAATAGTTACAGTCAGTTTACATTAGCTGTGCTTGCCCATTGTCAGCAATGAAAATTACAGTGTTATAATTCTCGTATTTCATGGAGCAGGCACATTTGTCCAAAGTGATATACTTCTTAGAGTAAGCACAACACAAGGAAGAACCTCCAAAGGAGGAAACAACATGAGTAAGTGCCAACAAACATCTTTGATACTGGTTTCGGAGGGGCCAACAGGAAGTGCACAGAGGCAATGTACAGGAAATATTTTTTTTAAATCATCATCAACAACAACAACAACATCTTTACAGCTTCATGGTCATTATCATCATGAATATCCTCATCAGCATGCACAACATCATCATAACAGAAACATCATCAGTAGCATCAGTATCATTAAGTGCATAGGTGAACATGAAAGAGTTGTGCCCTTAGCCTTTTCTTAAGGGGGGAAAGGGACACAACAGAGGAGAAGACTCAAACTTGTGACTGGAAATGTAGGACCAGACGCCTTTCATTGGCAGAGCCCAGGGGGCGGGAGGGAGTGTAGACTTGAATAAGGGAGTTCAGGTAGGCAGGAACCGTTTTGTAGCGGGCAACACCACTTTGAATTTGATGCAGCACTGGGAGCTAATGGAGAGGGATGAACATGGGAGTAACATGTGCTATTGTGGGTTGATTGAAGACCAGTCCTGCTGCTGCGTTCTGGATTATCAGCAGAGGTTTGAGTGTGCATGCAGAAAGACCTGCCAGTAAGGAGGAGTAGTATTCAATGTGTGATATACAAAAGCCTGTACTAGGAGCTGTGAAGCATGCTCTGACAGGTAGGGTCTGATCTTCCTGATTTTGTACAGAGCACATCAACAAGACCAAGCAATCAAGGCCACACAAACCTTATGGTTTTGCAGGTTATCAAACATGACATAGGTTCCTTGCAGCATTTGTGGGTATAAGAGGTCGGTCCAAGATGGACATTGACCCGTAGTTGCACAGAGTGATGAACTAACCAGTTCTGTGTGTGGCAAGCACTGGTTTTTGAACCAGAAGTCCTGGGCATTGGCTGGAATTTCTCTTGGGTAAGAAATGCCAGGGGGTTTGGGGATACTCAACAGCTACCGGTTAGGTGCCACTTCATTGGAGTTCTACCCAAAGAACAAGAGGGCCACCTTTACATGACTACAAGTCGTGGAGATCAAGGCTGAGAATGTCTAGTTTGGGAATCAGATGTAATTGTGCAGGCTCCATAAAAATGGATCTTTCTTGAATCTTGTCGATTAAAAGTAAAAATGGCAAGAGAGATTAATAAAAGCTTGGGTTGGTGCAGTGTCAGCAGAACTGCGAACGCTGCACCGGACTGTTATGGTGAAGGAAGAGTTAACATAAAAAGGCAGAGCTTTGGAGCTACCAGTTAATCTGCCTTCCAACCCTCACTCTTGTTTATGAGTTTTGAGTTTTCAATAGAAAGAATGAGATGTCTGATACAAGCAGTCGAAATAAGTTCTCTTAGGACTGAGCGGCTTGGCTCAGTCCTAAAGATTGGATAAGGAGCTCAGACATCTGGAGGGAGCTCTGGGGCAGAGCTGCAGCTCCTTACCATCAAAAAAAAAAAGCCTGTTAATTAGGTTTCGGACTCTGATTAGAGAGCCTCTTAGGCCCTTTCCTTTGGAGGTTTTCTGGGCATGTTAGAGCCCAATATGTAACAACTACCCGAAATGTAACAACGACCCGAAATGTTGTAAAAAAAATGTAATAAAACCCGAAATGTAATAACTGGTCGATAATGTAACAAAATGCTGAGCCCAAAACGTAATAACTTTTTGCCCAATTATTACACTATAGGAGAAAACATATTTTGCCTGCTCCATAATGTAATAACTGACCCAAAATGTAACAAGTTGTTACAAAAAGTTATTACGTTTTGGGCTCAGCATTTTGTTACATTATCGACCAGTTATTACATTTCGGGTTTTATTACATTTTTTTTATAACATTTCGGGGCGTTGTTACATTTCGGGTAGTTGTTACATATCGGGCTCTAACAGGGCATGTCCAACTGGGAGAGACCTTAGGGAAGACCCAGAGCATGCTTAGAGGATCCCAACATGGATCACCTCAGATTGGAGCGTCTTTGGCTCCTCCAGGAGGAGCTGCTGGGAAATGCTTGTGGGAAAAGGGACGTTTGGGCTAAATTTTCATAGCTTGCTGCCACCGGGGCCCACCCCAATTAAGATGAAGAAAATAGATTCATTTATCAGGGGTTATAGATTAAAAAAAAAATACATTCCAGTTACCTTCTAATGCAGAGTTTCCCTCACTGACCATGTTTCTCCATGTGTCAAACCACATTTTCAAAGTACAACTTCACAGGAACCAACATTGTTTCAATAGAAAATGTTCCTTACTATGATAATTCATTCATTCATTCGTTCATTCATTCATAATCGTAAGATATCCTAACTAAATATGTTGCTGCGTAATGATTGGTGTCACAATAACACCATTTCAGTTAAACAAATTCACCTGTTAAGGCAAGGTCTTAAAGGTCTCCAGTGTGAATGAAGTCAGCATAACACAATTAAATAGAATTAGGATTACCTGTTTAATAAGCTTCATCACATGGGCCAATATAAAAATATATATGATGCAAATAAATATTTCCCAAACATATTGACAAAAAACCTGCTGAAGTGAACATTCAAAACGCACAGAACAGAAGCGTCTCTTAACCAGTATCTATTCCAAACAGTCATGTGTTAACGTGCGTCTAGGGTTATGATCTGTGTCATGGGGTTACATGTGCTTTTCCACCAGGACACAGGGAGGCAGGCATTAGCACGGTATCCCTGGCAACAGTCCGTCTATATCTACAGCGATCCATGCAACAGCTGTGGTGTGACACCTGTAGCCTCTGCTGCCTGTCTGCCCTGAGTCAGCTGACCTTGCTGTCATTTTGCTGTCAGTGGTTGCTCATGCATAATGCATCATCAGTTGTACTTACTATCAAGGCAGTGCAGTTTGTGTTGTCGTGTAATGTAAATGAGCCACGCTGATTTTATGTAATGTAAAAAAAAAAAAAAAAAAAGTTTGACTGCGTGAGAATAGCAGAGGGAGGATTACGTTAGGGAGTAATTGAGAATCAGTACTTAGAAATCTATTTAAACTTCTACTACATGTATGACGTTGCTGTTGTGAAGATAAGGGAAGACTTGTATAAAGTCTCATTCCCAAATATTCATTTGTTTTCATTAAACAGATGTAAACAGATGATTGGTTGTTGTACCCAGAGGAAGTTTTTCCTATCATGACTAATAAATATTAAAAGTTTGAAACGTCAAAAAACAAACAAAAGACAACATAATGCTTTGGTGCTGGATAAAGCAAAGAAAAGGAAACAAAGCTGTTTTTGGCTATTTGACAGATCATTGACATAGTTTGACAATGTAATCCCTTCAGTCAGGATTAGCACCTTACACAGCAAGACGCGTTTGCTGGGTCACCGGGAGGGAGGACGCACTCTCAGCAGGGAGAGACCGTTTTGAAACACAAGATGTTTCGTTTGAGTTTTGCCAATTTGTGTCAACTCAACGTAGGTTCAAGCTTTTTTTTTTTTCTACCTTTGAAGTATATGTGCTAGTTGAGGTGTTGTAGTTGGAAAATAGAATAAGCAGGTGGTTCTTGCTCTTAAATCTAAGAATTAGGGTTATATAAACAAAGATCTGAGTGGACGCTACAGCTGGAAACATTGACCAGAACAACAACGATAAGTCTGCTGAAATGTTTGCTGTTTGTGCTGTTGTTTTTTTTATTAATCAGTGAAGCAGAACGTATAGGTTTTATCTTTAACACTGCCTTGTTTTCCTTCTTTCGTCTGCAGCTGGCTGAGTACCGCCAGAGGAAAGCTCATGCGGACTCCCAAAAGAAACAGAAGAAGAAGAAGAAAAGGAAGCCAGCAGACGACTCGGAGGGAGATTCACAGGATAGGTTGGAGGTCGAGCCGGATCAGTCCGAGGCAGGGGAGGAGGTCTCAGGTGGAAGACTAGATGGAGCACAAGAAGGGAATAGAGACCCTCCCACTACAGAATTTACTTTCGCCCGGACTCTGCGGAGCGGAGAGACTGTCAAGCATGACCAGACCTACACCATAGAGGTAGGTGCTTAACTCATGACAGTGTATTACAAAGAGTAGTATTAGCTGTTAGTAACTGTTACTCTGTATTTCTGCACACTAAATACAGGTATTTGTATTATCTCTTATGTATAAGGAAGACGTGCTTTGTACAAATGGTACAAATAAGACATCTGTTATATTTAAATCATGCCATCTCATCTCTTGATTAAATCCAGGTTAATCACTAAATATTACATTTTTCGACAGATGTAGCACCAGCCTCTCAGACCAAAACAAGCTCCCTCGGCGGTGGCGCACCACCTCCCCTCCTCCCCTCCTCCCCTCCTCCCCCCTCTTAGTGCTCTGACCAAGTGCAGTGTTTATCCAATCGTTCTCCTGCAGTTGTACTCTTGTGACGATACTCCGCCAAATAGCGCGAGCGTACATTTTGAAATATCCAAACCAAGAAATGTTCTCACCAAATCAAAGATCGTCATGGTAAATCATAGATGCTCAAATTTAGACTGACATTCACATGACTTCAATTCAAAGGGATGATTTTTGTTTTAAGGACGCTTCGTCACCTGGACTCTTAATTTTTGTAGGAAGAAAATGTAGCTTTGACTTTGTTTTCCCAGAGTTAAGTTTGAACTTTAAAAAAAAAGTTTGAACTTTTTCTGCTGAGTCATCCGCTGTAGTCGGCATGATTTGATATTTGTTGAGATATTTTGCCTGTTTATTCTTTATATTAGAAACAATCACAGGACAAGTGAATAAAAGGGTGAGAAGAACTAAGAAGCTAACCAAGCACATATATCTACGCTAATGCCACTACACCCACAAACGCATGCACACACTCACACGTAGACAAACACAACTCCTGTGTTTCAAGAGACCAGCTGGGAAGGCTTTGGTTTTATAAGTTGGTGCAGTGCTGCCTTCAGGGTCCTTCTCAGTTTTCAGAGGAAACACTCTTTCCTTGTGTGAAGTTTGAATTTAAAATAATCCATAGTTCTGAAGGTTTTTGGTTTTGCTGCGTTAATGGTTTAACTTCAAATTGTTTCCTTTGCATAATTTCTCACTGGAACATACATGTCTTTATCAGTGATGCTTTTTAAAAGGAACAACATGATGGTGCAATATTTTCAGTAATTTATATATCTGTAAACTCAACTACTGTCCCTGCTAACGTCACTTCCTTTCATTAGACAATGTGTCAGTCCTTTTTTTTTTTAAATGAAATATGTGTTTTTAAGATGTTTGACATGTTGTCTGTTTTCTGACACAAGACCTTAAAAACATTAAAGGTAAATGGAAATGTTGTAGCACTGAACTGTCTCAATAATCATTTTAAATATTCATCCACCTGCATGACTCTTTAGAAAACGATCTCAAACTGTTCAAAGATATGCAGACACCTGAGCGCCCTTGCACTCTTTTTTTTTTTTTCTTCAGTGTTCAAGCCCTCTCAATCTCTTTTTTAATTTAAACTACGCAGACACTTTTTTCCCCATGAACCCACTGTTCATTTGATGAAGTACATGCCCACAAAACTACAGGTTGCCTTGGCAACAGACAATTGCCTCTTTAAACAGGTTGGGGTGCGTTGCTTTGCTTGAACAAGTCCTGCAGCCTTGCAACACTTTTTGTGTGTGCAGATTTTAAGGTTGATTGGCTGAATGAATGTTGCACTGCAGGGTTGTTTTTTTTGTATTCCTTTGGTTGCGAGGCACATCCTCTGTCACAAAAGGCAAAGAGACTCGCTGTATTCTCCTGCTGCAAGGATGAGAGCCGCTGTGTATCACGGACGAATGAAAGTCGTGACTGTTTAGAGACATCACAGTTAATGTAAAGATTACTATACTTATTAATTATTAAATAAAACCAGCATGTTTAGTCTCCCTTATGATTTTCACAATCATTTTCTGTCTTATTGAGACTGACTCGTCCTGGGGCTCATTTCCCCTTTGACAACTCAGTGTGACGCCTCTCTCCGTTTGCAGGAAGATGTTGCTGTGGAAACACAACAGCACCAAAGTTTTCCACTCTGAAGTCTTACCCGGGCATTTGAAAGAGATTCTTCTCAAATACAAGAGTGTTGACTCAAGGCCGCATCTTAGACAACAACAAGTCATACAGACATGCAGACATTCTTCTTTGTTTGAGGAGTGATGAACAATTTGAAGTGACGTTATGCAATCTATTAAAGCAAGACGTGTCATTTCTCTCCTGCGATGGCCCCTGTGCATTTTTTTAACACAAAAATAGACTCGGATAATGGTGGTCATTAGTTATGTGGAGTGAATGGAGTGAAAAAAGACGCTTTGTGGCAGAAGTAGGTTAGACCCATCTTTGAATGCTGAGTGGGAACTGAAATAGGACATAAGGCAGACATTTATTTCCCAACAGTAATGATGATAGGACATTTTGTATGAGCATTTAAATGAGACTAAAGAGCAGAAAGGTTCTGAAGCTGCAGTGAATAGTATTTGTACTTTTGGGAGCTCTTCTATAGGTCAATGCAAGTTCACAAAGTGCTGTTAGTACAGCTACACTAACTGTTGACTCAGAGGGTGTTTTATTGTATTTACATGTTTATTAGTTGTCAGTGTTGTTACTGTGTGAATGGCTGGTTGGTGCAGAGGTGATAACTAAACTGAAGTGTATTGGTATTTTCTTAAAGGGGACATATTATCCCCCTTCTCCACCTTTTCAAACAGTCCCCTGTGGTCTAAATGAAACATCTGTGCTGTGCTTTGGTCAAAATATAACATGAATCAAGCATCAGAGGAGGTTTGTGACCCTGTATAAACCAGCTCTCTCAGAAGGCTCCGTTTTGGTGTGTGTGTCTCTTTAAATGCAATGAGCCCCCCCCTTGAGTTTCACAGTAGACATCACTCCTCTGTAGCTAGAATAAAAATGGCAGACCTGTGCAAAAGTTTTGCTCTAGGCTGGGGATGGAGTCCATGGGTGGAGAAACCAGGGGAAAGGAAGGTACTTTTTTTTACCAGAATCCAGCCTGTGATGTCACAAACTGAGAAAATTTGAAACGGAGCACTTTTCTCTATGTTGTAAGACTTATGCAGACCACAAACAAAGGACTGGATGGATTTATTTCAAATTTTGTGGTTCGATAGACACTCAGGTTACCCAAATATATGTTCAAAAACCCTGTAAAAGTGGATTTTCATAATATGTCCCCTTTAAATCTCTGCTTGTGTAACATTGAATCACTTCTGTCCATACTTCGTTGATGAATTGTTTTGATCTCCACTCTTGCAGCCGGAGAGTGAAGTGTCCACAACTGCTGAGGATTGTTCCTCAGAGGTGAGATGACCTTTTTTCTGTGACCTAAAATTTCTCATCCTTTAAATGTGATGCTAAACAGTTGTTTTTTATAATGCTTAATTCACCCAAATGCATCTTACAGGTTCTCTAAGTGAGGCTGATGGTGTGTGGTAGAGTAATGCAAGGTGTTTATGGACTCACCTGAGGCTTACAGCCTGTTTTAGAGAATCTTATTGGACTGTTCAATGACAAACTGCAAAAAGAGGTTTTTGTGGATTTTTTTTCTGGATTCAGAAACGTTTTGGTTGTGGCTCATGTTCACATTTTTTTCTGTTTGTTCTCAATCTGCGTCCTCTCTCTGTGATAAAGGACTCTCTATAGTCATGATTATTATTAATCTGTGAGTCAAGCAATTCAATAAAGGCCATCTTGCTTATTACCCAAACATATAAGTAACCAGACTTTAGTGTGTAAGCTTTCCCGCCATGATTCCCGTATCATACCGTTTCACTGACGGCATTGTTAATTAACAGGTAAATGGGTGCCATGATGAGATGATGACAGACAGCCTAATGATGTCGCCTAAGGATTTTATCTGGGTACAGTAATCCGATCAAGCGGCTCTTTTGGCTCTGCTTTTGGCTCTGCTGGTAAAGCACTACTGGCTGCTGGATGTAACTCTCTACTCGCTAATACTTAAGTGTTGTGCAAGATTTCCTGTAACCCACTAACCAAGCTTGTTTATTTCTGCGCTTACTCTACTATCTACCGACTCTAACCATGTAAGGATGATAACGTTTTCTGTGGCAAAAAAAAACAACAACTACGAAACCCTGTGAGGTTATAGATGAGCATTTCGAAAGCACATGTTGCTGAGGAGTTTAGTTTGACCGGAGCTTTTTGACATTTTTGAGGTGTCAATTATCTCTGAAAGCTGGCAGGGACTTGAGGGAGGGAGGGGGAGGGACACAAAAGACGTGAGAGGGCAGAGAGGATTGTGGGAGAGTAAGGACAGGGGGTGTAGCACAAAGACCTGCTCCCTTTAGATTCACTGAGCTGATATTTTTAACACAGTGGAGGTGCTGAACAGGCAAACAAGGCTGAAGTGACATGAAGACTGCTGCTTGATTTACAGTGACAGAATGTCTCACGTAAGAAAATAAGAAAATATTTTGCATAAAATATTTTTAATTCCTCATTTATTCGAGGTGACAACTAATTATTTTCAGCTTTCAACAACATTTCAGATGTCAGAAAGTGTAACAACAACGATATGACAGCCCTCTCCCCTTTCTTCTTTTCTTAAATGTTGATCAATGACATGCAGCAGTTATGGAAACAGTCGAGCAATCTTCGAATAATGTTCAATAGATATAATGATAGAGAGGTAACAGAACAGTGTTATCTTTTGTTTCACAAATTAGAGTTCTCTTTCTATTTATCTTACTAGCATGTCAAATCAAATGTTGACCTTATCTCATTTCTATCTGATCTACCTTTAAATACTTTAAAACAAACAAAACCAGATCTAACTCGTGTCAGCAATCAAAAAATGTTCAGGAAAATTGTAAACAGAGAAGTTTTTCAGCTTTTTTTTGTCTTTTTTGACTGACTTAACTTTGCGTAAACTATCACTTTTATTGTTTTCTTTAACAGTATTGAAAATACATTTGAACTCCCCTTTGATCAAACTGCTTAGGTATCTTATATAACATGTTACTTTATGACTATATCTTGCTTGATAACTTTTTACACATTTCATGCGGCTCCTTGCTCTTGTTACTAACAGCTGACGTTCTCTAAATGATAGCTAGCTAATAGCTAATGTCGTTCCTTCAAACCTTATCTTCATGGCTTCACTGAAACCCTGTTAACGCTCTCATTTTCCTGCTCAGGAGGAGGTGGAGGCTCTGGTGACAAAGGGAGGTAGGAAGCAGAACATGGAGGATGCACTCGCTGCCAAGAGCCTGGCAGTGGAGGAGCTGAGTCGAGAGCTTGAAGAAATCCGGGCTGCTTTCGGCAAAGATGGAGTACAACAGGTAAACGTTTCATTACTTTGTTAAAGCCGGTCAGCGGGTGTTTGAGCATGTCTTCTTCTTTTCCTTTTCCTTAGGATACGATACGATACAATCGATACTAAACGATACTATACTATATGATACCATACCATACGCCTTATAGGGACTTTTGTTTTTGACTCCAGTGCTGCACACTTTGAGCTGCCTCTTCTTCCTCATCATCATCTTCTTCTATACTAGGCATAACTTTACAACTCTAGAAAATACTACTTTTATCTTCTCTGTGTACCATTTTTGGAAAGCTGTTTTTTTCTCCCTCATGGATTGAAGATATATTTACTCATACACCTTCATGGACTTTAAATCATAAATGAGGGGGCACAGATGGCCTAGCGGTTAGGCCCCATGTATGGAGGCTTTAGTCCTCCAAGTTCGAGTCTGACCTGTGGCTCCTTTTTGCCGCATGTAATTCCCCATTCTGTCTCTCCAGTTTCTTTATCCACTTTCCTATCGTATACATTTAAAAAAGAAAATCATATAGGAGTATCAAACCATTTGTGTAATCAATTTTAAATTACATGTCATCCAAAAATAAATATACCTATGGGTGCTTGCTTGACAATTTACACCCATTGGCTAGTTTGACTTTTATGAGGTGGTATACAGTAGTTGGTTAGTAATCTGTTCCTCCATCCTTAACAACATGTCATCTTTTTAACACCTACAATCAGCATGACTGCTACGATTCTGTTTTTTAAGCTCTGGTTCAGAAAATCGTTCCGTCCCCCGTCTTGTCTCTGTTTTTTAAAGCTGTCTGTCAAATAGTTTAACTTTGTGACATTTCCTCTTATAGCTGCAGGACTTCGAGGCTGCTCTGAAGCAGCGAGATGGGATCATCACCCAGCTCACATCCAACCTCCAGCAGGCTCGAGAAGAGAAAGACGAGATCATGAAAGAGTTCCTTGAACTGACTGAGCAAAGCCAGAAACTTCAAATTCAGTTTCAGCAGGTGGGAAGTCAAGTCTTAACACTGTGTTCTGATTTCATGTTAGCTATTCTTCCCAAACTACAGGCCTTTACTCTCTTACTAATTAGTCTTAATTCTTGCTATTCATAAATTCAATGAAAAATGAAATTGTGTGTGGAAAAAAAAATCCCAGCTGCAGGCGGGGGAGACGCTAAGGAACACTAGCCGCAGCAGCACAGCAGCAGACCTCCTGCAGGCCCGGCAGCAGCTCATTCAGTACCAACAGCAGCTAGAGGAGATGAACATGGAGGTCAAGGAGCAGCAGCACAGGAGCAGTGAACAGCTGGAGCACATCAGCCAGCTCCAACGCGAGCTCAGGGAGATGGAGATGGTAAGAAGAAGCCTTGTTTGATCTTGCAGATAACTCGAGGAAATATTCTGTTAAATTTGAATGGCTATGCAGTATGTTGTCATTGTTACCCCTGCATTTCTAATAGTTGTTTTCATTTGTAGTCAGGAAGAAGATCAGAAGAATCACTCACACTAAGGCTAAATGAAAAGGATCTGCTTATTGATGAACAAAAAACTGTTGTTTCGAGTCTGGAGCAGTCGCTGGCAGACTTCAGAACAGCGGAGGAGTCTTTTGCACACACACTGGAAGAGAAGAATCAGCTCATTTTAAAGCAAACCTCAGTAATCGAAGAACACGAGCTGTCAGTGACCCTGCTCAGAGAAGAGGGTGCTCGTTTTGGACAGACTATGAATGAGAGTATGAGACACCAGTCAGATGAGAAAGATCTGATTATAGCAGAGAAAGAAAGAGTTATTTCAGAACGTGACTGCTCTCTTACCGAGCTCAAGGATGAGCTGGATTCCTCGGCAAAACTCCTGGTTGACCTCCGACAGCAAATGTCTGCAAAAGAATCAGAACATAAAAGATGTATGGATGAGTTGGAGGGAACACAGTCCAACTTAGGAAGCTGTAAAAGTGAAATCGAAAGTTTGAAATTGGAATTGGAGAAAGAGAGGACAGAGTTTGAAAGCTGTAAGGGTGAGCTTGCAGCCTCCAGACAGAAAGAGCGAATGTCGTCTAATGACATCATGCAGCTCATGGGCACAGTAGAAGACCTGCAGAAGCGTTGTCACCAGGGCAGTCTGTCCGAGAGTGACCCCATCAAAAAGATGCAGGAAGAGACTGAAAGGAAGCTGGAACTTCTCAGGGCAGAGCTGGACGAGATGTACGGACAGCAAATCGTCCACATGAAGAAGGAGATTAATTTGCGGCATGCGGCGGAAAAGGGACAAATGGCCGAGCAACATCGCATTGAGCTTGAGGCTCTGAAAGCACAGCAGCTTTCTCAAAGCTCCAAAGTTAGTGCTGAGGAGATGGAAAGTCTCAGTGCAAGGATTAAAGAGCTTCAAGATACGTTACAGCAATCCAAAACAAAGCATGATAAAACCAGACACGAGCTTAGCCAAGTCGCCCAAGAGAAGGTCAGCCTTCAAGCCAAGGTCGAGAACCTTCTTCAGGATCTCCGTTCTGCCAAAGACAAAGTGGAGCAGGTCTCCCACAGTCTTATCTCTCAGGAAAGCCAAGAAAGTGAACTGCAGCGCCTTCAGGAGACTATTGACAATCTAAAAAGGGAGCTCTGGGATGCCCAGGAAGCCGCGCAGGAGGCAGAAGCAAAACACGAGTCTGAAATAACCAACTACAAGATCAAGCTGGAGATGCTGGAGAGAGAGAAGGATGCTGTGCTCGATCGCATGGCCGAGTCGCAGGAAGCAGAGCTGGAAAGACTTAGGACAAAGCTTCTGTTTAGCCATGAGGAAGAGCTCACCAATCTAAGGGAAGAATTGCAAAGGGAGAATTTCCAAAACACAGAAAACCTTGTCAATGAAGCTGCTATCAAACACGAGAGGGCATTGGAAGAGCTGCGCATAAGTTACAATGAGAAAATGCATTTGTTACAAAGAGAGAGTGCAAGTTCTGCAACAGAGCGAGATGAGCTTTTACACCAAATTAATGGACTAAAAGAGGATCTAAAGCTTGCGTTGCACAGCTCAAAAGCTGATGAGCTCGTCCAGCAGCTTCAGGAGCTTCAGGTGGAGCTTGAGGAATTGAGAAAGGGAGGAGAAGATCGAGGTCGAATGGAAAAAGAAATTCAGATGTTTCTTAAAAAGAAAGAGGAGCTTGAAAACGACTCGAAAGTGAAAGAACAAAGTTGGAAATTGGAAAAGGAGACATTGATGGCGTCTAATAACACTTTGAAAGAAGAGTTGGACTCAAAAATGTTGAAGATTGAGACACTTACAGCAGACATCAATCAAATGCAGCAACAAGTGGCCAAGCTTAGTGATGAAATAGAAAAGCAGAGGACTACTTTCTCTTTTGCAGAAAAGAATTTCGAGGTGAACTATCAGGAGCTGAAGGAGGAGTACACTTGTCTCATTGAGGCAAAAACGCTGCTTGAAGAGCGGATGCTGAAGCAAACACTCGAGTTTGAGGTTAAAATTGCCAGCTTTCATTCACAGATTCGGGAGCTGGAGGATAGCAGTAAAGACAACAAAACTGGGGACACAAATTCAGACGGTTTTGAGCGATCCGTGTTAGAAAAAGATACTACTGAGCTAATGGAGAAGCTTAATGTTACATTGAGTGAGAAGGAGAGCTTGGCTGGGAGGCTTTCTGAAGTTACAGAAAAACTGATGGTTACAGAAAGAAAAGTGGGACAGCTGGAAGAAGAGCGGATGAAAATGAGAGCTGAAAGCGCAGAGGTCATCGCCAAAAATAAAAGCCTAAGGAATGAGCTTGAAAAGGAGCAAAAGATTATGAGAGGGAAGACGAGGAGGCAGGATGCCCAGAGAAAGGTCCAGCAAGATGAGCAAGCTGTTGAGCCAGTTTGCTCTTTTGGGGATCATCAACTTCAGATTCAATCTTTCCAAGAGGAGATAAAGACTCTTCAATCCCTCTTACAGGCAGCGGAATCAGAGAGAGACGGCATCCAGAAGAGCCTGGAGCTCCAGAGGCTTTCGCAGAATCCATCCATAGCAGCGGCAACGGCAACAACAACCCAATCCACAGGGGAGGGACCTGTTGAAGGACAATCCTCGCCGCAAAAGTCCACTGCCTCAGGGTCAAACAGGCGCAGGAGAAGGCAGAGGTCGAAACAGGAGCGCAAAGCGGGCAGCGCTCTAGCAGACTGCAGAGAAGAAACACAAAGGGAGGAGGAGGTGGCGGAGGAGGAAGAGAGAGCTACAAGTGCTGCAGAGCCGGAGATGCAGCCTCAGATGCAGAGCCAGGTTATGTCATGCTCACCGGAGAGGGCCGGTAAGGAGGACGGGTACCAGGGAGACGCAGGCAGAGGCTACATCGACAAAAAGGTAGGCACTCACATCATCTCCTGCACCACACAGTCTGATTAAATTACATGTTTGATTGAGTCATAGAAGGGGCTTTAAAAAACCCCAGCTTAGTTGAGATTGCATGAGTATCATGTTGAAATGAATGCACTCATGTTTGATTTGAATATGAACTTCATCTTAAATTCGTGGATTGCATTCACAGCAGCAATCAACAAAAACAAACAAACAACTGAGGCATTTGTGCACTGACATGTTTTCCTCTCTAGTGATGAACAGTCATGATTGCAGATTGCCTCAGTGTCTGAAGGCTTGCTCTCAAAGGTAGCATTGAGCAGCACCAGGCAGGCTGTTGAGTAACAAATATCTGTCTGTGTTTTTTTAAGTTTGTGCAGAGAAAAAGGCACACGTAATCACAGCCTGTTGCAGAGTCAAGACTCCCATCACTATTCTGCTCATTTCTACCTGGATAGAAGAAGAGCTGTACAATATTTATCATGTGCTTTCATGTGATGCTGCTTGTCTTCAAACTGAATTTAATGTTGTTTTTTTGGATCAAACTAAACCAGAAAATATTCACCTGAGCTCCTCTGATAGCTTTGAGTTGTTGTCGTCGTGTAGACGTGTGTACATTCTAGTTTCTGTCCATACTGCAGGGAGTGAAGGCTTTGAGGTGAGAGAGCCATTTTTTACCACCGTCACTTCTACGTCTGCGTCCCTTCAAGCTGTGTCTCAATTACATGAATACCGGGACAAAGACTCTCGACATGTACTGTACATTGTTTGTCTGCCATTTCATTCACATGTCTCAGGATGCTTTGTCACCTCCCGGTTTTGAAGGAAAGCTACACATAAAAAGAAAAAGAAAAAAAAAGTGTACAGTTAAAAGTCTTTAAAAAATAAGTAAAAATGTGCAGAATGACATTTAATGTGCATTTATGTTATGTTAAATGTTCCCATCCCTTTATAGTTCTACAATGAAAAGGGAAACTTAAATGAGGTTTTATTTTTCATCAGGTTTTTTTGATTTGAACTTCTTCAAAAAAGCAGTAAGAGTAGCTTAATGAACAATATCCAATATGTAGAAAAAAAGCAAACTGCATGATGTTCCAGGATGTCACTTCTTGGTAATTAAAGCAGATCTACTGAAGAATAAATCAGTCATCTGTACTCGATGTTCAGCTACTCTCTGCTTCCCCTCAGGAAGTGATGGTACATTTTGTGTTTCTGCTAATTGCTAATCACTATCATATTCGTATGCGTTTTGTGTCAGGAATAAAAACTACAGCATTTCTTTTTTTTCACACTCTTATTAGGTGAGCAGACATGGGACGGGCCACCGCGTGCAGCCTCCCGGGTGTCAGGGTGCAGAGGAAGAGGGGGAGACAACCGAGCATGTAAATGTCACTTAAGTGCACATCCTGCCCTTTGCTTTTCAGTGTCAGTAGATGCTTTGATACATCATACTGTGTGATGTAAAGGTCAATAAAAAGGTGCTCACACAGCTGATATTCAAAAGTAGCGTGCAAGAATAACTTTGTATTCTCATCCTAAACATCGCACTGTTCAGCCTGCTCTAGATATAATGTATTCATGCTTTGGTGCATGTTCATGATGAATGACCAAGATCGCCTTCTGAAGCTGTTCTGTTTTATTACCCAGACATTACTGCTTAATGTCCAGCAGTAAGTAATAATAGACAGACAAAAACATACACAATGCATTCAACTGTGCTCTCAGCAGACATACAAAAGGAGTAAAAGACTATGAACTGTAAGAGCTGCCTCTAACTGGTATCAAAGCACAGCTGCAGTGTAACAGAAAGGAAGAGAGGATGTTTTGACAACAAGTCAAACATTATAAAAGCTCTCCCTTAAAGCAACGCAGCCTCATAATGTCACACTCTCTGTTGCAACGTAGAAAGATCCTAAGCATCGCCCCGAGGCAGCCGTCAAAAAGAGAGAACATTTTACTACTGAACTGCAGAGGTTACTGTGGCAAACTGTAAGAATTTAATGTGAAAAAATACTCCTCTAAATCTCAGTAAATATGCATTCTGAGCAGAATTTTAATTTTGCATGAAGTTGCTCTTTTTATGTACTCTGCTTCTGTTTTGGTTTTTCCTGATTCATGCAGTATTCATAATTCAAATTAATTGAAAACACGTTCATTGAAAAGTCAGTGGTTATTCTAATGTAGACATGGCTTGCTGCCCTTTCTGTATGAGTCTCTTACAGTCTCTTAATTCACACTTAAGATAATAGTCTAGGTAGTTAAAAAGTGCTGAACTTGCCGAAAATCAATCAATCTTTATTTGTATAGCGCCAATTCATAATAAATGTTATCTTGAGACACTTGACAAAAAGCAGGTTAAGGCCATACTCAGGTAAAAGACCTTACTGGAAAAGTCTTCCTAATCTTTTTTTTGTGTCCTTAGATAATTATTTGTCTTGTATGAATTGTCCTTGAAAAAACCATGAGTTTTTTTTTAAATTGAATTAAGTAGTTTCCTCTTTAGAAGGCGTTACAATTCTTAGTCCACTTGTGTCATTTTCTCCATAGAGGTAATGCTGTATTCCTTGTTAGTATGTGTGTTGCAGCGGCACATCATAACACAGCTGCTGTGTTGCTGTTCGGCCACACTGATCTCGTGTGTGCATGTTTAAAGCAGCTACATCTGAGAGGCGACGCGTTTGAAAGGACTCTCTTCACCACGCGCTCAGATGTTGTCGGATGGGGAGATTGTATCATAACAAAGCGTTTTGAATACAGCCTTATTAAAATGTAGAGAGTACACTTAACAAACATCCCACATCAAAGGTAGCAGAACAGCAATTTCAGAGTTGTGCGTGACCCTAATGAACGTGTGCTAATGCATGATGCATAATTAGAGCGAGAGGCCTCGCTGTCGGCCTTTTGTTCCCTGTTACAGAAGTGATAATATCAGAGCTCTCATCCTGAACACAGAGGGCCTGTGCTCCTGCTCTGCCATTAAAATAGGAGAGGTGGAATGATGTTATTTAATCATTTATGTCCTCGGATTGGCAGATGGATGTACCATGCTGCATCATTCATTTATGATGAGTTATAAGTGATATCTGTATTAGGCTGATTACAACTTTTCCAAAATGATCCAAGAGGTTTGTGTCATTAGATGTTATCTTGCCTGAGATTTTTAGAAATACAAAAAACAATCACTTGATTTAAATTCAGATTATGTGGAACAAAAGCTCTGGCTCCCTGTGGTTAATTCCCACCATGTAAATGTGACGATCTGTCTTCTTCTTGTGTTAAAGGGCGAGTGCAGGCTGCAGATGGAGGCCCAGCGCATCAGCCTCTCTCAGATCCACGCCGCCCAGCTCGAGCTGCTGCAGGAGGAGACGGACGCCCGCACCAGCTCTCTGCAGCTGAAACTGCAGAACCTAAAAGAGCATGGCGACAAGGGTGGGTTAATGTGTGCTTAATTTTTGCCTCTGCGTGCATTAAGTAGTTTTTTGATTGGCTTATGCATCAATCATTGTTTTTGTGTGTTTGTCACGGGCTGTGTGGAACATCACAAAGATTCAAACTTCTCTCTTACAATAAATCCCCATTGTCTGCTTATTCTTCAGATGAGCCGAATGTCAAATACCACAATATGTTACAGGCTGTGTCAGAGGAATGCAGTGAAATCATTCAGGTAAGTTGTTGCACATGAACAGTTGAGATATGCAAAGTTTTCTGAATGAATTCGTTTTCATGAGTTACAATGAGACCTCAGCATTAAACTCTTGTCTCTGTCTGTTCTGTGTTTAGTGTTTTCAAAGGATTTTTGGTGAAGAGTTTTTGGAGAGCGTTGAGGGTCGGCCCTCCTCCTCAGTGGAAAGACCAGAAACTAGTGAATCCACCTCCATTTTACTGGAGGCCAGAGGTAATTCATTTGTCTCTTGTAGAAATAAAACAGTCATTACAGATAGTTTAACACATTTTACTTTGTAAGTAGCACCTCCAAAGGGCTTCTACATGATATAAATTAATTATCTAATGGTTCATTCAAAGCTAGCAGCACTTTTCATCTATTCAAATAAAAGATCCCATGATCTTCAGTGACATTACCTGAATATAATCTGTATTTTTAAAATGCTTTCTCTCTTGTAGAGCTCTACAGAGATCTTCAGCAGGTGCGAGAGAGGATTGAGCAGGAACATCTTCGGCTGTCACAGCTCCAGACTCTGCTAAGAGCCGATGGAAACAAGGTAAAAACCTTCAGATTAAGAATTCTTATAAATTAAGAACATTCGTATGACTTTTTTCCCCTTATAGTTTTAGTTATTTGCTAACCCGAGACAGACTTTATTGTTCCTTTAAACCAAAGAGTGGGCCAAATCCAGGTTATGACTGTTAATGATTGTACTCTTTTCATTCTTCTCTTGCCAAACTCTCTCATGACAAACCTCATAATAAACAGTCTTAAAAAAATCCCCAGACTAGCAGATTCAAATTAAACATTTCTAAATGGAAGAATAAATTACAGGAGAGTAAACGCCTTCCTTTGCCATCCTTGTTCTATTTCACCTGCTCTTTAACTTTAACAATGCAACCAACTAATGCATGAAGACCTAAAAAAAAATCTTGATTTGTGATGCACTATTTTCCCACAATGCATTTTGTTTTTGAGTTTTACTTACAACCTTCTGATCAGCAAAGAAAAACAAATGTGAAGTCAATTCTCAGACGTTGCTGAGCATGTATGGTGATGTATTATTTCCTGATAGAATAAAATGTTAATATAACGCATGCAGCTGTATACAAATACTATGTGCAGTATAAACTATACTTAATGTTGTATATATGCTACAGAGTCAGCACGCATTTGTTTGAGTGTCTGAGCAAACGATCAGAAACCTGTTGGTCTTCTAGATGATGAAGCTACAGACAGCTTATGATGAACTGAAGAGCAGCAGTGAGAGGGAGATCTCTGACCTGCGTGTGCAAGTGTCCAGCTTTGGCACCCCGAGCAAAGGTAAATGTGACGTCAATGAAAAGCTAACGGGTTTAACTCTGAATCAGAGGTAAAAAGGGACAAAAGTGCAATATTCTGATGTTTTTTTTTGTTTGTTTGTCAGTTGTTTCAGAGTTTGAGGTTACTATTAAACCTGAAGCCTTTATTTTTTTATAAAAGCCTCCCGTGGACAGGTGCTGCAAATTAGCTTGTCGCTATAAACACTAAGAGCAGTGCATGTGGGACTCGTGCATGGTTAAGTGTTACAGCACACATGTTACTGTATATCCATGTCAAATAAATATTCCATGTATCTGCCTTTCAGTTTGTGTGTTATATAGTATAAGCACCTAAGTCCCCTACTTTGATTTTTGTTATTCATGTATTAATCTAGATGCAACTTGGAAGTCTTCTCATTGCAAATTGTGTAATGTAAAAGCAAAGTTAGGAAATGTGTTTATAATTTCTGCACTTATAGGAGAAAGTAAACTGGAAGTGTACCTGCTAACTTTTCAACAAAGAAACATTTTTAAATTGTACTTTGTTGTTGGCTCTCTGTTCAGTTCTTTCTTGCTCCTGTCGTTTGTCACTACTATTATCTGTTTTACCCCAAGTATGAACAGTTCCATCTGAGTGGTTCCGATTTTGAACACTCTCCAGTTGAGCTAAATGTAATCTAATTCCTCCTCCTGTATCTCTCTATCCAGACCTGGAGGAGCGTGCTGGTGCCCCACCTACCAGCCTGACCCAGGAAGTGCAAAGGCTGAAGGCAGAGGAGCAGAAGAAGCAGCTCCAGCTGGAGGAGAGTCACAGACGCGAGGTGGAGCGTCTCAGAGCTCACTACCAGCAGCAGGCCACGGAGACTGAGGAGAGATACCTCACTGAGATCTTGGTGCTGCAACAGCGACTGCAGGAGGTCACGGGGACCGACATCCACTTCAGGTGAGGACACTGTGGAAACACATGACAGGATACATCGTAATATTTATTCATATTGACTACATCTGGTCTTGGCTTCGTAAAAAGACATTAAAGCTTTTTAATTAAACAGAAAATGTAACAATATCTGAATTTGTGATGACATTATAAAGTAAAACAATATATACTCAAATAAGCTCCAGTAAAGCCAATTTTTGTCGGACAGAAAATGTAGTAACTAACGCTTATTTTAGGGATGTCACAGCTATGGTTAAAACAGCATAAGCACTGGCACTCTTCTCACCTACACAGCACTCGTGTTTAGAGTCACTCTTCACAAGCTTCATCGATTGATGGAGTCTTTGTGTTAAAGCAGCAGCACACTGAGTTACATGATATCTCACACATAACCTTTCAATAAAAGCAGGTCTGTACATCCTGTGCAGCACTTTGAAAGCCACTAGGCCCAGTTCAGTGAACACGCCAACAAACCCTCGAACTGATAAATTATTCACAAGGTTATTTAAAGCATAATTCATGCCTTTAGTTAAGCCCACTAACCTTTAAAACTCCCTTTTTTCAGCCTTTCTAGTGGCGTTTTGAGGGAAATGATCATTTAATCTCTGAAGTGCTGAGTAGAAAAAGAGAAGCATGTGACCTTTTTAAAGCATGCGTCAACCAGTATGTAGACTGATACGAGGTTTCTGAAGTAGTTTGCACTGAGAAACGATATTCATTAGAGCGTGGGGGAACATGCGTATCACCCCACACTGCAGAATGACAAAATAACAATGAACATAAACCTCTGTGGTTAATGTTGAACTGTATAATGTGTTTGGAGATCGCTCAACATACGACAATCATTCCAACATATTCATGAATACCACTCTGGATTGAAGCGCTTTGTACATATATGCAAATAAATAGCACTTAGCCAAAGTACTGTATGTACTTAGATCTCAACTTAATACTGATGAATAGGTAGACTGAAAAATAAACACAATGGATAACCCAATGAAAGGATCAGTCTTGATTAAGGGATCAGGGCTCAGTCCTGAAGGGATCAGTCTGCAAGAAGGAGGAAAGCTGCAGAGAATTTAGAGTTTTTAGTTATACAACCACGTCAAACCAAACAACCTCCTTATTGCAAAACTCCAACTGAGAGTTCAGTTGCACAAATATCCCCAAGTGAAGCAACTACTTACAGCATTCTGGAGTATGTGCTTATCGTAATCACGATCTATTTGACCCCTGTGATCTTGAGGAGCAGTTTTAACAAAGCTCGTCATCCTGTTCCTGTATTTTACTGTGAGGCTGTGAAACCAGCAGATACATGAGGAACAAAGGAGGCTCTGCATAAAAGAACCCTGATCAAAATGACAGAAAAGTGTTTTAGTTTACAGAAAATGTGAATTAATATATGATGTCATGACTTTAAATCAATTACAGATTGCTCTCAGGACAAACTATATCGCTTTAAGTGAGCTCGGCCTCATGCTTTTAATGTAGCCGAGTTCTTCCATCGCTATGGAAACTGTGATGCTGCTGCCCTCCGCTGTTTGATTCAGTAAATATGTTCACTGAAGTGGTTTTCAAAGGCCAATAGGCTCCTCTTTTACTTTTTTATTTACTGTCTGGCTCTGTTAAAGGAAATTATTCCATTACATAAACACTTGAATGTTGAATGAAGATGGATGGATGGATGGATGGATGGATGGATGGATGGATGGATGGATGGATAGATAGATAGATAGATAGATAGATAGATAGATAGATAGATAGATAGATAGATAGATAGATAGATAGATAGATAGATAGATAGATACAAAAAATCCAGTATACTATAAATATATAGAGAGCAGTTACTCTGCTATTACTAAAATTCAAACTTCCTTAACTGAAAAATATTCTGTAACTATTTTAATGCCCCAATCATTGGTGAATAGTACCAAACAGTACCAAAACTCTCTGATTTTAGCATCTCAGGTTTGAGGATTTACTGCTCTACGTCCTCACATGTGATATGGAAGTGAATATTTATATGGAAGTGATATTCGTCAATATTCTCAGAACTGCATCAAGCTCTTTATCTTATTTGATGTTGTAAAACAATACATCTTGACAGTCTCATTTTCTCTCTCTGCCTCTCCAGCGCCCCTGAGTCAAGCTCGCAGAGGATGGAGGGACACAGGGAGGAGCCAGCAAAGGTTTGGCTGCTACATTTTACCCTCTAAATCGTCCGTGTCACATGCATCACATCTTACTACGAGCTGAAACGTGCACATGCATTAAGACTCTGTGACAGTGAGAGTGGGCGGGGGGGGGGGGGGGGGCAGTTGCAGCCTTCAGGCTAAAACGTGCCCTAAATCCCCTCAGCTTTGCTCCACCAGCAGTATCATGAACGGTCTTATATCTTAACGATTAAAAGGGTGGGACGTTACATAACCTGCCTTTTTAACTTGTAACTAGTGGGTGTACTCTTGTCTTTTGCCGCTGCATTAAAAGGAGGACTCTATCTTGCATGAATGAGCTGCACTCCATTTAAGCTTTCTCTCACTCACGTCACTCCAACTTCCGTCATGCCTTAGTCTATCTCTCCCTCCGACCTCAAAGTTCCCTCAGCTCGGGCGGTTGTGACTCTCACACCCTCATGCAGAGATGGGAGAGGAAGATAAGAGGGACGAAGATTGACAAGAAGAGCAAAAACGGGAGAGAAACTGAAAAAAACTGTGCATGTTTGGTTTGGGAATTTAAAGCTTGAGGCGAGTGGTACTGAAGCAGCTGAGTATCCGTGAAGCAGACAAGACAGGGATTCATCACAAGACAGAGTGGTAGTGTGCTCGGGGAAAATGTAGCTGTAATGCAATGCAAGAGATCCCTTATCACTTTCTCATCCCTGGGGGAGCTGAAGAGAACAAAAACGGTGTATTTGATTGTGGCTGAAGGGTGGTACGGTGAACTACAGCATGATTATTTCAGGAACGGTTATCAGGAGTTTTTTTTTCTTTTCTTTTTTACATAACTTTATATCTTAGCTGCCTTACTTTAACAGACTGAAGCTGCTGCTATCTGGTTCAGAAGTTTTACATTTGTAACTCACCTTTCTTCCTTTCTTTCCTCGCTCTTCGCAGGACCGGGCCGAGGCGGAGTTATCACAGGGTGGTGCAGAGTTACGCTGCTGGCCTGGCCAGCCTGCAGGCCTGACAGCACAACTACAGGCGCTGAGGAAAGCTCTCTACCACAAGTATATCCAGGAAGTAGCCGCTCTCAAAGAGCAGCACAGCCGGGAGCTGAGGAGACTGAGAGAAGAGAAGGAAGAGGAGCCGAAAAGAGAGGAGCGTTCGGGAGAGAGAGGAGAGAAGGAGCCGGGTGTTCATGGTGTAAACGGAGCAGGAAGCTCCTTTGAGAGCCTCGGGGCAGCTGTGCTGGAAGAGAAACAAGACTGGGAGAGAGTGGAGGAGGAAGTCGCCAAGGTAGGTGGTCATGTATTTTATATTCATGTGTGTAGTCCTTATCAATAAAACTGGGAACAGATGGCAGTTGCTTTATTTTTGATTGACAAGAGAATCTAGTCCAACAAGAAAGTGCCCACAATTGGCCCTTTGGAGCTTATTAACATGAAAGTCTGTTTGTTATCTCAGCCCTGTGTGATCATAAACTGGATATTCTTGGGTTGTGGCCTGCAGGCTGGACAAAAAAAGATATTTTAAAATGTTTCCAGGGCTGGATATTAGTCATCATATTTGTCAGCTGCTTTAAAACTAAACAAACAACTCACTTAGATAATAAACAGCAGAATGCAGAATACTTACATGTATGTATCTACGGGTAATATGGAGAATCATTTTGTATCCTATAAGTGATCATTAGAGCACTATCTGTCTCTGGTGAAATCGTTTCATTCTCTTTCGATCCACGTCTTCTTCTTACAGGTCATAGTGCAGATGTCTGTGGAGTTTGCACAGCAGACTGAGATGGCCCGGATCAACAAGAGTGCCTGTCAGACCAACACCTCCATGCAGACCCAGTTGGATGAAGAGGAGGTCGAGGACCAGGACAATGACGAGCAGACTCCCATATGTTCTCCCGGCTGGCTGCATGAGTTGGAGAAGGAGAGGCTGGAGAGGGAGCTGATGGAGAAGAACGCTGAGATCAGAAAGTTAAAAGAGGAGCTGCAGAAAAACCAACCGGGACCCCAGCAGGTCGGTGTTTCACTCTCTCTCTCTCTCTGCTGCCACATGTCAGGTGTTGATTTAATCTCCCTCTTTTTCACCACTTAATATATCAATATCTTCTGAGAGAATTCATTTCTGCTGTGTCATTAATTTTAAGATTCACTTTGTCGCAGTGCAGGTGCTGCAACGTTTATTGATTGTGTATGCTAAAGCTAATATGAATGTTTTTCTACAGCTTTGACCCTCTTCCATTTCACTGTTTTGTAACATATATAAAAAACACAAAGTTGTTTGAGTTTACTTCAACTATTATCGTGGTGAAGGCAGTTTGATCTTGTTGAGTTTGAGCCAGAATCCAGCAGCATGTTTGTGTGATTGCAGAGACAATATGTAATATTAATGGACTTTCTTATTAGACTTTTATTCTTGTTAGACTTGTATTCAGCACCTTACCCACTGATTCTTCGAATGTGCACAGTGGTTCAAGCCTATCACGTAACCAGTAAAAAATCCTTATGTGAAGGACTTCCATGTAAGGACGCGACACTTTTAGTTATCAAACTCAACCACTCACGACATCCGAGTTTGTCGGTCCGATTTCACAGGGAACACGTTTATCTTTTATTGTCAAACAATAACATTGAATGGACTTTAACATCCTTCATAGTATCTCATCTATCCCCTCTGCATGAACTGTTTCCCTCACATTGATTTAGGATCATTTCTTTATTCTTATATCACTTGTAGTGTCTTGAGGAGCTAATCCCGGAGCCTGCTAGGCTTTCACTAACAGTTTACTGCATGATTAAGCTTGAACCGTGTGATAGCGGTGGAGGCTGTCAGCCTCTCTCTGGATGATGAATTTCTCCAACACACACTCAGAGGTGATTCAGTACAAAAAGTTCCTGAGCTGTTGTTGATTTACGACACCTCCGGCAGAAGATATTCATTTTAAATGGAGTAAAATGTTCTGATAGTTTTAATTCTGATATTGTTGATTAAAATTCTCAAGTGCACCAAAAAATTAATTTTAATTTTCAGTCAATTGCATGCCTGACTAAAATAAAGGAACATGCAATAGCAAACATCTTCAGTCTGCTGCTCTGTGTTGTGTCTGGTAGTGATTTGACCAGAGAAACAGACCTGCGATTCTGCTGTTCTTCCAGCAGGGGGAGCTGTTGCCTGTGCATGTTGCTGTGCCTCAGGTGCACCTGTTGCCATAGCAGCACAAAGATAGTAGTGTTTCTCTGGGCTCCGAGGCAGTGAGAAGTGTGTCTTTGTGTTTGTGTGTGTCTGCGTGCGCTCCCAAACGAGCAGTGGTGTGTTTAATGCTGCGCCTTATTTGAATTCACTTTTTCTAATGGTCACACATTCAGCCCTCTCCGTCGTCTCCCGTTTAGAGTTTTCAGCAGTCTTTTACCCGACTTCTACTTTGCAATGACGGGGCTTCTGTCTGTGTTCTCTCTGCTGCCTGTTCAGACCTTGAGGACCCGAGTCGACGGACGAGAAGAAGAAGAAGTTGAAGAAGAAGATCCAGGGGGGGCGAGAGGAAAGCAAGCGGCTGGAAGCAGATTTTCCACCTGGAAGGATGTAGAGTACCCCGATAAAGAAACTGAAAGGTATCGACAGAAACTTTGTTTTTACTGTTTTATTCCCTTATAATAAATGGAGATTTATACTGAATTTCTATTTGAATCAAAGTAGACTCAATATTTAGTGCATGGTCTTTGTAAGTTGGACAGATATATTTATAATTGTCCCGAAGCTTTGTATTACCCATTTTGAAATATTGTGATTTGAATTACACCGCAAATATTTGAATGAAGAAACTTTTCCTCACTGTGATTTCTCTCTAACTGACTTTACTTGCTGCTTTCAGGAACGTCTTGCATAAGGCAAACGAGACACTCAGTCAGGTTCTTGTTGACGTCCTGAAAACTACGGCAGCGGCTGAAGAAACGATCGGCCTGCACATGAAAAGTCTGCGAGATGCGTCCATTGGAGGGCAGCAGGGCTCACCGCCGCTCTCATCCCCGCAGAGAGCTATGAGACCTCATTCTGCAGGTGAGTGAGGTCTAAGCTACAGCCAGTTTAAATATCATGCCCTAGATGTTGTAAGTTAGTGGGGGAGAGACAGACCTTCAACCTAAACAGTGTAATAACATGCACCGGTACCGCTCTACATCTAAGTGAGGGACTTTTTGGTGCCATTATCAGAATATCATCCTAATTTTTATTTTTAGAGAGTAGACTATAAGTTTGCATTTATTCTAGTTAATGAACACTTTTATTGTATACACATGTATTTGAGTTTTGTTTGGACACTTGCAAACAACACACAACTAAAAATAGGGCTCTGCAGCTAGGTAAATTAAGAGTCTTTTATCTTTAATGTATAAACACAATTTAGTGTATGTGGCTGTGCACAGTTGCCATGCAGAAATGAAACATGATCACATGCAAACAGTAGCATGGACACAGGCTCTACTAAACATCAGATTTGTGCTTCCTCTGAATGCTTCATTAAGATGAGGAATCCATGAGAGCTGAACACAACAAAGTTTCATGTTCACTAGTTGATTGTAGTCACTTGTTAAACCATAGCAACCTCCATCAGTAACTAAAGTGAACTAAACTAAAGTAGCGCTAACTGGCAGGGTTGTGGATCAATGGACCAATATGTCATCAGGCTCTTTATTTGTTTTGTTAAAGTGAAACCTAAATCTGAAGTTGTGCGATGGATACGGAAGTCCGTATTGTGCTGGGGTCATTCTGGCTTGATGATTCATATGCTGTGTTTACAGAATAACATCTTAATTAAGGGTTCATATTCAAATCTCAGTCACCCTGACTCTTCACACTAAATAAACATTAGCTTATCTTATTGCTGGACAGCCCAGCACACCCTTTTTGTTGATATTAAGCAGCTATACTAGAGTAAAATACACTAAATACAGTGATACCATAGTAGCAGATTTTCAGTGTATATCCAGAACTGTTAAGCACATGAAGAGAATCACAGACAGTATTTGTTTTTAAAGTGTCTCGCTTAACTTTAGGGCTCATTTTAGTGCTGCTAACTTCTCATGTTTCAAAAGAGTTGTACAGTAAACTGATACGCCACTTTTGTTTAGATTGCACATGTTGATAAAAAATCTTCTAAAATGAGCCATTTGTTCTCGTTTCATTATTAACAACAACATTGTGGTTTGAATCCCCTAAATCCTGCTGCAAAGAATTTGTTTTACAAACAGAATAACTTAACCCGCTGTCACGTTTTAAAGATCCCCTGCTCAATTTTGGTGCGCCTGAATGTCAGCAATGTTTTAATCTATTATTCATATATTTATTTCACAACTGCTACACGATAGACTTATACTGCATGATATTCCTCCGACAATGAGAACGTGATGATACATATTCTATCCAGATGACGTCACGTAAACTAGCCTAAAGGCTCAGTCATGTGAGCGTGGACTCATTTGATCCGGACGATGCGTGTGCCTACACTGTCATCATGGGTTTATGTTTAAGCACTGCCCCGCATTCTGTTTTGTCATGAATATAAATGCATCAAAGTAACCACACAAAAAGCATTTCTTTGAAGGTTGGCCTCCACCAAGCTGCTAAACTAATTCTTTATGTGAGGATTAAATAGTTTAGAGTAGCTAAATATTTACTGTTCTAGCAGCATGTAACGTGATTGTGCTGATTGTTTTCTCACAGCATCTCCCTTAATTAGAGCAAATATTTTACACATTCAACTGCAAACTTGTCAAGAAGGTTATAGGAGACTGGTTATTCAATAAATGACGCCGATGTAATCTTAAGTTTTGTTGTCATGTGTTTCTTCCTCTCTGTTCCTCTGGTCATACCAGGTCACTCACCAGGAAGTTCTCTGACCGGTGCAGAGGATGTGAGTTTGTGGTCCGGGGAGACGGAGACTGAAGAGGGTCTGGAGCTGTCCCAGCAGATGATTGACAGCCTGCTGTTGGGGGCGGGAACACAGCTGGAGAACGAGGAATACCTGATGGGCATCAGCAGTCGACTCCAGACGGCTCTGAAGAAGATGTTGATAGCGATCACCGACACAAGCAACCAGGTAAAAGCTGAACATGTTTTGATAAGCGGCATGCAATCCGTCCACCTCTTGTCCTCAGTCCTTAGTATCATGTTTGGTTTTACTTTTATTAGGAACACTTTACTCAACGAAACAGGGTGTGAAAATACTGTTCCTGAACCTTTGATGCCAACCATTTTTATTATCTGATGATTTTATCTCGTGTTAATAGTCCTTTCAGGTAAAATGGGTTCAAAGCAGTAAGATATTTCAAATTAACTTATCAGTTGGGCACATTTAAAACAAGGTGCTTGACAAAAAGGAGTGTGTGGATAACAAAAAGAATGTGACGGCTCTTTAGACAATTGTAAAAAAGACTCAATGTCTGTAGAGTTCTTCATGAACAGACCTCTCTCTGTACGTGCATGCCTAAAAGTTACAACTAAACAGAACACTCTGGTAGTGACACATTTAGGCTTTGTCAAAACATTTAAATAGCCACACTTGACACTGTAAAGCCCCTCTGTGGGTTTCTACGCCTGTTCAGGGAGACATAATGGGGATGAGACTGCAGAATGTGGCCGGCAACAAAGTTGGCCTGTCTAGAATTCACACACAAAAGAGCTGCCTCATTCCCACTGGTTGCCTATAGATACGAGCGGTATTTACACTGAGCTTTTGTTTGCTCAATCAGCCTATCAGAGTCCAGTCCAGCTCCAGCCCCCCCCCCAGAGGCTGTGCATGTAGAGCGCCCGCTGTGTCCGGTGTCAGCCCGCAGAGACGGGGCCAGTTTAAGTAGGCCAGCGAGTGTGTTACAGTAACTCACTGCACAGCACATCTTCCCCTCGGCTGAAATTCATGCGTTACTCACGCTCAGATGGATTTTATCTTGACGATCTAAAAATAGATTTAAAGAAATATCTCCGTCAGAGAGTGCATGTTGTTTTAACATTATGTTTTCATCCATTGAAATGTTTTTTTCATTAATCTGTCACATTTTTCTTCACCTAATTTTTTTTATATCATAGAAAAGAGAATAATCGAAGTATTTTGGTTTCTCTTTTTTTCAATTTTGGATTTTTATACAAAGCATTTTCCACTAAAAGTTATTTTCCTTTGTACATTTATAGACCACAAAGTCGTGATAAAATAATATGAAAAATTTGGAGCTGAGTGTGGCAACATTCTTGAAGTTATAATGGGTTAAACACCTTTTTCAATGCCCAAATAAATACCTTTAAAATCCTCTCCTTCCAGCTTTGGTATTGTAAAAAAAAAATAAAAAATTATACAATTAATGTGCTCTGAAAAAAAATATTTTTTGACTCCAGGTGGGACAAAAAATATATTTTTTTACATGTTTTCTATGAAATTTTGACACTTATTATCTGGCATTTTACGGACCAGAATTATAAAAAAAAAATGAATAGATACTCAAAAATCTAAATTATTGTTAGTTGCAGACATAACAGACTCTTTCTAGGGGTTTACAAGCAGATTTACATGTTACACATTTTACATCCCCTTGATGCGAGCAAAATTAACAACCCAATAAATTCTCAATCAACGAAGCTACTAATGGTTTCTTCAATGATCGTCTTGCTGCTATTGATCTGTTATCCATTAGTCTTGTCTGTGAAGCGGTGTGGTCAACAGAGATTGATGTAACGAGCCAGTCTGGAATGTTAAGTGTCTTTGGGAAACCTGCTGCTGTAAATAATTTGCCCGCTGAAGGTGTTTTCTCACTCGTTGCTCGCTCACTCTCCATTATCTGCCGGTGAGAGGTTGAAATTGTTGGTGTGCAGTCAGTGTGACAGCTGACATGCCAAACAGAGACTGTAGGTGGGACCAAGAGGCAGCAAGTCACAACACCTTAATTGCTTCTTTTTTTTTTTTGTGGCTGCGTAGAGAGGTAATCTGGTTTGACAACTTTCTGTGGGTAGGGCGTGTGTTGTCTGTGGGTTATTTGTGTGTATAGGCAGAGCGTGTGATCTATTCACAAACCTACCTGGCTCACTGGCTTTTATGATTAGAGCCACACCTGCTGCCCTCCCACTTCTGCTGAACAGTATCCTGCTCTGAGCGATCGATGTAGGAAGTGAAAGAGTAATCCTCCCGTCTTGATCTGTGGAAAACTGCCTTGGAAGTTTAGGATTTTAGTCTTTTTTTCCCCTCAAGCACTTGGGTAAAGTGTAACAGACTGACAGTTGCCAGCCTGGGGTAAGAAAACCCTCCAATGAAAGGAGAGATCTGGCTTCAGTGAGTAATATTATGGAGCGAGCCTGGGAGCATGTGTGGAGAAGGAATGACAGAAGTACAGGAAGGAAGTAAAGAGGAAAAAGTGAATGACTTAAGATCCAAGCCCTGTCATTTCATTAACTGACGACGGCTTGGACCAAACAATTGAAAGGGGCCCCTGGGGGGCTTCCCTGCAGGTCGGGGGTTGCTACGGCATCGTAGTGTTGTTAATGAATCTCCAGAGAGAAAGAGAGAGAGCGCAGGGAGAGTAGGGAGAGAGAGAGAGGAGAGCAAGCCAGAACAGACGTGGGGGTGTGAGCTCCACAGAGCGGGATGATACGGTTTCACTCTGAAGAAAGAAGGTCAGTGAGAACAGCGATAGAGAGAGACAGAGTGTTGGTGATCTTTCGAAGAGGAGAAGAAGAAATGTCTGCCTTTGTGTTTACATACCTGCTGTGGTCATGTTCAGGAATGTCTTTTAATCTGTCAGACCAAGATGGGACTTCCACCTGCTGCCGAGGATGACACTTTTTGCTACGACTACAGAATCTCTCACCTTTTTTTCGGATGGTTTTCTCTCTCAATATCTACCTGGAAGTTCTTCTGCCTCCACAATGAGCAAATTGATTGAGATGACGTGAATGTCACCCTCTTCAAATGTTGTTTACTCTCCCTGTGTGTGTGGAAAACACATAGAAACTGTTGCTTGGAGCTATCAACAACGTTGCCTACTGCTTCATTCCCCACCGGACTTCATGCTCATTTGCACTCGCTCAGCCTGCAGAGAATGACCAATTGAAAGCTCCTTTGATGAATCCAGAAAAGCAGCTCGTACATAACAAACCAAAGTTCTTTTATTCATCCATCCATCCTTTACCATGGATTCCTATCGCTCGTACTGGAACTCAAGCCTGCAGAGCACCACGTGGGTGGAAGGGGAGGACCAGGACGTATACGAGGTGGAATCCCGCGTACCTCTTCCCCGACCATTCCCGCTTTGCAGCCCCTTAACCGAGAAAAATGCTGTGGTGGTGCAGACCCAAATCTCTCACGTCAATCACAGGACTAATGGTCACCTTCTTAAGGTTATCTCCAAAATCTCCCTGCCCACTCCTCCTTATACAGTAAGTTTACACCTGCCAACACATAACTGTGCTGTTCGGCAATAGTTTGTGTTATGTCAAACAGTCTGTACTGTAAATAAAAAGAACTGGGCTGTTGATTAATATTTTAAAGGTAGATACTCTCAGCATGTGTCAGGCCAGCATATGCAGATGTGATGCAAGTTTAATGTGATTCCACAAAGCAGCACGGCAGCTCTGCCTGTGCTGCTTTGAAACAGTCAGTGGAAGGTTATAAGGCTTCTATGTGGCAGGGTCACTTTACCACTTCCTGGTTCCCATCATGTTACAATGAGACCTTTGCTCAGGGAGATACGGTAATCTATGGAAAGTAACTGACATAAATGTGAGGCGGTTGACTGGTGGTTATTGCACGATGAGGATTTCACAGCTGATGTGCTCCGAAATACAAAGTTAATGACATCACAATATGTGTAGTGATCTTCTGGCCAGTTTTACACAAAGCCCAGTGTGTTAAAGACTTTTGCACGAGTATGTTTGTTAGAGTCAGACTTTTTAACATAATGCACATAACCAGGGAACTGTGTGATCAAAGCATTTATAATTGTAGTGTTTGCATAAAAGTAGCATCAACAAAAACGTGTCCAACTTGAGTTATGAATTTGCTTTTCCACTTTCCAGTTCCTGTTATCCAAATGGACTTTAAGACACTTGAAATCAGTCTCTTTCAACTAATGACATTGTGTGTTTTGGGGGTTGAGTGTGTATGTTGTGTTTTTAAATGTAATATGAGAAAAGATAAAGCGTAATGTCCCTGTGAGGGAGTTTGTTCTGAACTTCACCCTGCAGTTTCACATTGGAATGGATTGTACTTTAATATGGAGAAAATCCAAACATTAACATCTCGAAAGCACACAGCTTTCACGCAACAGTTTACATGCTTATATACACTCCTTTAAACCATTATGGCATACTGCCCATGCCCCGTTAACATTACCTGTTAGGGTGAAGAAAAACATCAACATTGAAACATCATGTCATGGATACATTTATCTTTGATTTATGATCAAAAAAGGGCCTTTACATCCTGATTTTGTGTACCGAACAACTTTCTCTTATAACATGAAGAAATGTGTTAAACAGTAATGCAATTAATAGAGAAAATACGATTAACCTGTGCTGAATGATAAGCCAGAGAAAAACTATTTACCAAACTAAAAGATCTATTTTTACTCATTTCATGTGACAGAGTGCAGCTAAAAACCTTAACACTAAGTGTCCGACTGTATGTTGTTTTTTACATTAAAGTTAGATACTGTATCTTTTTCCAACATCATAATGAGTTTACGATTCATTTTTCTGATTGGTCAAAAGCATAAGAATCTTTCATTGGATCCTCCATGGACTAAATAATGCCTTCTCTTTAACTGACCTTCAAGTGTAAACCCTTTGATTGAAAAACATGATTCATTTTGTAATTTTCTTCCAAGCTTATTAAATGCAAAGTCCAGTCCTCTAACATTAATTTCTGTGTGACAATTATTCTGTCCTCTTCCTCTCTCAGCTCGAACATGCCCGGATGACCCAGACAGAGCTGATGCGTGAGTCCTTCCGCCACAACCAGGAGATGAGCGGGCTGCTGCAGAAGCAGGAGGAGCTGCAGGAGAGGCTGTCCGAGGAGGCCCGAGCACGAGAGCAGCTCGCGCTGGAGCTCCACAAGGCAGAGGGTGAGTTCTTCTCGGGATAATCCTCTTACTAGTAAAAAAAAACAAAAAAACAAGCATATTGCCACCTCTTGGTAAGAAGAAATGAAGAAAATACTCTGAATCTGATGATTTGGCAGTATGTTTCTGCATGTCAGAATGATGACAGGAAACTGGGAGCAGAAGGTGCTGAAGTGAAAATGCATGTGTGCATGTGTTTGGAGGAGGGGGGGCGTGCTGTGGAGCATTGGGATCAGCTGTTTGAAAGAAAGAGTAAAAGAGTATGAGACCATCTGTGGTGAGAAATAGACAACTGGGGATTTCTGTTTGTCAGCCTGTCAGTGATTTGTGTTTGAACAGGTGTGACACCTTAATTATGAGGGATTGTGTCGGGGGGGTAAAGGTATTTAAAGAAGACCAACACAAAATCTATCAATCTTAGTTCATCAGAAAGTCAATTTTTAGACCAGATTTAAAGAGCTGCCACACATCTTGTTTGGTGTGTTTTGTGATGATCAATGCCCCATCCATGTCAGAGACAGCTGGTCAGTGAGGGTGAACTGTTACTTCACACTCGCTCTCTCTCTCTCTCTCTCTCACACAACAAACCCGGTCGACTAGGCTAGCTTCAGGTCCCTCTCACAATTTGGCAAACGTACAACAAGAGTTTCTTTCTTCCTTTGTGTACACACTGATCGACGGTGAGTTTACAGCTTTTTCCTAATCTCAAACTGTCTTCGACTGGAGTAGTATCCTGTTCTGCTGTTTGTTTTCTGTAATCCTACAGAGGTGCTGAAGATTAGCAAATATTTGCTGTCATGAAGAGCATTTAATGTTTAAAGGGCAAGAGATTAAATGGGACGACCATGTGGTGAGCTATGGTAAATAACAGAAAGAACAACTTTGTAAAAAGCTACATCATATGATGATTGACTGATGATCAATCTGCTGATTAGTTTTGTGACTAAATAATCGATTTCTTCCATTTTCTGTTTGCCTTTTCCTGACCATCAGTATATTAAAAGTAGTAAAATTAAAGAGCAGCAAATTGAAAAACATTTGGTTTAAGAAGCTAGAATTAAAGAACATTTGATATTTACCTAGGTTACAAAAAATATTGGAACATTTTTAAAAATTGATTTTCTGTGGAACAATTGACCAGTTGATGGACTTTTTTATTGCAGCTCTAATAGAGAATTAATGCAACATGCTGAACAGTCACCCTTAAGTTTCATTATGAACAGTTACATAGCAGATATGCCTGTCTGCTTGTGTGTCATGCGTCTTCTCGATGAGCTTTCAGGGAGTGTTTGAAATGTTTTACACTCGTGTCTCGTTGATATCTATTTATGCAAATGCCTCTGAAGGGAGAGAGAGATATTTCTCCTCCTATTGTGGAGGTGACGCCACGCTGGTATCGCTCAGGGTGCGGCCTTTTTTTAAACTGGTTTGAATGAACCCAAGAGACAGACTCAACCTGGACAAAACATCCTCTCCTCTAATTGATGTGACACATTACATGTCAGTGAAAACACTACACAGGGTTGAATGTCTTCCTTTGTTACAGATTAACATCTGACAAAATAAAAAGGACAGACATTGTTGTGTTAGAGTGAAAATACGATTGCATATTCCCATGACAGCCCTGTGTAGTTGGCAGATAATGTTTTTTTTAGCCACTAATCATGTGCATGTGACGGCTGTGTATCAAGACGGGATCCCTCCTTAGGCAAACGTTACACTCAGCTTTGGTTCCTGCTCAGATGGCTGCAATAATAGTAATCACCTGACAGCACAGGTGACATTTACCATCTGTCTTACTCTGTTTTTAAAACACACAGAGCTTATTGAGCCTGGATGAGCTAAAGACAATTACCAAATAAATATATACTTCTAAACTCAAGAATAAGAGAAGAATCAATGTTTTCACACCATCACGTCTGTGCGTTAGTCCTCTCCTGTAACTCCAAACTGAAAAGCGTCCGGGTGCTTCATGCTTGCTGACCTGTGACAGAGCCGTACAGTAATGATGGAGAATTTCTTTGTGTTTACTGCTACGTCTTGTGCTTCATGTCAAGCAAAATGGGTCAGACATGCTGGCTAGTGTTCTCCTCCACGCTCACATGCATGTTTGTGTGACTTGGCATGTACGTTTTGATGTTATTGTTTTTGCGGTTGTGTTGTCAGTAACCTTGGATTCTGAGTGCCTCTGTTAAGCGCTCGCTCAACTGGATGGCTGCCGTGTGCGTGTGTGTGTATGTGTGACTTGAGCTTAGGCTCTAAGTAATTTATCTCAATCATTCGGTTGAGTAATCACAAGAATGTGAGGGTAAAAAAAGTGCAAAAACTTATGAAAACATGATAAAAAGGTTTCTATTTCAGCACCTTTTCTAACTGTCTTCTTGTGTTTGTCCACATGCAGGTCTGATTGATGGCTACACGGGCGAGAGGGTTGCGTTGGACGAGCAGTTGCGTCAGAAGGATGAGCTCCAGCTGAGCCTCGAGCAAGAGCTGCAGGTGAGACATTCCAGCTACAAAATAATTACCTTACTGGGAGAAACTACATGATCTGACAGGGTTTAAAGATAGATTCTTTAATTTTTTGCTTCGGGCACAGTTGAGTTGTGACTCATGAGCAGTTACTTAAGGTTGAGTTCAATCCAGAGACAATCTCTGGCAGAGGAAGAGACATAGTAAAAAATGTTAATTAGTCATGGTTCTTGTTCATGTATCATCATGAACATATCCAGGCTGTAACACTTAAAGGGTGAGGCTAGCGATAGTCTATGGTTTAACTTCAACAAATCTCATTAATATCCTAAATCAAGCCATTACAATCTTTTAAGCCAAATGCAAAGAAAGCTTTACAAAAAGGATTGTGTAAAACATCAACAGGCTTGTCGTTTAGTTGACAGCATACATGTAATTATAAGGGATTTTTGATTCTTCTTGCAGGTGACAAGTAGCCGGCTGCAAGAATTGGAGCAGGAGAGGCTTGAGATGCAGGAGGAGCGAGAGCTGCTGTCACGGCAACAAGATGCAATGAAGGAGCAAGCTGGGCCCCGCGAGCTCCGTACGTATTCCAGAATCCCTGAAGGAAAAAACAGATTATGTCATAACCTGCTCATAAAACATCCTCATGCTTTCAGCTGGAAGCAAAACGAAACAGAAAAGGAGCTAAGGAAATCAGACAAAAGATTAAAAGAATGAGGAAACAAAAATGCAAAATGTCAACTCTAAAAAAAAGTTCTGAGTTACTGGTTGGTAGTGTATAGAAGAAGAGCACTTGCATGAATTGAACAGAAAGTGTTCACTGATTTACATCCAACAGGTAGATTCTGTTTGAATTAATAACCCAGGTTCAGTAGACGCTACAGGCAACACAGTAGTTGTTGTTTGTAGCTCTTCATTCATATTAGTGTATTAATGTATATGGACAGTAAACACGCAGAGCAGGACCCCGATGCTCACTATTCATTATCCGTCTTATTACACAGCAACATAGTTAGGAAATGAATCATTTGAAACAAAATATTGATTAGGAAATGGTTTCATAAATGTAAAAATGATTGAATGTTGTAATCTACTGTGCAGGTAGAGCTGCATCCATAGCAACTGCTAACTCTGTAGCCTTCTCAGAATAAGCCGAACTAGCTCATATTAATCACATTAAACAAACCGGCGTCAAATGAATCGAACTTTTTGCTGTCTAATACAGTATGATGACAGTTACTGCTCCAGAGTCTGTGATAAGAGCTGCGTCCTTAGCAACAGTCTGTTTGTCTTAGAAACGGTTTCTCTTTTTTAGCAATCGGCCAATCAGAATCAAGTGTTTAACACAGCCATGTAATAACAAAAATGTATTATCCGTTATTCGGCAGAGTTTTGAGCAACAAGAATTACAAGCAATAATCAATTATATTTTGTTTTACTGCTGTAGACAGACTTGACTCTGACTGGCACCCCAAATGAAATCTTGTTAAATCTGCTACACTGTAAAAATGCAGAGACATGTCTCTTGGCTTATCAATATTTCTTAAACAGTTGCTACCACTACTTGTGCCATGAGTCATACGTTTACAGGTATTTGCCCAGGATTGTAAACTGTATCTGTTGATCATGCATAATCCCTCCTGTATTATCAAAAAGGTCTTCCATGAGTACATTTCCAGTATTATGGTGAGTATTTTATGTGTAAGGGTATGAACCAGAAGGGCTTTCTCTAAAACATTATTTTTTCACAGCATCCTTTCACCAGCTGTAACCTCCTGCTAAGAAACAGTCAGAAAAGCACCGCTGTTCTTCCTTCAGTCTTTTCTATCTGACAGTTTTCCACACAAAAAGAGCATGTTACATTCCTGTGCTTTTCTTATTCTCCTGTAGGCCTAGTTGAAGCTGCAATGGTTGCAGCACCTGAAGCAGGTGTGTCCACTTTGAGCATGGCTCAGTCATATCTCTTATATGTTCTTTTGATTGTAGCTGATTTATCTCTCTAACCCTAATCCAGCAACTCACCAACAAAGCTTAGAGCTTGCTTGCTATGGGCCCACAAACTCACTCAGACCAGCCACTAACCTTTGCTTCAGCTTTTCATTTTGACTGATTTATGTCCTGGTTTGTCATTTATTGTCTTGGAGTCAGTGTTAGCATCATTTTAGCATGATCAAATTCAAGTTTTCTTTAGCCATTTATACCGAATAATTTTCCTAATCATCAATCATCTACACTCTGTTTGTGGCATCTGGTTATTTCTAAGATCAGCAGACGCTTTGTTTACAGCATTTCTGTGAACGAGTGAGATGATTGGCTGTTCAGGAAGTCCCTCCCCCTGCCTGTAAATGCTTATTGGGCATGGATATTGCGATGTCTGGGCTGTCCACATGTTTGTTCTATCATCTGCACTCTCTCACCTTTTTACTTTTGCACTAATCCTGCGGGGGTTTGATCCCGGGTGGACTGGTATTGGTTGGTTACTGGTGGCCGCGGAGCAAAGAGGCATCATGGTGGGGAATCATGTTCGGTGATGGGGGCATTATGTTGGGAGGTTGACTGAGATGTTGGAAGAGTCTGAAGTTAGTCAGAAAAAGCCGTGAAAGCAATCCGACATATGAAATTGCAACATTTCAAATAAGTAAGCTGTTACAAGAATTTTGTCTTTAAAGTAATCTGATGGCTCACATACTTCAGACTCTTCAGGATCCACATCTCAGCTTCACCTAAATCAAACCTGAATGAAAATCAATGTGATTTAGCCTTCATCAGTTAACAAGCAGCGATATCTTACTTCATCCCTGCGCTGTGTTCTGCAGACCTGCTGGAGGAGACCGAGAAGCTGATGAAAGAGAAGGTGGAGGTCCAGCGTCAGGCGGAGAAGGAGAACGCCGACCTCCTGAAGCAGGTGAAGCTGCTGGAGGCGGAGCTGGAGGAGCAGGTCAACAAGGTGATCGAGCTGGAGTACGCTCAGAGGACGGAGAGCGGAGACCTCCAACAGCAGATCCAGGCTCTGGAGAAACAGCTGGAGAAGAACAGGAGGTTCCTCGACGTAAGTGACAGAGAAAATCACTTCTAGTTACAAATGCTGAACAATGTGTCCGAGGAAAGTTTATCAAGAATTTCAATTCAATTCAAAAAACTTTATTTATCCCCGGGGGGCAATTCAAGAATTCAAATGAATGTACATTTCAACCACAGTGCAATGTGATTTTATTGTCTTTTTTTTGGCAGCTTTAAATCATGAATGAAATGTTACTGCCAGTTCTCATTGGAGATAAAATCATTAGTAGAAGAGTTTGTTAATTTATTACTTGTTTAAAATCCACTTAAGAGCTAACCTGATGGTTTTATAATGATTCTGGGGGAAGGAATTCACGTCATATTGTGCTCACGCTCTAATGAGTTGTGTTCCCATCATGGTAACTGGGCCACTTGTACAGAAGCTGGCACGATGTTGCCTTGATGCTTGTTTGAGTGCAGATTCCTGCTGTAGTCTGTCCTGTTCATGTCTGTTTTGTAAACTGTCTTTTAAGAAATCTAAATCAATTAGTTTTCTAATTAAATTTAAATTAAATAGGCCTTTTTCAGTTGTTGGAAGGACAAAATATTTCTTTTTGAACAGCAAACTGTCGGTTTTTGTCCTTGAGTTTCTGTTCAATCTTTCAGCATGCAAAATCCCCATGATAGATTTATAAGACTGTGATTTAAATATGTACTAAATTACAAATGTAACCACAAAACCTCATGAGATTTCAACCCGTAATGCTTCTCTGTATTAACTTTGAAAATTAATATGAAAACAAAATCATTTTTAATTAAATTTTTGTATCTAAAATTAGCATTCGTTCATTTACGTTTCCTTCCTCCTGCTGTCTGTATTTTCATGTCCAGGAACAAGCTGTGGACCGAGAACACGAGAGAGATTTCTTCCAGCAGGAGATCCACAAACTGGAACAACAGCTGAAGAATCCACAGAAGCTTCAGAGCGGCTCCGAGCAAAGACACTCAGAGGTAACAGGAGCGAGCTCTGTTCTCTGCCAGAGGACACGGTATTGATTTAGATGCTTACTTTCTGAACATAACACTGAGAGTCACACAGAGGAACAATGGAGCTGCTAGAGTTACATGTGCTGCCTTTGGAAATTGATACCGAATAGTGGAGTGTTAACACAGAGAGAGTTAATGTTTGTACTATTTAGTCTTAGTAAGTTGTGTACAGTAATAGTGAGTGTTATCTGCAGGATGCAGGAGTTCTCTAATCAATGTTCGTATAGTAACCATCTCATTAGGAAGAAGTGTAACATACACAGAATGTTCACCCACACTTTCCCAGTAGATTTTTTCAACCAAAAAGCGTTGATAAAACCACCACATGCTGAGTGCTCAGCAGCAAACATCAGACACACAAGCACTGTGGAGCATTTATGCAGCTTAAGATTCAAATACCTCTCCTCCAAATGAATGCTAATGTTGCTCTGTGTATGCTAACTACAGAGCAGATGTTGTCCAATCAACCATATCCTTTTTTTCCCCTTGTCCCAAATAATAATTAATGGTACACGGGGATGATCTGAAACAGGGCAGGGACTTCACCTGTGGATGCAGAGACAGTAAATGATCAAAAGTGTGCTGTCTTCTTTCTTATATGTCTCTGCATGCACTGTGAGTGTCTCACAGGCTTTAAACTTGATCGATTACGAGCACTATAGGCTTCTACAGAAACAGTCAGCACAATATCTTTCATTCTACTGCTGTCAAGTCAGTTACCTTTAACTTCTGACATTTTCTCTGTTTCCTGAATCATTTGCTGAATTTTGGTGGTCACCTTTACCCCAGTTTAATTTACATTTTTCATCAATACAACATTGATAGACGGCGATGGCATTGACTGACAGTCAAAGGGTAAACAGTCTTTATTAGTCCTCCTCCCGTCACATAGCAGAATAAAAAGGATAACATTTCTTTGCATGCATCATTGTCATTCATCTCAGCATTAGCTGCTCTCTGTTTGACCATCAAAGTTGTTTACTTGCCCTGTCTCTGTTGTTTTTGTTTTTTTTACATCACAAGGACTCTGTCATTAACTGTCATTTTTCATCCAATCACAATCCAGCCTCCAGTTCACTTCAGGCAAGGAGATATTTAGTTGTAGTTAGTTTAGTGGATCAACACTGTTGTCCTCATACTGCAGCACATGCAAATCTAATGATTTCCTCAAAACAATCAATTGAATACTACAAAAACACAAATGAATTTACCAGGAGAGAATGACACTGTTTATTGTGATACACTCATCAAACTTAATTTAGTCTAATCTGCCTTTTCATTATATAAGAGAACACTAGGCCCTCATTGCCTCGCCTAATATCAATAATGATTTACATGATCTCATCAGTTATTCAATCTGGGGAAGAAGAGGTTAATGCTCATTGGGGTCTCTCACTGCCTCAGCTGATTGTTTACATGTTTGTTCCCTCCTTAAATAGAATATTGAAAAGATAAACTGTGATTGCAGCTTTCTTATACTGTTGTTAACCTTGTTGTTTTTATCACATGCTGTAGTTTTAACATCAGTCCAACTTCTTCTTTAAACTCTCACTAAGTGCCCAAAGATCACTTTCAGTTTCCACAGACTCCTGCCTCATTTCAATCACTAAGTGCTTTTCTCTTCCTCCTTTTGCCCTCAAACTCTCCACCCTTCGATCCTTTACGCCTCCGCCTTCTCTCTCTCTCCCGTGGCTATTACAGGTGGATGGAGTAACCTTTAAGGTATTGCTTCTAGCTACATGTAGAAACCAAGTCTCCCCCAGAAAGCATTTAGTGCATTAGTATTCCCAAATAACCCTGTAGCAATTCAAATCCCCGTCCTTGTCTCTCATCCTTTCTCCTGTTTGATCCATCTCTGCTGTAAACAGTTTGTCTTCCCTTTGAAGACACTTCAAAACGTTGTCCTCTTTCTCGTGACTCCTTCCCCGTGTCCCAGTTCAAAACTCCAAAGAAATATTTCAAACAGGTTACGGGTAATTTAAAATATAACTTTTCTGTGAAGCCTTAAAACATACCTTCTTACTGTATATCAGTGTGAATTTGGTCATTAAAAAGTTTATTTGCAATCCGTAGTTACAAGAAGAGGAGCTTTGCAATTTTTAAAATGTGCATCTTAATAGAAATAGGCTGCACCTATTGCCTCACAGTGAGAAGGTTCCTGGTTCGTAACCTCGTCAGGCAGGGCCGTTCTGAATAGAGTTTGCATGTTCTCCCCGTGCATGCATGGGTCCCCTCCTGCTTGTTAGGTTATTGGCGGCTCTAAAATTGCCCCTAGGTGTGAGTGTGAGTGTGGCTGGTTGCCTGTCTCTATATCTCAGCCCTGTGATTGACAGGCGAACAGTCCAGAGTGTAACCCCGCCTCTCACTCAATGATAGCTGGGATCTGCTCCAGCCCCCCGCTCCCTGATGGATGGATCATTAGAAATAATATACAAGTAAACAACTCACAAAAATGCCTCTAGACAAAATGTAACTGAATTTCAATCAAGAAATTAGATTTTTTTTAAAGCACCAGACTCAGCTTCAATTCCATTCACAAACAAACCAAAAGGGATCTTCTGGCGAAGTAAAGCAGCATTTTCTGTTATTAAATCGACCATTCAGTGCTGCAGTTCTCTCATGTAGAGTCTATCCTACACTCCAGTCACATCAATATTTAATGAAAGGCTTCAACTGAGGGGGTGTATTTCATCTGCCTTACTATGGTGTCATTTTGCTGTTAGCATAAACACAGTTTTTGTGTCACATCATCCTTTAAAATGCTATTTTGAAAACACAGACAGCATAAACAATCAGAAAGTCTTTTTTAAAGTAAACATATTTACTTATCTGATCAATCCCCGCGGGACCGTTTTCTGTCCGATTAAAATGTCTCTCTCATTTCTGAGTTAATCCTAAACAAACCTTCCTCCTGTTGACCGCTCTTCCTCCCCTTCATTGATCTGCTGATGTTTTCCCCGTCTCACAGATGGATCCGTTACCTGCCAGCGGTCCTCCTGGTTAATGTTGCTTTGTGTCACCCTGAATGAAGTCTCTATCTCCCCTCTGTCCCTGCAACTCTTTTCACTCTCAGCCCCCTCCTTTCTCAGGTGGATCAGCTGACCTCCCAGCTAGCTGCACATGTACCAGCTATGCTGTGGCGAGTGGTGTCTCAGAGTGAATCTCATTAAACGATCCCCCCTCTCTATCTCTCTCTTTCTGCCGCTCTCTCTCTCTCTCTCTCTCTCTCTCTCTCTCTCTCTCTCTCTCTCTCTCTCTCTCTCTCTCTCTCTCTCTCTGTTCCTCTCTACCAGGTGGAGCAGCTGACCTCCCAGCTGAAGGAGAAGGCAGATTGGTGCAGTGAGCTGCTGCTCAGCTCCGAGCAGCTGCGTCGTGATTTGGGAGAGCGGGACGAAGAGATTGACAAGCTGGAGAGCCGCATCCGCGAGCTGGAGCAGGCCCTGCTGGCCAGCGCTGACTCCCTAGAGAAGGTTAGGATGGGGAGGAGGGAGTGAGGGGGGAGGAGGAGGGAGATGATGAAGGATTGAAGGATGTAAGATCGGGACTGAGTCAGAGAGAAAAGGCAGTGTGAACAATAGCTGTGGAGTGTGTTAGTGTGTGTGGAGATGTAGATGAGGGGACAGAGGAGGAGGCGCAGAGAGGGAGAACAATGTGTGGGTGGGTCTACTTTGGCAATTTGCTGTTAGGGATGCCACCAAGCTATGCTAGCAACTGTCAGATTGCCTTCCTGTATTTGTGTAGGGCTGTGGTGAGTCAAGCAAAAGAGAAATGAAAGAATTAGCAAAACTGCATTTGCACAGAGAAGGATCCAACATGACCAACGTGCATCCTTGTAAATCTTTTGGCTCAAAGGAGTTGCTACTTCACGCCTTTCTGCGGATTGTAAATAACTGCTGTGCTAAATAGTTTCTTTCGTGTGTGTGTGTGTGTGTGTGTCGCAGGTTGAACAAAAGAAGCAGCATGCATCCATCACAGAGGCAAGACAGTCCACACTGGAGGCTCAGCTACAGACGGAGAAAGAAGCTCTGGAGCGGAAAGAGAAGGAGGTAGTGTGTGCTGCTAGATCAATCTGTGAAGGTTTTTCAATCATTGATTGAAAGATGAATGCCTTCTCCCTCACTCTAAAAGAAACATTTATTTAAGTGGATAATATATCAATCTGACAAATATCGGACTCGCAGTAAAGTTCTGTCAGTCCACAGACGTCTCAGTACTTTAAATTGGATCCAAATTCGCCTCAGTATCCTGCAGAGAGTATCGAGAAGTATGCTTTTGATGTCAACGTCTTGTGGCGTCTCATTTAAAGTGTTTGTCATGTTTATCTGTGCTCTCAGATCTGCAACCTGGAGGAGCAGCTGGAGCAGTTCAGAGAGGAGCTGGAGAACAAGAGCGAGGAGGTGCAGCAGCTAAACATGCAGCTGGAGATCCAGAGAAAGGAGATCAGCAGCCAGCAGGAATACTTGGAAACAAGGGATAGCATGCTCCAGGTAAACAGCCGTCCTGCTGCAAGAGCTTTCATACAGTATCTCTATGAGAGAATATAGAGTGCAGAATAAGTTCAGTGTAGCTTGTTGTACATTGCTGCCTCTTGGTTTTTCGCATTGCCCTACAGACACTGAAGATATTAAAAAAATGTTTTCCTTAATATTTCATCTTAGTTTATATTTGATAAATCTGATATGTGTAATATTGCAGATACATTTTTAACTTTAACTCAACACAGGACTGACGTCTTACACAACCCAAAACGGGCCTCATCTGACTCTGTCTCACATTAAACAAAAACTGCTTGGTTTCAGCTGCTCTTTTTTTTCTAAAAAAAAAAAAAAAAAGCTCTTTTTTTGCTAATTTTACTTTACACATTCTTCAGGTTTTTTCGTTTCACATCTTCCCCCCATTTGAGACTCACTGCGGCTGCCTGCACATTCCTTTTTTATTTCACTCCATAAATGTACTTTCAGCAGTCGGCCACAAGGCTGACTCTGGGTGGACTTTGGCGTGACGTGTTTATTAATAGCCATCGCATTATAATCTCTGACTTTTGAAGGTGATGGAGAAGAAGGACAGGGAAATAGCACTTCTTAATGAACAGCTCTCTAAGCTCCAACACATGGAAACAGCCTCTGATAACAAGGTAACACAATATGCATATACGAAATAGTGTCCAAGTCTATTTCGCATAGGCATAGCTCCCTGGTATTGCATCAGTGTGTGTGTTTTTTTTCTTTACTGGTTCCATGTACACTTTCGTTTATTTTTTGCTCCATTTTTTTGTGTTTTTTTTTTTTTGTTGGGTGGTTTTTGGTTGTTTTGTCTCGGTAAGTAGTTCCACAACACCATCGTCTTTTGTGAGGTGATCATTTGCTCATGCGAGGTGGAAATTAAAGCTCTGAGTCTCTAATTATTTTTTCACATTTGGATCATCTGCAGAAATAATTAAAGGGAAAATAATCTTTCAAAACGAGAAGGGACTCAGAGGTTTATAACGGGAAAGCTATGGACTCCTCAAATCTGACATTTGGTATTGTTTATTCATTAGCTTATTTTTTTATCTTCAGGAAATTGATCAGAGAGATGAGCTGATCAAAGACCTGGAGTCCCAGGTAGAGTGCCTGCGAAGTGAACAAGAACGCTTGAAGAGGAACAAAGAGGAGGAGCTCGACCAATTGAATGCAGTCATAGACAAACTTCAGCAGGAACTGGCCAATATCGAGCAGAAGCAGAACACAGAGGAAGATGAGGACGTAAAAGCTGAGCCAGAAAACACCACATGGGGGCCCAGCAAAGAGGAATTCGATGAAATGAAGCAGAGAACGGACCTGGCCACCAAAGAGCTCCATACGCTCAAAGCAGAGCACAGTAAGCTGTTGGAGACATACCTGCGCTTGAAAGAGAACGCAGAAGCTTTAGCTGAGAGCGAAACACAGGAGAGCTCAGAGCTGGAGTTTGAAGAAGCTCTCAGGGAGAAAACAGCAGGCCTTGTAGTGTTTCAGGCTCAGGTTCAAGCTTTAGAGCAGAGCGCAACATCCAGAGTGGAAGAGTTGGACTTGCGTATCCGCGAGCTTGAGATCGTAGTTGATGAAAAGGACAGTGAGTTGAGCCGTTGTCGCCTCCTTGTGCAGCAAACGCAAAGCCATGCGGATGCTCTCCAGGAGAGGGTCTCTAATCTGGAGAAGAACCTGAGGGAAAAGATGGCTGCAGCGCTTGTCAGCCAGGCCACACTGGAGGCCTTCCAGCAACAGCAGTCAGACGACTCCAAAGAAAACCAGGACCAGATCAGACAACAAGCAGAGTCTCATGTCTATGACTTTGGCGACTTTAGCATTCCTAAAATGGATTTCAGTGGAATTGGTCAAGCGAGACAGGTCCCAACAGGGAAGGTGGTCCATCTGACCCAGAGGCTGCGGGAGCTGGAGGTGGGACTGAGCGGGATGCAGAAGGACCAGGAGCTCCAGAAGCAGCTGCTGTCCAGCTCCGAGGAGGAGGTGCTGGAGTACGAGAGGAGGCTTTCTGTGCTCATGGAGCTGCTCAGTCAGATGAAGGCCAAGACACCACAGAGGACTTCAGCCGCTGTGGGGGTAAGAGTTTGACTGATCAGTGTTTAAGAAGTAGTTCAACATTTTCAACTTTTCCAAGACTTCAAAATCCCACAAAAAATCCCTGTAAAAACACAAAGTGTGTTTTTGAGATTAGATTTTTGTTTGAAATCAAAAAACAAAAAGACATCCTTATTTATGGACTGTAGAGATGATAGATTTAGATAAATATAGACAGAGCAAAGCTAGCTGTTTCCCCCTGTTTTCAGTCTTCAAGCTAAGCTAAGCTAACCAGCTGCTAGCATGTTTTAAGCAAATAAGTGTCTATCCTAAAAACCTCAGCTTTTCCTGTTTATAGGTAGATTTGGTTTTATTTATGCTAAAATAAAAAATAAGTGTAAGTGTAGGATCTTAATGGGACGGCCATAAAGGTCATTTTTTATTTAAGTATAATACTACCAAAAATGAGAAAATTAGATTTAACCATTGTGAAAAGTTCAATTAATCAATATCAAAAAAACACTGTCATCGAAATGTGAATTTAATTTGGATCCAACATTAGACTTATTTGTAAGTAAGTCACGACAGAGTCATCAGAATCACAGACCAACAGTAAAAAATATCAAAAATACAATTCAGTGGAAACCTTCAGGTACAGATTAACAAAAGATAAATACACTCTTTAACTTTTTCAAATCTGTACCTGTACTGTTTGACTCTGAAGGAGACGCAGTGCGTTGAAACGTTAGTCCTATGCACCTTTTATTAAATTTGCTTTAAGTGATTTGTGTGCTCCAGTATTTTCTTTGGTTCCCGTCTTGAAGAAGGTGTCCCCTGGATTATTTTTTTACGACGTCTTAAGTCCTTCTCTGAGAGCACTCACCTCCATTTGTGGAGAGGCTGAAGCGCACGAGTTTCCTTCTACTCTTAAAAGTGTATTTACACATATCTGCACTCTTAAGCTGAAAACAGTTGTTTAAACTGAACGTATCCTTTATTAGAGCTTCTTTCTTATTCTCCTCTAAACTTTTATAAACTGGTATCCAGTTAAAACCTTTATGACATTTTTTTTTTTTCAGGCCTCCTCTGCTGGTGAGCAGCCGTCTGTGTCAGCAGTTCTTCAGGAGCTGCAGGAGGTCCGAGACGAGGCCTCAGCCAACAATGAGCAGCTCAACAGCTACAAGGAGAGCTGCAGCAGACTGCAGGAGGAGCTCAGAGTATGTGGCTTTGTCTATTCATTCTTCTCGTTCATTCATTTACTTTAATTAATGCTTTGGTTTGACCGACACGTGCTTATTTTTTTTTCTAGGAAAAAACGGTTACAGTAGAGAGACTGCAGGACCAACTTCAAAAGGTGAGTACAAAAAAATACAGTACACAGGTAACTTGTTTACGAAAAACCCACTCTCTGGTCTAATACTTAAACGTTGTCACTCTAGGTATCATCTGGAGACAAGCAGGAGACCCAGATGTTTAAACGTGAATTAACAGAGGCTCAGAATGAGGCGGCTGCCACCAAAGAGGAGCTGAATAGCTGCAGAGAGAGCATCGAGAAACTACAGGAGCTGCTGCAGGTACAGACTCAAACCTCTGTAATGTAGAAAAAAACAGTAATACCTTAAGACAATGTTGTGTCTTTAAATGCATTAAAAGTCAATACTCTTAATCTTTTGGTAATTATGAAGCTAAAGGCAGCAGCAGGTTAGCTTAGCATAAACCAAACAGCTAGCCTACCACTCTCCAAAGTTAAAATCCTCAGTTCCCTCAAAGATGACCAAACCAAACAACAGTTTGACACTTTCATACTTTAATTGGTATCGATTAATAAACAAGTTATAAAGTGTTACATTAGTGAATTAGTGAAAGAGTAACTTGTGGCTGTTTTCCACGTTACTGTGTTAATGCTAAGTTAAGTGTACCAGCTCATTCTAATGATTAATCATTTAAGATTTTATTTATTCACATTTTGATTGCATACTTTTATTTTGAAGGAGCGGGAAATGACCATCGCCCAACTGAAAGCAGAACTCTTCCAAGTAAGTCAGAAATGTTTAAAGTCTTTCATATAGAAATATGACGAACAGTTTCATCAGTGCATTTCTTTAATACTGATAAGATAGGTAAATACTTTAAACACTTTTATGATACCTGTCCGTTTAGTATTTGACCACCTGCTCGATAATTTTCAAGGTAAAAGCTGACGAAGACAGAGCTGACATGGCAGAGCTGCTCCAGGAGCTGGAGGTCGTCAGAAAGGATGCCGCTTCCACCAAAGAAGAACTGAACACCTTCAGGCAGCGTAACGAGAAACTTGAGGAGGACCACCAAGACCGGGAACTTTTCATTTCTAACCTTAAAGAGGCGCTTCAGGAGGCGAGTACGAATGTGGATACCACCAAAGAAGAACTGAACAGCTACAGGCTGCACAACGAGAAGCTACAGGACGAACTCAAAGTCAGTGAAGTTTCAATTTCTAAGCTCAAAGAGGAGCTGCAGGAGGTGCGAACAGCCCTGATGAAAACAACGGAGTCTAGTCCTCTGTCTCCTCTGCCCGCTCCGTCTCCTCAGCCCCTCCTCTCTACGTCCTCCTCTTCCTCCTCCAACACCCAGCCTAAAAGGAAAGGAGGCAAACAGCCACCAGGAAAGGGAAGCAGCACTAAAGATAAACAAGCCCTCTCCAGGAAGACCTCCGCCAACTCCAGCCAGTCCTCCAACAAATCTCACAGCGCTCGTCTAAACAGCAGCTCAGAGCAGCAGCAGCAGCAGGTGGATGTAACACACTCATTCACGCAGACCGAACCTGTACAAGTTGCTGATTTCGGTTCGGAAGACAAACCTACGACCAAAGACGAGGTAGAAGAGGTGATAGGAGAGTTCCAGGAGAAGATTGTACAGATGCAGGAGCTTCACGCAGCGGAGATCCTGGACATGGAGGCTCGGCACATTTCAGAAAGCGAGAGTCTTCGCAGGGACACGCAGGCTGTCGAGGACGAGTGTAAGGCCCTCAAAGCTGTCATCGAAAAACTGCGTTCTACTGAGGTGAGGACAGGAAACGATATCTAAAATCTAAACTATACACTAATTCTTTAAACAGTTAAAAAATACTTCTCATCATAGTCTACTGTTTCATCAGGTTGTATAAAACACAATCAACATACTTTACATCCTATACGTCCACATAATGATACAATTCATATTTATTTCTTTATTTTTAGGAGCTTTTGGACCACAAACAACAATTCATGTATTTTTTAAATTCTATGTTAACTGCAGACTCCAAACTTGATTAACTTCTTTAAGTTACTTTTTAAAGTATTTTATCTTTTTCTCCATTGAAACAAAGTAGTTACGTTAAACTTGGTAATGACAGTGTTCATGTGGATCTGGGACACTGTCATTGTTTGTCCTGCTCTACTTTTAGGAATCAAGACTAAAGGTGCTTTCTACTCATTTGTTTTATATTGACGTAAAGTCTTATGACCTATTATTTACTCATTCTTCGTGCTGTTCATTCAGTCTTCTTGTCTGGAAACTTCTATATTTAGAAGTTTCCAGACAGTAAGATGGCTTAATGTGCCACGCTCACAGTTCCTCTCCTTCTGCCTAACACAAACTGACCTTTATTATTGATTATGCATTATTTAAGTTGCCTCAGTTATCAGAAATAGGACTGACTTTCAGGGCTATGAATAATTCTTTAGACTTGGATTTTTTTTTATGTCAAGATCGAATGTTCAAATCGCTGCTTTTTTAAATCAAAAGCCCCAAAACTTCACTGAGGGATGTCAAGGATTGCTGATTATTTTGATTGATACAATACGTGTTTCATCTTTTCTAGGCCCCTTCATCGAGACAGGACCGCCCCACACACCAGTTCAAAGATGGCTACACAAGCGGTAAGATACACATTTATTATTTCACTGTTAATTTTATGTAGCTCTTTACACAAACCAAAGCTTTGGCTATTTTGTTATTACAGACTCCTAAAAAACAAAACCCTGTTCCTCGTAGTACATTTCCAAAGTTTTGTTTTTATCCCCTTGCAGACAGCAGCTCAGACTACAGCCAGCGGACTGGATTTGATGTGCCGAGTTTACAGCAGGAGTTTAGGACAACTCCAGAGGGTGCGAGGAGAGAGACTGATGATCCACTGTCCGACCGAATCAAGGTACGACTTTCCTGTGTCCTCTCAGTGCTCATTTTGTGTGTGATCTGAACTATTGTGTGTCAAATACTGAGTTTCTGCTTTATTCCTTATTTGACCTTACTATCTTTACCTTTTTTTAACTAGAAGAGAACAAACATTTGTGTGCGTTGTTTCTCTGTGTAGACGCTGCTCCGTGAGGTGCACCAGGAGGGCATGCAGGTGCTCTCTCTGTCAGAGATCCCTCTCTCTGAAAGCGAACCGGGCAGCCAGTTTAACATCCAGGGGTGGGTGAAGGAAAGAGACGCCTTACTGGCAACTGTGGAGTCTCTGAAAGGCCTCATCACACAGATGCAGACACACAGAGATACACAGGTAGGAGGAAACCCCCTTACAAAGCAGTGTATAAACTATTTGTCAGAGCTTGACCAGAGTGAAAGTCCACAGTCTTCTTTTGACTTTCTTATTGTTGTTTAAATGAACTGTGTCTCTGTCTTGTTGCAGACGTCAGGAGGTGTGGACTGGCGAGGCCAGTTGTTGGATGCAGTGCAGCAGGTGTTCATGAGGGAGCGCAGTGTGCTCAAGAGCGCCCTCTACAGCCAACTGGACCTGCTGGACACCAACGATGCCATCATCCATCTCAACCAGCTGGAGCACAGACTGGCTGAACAGGTCAGGAAAAAAAACAAATGCTCTAATTTGGTTTCACTCAAATTCAGACAAGTCTTCAAAGTTCACTGTCATACTCGTAATACTGCAATAATGGCCATTTCAGACGTTCTGTTGGTGGAATAAAGAGACATTAGACAGCAGGACTTTTTATATTAAGGTTTTAACTTCAAATATCATTCATTTATATACAGTTAAATACATAAGACATCCAGTCATCTCCTCTATTATTAGCCCTTTAAGCACTGTAGGTAAGCAATTTAGGGGAAAAAATATTGACATTTTCACTAAATCTGCCAAAAGCTTTCAAATAAAATCATAAATATCAAACAAGAAGGTTAGTGACAAAAGCAAAAACCGGAAAATACAATTTATACAGATTCAGTTGATTAAATGACAGTCAGAGGTAAAGTTGTACCAAATAGTTTGTTTAAAGGCTACTCAAGGCAGTTAACTGTAGACAGGGCTTTTTTTGTAGTTGTGATCAGTGTGACTTAATATTATCAGTCCCAACCAATGACTGAAAGGGACATTATATTAGGGCCTAATTTTACCAGATAGATGACTAAACTGCACTTTTTTGATTAGAAACAACCATCTCTGGTCTCCCCCCCCCCCCTCCTCCTTTCATTACCAGTTGTTGTGTTTTGGTAACAAATCCCATGTTGTCTTTTTGATTTTTGTCCAGGATGCCCAGCACAGAGAGGCGATGGGCTCGCTCCACACTGCTGACAGGTCCAGTCTCATCTCTGAGGTTCAGCAGCTCCGTGGTCAACTAGAGCGACTTCACCAAGGTGAACCTGTTTTTCCAAAAATCCTTAAAAACCTACCTTTGCTCTCCGTCTGTTGGCGATTTTCTTGAATGATTTCACAATCCCATAATAATGTAGAGTGTGATTTTGACCTGCTCTGACATGAGACGTCCTGATTTTAATGTTTTCTGATTGTTCTCTTTCAGGTTCCCAGCCTGCAGCATCATCTTGTGGTGTTGAAAGCAGTGTGAAGGAGCAGAGGGAGGGAGGAGCTGTTCATGGAGCAGCGGGGGCCGACAGGCTGCTGCTGGAGGAGCTGAAGGCTGAACTGTCCCAGACTAAACTGGAGCTGGAGACGACGCTGAAGGCTCAGCACAAACACCTCAGAGAGCTGGACACACTCAGGTCAGACAAGTTTGTATGCAACACACCTTGATACATTTTAACAGCTTAGTGAGTCCAAATACTTAACCAGGATGGATGTGCTCTACATATTCTTGGGTTTGAAATTGTGTTTTAGGTTACAATAAGAGCATTTTTTTCTGTGTGTTCAGTAGCAGAGTTTTAAATAATGATATATATATTAAAATCTGTTTTGGGTACAATAGTATTTTAAAGACTAAAAAACACAAATAATTAATCATTTCTTTTTTGTAGCCTTTTGCTTTTTCTGCAAATAATTGCCTCCAATAAAAACTATTTGAATCATAGGAATGAGAGTTCAACCGATCTGACGACGTTTAAGAGTGAAAACATCCATTATTATGTCTGTCAACAGGGCTGAGGTATCACAGAAGGCTGCTGAGGTGGACGCTATGAACGACCAGCTGACGGAGGAGAGGAAGAGGAGCAGAGATCTTCTGTGGGCCATGGAGAAGGAGAAGTGTCGAACAGAGAGGAACAAGGACAGCAAACGAGAAGAACTGGAGGTAACAGAATTTATACACATGCCTTTTGTGTCTTTTAAACTTCACCAAGACATACAAGGGATCAGGCAGAAGATCAATCTTGTCCCCATTTAAAAACTGTTATAATAAATAAGTTGGCAGTTTGTTGTAATTACAAAGTGATTCTGCATTTGTAAGAGTATTAAAAAATGTATTTCCTTTTTCCAATGAAGGACCTGCATCTCAGTCTGGAGGAGCAGAAGAGCCGCGTGGCCGAGCTGACTCTGACTTTGGATCAGGAGCGCCAGGCCTCCTCTCAGATCTCACAGCAGGCCGAGCAGGAGCGTCTGAGCCTCCACAGAAGCATCCAGGAGCTCCAGGTGCAGCTGGAGACAGAGCGAGCCAAGGCTCTGGAGATTAGCACTGCACTGGGGAGGGAGAGGGAGCTGCGGACGGGTGCCTCCTCAGACAGCGGACCCTCCAATGAGGCTGGGGAGGAGAGAAAAGGGCTGGAGGAGGAGGGGAGTCTGCTGGAGAGGCTGCAGAAGGAGCTGGATGACAAACATGCACAGGTTTGTTGTCGTCCATGCTTTAAATCTGCTCGGAATGGATAGATATTTAAGAGATACTATTTTGTTTTACCTGCGAGTTCTCTGACAAATGTCATTTACCGTCCCCAGGTGGTGCATCTCCTCAGTCAGGTGGAGACACAGAAGCTTGAGGTGGTTCGAAAGGAGGAGCAGCTGACTTTAGGGACTCAGAGGTCGAGACGGGACCAGGAGGTTCTTCAGGAGGCTCAGACCAAACTGAAGAGACTAGAAGCACAAATGTGTGAAACCCAGGAGCAGCTGGAGAGAGAGATGGAGAGGAGGAAGAGTCTGGAAGAGGAGAAGGAGAGACTGGAGGAGAGGCTGAACCAGTTTGGAGGTCAGAGAGGAGCTGATGGTCAAAGTGTGAGTATTTATTAAGTCATTCACAATCACTAAATCCTGTCTGTTTGTTTGTGTCTTGTTCAGTTTCTAAATCTGTGTTGTTTTTTTTATCTGAACAGCAGGCAGTCTTGCACAGCGAGTCCACCGACCGCACCAAAGACTGGGTGTTCCAGCAGAAGAGTGGAAATGGTCAGGCAGCAGGGTCCAGCACATCTACCCCCCTGGAGGTCTCTCCAGCCGGCCACAAGGTCCTCGGAAAACTCCACCTGATTTCCTCGAAGATCCGCAGCATGGCGAGCAAGAATACTGGCCGGTAAGTAACACAGTTAGATCTGATATAGAATAGTTCAGCTGATGGTTTTGGTTTCCTGGCCTGCAGCTTTTAAAGTTCACCATCATCATCAGTGCCTTTTGAGCATCTATCTTTAGAAGGAAAACAAGCTCTTTATAAGATCCACTATTCGTTACCTGGTCATGAAACAACAAACTGACACAGCTAGCATCTAGCAGGTAAAAACAGTGGAACAAATTCAAAAAAAGGGGAATGATGTACATTTGGACAAAAGAAAACTCAAAATGAATGAATATTCAGTTGTTTATAAAGGTTATTATAATATCATATTGTCAGTATGTTACGGTTTCCCCACAACTGGCTGAACAGACTGATTAGTTCTAAACAAAAATAATGTCATTGGATCAGTGCTTTAAAATAGTTTGAGAACGTAATAAGCTGTTTCAGAATCCATAAATGTGGCATGATATACATTTGTAAGAAGTGTTTTATGTGGACTAACTGGTTTGTTTGTACACATGCTGTGTGAACAGGATGACTGCAGAGGTGGACACTGAAGAGTTATCCTGGGTTCAGTCCAACGTCGATGAGGTCATCACTATGCTGCAACAGTCTGCAGGGCCCCCCTTCGTGCCTGAGGTTAGAAACTGTTTGGTTTTATTGTGACTATTCCTACAGGGATTTTCTGGATTTTGTGGCTGCGTCTAGTTAAGATGAACAATACACAGAAAAAATAATCATTAATAAGCTGTAAGCTTTGCCAAATCCTGTCAGGAGAGGAATTGTGATGAGCTGAGATCAGCTGTTTACTTTTCTAAACGTCTGTAAACTGTCGGAGCTCCAACATAACAACACATGGTCATGATGGCTTGTTTATTTCTACCCCAGCAGAGTGCTTCCCTGTTGGCGGGAGGCTCCTCCAGCTCCTCAAATTCCCTGACGGAGCGGCTGCTGAGACAAAACGCTGAGCTGACGGGATTTGTCAGCCGCCTGACTGAAGAGAAGAACGACCTGAGGAACCACACGCTCCGCCTGGAGGAGGAGCTACGAAGATACCGACAGGCTGGACTGGGCTCAGGGGATAGTGTGAGTAGAGATCTCAATTTTTACGTCTTGTCTTTCAAGGCAGTAGCCTGTGACTTAACTGCGTTGTTAAATTTTTAACTGCAGTTCAGCAGCAGGAGAGGAGTGTTGAAGGCGGATTCGGCAGGTTTGCTGCTTTCTCAGGAGCGGGAGGCTTGGACCAGAGAGAAGGGCCGCTTGGAGAAAGCTTTACATCAGTCCCAGGCCCAGGTGGCCCGACTCAGGGGAGAGATCAGGACTGAAACCCTGAGAGAGATAACTGGTCCTGAGGCTGATAACGCCGCACTTAAGGTCAGCTCAAACAACATTGCAAGATCACTTGAATTAAGGTGAGGAGTCTGTCCACAGTTCTGTTATAAAAACGACTCGTGAATTTCTTTCTCCTTTGTCTCCAGAGGATGTATGGGAAGTACTTGAGGTCAGAAAGCTTCCGCAAAGCTCTGATCTACCAGAAGAAGTATCTGCTGTTACTGCTGGGCGGCTTCCAGGAGTGTGAGGAGGCCACGCTGTCGCTCCTCTCCAGGATGGGAGGCCGGCCATCAATCACCAGCCTGGACTCTCTCAACCAGCGCCGCAGGGGGCTGATGCGCTTCCGCTCTGCTGTTCGAGTCTCTATTGCCCTCTCCAGGTAGGCAGCTGGATCACATATAAACAACACATAAAGACATCCATTTAAATCAAAAATGGTTACTGCAACCCACATGTTTTCTGTACAGAATGCGTTTCTTGGTCAAGCGATGGCACAAAGCCGCAGGGATGAGCTCCACAACCTCCTGCAGCATCAACAAGAACGGAGCAGGACAAACATTAGGTAACCCCAGCATTTGTTTTTGGCTTGCAAATGCTCGGGAAAGTAAATTAGATGTAATGCTGAATTAATTCTTTATGCATTTCTCTCAGGTCCAGAGGTGAGAGACTCTCCTTATCTTCACCCGGGCAGTGTGGAGATGTACAGAGACAGAGGGAGTGGAGGAGGAGGAGGAGGAGTCTCCAGCAGCAGGGGGCGGAGTGGACGTGAATCACCCAGATCGGCTTCAGCTGTCTCTTCCACACACCACAGGTGCGACCTACAGTCACTGTTACTATCATTTACGTCATCATCTTGTGTATTTTTTTTTCCATTAAAACATAAGAACATATAACGTTTGTATTAAACTGTTTTTACAAAGTTCTTGTATAACCCTAATATGGGCCTCTCACAGTGAAATGTTGTGTTTGTTGTGTTACTGAGAGGTTGTCGTGTATGTGTTGTGCAGGTTTCATACGGCTGGAGACCCTGGAGCTCTCACCTGCTCCCACCTGCAGAGCTACGACCCCGACCGAGCGCTCACTGACTACATCTCCAGACTGGAGGCGCTGCAGAGGAGGCTGGGGAGCGTGACATCAGGTAACACTCAACAGAGCGCTCTGTCAAGATTCTCTATTACATCCTAGTCCTACTTACTATACAGTACTGTGTAATAGAGAATATACTGTAAGAGAGTATTTTACAGTTAGTAAACAAAACAACCCCCAATTTAGATCATATGTAACATCTGTAGCTTCTTTGAAATGTTGATAAAACTTATTTTAGAAGACATCTTTAATGATATTTAATATCACTGCATTTACCTTACTCTACTTTACATGTTATATCCTCCCCTGGTTCATGATCTGTCTCTCTCATGCAATATGATTGTATCTTCTTTTTTTTCAGTTCTTCAGTAAAACACTTTGAAACTTTGTTTGGAAGATTATTAAGATTATGAAATGGTTCCCTTTAAATATTTTATTGTAAATTAATATATGTCACTGATTAAAATTAACCAAGAAGTATTTTTTCTCCATTTGGTATTAAACCAACTTAACGACACAACTGCCAAGTGAATGAATGACGTTTTCTTTTTCCAAATACTTCAAAAATAATGTCAAAGGAGCACTATGTAACTCTGACACCTAGTGTTTAAAATTGGTATTGCAGTCGAAATAGTTCAAGCAAAACCCTCTGTGGGGATACCAAACACTTAAAGTTACTAATTTAAAACTATTTTGAAACTGTACCTTATTTAATATAAATGTATACATCATAACCCTGAACTTAATAAGGATGTGATCAGTATCAACATGTTTTCATGTTCATGGGTTTGTCATTTCAAAATCAACTCAACCTCTATTTTCTCCACAGGTGCTTCTTCTTATGCTCAGTTGCACTTTGGCTTGAGAAGATAGACACCGTCGAGATATTTTGGCTTGAAGAAACTCAGTTGCCTTTTCTCGTGCTGAGCGCTCTGCTGTTTTCTATCAGTCAGGTGTGGACTGTTTCTCTCCATGTGGACCAAAACCCATTTTTTGTATTCGTGTACGACATGTTGTATTCAGGCTATATGTCGCCAGCACTTGAAAAACAGCTATGTTTGTATTTAAATCTGCCTCTCTGTTGTGGATGAGCTTCAATCGTGTATATTTGTTTAATGCTAATTTAAGACCTTGTGATTAATTTATATGTCTGTGTCGTATGGGTGGAGCGTTATGTAGAGAATGTTTGGGTTTCTTGTTAAGGAGGCTGATACTGGATGTTCTACACTACACTGTGTTTTGTTTAGGCCAGACAGACTACAGAGGACATTTGTAGAGAACGTATTTTTGTAAAGTGTAGGAGCTTTGAATTTTCTGGGTATTTTGTCAAAAACTGAAATAAAGAGGACTACTTATTTGAAAGATACTTTTGTTTCTGATTTATTTTTAAGGTAAACTCCCGCACACTGTCTAACTTGCAAACATTTATTGGCAACATTTCGGTACAAGACCTTCATCAGGCAAAGTGTTTGTTAAAATGGGCAGGACATCTTACATAGGAAGTGGCTACAAGCCTGCAATCAATCATTATTATGAAGTCAGCTTTGAATCTCTGAATCAACAAATAAGCATCAGCTTCCCAGTTAAGAGCACATACTGGACATCACAAAAAGCTACGGATAACTTCTCAATTCATTATCTCCAGTTCAGGGGACACTAAAGGTCCCAAAAATATATTGTGATCCAAACCCAAAATCAGAAACGTTGCAGTAGATCAAATGTTCAAAATAGATAGTAGACTAATATCATCTTTCATTCTCAGTCACTTATAAGTCCCCCACAAAATGCAATAGTCACCAAAAGGTGACACAATTGACAAACGTGACAATTTCTGATTTTTTTACACCATTTGTTATAATTAAAAAACTTCTTGTTTAGAAAGAAAAATGTAAACTTTCTCAACCATGATTATACCGGTCAGTGTCCTTTACTCTCTGTTTGGTAAGCATTTTTGCAGAGATAGTCCAAAGAAAATTCTACAATAAAGTTCATCATTCAATCTGGATTAAGTGAAGACAGCTATTGCTGAAGTATTGAGATCTTAAACTTGATTAAAAGTCGTAATTCTACAGCCTAATAAAACTAAAGTATAAACAAATGCCCTGCATAAAAAATTGCAATGAAGTTAAAGTCTTAAAATTTGACCCAATATGCAGAACAGCACATTACAGACTATTTTATTGGTTCATACTTATTAATGCATTGATAAGTGCATAACTTACAGTAAGTGTAGCATCAGGTAAAGGAGTAGTTGTGATCACGACTCTGCACTTTATCTGCGAACCAGTTTGCACATTTTAATTGTTGTTTTCTCTTAACGTATTGTTTGTAAACTGTTTCTTAATCATTTCATATTTATTATGACGTGTGCTGCTGCCCTCTTTGCCAGGTCACCCTTGTGAAAGAGATCTTGATCTCATTGGGTTAATTACCTGGTTAAATAAAGGTTAAATAAAAAAATAAAGGTGGAGCTCATTTTAAAGCTGCTGTGCTGAATGGCTTTATCTACTGTATTAATGCAATATCAGTCATACACACCAACCTACAAGGCTGTTTTGAATTCTCTCCCAAAACAGCTGAAGCCCCAATCCCACCTTGGAACATGTGACTCCGACAACCCACAGACGACTGGGAGTGGTAACAACTCTAGGCAAAAATATAGGTCAACGACTGAGCTGATGACTCTGATGCGTGTCATCCACAGAGGCTTCAATTTCTAGCTCTGTCCACCAGTTAGTTTACAACTGAAGAAGCCTTTCTGAGGTGAAACGTCTTCAAGATCTTCAACCAAGTCCAGTTGCCTTTGGATTAAGTTTCAAAGTCATAGAGTTGCACTCTCGATCATTTGTGGGTCTTTAGGGAGAAATGATGCCGAGTGTGAACAAAGGTTTTACTATTTGGAACGAGAATTCAAAACTGCGTTATATGTTGGTGGTAGACTGTCTCAGGTCACCATCTCTGTTAAAGGATGGATGATCAAACTTTACCAAATAATGTAGAACACAAGTAAAATACACAAACCTCAAAACTCTACCTACAATACTTGAGTACATTTATGACAAAGATATTTTTTGTAGCACTTTTTATTGAAAGAAGGAATAACTATTGAAAAATGTTCAACATAAAGTCTTTACCTGAACCAAAGAACAAAACACATATTTAGATGTGAGATATTTTCACATATCACGAGTGAAACAAAAACTAAAAAGCCTTGCGGATTGAGAGATCAATGATCTTTAAGTCACCAAGTATCAAGTCAGAAGCTCCTCATTCATAAAATAAAATCCACCTCAAATATCCATTGTTCTGGATTGCAGGGTTTGCAGCCTTGACCTTCGTATTCAGTGTTTTACAGAGATCTTTTATTATCTGTGACAGAGATGGAACATCCCACCACACCTGATTCTCTCTGTGAATCTCAGCTTCACCGTGGGCTTATCCCGTGGATGCTGTTTTGCTTTTAACAACTTCCTACCAAAAAGTTCTGTTTTTGGTTACATTCATTTATTGCTACGATTAAGAGAAATCTACTGGCCGAATTTCATGCAACTTGGTGAAACGTTGTAGCATGAACACAGGGAAGAATCTGATCACATCCAACTTGCATACAAGCAATCAAAATCCATCTAATAGAAGTAGTAGGGCTGGGCGATAAATCAATTTGATCAATAAATCTGGTTTGAGTAAAATCTTCAACTGCGCTGCTCCCCTTGGGTTCCTGTAGTTCACAGCATCCCCTTTCAGAGAGGCTGGGGGGCCTCTGGTATGTGTTAACCAGCCGCATGTTTTTAGCTGATGTTGCTCCGCCTCATCTGTACTTTTGCTGTACCCTGAAACTGCATAGTGCACTTTCACAGACGAGTTAACAGCTCACACTGTAACCTTTAACCCCTAAAGAGAATTTTAGTTTAAATTCGGAATTCTTAAAGGGAAATTCAGTTTGCTTTTGCAAAATGTTATTAATCAAATTAAAGCTAAACTTGTTTTAAGTCATTTCTTTGCCATTTTTAGTTTGTTTGTTGTTGTTTGGGAAGTTTGGACACTTTTTGTCCTTTGTTCAATCATGCTTGAATCTCATTCGCTCCAGGGGGAGATGGGATTGATTACACCTGCAGTCAATCTGGCACTGATTACAGAGCTCCTCTCTGATTGGCCCAAGAGGAGAGGTTACACCTGCAGTCAATCTGGCACTGATTACAGAGCTCCTCTCTGATTGGCCCAAGAGGACAGGTAACAGGATATTTAATGTGCGTGACATCAGCAGACTGGTGGATGTGTGTCCTTTTTTAGAAGGCTGTGAGGAGAGCCAGTTTGAATGAATTTCTGTTTAAAAAGAAGAGAAATCTGCATCCTGGTTGTCGGTTTTGTTTTCCCTCTCACACTGCCTGCCATGCAGAAGTACAACGATTTTTTGGTTGTGTGTGAAAAAATCTTGAGATTTTATTTTTAGGCCTTATCGCCCAGCCCTAGTAAGTGGACATATTTAGTGGTTGCACTTGCATATATTCAAACCAAAGAAGTCTGGACTGTTTGCCTTGTCAGAGGTCTGTGCTCTTCAAGTGTCGTTCTAGCTTCCTTAGTGAGTTTTCAGCAATGAAGGATCTAATTTCCTTTATAACGCTGAATAAAGTTGACATTCTGAGACAAACAAGAAAAAAGTTTAAGACATTTAAACACAGCAAAGTGCATTCAGGTAAATGTTTCTCAATTCAAGTCCCAGGACTTCCGAGCTTCTCTCCAAAGCGTTGATGTTTGTTTGCCTCTTTGTGTCTTTGCTCCTCCAGTATTCTCCATCACTGTTTCCTCCTCTTGTATCTGATGACGGGGTTGTGAGGCGTGTGAATCATTGTGGTGTAGTTGATTGTCGGGAAGTATCCGTCCACCAGGTCAAAGTCGTACATGCGCACTAAAATAGACCAGATGGTTTTGATCTGGACGTAGGCAAAGTTCTCCCCAATGCAGCGATGGCGGCCTGATGACCAGACAACAAAACACAGTTTTCATTTATTTTAAATTTTTTGAGAACAGGTTAACTGATCATGGGGTCCATTAAAAAGAAGGCGCTTATATGAATTATACAGATTTATTTTTTCTAAAATGTATCACTTCTTATGTTTAATATTGAAAAGTACCACTCTTAATTTTAAACACTGAAGAGACACCCCTGTACTGACTCATAATTCAACTTTTTGTTAATTGGGTGTACTGAACGTTTTGTTCTGCACAACGTGACTTTTGGCAAACGACAGCTACGTGAAAGCAAGACACTTTATAATAACTTCAGCATTAAGCCCAGTCAAACCTGTGTTTATAAATCAAGTCAACTTTCCTATAGCCTGACATCACAAGGTCTGTCTCAAAGACATTTACATTAAATAGAAAACCAATAAGCTCATTTAGTTGGAAAAAGAAGTATAAACTCTTACCAGCTCCAAAGGGCACGTAGGCAAACTTCTCCCCTGCAGCTGGGTTGTCATTGAGGTAGCGGTCGGGGTTGAACTCCATCCTTTCCGCCCACGTGTCGTGCAGGCGGTGGTTAACGGTCGGGGAGACACAGACCTGATGGCCCACAGGGATGGTGTATCCTGCTGCAGTCTGACAGGACAGAAAGAAACAGGAGCAATACAATTAAAAAGTGAACCAGATTTATAACGACTAATGAAAAGAAGAAGATAACAGATCAGATATGATCAACTTTTAGAAATCAAACAGGACTTGTACATGTGACAAATGTAGCTGAGCAGCCCAGTTAGATGTGGCGAGGTGTTCTTACCTGAGGAGAGCGAGCCATCCTCATCATGGTCATGATGGGCGGGCGGAGGCGAAGAGTCTCCTTCAAACAGCGCTCCAACAAGCTGAGATCCTTCAGCTGAGGATTACATTAAGACAATATTAAGAGCATATCTGTGAAGGGAATTTAACACAAGCAATTTGCTGAGCTCCACAGAGACATGCAAAGAGAAAGACATGAGAAAGCCAATCTGTTGAAAAAGGAACCCATAATGTTGTTTTTATGGATATTTTAAAAATGTTTTTGATCATTTTCATCCTGATAATAAAGATGATTATATGATCAAAGTTTTGCATGAACATTGGCCTACATGTCAGCCAGCCTCACCTGGTCAAGGTCGAGTGGAGGCAGGTCTTCTCCACACACGGCTCTCTGCTCAGCGTAGCAGCGCTCCTGCAGATCTTTGTCTCTGGCCAGGAAGAAACCCATCCAAGCGCTGGTGGTGGAGGACGTGTGCTGACCCGCCAGGAGGAGACCGATCAGCATCCCCGAAATCTCATTATCATTCAGGGGCTGTCCGTTTCTGAGGGGTAAAACATATCAACTTTAGAACTGAACTTGAAATGCCCATTGACACATTTAAATTGTTCTAGCATCTGTTCAAACTTAACAGGATATTTTTCTGATGGTAAACAGCAACAGACACTAAACAGTGAGGAATCAATTTCAAACCTAATATCTGTCATGACGTAAGGTTAATCAGCTTAAATGCACTTCTAATGAAAAAGTTGAAAGTGTATTGACTTGATTTTAGGACCATAAAACTTCTCTAAAAACTGAGAAGTCTACCATCCAGTACTTTGGGAAAACACTTAAAAGCCTCTGGTCAAAAAATAAAAAGATATCAGCATGTGTCCAGTGATCAACAGAACATTAAAAGGCAAAAATGGGATTCTGCAGCACGAGTTATTAACTGAAACCAAACTCCCATTGTTTGTTCTACAGATAACATAAAGGGATATTGAAGCAAACTTACTTGTATGTAGCGTCGATGAGGGTCTGAAGGATATCGTCTACTTTCTCTCTAGATTGTCTGCGCTTTTGAATCACCTTGAAGAAGATGTTTTTGATTTCTATGTGTGCTCTGTCCCTTTTCCTAAAAGAATAACATTTGTTTAGTCATTTTTACCCATAAAACAAAAAGTTTGTACATATGTATTTGTGTTTTTAACCTCCCTTGTAATGTAATATACAGTGTACTTTGCTTTCAAGTCCAATAAATTCAGCCTCAGCTTCATCCTGTAGCAGATGTTGGCATCGACTGACCGTCCTACCTGAAGCTGGGCAGCGGCAGCCAGCCGGGAAGCAGCCAGGCAGCGTGACTGAATCCTCCGTCCAGGTCGGCATAAAGCTGAGCCACTCTCTCGTTCAGCATGCTGCGGATCTCTTTGCCATGAAGACAGCTGCTGGCAGTCAGGATGATCAACTCAGACAGAGCCTCGAACAGATCTGAAACAGGGGAAATGTTCCTGCTTATAAACTGTGCATACTTCTGCAAACTTTCTGGATTGAAGTGAATTCTTTCAGTTGATTCATTTGAAGGATCTTACTTCTCTCCCCGCTGTCTCCCCATCTCTGGAAATACTCTATAGTCTCTGCCTCGATGAGTTTCACGTGTTCCTTAAAATGAGCGATGTTTAATCCGGTCTTCAACATCTTCTTCTGTTCCAGAAAGATCTGCAACCAAAAAAAAAAAGAGTCTTAAATTAGCTGATTTATTGTGTCTTATCTCTTTCCCTGATTGGACTGTTTCTTTCTGATGTGTAGTCGTTAATAAATAAATTTCACAGTTAAGGTGGACTCACAGGGTTGGGGATGTCATAGGCGACTCCTTTGCCAAACACTGGGGTGGTCAGTCTGGAGTAGACATCCTCAGCGTTCAGGTCATCATTCTTGCTGTTGAACATGAGCGTTGCTGCGTCACTGCCAAGCAGGTAGGTGAACGTGCTCCCCACCATGGTGAAACTGAACACAGGGCCGTACTGCAGAGACACAGGGGTTAAAAATGACATTACAGAAAGAATCAGAGGGGTTAAGTGAAAATGAATCTAACTGCCCCCATAGTTGGGTGCAAACTATATGAAAAAACTGCAAATAACAATATACCTTAACCTTACTGGTATTTCTGTTGTCAGCTCTGACATTATCTGTTCCCTATGTGTACTCGATACACTTTGGGAATAATACAAATGCCTTTTTGGTCTTGCTTAAAGTCAAAAACCTATTTCATGCAAAAGAAGACGAAGAAAACCAGCCAAAACCAAATTTTAAAGGGTCAGCAGACATTTTTACATTAGCATTTTTCTTTTAAGAAGTCATCTAACCGATTCAAGGGGGAAAAGGACTTAAATGTTGTATCATAGTTCACTATAATACTTACTTTTTCATATGCATTTTCAAGAAATTCAATGGGACTTTTCCCAAAAGCAATGGCATGACCCAGGAACGGGATGCTGGAGGGAATGTAAGGTGGGTATTTCTGCAGGAGAGAAACATGATATATTATAAAATGATGATGATGATGATGTAAATCAAATGTGTTCCAACAACAGACGTCTTGCTCTTACTTACCAGATCCGTGTCAGTGGACTGTTTAAGCAGCAGTTTAGTAATATAACCGATGGTGAGAGTGATGACAGAGGCAGCCAGCACCACCGAGGTCAGGTTGTCGCTCACTTTCCCAACAGTTTCCCCGAGCAGTTTGCTGCTCAGTTCGTACAGATGCAGAGACATGTTTGCTTCTTCTCCACAAACCCAACGATCACTGGAACAACTTAGGTCTTGAGGAAATCCGCTCAATAGTTGTGAGATTAACGTTCACACATTCACACGTCCATCAGAGCAGCAGTCCATCTGATGTTCATGTTAGAGGAGGTTGGTTTGTAATATTTCCTCTACATCTCTACCTGTCAATACTCGTCCTGCCCCCGCCTGACCAATGCAGGCTTCCTATTGGCTATTCACCGCGTGTCCATCAACCAGCCGCCGCTCTGATTGGTCGCTCGTTCCTGAACCCATGTCTGGCTATATGATGTCACTTCAGCAGGACCAAAGACTGTATCCAGTTCATGAGCTGGACGAAGAAAAGTCTTTGCCATGGACTTTTGATGGTGTTTGACTTTTAATATCAATATTGTTTTATTGAAGTCCTACTCTTTTGTCTCCCTTACAACACATTACTTTATGTGAATACATATTACTCGTACAGTGTTACAGAGAGGTAAGGAAAAATAAACGAGATTAAAAACACTAATAATTTCAAAATGTCTAGGAACAGGAGAGCTTCTTGGAGAGCATGAGCAGATCATGAGATCTAGAATAAAGCTTTACAATGCTTTTATTAATGTAGCAAGTTAATAAAGACTAAAAAAGTATTGCAGGACATTTAGCTCACGGTTTGCCGCAAGTATTGAAGGCTGGTGAAAAAGACAACTAAAGGTATTATCCATATTTGCAAAGTGGTAAATTCGATACGTAAATGTAACATTTTCATCCAGCTAAAAGCTCAAATTCAGTTTGAATTAAAAATAGATTTTATTTTGTATCTAAGAGTGCCTGATAAAATATCCAAATATGTCCCACTGAAGACCCAGAAAAATATGGAAAATATAGAAGCTACATGATTGCATTGCCTAATCATTGGTTTAAAGTTAAGTAAACTTCACCAATGACCTAATGATACACACAACATACAAATGAAGTTTTATTTTATTAAATACAAATCCAGTCTGTTGGGGCCAAAAATCAATTGGGGGGCCCTCCAATCAGCGTTCATCACCATTATGTCTGCCTTACTCCTTTTCCTCCTTTTTCCTGTTTTTTCTCTCTTCTATAGACAGCTAATTCCTCTTCCTTTTTCTTTGGTGACTTTAGTTGACAAACTTTAATGCATGCAATGCTTAGCAGGGCAACGAGAGTGAGTGCTGTCAGATGGGGCTCCCTAAGGGAGATTTCCTACTGTCATTGCTAAATTTGCACATATTATTGTGCCACTGCCTTGATTTAGCTTTGTGATCTCAGGTCCCCCCTACTGGTCTGGGGCCCCAAGCAGTTGCCTGCCTTGCAAGCAGCTCGTCTGTACAAAACATAAAGGAACATTGTTGTACTCTGTGACCTTTCTGTGATCAGTAATGCATTATTAATTACATATCATAAATCTTAGATTTATTGCTATTGATAATTTTGAATGACAAATGTCTCAGTCAGTCAGTCTCATTTTTGAAATAAACATTTTGTTACTAAATTGAATCCTTTAAATCACCTAAAGGGTTTTTTAAATTCTTTAAAAATTAAAGAAAATGTGGTTTGAATTTCACAATAAAGCTCTGATGGAAAGGCAGGGTTGCATTCAGTTTATTAAAACAAACATTAAATAAACAATATTTACATGCACTCAAAATATATGTCAAAGAAATCTGTTAGACCTTTTATAAAATGGAGGTGTTTTTTTGAGAGGGCAATGTTTGCCCTTCATCCAGAGTTATTACAGTCAGCTGAGAAACAGTGAGAAGAATCTGCACTTGGATCTTTGGCAGCTGTGGTTTAATTCAAAAGTTTTTCAGCCGTATGCATATTTGTCCATTATGCCTTTATCGTTTGGAGTCATCTGTCCGCTCAGCTTCATCAACAGCTTCACAATAAGGCCAGCCTGTAGGGAAAGAAAGAGCACAAGAGAGGCTGTTTGTGGACATTGATACTCATTTTGAGCCATCATGTGTTCAGTATACTGGACAAGTTACAGTCACTGACTGTGCTCCTTTAAACTTTACATGTAAATAATAACTTAAACTATTTTACACAGCAGACTATAAAAGTTTTCTTAAACATCCTGGCACAGTTACCTGTTTTGTGTGCACAATGAAGTTCATTTTATTGTCACCGCTGTGTATCTGGAAGTACTGGTCAGCATGCCCGAGCTGCCACATGAACGTGCTGTACTCTAAACTGATGAGAAGGACCTGGGAGTGCAGGGATGTTACACATTATTATACTTAATACATTCAGTTAAAACACAAAAACACACTAAGAAGCCATTTACTCCAATCTAAAAACTGAATATCACAAAGTATCACAACTTTTCATTGCAGCTAAAGAAGGTTTAAAAAAGTGAAATATTGTTCTTAAGGAAGCCTCAAAACATTAAATGGAAAATGTACAGATTTCCCCTGAATATGATACCTATATAATAAAATAAATATTGGGAAATTCTGGGCATCGAAAGAGTGTCTAAAATATAACTTTGAGCACCTGTCTTCACCCTGCATGAGTATATCTGTCTGAGTATTAAAATAAAAACAATGTTTTCTGTTTACAGTTTTAAACATATTAAACTGCTGAGCATTTGTGCAGCAGAAGCCAGCTTTCATATTTTCCTACAACACTGCCTACATAAAATGTCAATGTACCTTTTGTATACGAGGGCGAGTAAACACAGAATTTTTATCTGAGAGTAAATTATTGTTTGGTCTTTAGGAGGTATACCCTATCCATTTCCACAGAATGAAAGATGGACTATACCTTAGTCTCCATATTCATGAGGTGCAGCCCCTTTGTGTTGACCCCCACGTAGACTCGGATGACCTTGTGGTTGCTGGCGCTGGCCTTGGTGTAGACCTGGCCCGTGAAGAAGGCTGCTCCATAGGTGGGGATGTCCCAGCAGTTCTGCAGGAAGAGTCGCTGCAGGTGGTGCATCTCTTTACTGACACCTTCGCTGGTGCTCAGAGCCTGTCAGAGAGGGGGAGAAAAACCTGTCAATCAAGCAAGCAGTTGGATTTCAGGGAGACACTGTCAGATTTTTTTTTTGAATGAAAGCTTCACGCATACTTTGTATTCATGCAGGATCCTGTTGGTCCAGTGGTACGCTTTACTTTTCACCTTGGATATCGGCACAATTGATTTGAGGTTTTCCTCGCTATTAAGAAAAAAAAAGAGAAATTAAGTCTTTTATTTCACACACAATTCCATATTTTTCAACTATGCAATAGCTTCATACAGAAATGATTGCTCATATGTTAATGTATTTATAAACAGAAACAGTGCTGTACTTGAGGAATCCTTGTTTATGCTTCTTGCTCTCGTAGTTGCCGTAGATGATCTGCAGCAGGAGGCTGGCGAGTGTGATCAGTTTGCTGTCCGGAGCGGGAAAGAAACCTTTGAGGAGGCAGTGACGGGCCTCGTCGAAAAGGATGAGGATGGCCAGAGGATCCTCCGCCTGGAACAAAACAGAGAGCAGCACCTTGCAAGTTAATCAACCATCACATAGTTCCAGACTGTTTCTTAAACTGTAAACAAGGAATGTCATTAAGGATAAATTGAGCTACCTTTTTCTCAACATCGAGAGGGAGTCTGACGTCTCTTCGGAGGAAGAGCTGAGGTGATTCCCTCTGAGGATCCAGAACCGTAAGGTCCGTCACGATCTCTGTCCAGATCCGCAGGTGCTGCAGGGGCTTGTGATACGGCTTCAGCTGCAGTTCTGAAGCACAAAAATGAACATCGGTGTTACTTTTCTGGTAAAAAACAAAAGTTTGGTAAAATGTCTCCATTGAAAAGTTAAATCGAGTATGTTTACAGGATACTTTTGCAGTGTGGGTGTATTATAGGTGAACTCACGGAGGTTCTCGGAGCAGATCCAGATGGTGAAGTACTGCTGGGTGTCCTGTGATAGACGCATGCCTTCCATGATCTGCTGCACTGTTGTGTTGTTGCCGTGCTTCAGCTCCACTGAGCGATATGAGCCGTCCATGCGGTAGATACGCACCTTCTCATACTGTAATACACACAAACACAACATGAACAATGAAAATAAATAAAGTTGAGGTGCTTTATTATGAAAAAAAAAAGTCAATCCACAAGACAACTTTGGATGTAGTTAAGGAAATAGCACCATCTAGTGACAAGCTGAGTTATTGCCATCATGTACTAATTTTGCTTAACCTCCACAAAGACCTAATTTAATAATAATAATTTTATTTATATAGCACTTTTCAAACCAGAGGCACAAAGTGTTTCCCATAGACAACACAATCAATGAACATTTACAGATGGACACTGCGTCTTTCATGAATAGTTCGAATTATGTAGAAGCGATGGTAAGCTTATACACATTTTGGGTAATAATTTAAATAAAGCTCCTGTTAAACTGGTCAGTTTGGTGTCATGTCTGCAGTGTTTTGTGTGTAACTCACGGGTTTGGTGTTTGCTTGTTGCAAAAGCTTCATGGCCTCCTCCCATTCATTCTGTTTGTTCTCCTCACACACTTGCAGAGGGGATCTCTTTTGTTGGTCTTCTATGTGCTGCAAAAGGGAAAGACATCGTCCATATCCACCAGTTATTGTTTAACAATATATTTGTATTGCTAAATGTGCTGCAGTCCATCACTACTGGTAAAATACCCTGTCTATGTCTGTAACATATCGAGCTCCTAACTAAGTCTCATTAAAAACATCACTTTTTAACTTGGGGAAATAATCAGGTGTGAAATATATTCTATTTGCAAATACAGAATACATTCAGCAAATATTCTATTGGTGGAGATGTAAAATGGTCAGCATATCAAGACTGTCCAAGCCCTCTTGTTAGTCATGATTTTTGTACAACACTGAAGAAAGAACGCATTCAGATCCAGTTCAAGCAAAAGTAACTAAATTATTTTTTTAAGGGAGACAGTCCCTGCATTGCTATATGTTCCTGTTTTTCTGTAACTCTTGAATAGATATAACCTTGAACATCAGCTTTAACCATTTAAAAACAGTACATTTTACACTATGTAATGTTATCATCATAATGGTTAGTAAGTAAATCGTCCACTTGAGCTCTAGAAACTTTGTGTAAAGACATCATTATGTTTCTTACCCGGTCGATCTCGGGGTGCTGCAGCAGGAGCTGCACTATCTCTGCGTGTCCTCCCCTGGCTGCAAAGTGCAGAGGGGAGCTGAGCTGTCCGTTCAGCAGGTTGGGATTACAGTTTCCTTTCTCCAGCAACAGTTTGGTCGCCTCAACTTTACCATGCCTGGATGGAACGACACAAAAACCCAACCAGAACTCAATATAAACAAGACAAACTAAACTATACGAAGAAAATAAGACATTTGGATTCCTGTGATGTTCCTGGACTCACCAGCAGGCATAGTGAATAGGAGCCCAGTGGTCACTGTCCAACTGCTTGACAGAGAAACCGCTGTCCAGAAGCTTCGAGAGCAGCTCCACGTCTCCTTCACAGGCACTGCGGTGGAGGGGGAAGTCATCGACCCACTGCCGCTCCCTGCAGAGACTTGTATTAATACCGAATCTTTTAAATACTCTGAAGAATGGAGTAAAACCATGCTCGGCATGCAAGAGTCACTCCTCACTTGTCCTCTGTCACACAGTTGGGACCATGTTGCCACTTCTCTCTCTTTGGGATCTGGATCTTGGAGTAGTCGGGCGCCCCAAGTCCAAAGTACGGGTTGATGATAACTTTGTCCACCTGCAAACAAAAGATTGCATGGGTAGGAAATAAGGATTTGACAAACAATCTCCAATGACTAGTGCATCAAAAATTCTCCATCCATTTTTTGTGAGGTATCATCTGGGACTAAAAGGAGCTCACTCACTCGGTTGGTGTACTGCAGATCAGAGCCGTAAAGCGGGTTGAGGATGCACATGTCTGCCTTCTCCAGCGACATCATCTTGCTCTTGATCTCCAGAGCTGTGTAGCCCATGTGCAGACCCTCGTCGCTCAGTTTGCCCTCGCTGCCATAGGCGGGGTTACTGACATTGGTCTTCACCCGCTCCACAGGTGCTGGTCTGAACAGAGCAGGGATGGCGTGAGGCACTGTGTGCTGCTCTGCTAACCATCTGTTGAAGATAAAAGAGACAAAGTTATAGGTCTCCCTAAAAAGCCTCATCCATGACCACATTTTCAAATCTATCCTCACTTGTCTAAGGCTAGGAGCATCTTGGAGGTGATGGAGCAGAAGTGAGCACTGGTCTCACTGCACACGCGCATGATGTCCTGGAAGCAGTAGAAGCTCGGGCTGCCGGGAGTGTAGACAGGCTTGCTGTTGTCTGTTTAGAAGGATTCGATAGACAGCATGTATAGCTTATGCAGTTTTTTTCCCCAATATCTAAGCCTTCATTTCATTAAGTTGGATTCTTATTTTGACTCACCTTTAACACTGACTGGCACAACAAAAAGAGACGCCTCTTTCCCTTCATTGTCTCCGTCAAGAGGGAATTTCTTCATATGCACAACACGCTTTCCTAAAATCAAAAAATGAGTCAAGTCAAGATCAGTGGTTTTCAAACTTAGAGGTCCACTCAGGGACATGTGCAGTCTGTAACAAGGTGCATGAGCTCCTCTAGAAGTCAGTCATTCACGAGAGTGTGAGTGTCAGAACCGTCTAACACTGACCTATGAAGCCTTGGTTATTGGATAAAGGTCTGATTTTTTCATCAACATAATCCAATACAGATTTGGATTTGTCTCCTCCCGTTTGGATCTTTGTAGCCAGCAGGACTTTCTTTCTTTTCTTCTCCTTCCCTTCCAGAGGCACTTCAATCAGCAGGATCTTTATACACAGAGGAAACATGGAGATGAGTTAAATACACTATACTAAAAAACATGATTTATTGGCTTTATTTACTGGCTGTTTTTTTGAGGCCAGCATGTGATTGTTTGTCACACCCAGCACATTTACCTCATAGGCTTTGGCTCTGTACTCCTTCGAGCTCAGGCTGACCTGGCTCTTTGGACGAATGACAGCGACGAACACATCCTCCAGGCTGTCCTCGTTGCCCATGCTGCTGACTTTCCCTCAGTCCTGACAAATCATGCTACACAAGGGCCAAATGCTGTGGAGAGGCATCCCTGAAACAGATCACCACAGAGGGAGTAAGCTTATCATAGTCGTTTAGGGGAGTTATTGCGTGCTGATCAGACTTGACATCCAGCTTAATTACAGCAAAGTCAAAGCTAAAACAATAACCACAGCCAGCAGCTACGTGAAGAGTATGGTGGTAATATCTATTTATGCATTAAACAATATGTTGGCTAACCTTACATTACAAGTTAAACAAAAATATAAATCAAATTCTTGGCTGAGTCATAATTTAAGCAAAAGTACTAAACATTTTCTAAGTTAAGCATCTGACATGCTGCTTCCCTCTAACTTATATACAATAATTCTATCTTTTGTCAAACAAAACAGCTCAGCTTAAATTGTCTGCATCATCTAAGGTACATATGGTTATATATTACAAGTATAATCCTCTATACTATAATTTCTAACGTCGTCTCTTCACATCTGTGATGTTTCATTTCTGTTCTCATAAAACGTTAAAGCTCCTCTGAGGAAGTTTGTGTTCATTTCGGCGCCCCCCTGTGGACAGAGCAGTAAGCCATATCTCATTGCTGATCTTGTCCTCACATGACAGTAGAGTTAAAGGTGCACTATGGAGTTTTGGTAGAAAAATGTGAAAGTTGGAGAAGTGTACAAATTCTGTGGTATATGTTCATAACTCTATACACAAACTCTTTAGAGGAACATTTGGACCCTGGACCACTGCTTGAAGATAAAATGCTATGCGAGAAGTTATGGTGGTGGGTCTGCAACAGTGAAACTGTAACTCTCCTGGTAGCTTTTTAGCTCCAAACAGTGTTCAGGGACCTTTTTTTTCCTTTGAATAATGTTTGTGTATTTAGTTCAGAAAATATAGCATAGATTTGTTTCACTTTTCCAACTTTTAAATTTCACTACCAAATCTACATAGAGCACCTTTAATTGTATGTGTTTGTTTATTCTTTACAAAAGAAAATAATCTAATCCTGTTTATGTTTAATTGTCAAATAGAATCTTTGCCAAGTTATATATAAATAAATAAAAGGCTGTTTAGGCAGTGTGTTGTTCATCACATTTCTGGACAATCAAAACTAGTATAGAAAAAGAAAACATTCTCATTGGTGATTGTTGATTTTGCATTCGTGGGTAATAAAGAGGCATCAATATCAATATATTTTATAACTAGCTAAAAACTCCTCACAGTAGCTTTAAATGAGAGAGACTTTTAGGATATTATTATTATACTATGTATTTCGCCGGGTTCTACAATTAGGGTAGGTTGCATGTTTTACGCACACGTCAAAAAAACACAAGCTCACCGTTTTGTACTGTAACCAAAATAATAACTCAGAAAACAAGTTATAGAGGAAAAACACCCTGCTTTGTTCTTTTCCTGTGTTAAATATTAGGCCTACTTTAAGTTTAGAGATAAACTTGTTGAGTTGAGACGTTGGTTCCGCACCGGAAACCAAACTCTCTGATGTCTTTGAACAGTTTTTACTAGCGGATATAATGTGCTATTTTTTAGACGTCATGCTGTGCCGCTGGAAACAACTGGTCTTTGACATATCTCCTGTCAAAAGCAAATATGACCAACTTTATACGACAGAATCAACAGCAGTAGCCGGGATGCTAAAGTCATCATCTCCTCCCCTCGCTTTTCCGCTCGATGAGCGGATGAAACTTACCGAAAGCGACGCGAGTTCCCCTCCAACAGACCTGACACTGCTTTTCTCGGCTCTAATGGAGGTTCATTTTGTCAAATGTACCAGTCAACAGCCGATAGATCCACTGGAGGTAAACTTTCAGCAAGGAGTGTTTTGGGTTGAAGCTGTGGGCCTGCCTGTAACTTGGGGCAGAGACAAACAGAGGAATCGAGTTACGCTTTATTTCAGCAGCTGTGGTTGGGAAACAGAGGACTCTGGCGGTGAGGGGGACTCAGTGCGGGACTTAAACCTACTTACAGCTGTGTCTTTCATTGTTTCGAAACAAATGGTAAACATGGTGAGACCCACTGGGAGTAGGCTACTACATTTTTGTGTGACTCTGTTTCACATCCTGGACTTGAGGGTACTACTTTACGCAACAGTTGTTAACATGGGAGAGGCTGATCCAGTGTCCAGCCTGGTCAGTCTGGTGTGCAGCAATGTATTTTACTACAGTGCATTGATGGAGAGATGGCCTTCAGTAAACTAGCCTCCATACACACAAGTAACTGGACCATGGTTGTAATAGTTTGGGATTTTTTTATTCCTATATTGCTTTGACTGTGTGTTTTCCATTTCAGTTTAGTTTGTATTACTTTCTAATGCTGTTTTTTTTGTTTAGATTTGGATCTATTTTGTGTATAGCTTAGTTTTAGTGTTAGCTTTTTTGTCTCTATGTTGAATGGCTCAGAGAAAGATCTCAAGCAACTTCTTTAAAAATACTGTATCCTCCGAAGAGTAGCAAATTCAGCATATGAATCACAGACACTTTGTCTCAATACTGTACAGCTGTTGGTCTGTGAAATGCAAATTAACTTCATTACTGTAGCTACAATGTGACTTTACTGTAAGTGTCCATTAATAAGTGTGCTCTCTGCTTGTGTTTTATTCACGGTGAAGGATTTAAACGTGTCGATAAGTCTGATTGCAGGACCAGAGACAACAGATCCAACTTCTTGTAACCTCCAGCCCACCCCTTCTAACCCCAGATGAGACTGCAACAGTCTGCACACATTAGGAATCTATTCATCATAGAGCTTCTGTGTAACTCAAATGGTTCTATATGAAGAACCTATTGCTGTATACTCTGGGTATGTGTTGTAACCAGTATCTGGCTTGTTGCCCTGAAAATAACAGTATGTGTGAGTTTACCGCCCTTTTTCAGTAACTAGTTCATTATGGTGTGATTGAAATGCATTACGCTTTTGTTCGCCACTGGTCTCGTGGAATCGTCTAGTGTGTGCATGCGTTCTGAACTTTGTGTTAAAAATTGGTTGTCCAGAAGCTCTACAGACAGTTAGTTATACTAACTAATCATCTGATTTTCAATGTACAAATGATTGTTTTGGGGTAGATTAAATGGTTTTTATAAAAAAAAATACAACATGAGCAACAATTTGCTTGTACATTTTAATTTGTATATGTATAAAAGCTCATATATGCATACAGTAACACAATATAGCTGCAACAGATAGTGGTCTCTTAAACAAAAACAAACATGTTCATACAATAACTAAAACGCTGCTATAACAGCATCACAGGCAGCTTTACAAAAGAAGACATAGCTTTGGTTTTATATATTATAACATCATTTATAGTTTTGTCATTGGTCCACAGCTGACAGTTCAGAGTGTTCCCAGCCAACTCAGAGGAGATCCTCTCTCTGCTGCTGCGTGTTCAGGAGGACTTGGGTTTGCACTGCCTCAGCACCTCCTGCATGTTGTCCTGGATTTCCACCACCCTCTTGGCCCACTTCTCCCGCACCTCGTCTTCATCGTCCTCGGTAACAGCTGTGTAGGCCATCAGGGCGATGAGGCCTATGTGGAACAGGTGGCCGATGTGTGAACAGCGGCGTTCCATGATCTCAAAGTCGCCGTCGCAGTTGTCCAGGTACACCTTCAGCAGGGTTCTCCCAAACAGCAGCTTGGTGCCCACCACACCACGGTAGTACACATCCAGACTCAGATCACTCTTATCCCTCTCGTAAATCTTCTCATAGTTCTCAAAGTAGCGCTCGGTGTTCTCTGGATCTTTCTTCACCTGAGCCACCATGTTGTTGAAGGCGGCATACTGGTGCTTGATGTACTCCTCGTACTTTCCGTAGGTCTCATTCACCTCGTCGATGCGGATCTTCCTCAGGCATTGCTGATTCTTTTGGGAGATAGTCTCCAGTTTAGAGTTAATTTCCTGGAAGTCCTTTTCTAAAGCATGGCTCTCTTCGCCTTCCAGTCCTTTGCGGGCCACCCCAACCAAGGAGGAGACAATGCCGAAGATGGGGTCGATGGAGGAGGCGAAGGAGGACACTTTCTCCACGCAACCTAGCACCTTCACTGCAGTTTTCTTGATCTTTTCTGAGTCAGCCATCACTGCTGCTGCTCTAATGCCACGGTAAGGTTCACACAAAGAGTCAGGAGGCTGTAGAGAGAGAAAAAAAAGAACCACATATGTTTTAAAACTGAGTCAGTACTCATTTTGCTTGCATTCCCGTCTGAACAAAAGCTAAGAGCTTTGACTAAAGCATCGGTCACACAGGGTCTCAAGTGTCAAACACTGCTTCCTCGTCTTGCATTACCCTGATTATTAAGCTCATGGCTAACTCTCAGGTTGCTGATAGTTTGGCCCATATGTCACCAGTTGCTGCGTGCTGCCATATTGCAGAAGGAGTCACATTACACTCCAATATTTCTCACAACAGGTTGCAACAACAAGGGCTCCTGTTTAACCAATGCATAGAGCCTAAACATGTGGGCAGAAGAAAAGACTGGAAGCAATCAATCATTTCATTAATCTGTCAAACATTGTCTTGATAATATGATGAACTCTTTGGTCTTTAATGTATAAGAAAATTAAGGAAGTGTCAGATAAATATTTAGTTTAATTTTACAAAGGACTCAGAAGACTAGTGAGAGTTCAAACCTGAGAGGATGAAAACTCTTTTTTTTCTTATACCGGCTTAACAAATGACTCAATCATCAGAATAGTGGTTTATTATTTTCAATGAAATTGATCAAGTAATGGTTTTAATTTAAAAGGACATTTTTGTTTTTTTTGAAGCTACATCGTTGCACAGAATAGAGAATTCATTTAAACAATTTAGCAGTTACTGTGTTTTGGGAAGTGAGTTTTTCAGCATGCTGTTCACAAAAAAGCACAACTATGAACAACATATCAAAAGTAGCACTGGTAATGAAAACCACAGACTCTAATCCAACTCATTCTTCTCATAGTTTTGACATTGATCATCATCCTCAATGTTGTCCTGCTGGAAAAATAACTCCGGGACAACAGTGGGTGTGTCTTTGTAGTAACACAAGAAAGACTGGAATCAAACACAGGCTTTACATTTTGATTTGTCATCCTCAATAGTTACGATCATTTCCAGGGGCCTTTTGGACTCTTTAGCTGTGACTTAAGATGTGTTTTCAAGCCTGTCTCTCTCACTTCCTGATTCCCAACAACACACACTCAAGAATCAATCATCTTCATTTCATTAACCCTAGCTGACTCAGCTTTCACACAGACTGTACACATCCTTCAGATCATAGATTCAAGCGCACTGAAACAATAAATGTTCACTCACCAGAGATGAATCTGTTTTTGTTCTTCTTTCTACTGCAGCCGTCTGACTTTCCTCTCCACCATTTTCCTCCCTACTTAAATAAGAACACCCCCCTCCTGCCTGAAAGGGGTGTGAACACGAGGAAGTGACTCATGCATGCCCAGCTCTGATTGGTTGAGGGGAGTTCTTCTAGTTTCATTGCGGCCTTCAGTTCCAATGGTAGGCTGCAGAACAGGCTGCACACACACATACAGTTTCCTTTTCATTGTGTTGTTTGATTGTAGGTCCCCACACCCTCTTAACCAGTATGGGTGACCAGATGCCACAAAGGTGAAAGGCAAAGACAATTTCATATATCACAGATAGTATTATGAAAAATGTCATTAGGATTAAAACAGAGCAAAAACTTCAATCTTAGAAAGTGTATCAGTCCTTTTTCTTGGCAAAATATCTCATTACACTTATAAGCCAGATCCATCTGACAACTTCAGATAGACATTTTGATTCAAGACATAAAAAGCAAAATATTAGGCCTGAATTGCCTGTAATAAGTAAAAATATACCAACGCAGCAAGCAACATACTTGGATGTCTTTATGAGAAGTTCTATCTAAATCAGTTAGAACATCTCATTTCAAGGCCCCTAAGAAGTACATCTCCAGGTGAATGTATAATGAGTGTAATGAGATCTTTATGGGTAGAAATTAGACAAACACACCTGCTAAGATATTTGTAGTGCACATTATGTAAAATTGGTATGAAGATGAGCTAATGCATTTGGATTTTGAAATGACGTGGAGATAAATGGAATTTACTTTTTCATATAGTCTTTGAGAATTGACCAACTCAAAGAACAATGACCAAAAAATATGCAGTAAAGTGCACATGCAGATGTAAACAGGGCATGAATTATAGTTACATGAGTTTTTCATCAGGCTGTTTCTTTACATGGCCTCTGCACAGTGGCAGTGGCAACATTTAAAATATCAAAGTTGTCAGTTCTGTCATTTACGGTTTTTGTTTGCTTTTGTCTGTCATAAAGAGACATCACTTTTAACTTCAGACTGATTTAAGGTAAATAATCAAAGTCAAAAGGAATGCTGAAACTGAAACTGACAAGTTAACCCTGAAATTCAAGAGAAAGCTCAAGAGCTGGTTTTTCTGGAGAAGCATGTGTGTGTTGATGGGTGTGTGTGTGTGCGTGCGTGCGTGTGTATTTATTTTAATCATGTAATGTTTATGATGACGTGTGCTGCTGCCCTCTTGGCCAGGTCACCCTTGCGAAAGAGATCTTGATCTCAATGGGTTAATTACCTGGTTAAATAAAGGTTAAATAAAAAAATAATAATTATATTTATATCTGTAATTAAAACTTCAGTAACAATCCACTCTTGATGTTTTTTTGTTTCAAACTTTTTAACATAATTCTAGCATGAAACGTAAAATGAGCTGAAACACTCTGAATCGTGGAGTTCATGTAAAACAGAGACATCAAAATAATGTTGAAAGGGGTCAAAATAATCAGGTGGACCACAACAAACTACAAGCATGGCAGAAATAAGTGGTTCTCAACTGGTGGCTCGGGATCCAAAAGTGTGTCGCGGAGTTGTTTTCAGTGGATCACAAATGTGTGATGGAGAAAATGCTATGAAGCGCTTTTTAAACTGTTGTCTTTGTTCTGTCTGATGTATTGTACTTTTTATGGTCCAAACTGCAGCATTTTTCATTCATTTTATCTGATTGGCTAAACTAAATTTCAGAAATGTGTTCGCTATTCGCATTAAGGAGTTGGTGGGGGGTTCTGAGGCTGGACGAGTGGAGAACCACTGGCTTAAATGATTTACTGAACTGTAGATACCACAACTTGCTGAGTGATTGATTGATCATTTTTTTAACAGCTGACAACATGATTTTTTATTCCCAGCAAACTTTCAGCACCCTGAAATGTAATCCTGCCACTTCTTCTGGATGTCCTCCCAACTTTAAGTTCACCTTTTCTCAAAGTTTTAGTCTTCATCATCCTCGGTAATATCTCTGTAGGCAGCAGGCTATGATTGGTGTAGGTCAAGGTAAGTTTATCTTTACAGCTATTTTTAGATTCAAAGTTAATTGAAGTCCTGAGTTTGCAAACTAAAAATGCTTTTTTTAACTAAGCAGGCAGAGCGTTTGAGTTGAACAGATATTTAGGGTTGCAATAATCAGATTTATTCTCAACATGTATAGATTTTCGATGAAGTTATAGCCAAATTTCACTTCAATCACATTTAACACAGGCAGTAAACTGAAGATGATTATTTTTGTCTTGTTGTTCAAACCCTGATTCACCAGAACAGGTGACCAGATTCCACAAATATGAAGGAAACAGAATTTAATTTGTCATTTCAGTATCACCGATACTGATAGGTATGTGTGTGTGTGTTGGTGGGTGTGTGTGTGTGTGTGTGCGCACGTGTGCATGTGTATTTAGATTTATATCTGTAATTAAAACTTCAGTAACAATCCACTCTTCATGTTTTTTTGTTTCAAACTTTTTAACATAATTCTTGCATGAAACGTAAAATGAGCTGAAACACTCTGAATCGTGGAGTTCATGTAAAACAGAGACATCAAAATAATGTTGAAAGGGGTAAAAATAATCAGGTGGACCCCCACAAACTACAAGCATGGCAGAAATTAGTGGTTCTCAACTGGTGGCTCGGGATCCAAAAGTGTGTCGCGGAGTTGTTTTCAGTGGATCACAAATGTGTGATGGAGAAAATGCTATGAAGCGCTTTTTAAACTGTTGTCTTTGTTCTGTCTGATGTATTGTACTTTTTATGGTCCAAACTGCAACATTTTTCATTCATTTTATCTGATTGGCTAAACTAAATTTCAGAAATGTGTTCGCTATTCGCATTAAGGAGTTGGTGGGGGGTCCTGAGGCTGGACGAGTGGAGAACCACTGGCTTAAATGATTTACTGAACTGTAGATACCACAACTTGCTGAGTGATTGATTGATCATTTTTTTAACAGCTGACAACATGATTTTTTATTCCCAGCAAACTTTCAGCACCCTGAAATGTAATCCTGCCACTTCTTCTGGATGTCCTCCCAACTTTAAGTTCACCTTTTCTCAAAGTTTTAGTCCTCATCATCCTCGGTAATATCTCTGTAGGCAGCAGGCTATGATTGGTGTAGGTCAAGGTAAGTTTATCTTTACAGCTATTTTTAGATTCAAAGTTAATTGAAGTCCTGAGTTTGCAAACTAAAAATGCTTTTTTTAACTAAGCAGGCAGAGCGTTTGAGTTGAACAGATATTTAGGGTTGCAATAATCAGATTTATTCTCAACATGTATAGATTTTCGATGAAGTTATAGCCAAATTTCACTTCAATCACATTTAACACAGGCAGTAAACTAAAGATGATTATTTTTGTCTTGTTGTTCAAACCCTGATTCACCAGAACAGGTGACCAGATTCCACAAATATGAAGGAAACAGAATTTAATTTGTCATTTCAGTATGTGTCAGGTATGTTGTCAGGTATGTGTGTGTGTGTGTGTGTGTGTGTGTGTGTGTGTGTGTGTGTGTGTGTGTGTGTGTGTGTGTGTGTGTGTGTGTGTGTGTGTATCATTGAAACTAAAATATCAACAATTACTTTGATTCCAATTATGCTACAAGGATTCAACCTCTGCAAAGATATAATGAGACTGATATGCTGATAATAGTGAAATTCAATAGAAGAACAAGGGGGTAAATCTGTAACCGACTTTAAATTTGAATATCTGTCTTTTATTAACTTTTGCAGCAGATAAAAATGAACCTTAATGTGGTTAACAAAAGTCTGCATTCATGGCATGTAACATAAAGGAGCTAAAACAAGTTTTACTTTCAAACAGACACTTAACAAATGTTGATACAACAGATAAAATAATATGGTAACAAATGCTAGTTAATTGACATGCTGTACAGAACGTACTATGATTTATTGATTGATATTTGCCTATAGCTGACGATAAATCTTTTTTATTTTTTAGAAAACTCAGCACTTTGTTTCTGTGTTTTTGTTCACTCGCTCCTGCAACTTTACTCAATATCCTAACTTTAACCACCTTTTACTGAGTTCTTCCTTTTCATCGTCGACAACATATCTTTAGGCTATGACTGTTCCAAGTTAACGTTGTGTAAATTAAGCATGGCATTTCATACCCAAAGGCTTCTGAATTTTCTTGTTGCCTTTTGTACCTGCAGGAAGATTACATGAAGTTCAAGCCAGGTTTTCAACACAGTCCTCTTTGTTGTCCTCTAGTGGAAGTATAAAGGATTACACTGCTGCGTGCAGAAGAATGTACAGACACCAATTTTGCTGCTAAAGAACTCCCACCCTCCAACCCACCCCCCACACAGTTTCCTGCAGGGTCCCTTATTTTAAAGCAACATATTAAGTCCATTGAGGTTTGTCAATGAAGGAAGATTTGTCAATGTAAAATGAATGTGCATCAGAATAAGAAGCATATAGCACATATACAGTAATTACCTTTAAGTATACTGAAAATCACATGACTCCATCAGTTTTATGAAATATTTTTTTAAAGATACTGAATGTTTAAAAATCAAGATATTTGATGTTAATATTCACCTGTATTCAAAATTCCTGTTCAAAACATTAGGAATTCCTATCATCTACATCATGGGTTTAAAATCTGTGTTAACAGCTAACCAAATATTCCTCAGCAGGACGAGGACAAGTCTGTTATGTAAAATCCGGCTTACCGCATAGTGATATGAGACGAGATGGGAAACCATCTGCTGACTTTTCCATGTACTTCACACATGCAAACAAACACACACACACACACACACACACACACACACACACACACACACACACACACACACACACACACACACACACACACACACACACACACACACACACACACACACACACACACACTCCCTGACCCCTGAACCCTCTGAGCTGAGGCCTCTACAGCCTGCACCTGACGAGCTCTGCTGAGTTGTATTACTCTGTGTGATGCTCATTCTAAAGTATTCATAATGATTCCCCTCGTAGAAGCTCTGACAAAGTACTTGATAGATAGATAGATAGATAGATAGATAGATAGATAGATAGATAGATAGATAGATAGATAGATAGATAGATAGATAGATAGATAGATAGATAGATAGATAGATAGATAGATAGATAGATAGATAGATAGATAGATAGATAGATAGATAGATAGATAGATAGATAGATAGATAGATAGATAGATAGATAGATAGACAGATACTTTATTGATTCCGAGGGAAATTGAAAGCACGGTAGCACGGTTTTTAATGTCACAATGTTACAATGTTACAATTCACTTAGCAGACGCTTTTATCCAAAGCGACATACATCAGAGAGTAAGTACAACACTAATCCATTCATACACCGCCACCGAAGCAGCGGGAGCAATGCTGGGTTAAGTGTCTTGCCCAAAGACACATCGGACATGTTGCTCAGCTGGGGATCGAACCCTCGACCTTCTGGTTGAGAGTCGACGACTCTACCAACAGCCTTAAGGTGAATTTGGTGTTTTAAGTATTTGCTGCAGGGAGAGGAATAGCACTGCATTAATCGTCATAACAACAGTCCATAGGTTATATTGTAGATACTTATTAAAGATATTATAATCAGCGACTGACTAGTCAGATAAGGTGACTGATGTGAAACATTTGAGAGTAAAATAAAAACGGTAGTTCATTATGGTCTGTTTTAAATGTGGCAGCTAACGTCTTTGTCAAATGTTTGATGAGTTTTGCCTCCAGTCAGTTTGGTTCCTTTAACAAGGCGGCTGTTAGTACTTAATGAAGGATGTTTTTCTCTGGATAAAGACAAAGAAAATATGTTTAAAAAAACATTTGGGAGCTGTAAAGTGAACTTGCAGGTTTAAGTCAAACACCCTCATTTTCACTTCCATCAGCAGTTATTAACATTAAAGATAATGTAATGTTCAACACCTTGTTTGTGTTTTAAGCTGTGGTATCATCTGAAGGTTCTTCATGCTGTAAAATTAAAGACTTGCATACAATTGACATTCTTACTTTTGTAGTGATACTTTATCAATACGTGGTCTATTTTAAGGACTCCCTCACTGATAATCTATGGGAAAACATCCAGCTGTAGTGTATGCACAAAGTCAAACCCCTTAATGCAGCGGTGACTAGAACTCATTATTTCAAAGTTTTTTAAATGACAAAATCTCTGTCCTATTAGCCTGTTACACTTCACATTTAACACTATTCATAAAAAAATTAAAAGATGCTATTTTGGGAATGTCAAAGGGAGAAGAAGATCCTCCTGCTGACACTGACTGAAGCTCAACACTTAACTCACAAATCTTGAGAATGTTTGACCCCCTTACTAAATTGAATTTTTGATTTTTGTGTGCTCCTGAGCCACAATAAGTGACAAACGTGATTTGTTGAATACCCCTCTCACACAAACATCCCCCCTCTCTCTCTCTCCCCCCCCCCCCTCGCTCTATGGTATTTCCCACAATAACATCCCAGGTCGAACACACTGACGCTGTCATTTTGCCTCTGACCCCTCCACTCTCCCCTCCCTCCCTCTCTCCCTCTTTCTGTCTCTAGCTGCCAGGTCCGGACCAAGGACGAACACCTTCTGGTTTCAGGTATGAAACATAGTATACACATCAGCAGCTTTAACAGAGCAGAGCATTTTGGCAATTTGCAGTGTTTAATGCTTTCATTGAAGCCTGCATGCTGAGCTGAGGTTGACATCTGCCTGGGCCTGGATCGATTGTTTGGTTTCATATTGAGTTTGTACATGTTTATGCACGAGAGTTGAGGGCCATTTATTTCGTTTTGCTCTGTCAACAAGTTTTGATTTGGCCAAAGTTTGAGCCTGGTGTGCTGCCTGTCTGTGATACATAAACATTTCAGGCATTTTTTTGGTTGACTGAGCATCTACTGTAGTTATGAGGGAGGTGTCAAAGCAGTGACAGCAGCACAGCACAGTAAATACTATTAATTTATACATACCTCAACTCAGAAAATAGTGCTTTATGTGTAAGCTTTTTAACTTTAACAAACAAATGAGTTTTTTATAATAATCTCTGAAGTCATTAACGAGATCAGAGTTTGTATTCTGTCACCGCAAAGTCAGGAAAATACATTGTGTCTATTTCATGTTGAAAAATACTTGAAGGATTTGTAAAATCATTCTAAACAGTTGCAGTATACTTATATACATCTATAAACATGTAGTTCTTACCAGGCTTATTAAACTTTGACTTCATGTTCTTGCCTTTTCTTTGCTGATCAGAGATCCTGTCATCACCTCTGATTGATCAGACATGATGAAATACATCAGAGGAGGTCCAGTGAAAGAACAAAAGATGTTTATAGAGCTTCTGGTGTTGGTGGGGTGAGTGATCATTGTAACAGACTGAGGACAACTGCATACCTCTTTTTTTTTTAAAGAAGAAATGGAATATGATCTTATGTTAAAGGTGCACTATGGAGTTTTTATAGAGAAATGTGAAAGTTGGAGAAATGTACAGATTCTGTGGTATATGTTCATAACTCTATATACAAACTGTCCTCAGAGGAAAATGTCTTCCCTGTAACACTGTTTGAAGATAAAATGCTATGCGAGAAGTTATGGTGGGGGGCCCGCATCAAAAACCGTAACTCTCCTGGTTGGTTTTTTAGCTCCAAATAGTGTTCCAGGGACCCATTTTTTCCTTTGAATACATTTTGTGTATTTAGTTCAGAAAACATAGCATAGAATTGTTTCACTTCTCCAACTTTCAAATTTCCCCACCAAATCTACTTAGTGCACCTTTAAGTGTTATGTAAAAAAACTTTAATAAACACACAAAAGGTACATAAGTAAAATGATCCAACAAACTCAAACTTGAATGTTTAAAAACTGTAAAACTCCACCTGAATAATTAAAAAGATTGCCTGCAGGAGGCCAAAAGGACTGGTAATTATTTTCACTTTTTCAGTCAGTAAGCCTCAGATTGATAATGCACAATGTCAACAGACTGAGCACAATTATGTGACCAGTCTCTGCTATGTTTTAGAGTCTTTGGTCTGAGTCACAGTGCCATTCAGAGACCAGACTATGACGACACTCCAAAACCAGAGTTCCTTAATCCGTCCTGGATGGCAAGCATCCCTGACGATCAGCCGCTGTCTGAGGTCACCATGCCGGGGACACACAACACCATGGCCCTGTACGGCGGCGTGTACGCTGAGTGTCAGACCTGGAGCCTGGCCTCCCAGCTCAGAGCAGGAGTCCGCTTCCTGGACGTCCGTGTCCGACATGTCAAAGGGAACCTCACCATCCACCACGGGGTGTCCTATCAGCGGGCACACTTCGGACACGTGCTGGAGGGTGTGGCTGAATTCCTTCAAGAGTTCCAAAGTGAGACAGTGCTGATGAGGGTGAAGGAGGAGTTCAGCGAGACGTATGACATCTACGGAGCTGTGGTCGACTACATCCACCGCTACGCCCACTGGGACCTGCTGTGGCACAGCCGGCTTGTGCCCACCATGGCAGAGGCCCGAGGGAAGCTCATCATCTTGCAAGACTTTTCTGGACCAGATCTGGGGATGCGCTATGGTTCTCTGGACATAGCTGATGACTGGAAGGTATGAAAATGAAGTATATTTTGGTTAAGCCTTGCATTAATAAACTAGTACTTACATGAAAGAAGGAAAGAAGCACAAAGTGGCCAGATGTTACAAAATGTAGCCTACTGGTAGGGACATAAGTAGAATGATTTAGCTTATTGAGTTTGTGGTGCCTCCTTCACCTTGATGAAAAGGACCTAAACAAATGAAAGTGGGTGCCCTCAGATGACTTCATAACTCTTACGTTTGTTCAGAACAAAAAATCAATCTTTTGAATGACTTAACCTTTACTTGTAGGTTCCCACACTCCTGCATGTGGAGGAGAAATGGCAGAGTGTCTATGATCACCTGGAAGCTGCACCCACAGGAAACAAAGGCCAGATTTTTCTCACCTATAGCAGCGGAGCCGGTGTGTTTGCGTACCCCAGAGCCGTCGCTCAGCGCGTAAACCCACAGCTGTACGACTACCTGAGGGCCAAGACGCATCTGAACCAGAGGCTTGGAATCGTTTGCATGGACTTTCCTGCATCTCCTATGATTCAAATGATCATCGATTTCCAGCTAAAAGAGGTCATAAAGAGAAGACTGGCCTTTGACTCAGTCCCTAACAAGTTAAGTTTAAAGTATACATTTTCTTCACTAAGAAAGAAGATGATGAAAAATAAAGCTGTTAAAATCTAAGCTAAAATCACTGTAGTGAATTAAAGATGCAACCAAAGATACTGTAAACAAAATGAATGAAGTTTGGTGCAGTAATAAACTGCTGTTTAAACTTTAAAAGTGTGTTTTAATTGCTGCTTTGACACATTTTGACAATCAACATCATCAGAGAGAGCATTAGGAAACTTTAGTGGAGTCAATTGATTTAGTAAAACAACAATAATTTGGCAGTGTTTGCTGACTTTGCAAAGTTTTTTGGTTAGTTGAGTGGATGGAAGCAGTCACGTTTCTTTGACACAGGGTGGCAGTGCAACTTCTTGGGTGTGTTTGTTGTTGGTGTGACGTTGTCGACAGCTGCCTGGTAGCAAACAATTGTCAACCTTTGCATCACGAACTCACTTCAGATGTAACATAGCTTTTTCAAGTCTCCAGCTGCCTGCTTCATTCTTAACCTATCAGACAGACAGATAGTTTCCCCTCAGCTCTACTATCTTTGCATGGTATGCTGTTGTCTTTAAACATTGATAAATTATTAAATGTTACCCTTCACTATTAAAGGGACCTTCACCACTTTTAAACATCTATTTACACGTCTTGAGTTTCTCCTTTAAGAGGCTCAAACACTGCCCCAAGTGATCTCTTTACTGTCTATCACTTGAGGAAGTTTTAGTTGTGCTGTTTGGATAAAAAAACGTCTCACTTCTGCTTGAGGCTAGCTGCTCAGGATGACACAATCCACAGCTACCATAATGCTAGGATCTTTCGACTGTGGACAGACCAGTTGCATTGTCGGTAATGTAGCTTTTGAATAGGGAGAAAGGTTGCCGTAAAAGAAGACAATAAATATCTTTCTGTTGGATTGAGATGCTTTAAAAAACTGCAACAAGGTTACAGAAGTGCAACACTTAAACAGCTGAGTATCCTTTAATTTGTCATCAACAGAAGCAATCTTTCTTTTGCAAGTCCCAACACTATAAAGTTGTGCAATACTGAATCCTAGAAGCCTTCTTTCAAGGCAGGGTTCAGTTCACATCACAGCTGGATTTCAGTCTGAATTTCCGACATGCAGCGTCTTTTTAAAGGTTTGCATTATTCTCCAGCTAAAGACTCACAACTGGTCAATCATGTTGCTTCCATTGTGAAAACTTGACACATTTTCATGTCTAAGTATGAGGCCCTTTTTTAGAAATCATTTGAGTATTTTGCATCATTTATTTCAGCAGTTTCTTGCATATCTACTGATAGTTGATTGAAATGAAAAAATCATTATCAACCACAAGCAGCTGCATTAAAAGAAATTGTAAATGACAAAATGTGTGGTGGGTCCCTGTGGGTTTAATGAGTGCTGATAATACAGTTTTTACTGTGCAACTGCAAGTGCATCGCTTAGTCTTTTCTGCACCTGACTATCCATCATTTTGCCCCGTGCTTTCCCAGTATCACTTTTGATTTAATTCAACAAATTGCAAAATATTACATTTAAAAGAAAAAGTATGGTTTTCTATTGCTGACACGTGAGAACATGTGACCAGTTGTGTGTTGAAATAACACACTTTGCATGCAGAATGATCAGTCAGATAACAGAATTAGATTTTGATCATGATTTCCTCCTTGTTAAATGCACGGCGTGTTGCGAAATGGTTGTTGTAATTTGAGCTTGTGACAAAATGTGTCAACATCCTGAACAGCAAAGGATGTTAGAGTTGAGAGACTTTAAGATAGGTGACAACTCATGCATAGTGCTACGCTCACTTGGCGAATTCTGGAAGAAGAAAAAGACGCCAAAGTGTCTCGGATCAAAGATAAACAGGTACAGTATAAGCCTTGAGCTGCAAATGCTCCCTCTGTGAATTTCAGTGTATAATTGTGACATGTCTGATTTTAGTCACTGCAGATATGGATGAGTCTCCACAGGTTGAATTCAGGCCTCAAAGCGCCGTTCTGATTTCAACAGTAGGTGAGAAGTCTGTTCTCCATTAAACTTAGGTGTTCCTTTTTTTAAACTCTATACCATTCATTGACTCTGTCTTTCTTCTATTTTTTTTGTAGTTGTGATCACCATTATGTGGTGGGCGGTTATGATAGCCGCCATTGCTCTTGGTGGGTTTATATCTTTTTGATCACTATAATATTTTAGAACTTTTATTTTTACTGCAAGTCTTCCCTTTATCCCACCTCAAATTGTTCTGGTTCCTTACACTATTCATGATAGGGGCTACACATCTGCACAGTTGTCCACTTGAGCCCAACATCCCCATCTACCTGATTGTGTTTGGAGTGACCAGCATCCTCTCTCTAACTCTGACCTCCACTATCAAGAGGTGGGAGAAGAACAGCTATGCCTACATCCTGATATCGTCCTGCATGACCCTCCTGCACCTCTTCAATTTCGCCTGGTTCATTGCAGGTTAGATACTGACATCTGAAAGAAGCATGCAATAAGCTTTAAATGTTTGGTTGTTTTGTGTAGTTATTATTCAGAATAAATAAAGATGTTCTGACATGTTCCCCTGCAGGCACCTGCTGGGTTTATCCTGTATACCCACCCAACTACTCACCTGGAGGAGCTCTGTACTGCCACAAGGCAGTCTACCAGCTTGCCTTCGTTTTCACCACTATAGTGTGGGTCACTATAGCTTGTACATTCATCTGTGGTTGTTGCTTCGCTCTGCTGACATGCTGTGGGACTATTACAGTAAGACGCAGATTGATACCCAACCGTGGCACTTTCTATGGTGCAATTAGGGGTTCTTCTCAAGATTCTGCTGCTGGTGATGTGTGATTTAAATCTTTGTTTTTGTTTTTCAAATGTTAAACAAATTCATCTTAACAAAGAGTTTGACAGGAGTGGACCTATTTACTGATTCTGCTCCTGCTCAGGATAATTTTCATGATCGTATTAATGTTGGTTTTGTTAATTTCATAGTATAGTGTGCACATAGATAAACTGCTACAAGATTATTTTCTCTGAATGTTTCCTGTTAACACTTTAAGAAAGGTGCCTTGAGTCACTCAAGACTTGAGTTTTATTTTTGTAACATTTTATTCATTTTGTGTATTTGTCTTTTTTCTGTATATCAGCTCTGTCCATTTTAACTAGACTATAGTTGTTTCCAACAGATCACTATAGGGCTAGTCTGCTGAAACAGAACAACTGCTATGTTTCCTCATGTACTTCCTGTTTACACCCAAATCAAACAGTTAGTGTTTGAGAAAATACTTTGTAGGATAAGCCTTATTTAGTGGCAGGCTGGCAGCTAATACTTGAGTTTTGCTACTTTGAATAAAGAAAAGATGTCTTTGATTCTTGTCCCTATCTTCTGCTTCAGCAACAAAATGAGGCTCAAACATGGCGACGTTTGCACACAAAAAAGCTTTATACGAAACAAAAACATTTATTCAGCAGAAAAGCTTCACACTACACTCCGATTCAGAAGGCTACTCTTCAAACTGTAGGCACAGATGAGGAACAGATATTTTTTAAGGGCAGCTTTTAATTCAGGCTTCATTGAGGACAACTATCCCAGCTAGCTGGGTCCTTCTACGTCACACACACAACCGACGATAGTTAGCTTCTGGCTAAAATGCATGCTGCGCTCCTCTGACAGGTTACAGCTGGGTTATTTTGCAGTGGAGGTGCATTCATTAAAGCTGCATTGATTTTTTAAGTTGTATTTATGTGTGGATAATAAAGTCGAGTTGAGACTGTTTCGTTCAGCTAAAACAGGAACATGTGGAGCTCCGGCCGCCGCGTCCTTCAGGATCTGCTCGTTCTTCCTGCAGCTCTCAGGAGTTTCTCCCTGACTGCTGCTCAGGTCAGTCTGTAAACCTTCAAACTGAACAAATCAACCAAAATGTTCATCATCAAAACTCTTTAAACTGCTTTAAAGCCTGTAGCTTTATCCGAGAAATTATTCTCGGTCTCAGTTTAATGTGTCAGTAATTGTTAACTCAGATTATGTGGATTAACGCCCCCAATATAAAACCCTTAATAAATAATCATAGTATGATGTGTATTTTAAGAAACATATACTACGAGAGTGTCATGGTAAAATAATACATCGTAGAGACAGAGTTCGTCATGTAAATGACTAATGACTTAACATTATTGTTGTTTTTCTAACGGGCTTTAATGGTCATTAACAAAAAAAAAGCCAATTTAAAATGTGCCTGTATGAAACTTTTTTTATGCCTTCCAAACAGATTCATCTTGCTGTAACAAGTAGTGGTATTTAAATGTGGTATACAAAAAGAACTGGGCCCACAGACACATACTGGTCCACTTGTTCTGATCAGACCTCGTCTTGTAATATTACATTTTAATATGTTTTGTATTTTCATGTCTAATTTTTGCTTATTGAAGATCTTAATGCTGTTTTTAACTGTGTAATGACTTTTGAATTGCTTTATGTATAAATGGTTCTTTGAAAATAAACTTGCATTACCTTTTTAAAGATGAGTTGCAAACACGAAGACATACATGATAGATAAATTAAAGCTCGCTGAAGGTGTCTGTAACCCTGCTTTCGTTTTATAAGGACATGACAACACATATTAAGTGTGTGCTTTATCTCTCCTCAGAACACAGTCGTGGTGGAGCGCTGGTGGCAGGTGCCTTTATCTAAAGTTGGCAGTCCTCCCAGGCTTCATCCCCGAAGACACAGAATCTACAAACTGGTTGAAGACACCAAACACCTTCCGAAGGAAAAGATGGAGCTCATCCTGACGCAGACCGTTCCCAGTGAGCACCTACAGTCTATGCTTTATGAGATCAGAGTATTCAGTGCATTAATGAAACTCTTTGTATGATAAAAAAAACGTGTTTGTTCTGTCAGAGCTTGGTGGTCGAGGAGACACAGTGTTTGTGAAAAAGTCTATTGGCAGAAATAAGCTGCTGCCCCAAGGCCTCGCAGTGTATCCATCACCAGACAACAAGCAGATGTTTGCTGAGGAGTTAAGAGTGTGTATTGCTTTTTATTACTGTCATCTATTTACCGGTACCCTCAAACGTAAAATACAATATATAGTTATTCACTCCGTCACCTTTTTCACCAACAGCTTCTACGTGAAGGAAAGCCAGAGGAAAGAGTGCAAACCCGTACTGGACAGTTGGTGAGTTTTCTTATAAGCAAATGAACGTTTCTAAATCCTTTCCCCTTCTGAAGTGACGAACCTGAGTGATAGTCACTAATACATGAAAAGGGAAACATCAGGTTTTTTTTGTTTTGTTCTCTTTACAGACAGTGGAGTACCTTAAAAGATCCCATCTGAAGATAAACCAAATGCCCTCTGATGAATTCCAGGTCCATAAAGAAGTTGTGTGCCGACAGTTTCTCAAGAAGGTGGACCCCCCTTAAATTTAGTTATTCTTAAAAAATGTCTAATTTTCTATAACTTAAAGTAATTAAAGTTTCTGCTGAATGTAGAGTAATTGTGTAATTGACCTTTCTTAATGTTTTCCTCAGCTGGGAGTTGTTGTTCCAACTAATGCGTTGAGTCTTCCATTCGATTCAGTCAAGGAAGTGGGTGACTACTGGTGTGAAGTAACGGTAAGAATTTTCTGTTTTAATGCAACACGTGCATCACTTATCAGCAAATATTATCTGTAAGTGAATACCCATGCTGTGGGTACCTTATTTAAAAGTTAGTAGAAATCAATTCCAAACCATTAGAAATAGTTTTGTTGTGTTGTGTTTGCAGCTTGTAGTTATACTGTTTTTTGGTGAGAAAAAAATCTTGTAAAATCACTAAGGTACATACATATAACAAATTGAAACAATTTCCTCTGCTGTTTAACTTGAGCCTTCTTTTTTCTCCACTATATCCCAAGAGCACCTTTGCTGTTGCTCTTCCAAAACCTAACTGCATATTTTTTTATCTCTCAGGTGAACGGGATGGACACAGTTCGCATCCCTTTGTCAGTGGTTCCATATGAAGACCAGTCTGCAAGTTACAAACGTCAGCTGAAAGCACAAAAGCTGCAGCTGGAAGCTGAAGAAGTTTTAGAGCCTACTGATGAGGAGGAAGCTACGGCACAGGCTGTTTCTGACGCTGCAGTGGAAGCCGAAGAAGTCTCAGAGCCTGCTGGTGAGAAGGAAGCTACGGCACAGGCTGTTTCTGACGCTGCAGTGGAAGCCGAAGAAGTCTCAGAGCCTGCTGGTGAGAAGGAAGCTACGGCACAGGCTGTTTCTGACGCTGCAGTGGAAGCCGAAGAAGTCTTAGAGCCTGCTGGTGAGAAGGCAGCTACGGCACAGGCTGTTTCTGACGCTGCAGTGGAAGCTGAAGCAGTTAAAGACTCTGAGAGTCAAGTGAGTGAAGATTCAGCCTCAGCAGCTGAAGAAACGGCTGCAAATACACCGACGAGCCAAGACACAACAGCACCACCAAGTGACAGCCCGAAAAAAGATTAAAGGACTACACGAGAAGATATCTACAGAACTAGATTTTGTTTGTCTGTAAAACATATATACATGCATAAAAAGAGCCCAGTGTTAACGGTGTTGTTAAATTACGTTGTTTTTTTTAGAAACTTCCAGGGAAGATGCTCTTTATTACACAGCAACTACAAGAAAAAGTAATTGGGGAGTGCTGCAAATGTCTGAGAACTGACACAAGAAACAGTCATTCGCTTCATGCGGAATCCCCTGCTGTCGATTTGCCAAACATCAGATGTATTCAAGTGTGTTGGTGAAGTTACAGCTATAGACCTATCTCCACATGTAGCCATTTATTTTACTAATAGAGCCCTCTGTTAGCTCATGTGTAATGATGACATATTGTACTAATAGGCAACCTGGCTCATGAGTACACATTGATGTTCTATTTCCTACTTGAGGAGACTGGAAGGTGAAGTGTCGGTGCTTAAATAACGGCCATTAAAAAGGCTCATTTTCTTTTATAAAGACAAAGCTAAAACAAGATTAATATCTACAGGCTTACAAGAGAAAGCATCGTTCTGAAATTCTCTAAAAGTCGGATGTTTAGCAGCATTTTGTTGCACAATTTGAACCAAGGTGATCAAAATCAGAATTGGGACTCAGGAAAAAAACACAGGATTTTTAAGATGCGTAATGGATGCAGCCCAGTTAAAACTGATTTTAAAAATCAGAGTGTAGCTTCAGAACTATCAGACTTCAAAATACCAGAAATACATGTTTGGTTCCTTGCAATTTATTTATTTAACTTTTTCCCCCTCAACATAGCTGAAATTTTGACCCTGACATGAAAAAAAATCTGAATTAAAAAACGATTGAAAGTTCGAACATTTTTTACAACAACATAGAATGTAAAACCTGAAATATTCTCTTGATTTTAAAGTTGTTGATTCAGGGTTTCTCCAGTTCATTTCTGCTTATGAACAAGAGTATTTGACTTGCGCTCGTATGATTGCTGAAGAACCAAACATGTTTTTGTTGAGTCATTTAACAAAAAAATAAAAAAAGGATTCATACATCAAAGTTTGCTGTATGAAAAGAAAGCATACGCGTTCAAAGGAGAGCATTTATATTGGCCACTTCAGGGTCACGTGACATAATCCCTGGCCAAAGGTACCTTAAAAACACGGCATGACATTGTAATGTAGGTACAGCGCCTATATTCAAGAGGAAGTATAACACCTTATAAAACAGCCGACCAAAAGAACATTTTAACACAAATACAGGGGGAGGGAGGGCAGGAGGCGGGATCTGAATGAAGGTTCATATAGTTTCTCTCTAAACACGTTTTCCGGTTGTTTGGGGACTCTGGACAGCTCTACTCTAAGTTCGGAGCGGGGTTTCATCATGTCTGTAAGAGTCCACAGTATGACAATTAGAAACCATATTTTGCCTGCGTCTGCCGGCGGGTTAGCTTGTTATCCGCCCAGTTATTCTTCAGTTCCAACTCACGCTCCTTTGCCTGTGAAAGAAAAAAAAACATCCGGTAGAACTCCTGGTAAGCTTTGTATAGACAACATGTGATAAAAACTGACATATTAGAGGAAGTTAATTTGAGGACAATATATATTTTGATAACTTTTATAAACACATTTTAAAAAGGAAAATGTGACATCTATGGGCCAGATCTATTTTCATCACATTCCAGGGGTGATACATTTCACAATGTTTGGTTTTGAGATAGCAAAAGCCAGAGGGAGTACAAGTAAAAATGTAAGCTCTGAACAACACCCAGCTTCATGCAAATAAATTCACATCCTCGGTCCTTATCCCTACTTTTAATACCATCTGTGGCATGTAAAAAATCAAACCCTGGTCAGTGACAGAAAAACAACAGACCCGATTAAACAGCCAGTAGCTCTGCAACATAAATAAGAAACCACTGGAGAACAAGTAGCTACAGTACATTCTTAGCTTGTTAGAACATCTTCTGTTGGCTCATTGTACAGCTCTTTTCTTTCAGCCGACTGTATAACCCCGCTAGAAATAAAATAAACAACAAAAAAGCTTAGGTTTGCACAGTGCAGACATCGGCATGGCGGTCTACAACCTGGAGCTAAACGTGTGAAGACGTTTTCACAGTCGCTAAGCTGGTAGAGAAAACCTGACTCCATCCTGCTCCTAATTACCTTCTGAATAAAAACCTCTGAAGCCAGGCTTGCACTTGAAGCTCTTGGCTATTTTGATTGCTTTTAGTCACTTCCATAGCTCCCTTCCTCTTTGTGTCACACCCTTTTCTGGTGTCAAAAGAACTCTAATGTAGCAGGATTGCCGCCTACCTGATGATCCAATTTGAAGAAGAAAAACAAGCATCTCTGGCAAATCATTTCGACATTAAGGTGAACAACTCTAGATGAGTTTTGGGACCCGATAAAAAGTGGAGAACAAAATGTGTGCTAATGTAAAATTAAAACATTATGTTCCAATATTAAGTTGCACTCACCTGGTGAATGAGATATGTAATCTGATGCTTGCGTCGCTGCTGTCCTGTAGGCAGTTCTCCTTTTTTCTGCAGAAATTGAAAAAAAGACAAGACGTTAAGTTGAATGAGTTATTAATGTTTTCCTCTGCAAAATTTACAAAGATTCTTGTGACAAATGATGTTATTCCACAGTACTCTCGGAGCATAGCACATCAGCGTGTTTTTGTTTTGACAATGGCAGAGTTATAATCAGGTCACCTTGCTGAAGGACTGCCGGTTCTGCTTCTCCTCCGACACGTTCTTGGTCATCCACTGCTGGTTTCCACTCAGCTGGTCGTCTCCTTTGATCTCTAGAAACTTCACCTCCTCTTTACCTCTGTTCCTCTTCCCTTGCAGCCGCATGAACTGAGGTACATAAAAAAAGATTGTTGTGTGTGTGAGTTGAACAATGTGACTGCAAAGTCATACATTTGTTAAGTCTTATTAAGCATTCCAGATAGAAGAAACAGCAGAAGTCTTACCGCTTCATCATCAAACAGGGCAGACTGGCCCGGCTCTTCGGCTTCTGTCAGCTCAGGGTTAGGTCCTTGGTAGTATGGCTCATTATAATAACCCTGTCGAAAGAGAAATGATTGGGATGTCACATCGTTGTATGTCTGACTTTCATTGGTTTATTTCTATTAAATGTCAAGAGTTAATCATGGGAATTATAGAAAAGATGCACAGAATGGAGGGTTACTGGAAATGCTAGACAAATGTGTGGCTATAATGAGTAGTATATAGTATAAGTAATAGAGGTTTAGGAGCTCTTGTTTTCATTGTCACATTAGCCTCCAGACTGTAAACTGTTAAAAGTGCAAGCCCACACACATCTCGGCTATTCATGGAGTCAAGGCTACTGTTTCCATGACTGCTTTTAGATCTGATGAGCTGTTATTAAAATGATCTGGCAGTTACAAACGGTACTAATTTTGAACTGGATTGGCCCCAACTTATTCTTAAATACTCAAACAAATTTGAAATCACCAATTGGTGTAACACCATTTTGTTGACATAAACAAATAAAGTGTAGAGTACTTAGCAAACCAAGATTACCTGAGGGAAAGCTTCTGGGCCTGCCATGGGCTGTTGATACTCAGGATACTGAGCCCCCCATGAACCCTCATGACTCCCACCAAAGTCGAGAGGAGCATCTGACTGACCGGGCTCATCTTCAGGAGCACAAGGAAGAGGTTCTTCGGGCTCCCGTGGCTCAGGGTCTAAGCTTGGGGCAACTGCCGGGATGGACGGGGTGCTCTCTCCCAGAGAAAAGTAGTTTTGTGGGGTTATGTCCTCCTCATTATCCTGCTCGTCTGTGGCTATTTGTCGAGCAAGCTGCAGAGCGGCTGACTTTGCTGCAGCTTTGATTGCGGAGGGGGAAGCACTAGAACCAAGCCCACCCTGGGCAGGCATTCCAGGCTTGGTTGCTTTGGGTTCTTGGCGCTTGGTGAGTGTGTGAGGAATCAGGATTCTATCGGTCTCCTTCACCATCAGGTTTTTAGGTTGTGGTAGTAGTGAGGACAGGCCTGAACCTCCACCCTAGGAGAGGAAAGAGGTGGATTTCAAGGGGCAGTGCGAGTAAACTATAGGCAAGTTTACACCAAAAGTGAAGACATCAGAACAGAAGATGACAGATGTTATATTAAAGGTAACTCATGACAGTTTAAATACATATTGTGGTTAATAATGTTTATCTGTGGGGTCTCCATGCTGAGCAGGTTCTATGCCAATAAAAGCTTTGCTTGTTCATTAAACCATCTAGTATGAAACGAACGAGTCAGAAACACATTGAACAATGCCTACCTGGGGTTGAGGTTTTTTCTTTGCAGGTTCATCATCATCTGAGTCCGACTATGAGCAAGAAATACACAGATTATCAATTTACTACCTGATCATCCACCACAGGAGCTAATATGCATAAGTAAATATCCAAACCGTCTCAGTACTCACATCCCGTCTCTGGATCTGTGGTATAGTGATCTTGACAGGCTCTGTTCGCTTCCTTGGCTTAGGAAGACTAGCAAATAACCCTCCTCTAGATGGCTGAGGATCTAGGTCATCGTTTGCAGTTTTTTCCTCCACAGAGGACTTCACTTTTGTCTCTCTGCTATGTCCATAGTTTCCTCTTGCCGAGCTTGGCTTTTTAGGAGCAGGCAGGAGAGAGAAGAGCCCACCTGCGCTGACTTTGCTCTCCGCTGCGGCAGATGTCGAGGTTTCCTCTGAATCACTGTCATCACTGCTGCCATATGCGACTAAAGCCATGTTTTTATAATGTTATTATAGATTACTGATCTGCAGTGACTCGTGGACATGGATTACAACTTCCCCCTGGTTTGGTAGTAAGAAGCCGTACTCACACTTTCCGACGAGATTACTTCAATAAAAGGTAGGATACTTGTTTATCAATATAGCGACGCAGGTAATTCAATTATTCCAGGGTGAGCTGTAGTTTCATGTAAAACAGCGCAGGTTTAAAAAAGTGGGCTTAGCAGCACGCTCATTAAATGAAAGAGCTGTCCCAACGCAAGCTAATGTTAGCCAGGCCTCCGCGGCAAGTGGTGCTAGCTAACAAGCCCTATCCTTTTTCATTTAATTAAATTCGCCTCAGTTGTGTAATTGCAAATAACACAACATCGGTTAATGCTGTATCTATATTTTTGCCACAAAGCGATCCTAGTCTAGTCCCTTTACTTCATCAAAACATTCGCCTCCATCATTGATTGAAGAAACGACAACTGCGCATCTTTCTGCGCACATTTTTCTTCTTCTTCTGTTTGGTATCTGCAACTTCGTGGAATATGCGCCCCCAAAGGACTGAGTGTGTAACCCGGTGTAACCACATTAATTTACAAAATCAAAATAAAAAAATCTTGTTAATTTTTTGGTAGCATAAATATTAATTTTTAACATAAATATTTTTTTTATAAAAACGTGTTTTAATTAACGTGGGCAGGGTTAAATGTACCACTAATGTGTAATATGAGACTCCCCTTAAAAACCTTATGAGTTTACCACAGAACACACATTTAAAAAACCTTTCCTTTCAGAATAATTAAAGTACTACCATCCTGCTTTAAAAAAAAATCCTGATTATCTTGATTAAATGTGCTTGGTTCAAATGTATCATTATCGTATTTCCTTTGTGTATATAGTTCACGTAGGTTGACAGATTATTTGTTCAGCCCTAGTACCAGGATTTAGCCAGGATTAAAAACACACAGACTTTAATCATTGCACAGGGAGTATAATTTGGCCTCTTGGAAAATTAACCTGGTCCGTTTACTTTAAGCTTGAAGCAGTACATTAGTGTTTAATCCATGACTATCTAATTAACAAATCGCTTGTTTTACATAATGTTTTTAAAACTCTACCTCATGTAAATTAACCCACCTGTCACATAACTACATTTTTTATTATCATGTTTACCTCAGCATCTTTTGCACTACTAACCACTGCACTATTATTTTATTTAGTCTTGTACATATTAGTCTTTGCTCATTTGTGTTTATTGTTGATATTTAACGTTGTACTTTTGTACATAGAGAGCACAGTTCACCGAAGTTAATTTCCTTGTGTGTGGAAGCATACCTGGCCAATAAAGCTAATTCTGATTCTGATTCTGATGTTTTTGTACCTACAATACAGGATTTTGGCCAGCAGGGGCGCTAACTGCACAGCTTCACCTGGTGCTGGGGGCGCGTCTGCAAAGTGGGAAGCGGGTTTCGGTTTCAAACCCAAACAGTGCGAGGGAAGAGCAAGTGGCTCATGCGTTAACGTTACAACCAAAAACTCAAAGCATTCAGTCGTTACATTTCAACGTTACCTGCACGTTACGCGGGAGTGTCGCTATCACCTGTCGTGGCTACTGTTCACAGATTCTACGGGAAAAAAGTGACCCGCGGCGTCTACGCTCCAGTTTTTCGCGCCTGGTTTTTATTTTGGATGTTAAACTGAGACTCGGATTGTGTTCTGCAGGTGCTAACCATCCGGATATCGTACTGCTTTAATTCAGCGTATTCCTGACATTAAAAGCCTTTTTCTGCAAGGAACATGCCGAGGTCCAACAGGCAAAGAGAATACAAACCTGGAGATCTTGTGTTTGCTAAAATGAAGGGGTATCCACACTGGCCTGCAAGGGTAAGCACCCAGCGTTGAATATCTTGTTTCCAGCGTTGGTGTTTGCAGTTCATTTCAGCTTCCCTCCTGCCTGCTCATATCACCTGTTTGCCCGCGAGGCCTAATAGTAGTTGGCGTTAGCTACCATGAGTTAGCCTAGCTCGGTCGTGTCAGCTAACTTTACCTAGCATCCGAACACGGCTAGCCAACTGTAGACGGCTGCACATTTCTTTCGGGTGATTCATCGTGCAGACAGACATCTCATCTCCCAGCTTGGCCAGATGAATATGAATGTGTTATTTAGCTTGTGTCTTCCACTAACCCTGCTTTCCATCTACCGCTTTCGTGCACAGGGGGGCCTTTTAGGCTAATTGATCGTAACCGAATGTCTGCTTCGAATTAACGACCATGTAATACACATGTAAACATCTCAGTAGGAAACTTTATTTCATCGTATGAGTTTCAATAACTGAACACCGACACGAAGCAACATTTTCACTTTGCAAAGTTAGTGCTAAGTAACGTGTCCTCCTTTTTAATAACTGTTGCATTACAGACTACACATGGCTGCGTGTGTAGCCATATGCTTTGGTGCTCTTTGTAAACACGCCTGTCTGCCCACACTTGATGCAACAAGTAGCGCTGTTTCTGCTCGTAACATTTAATGACTTCCATTACGTTACAAATAGCTCAACGCTTGCATAAACAGCGGTATAACGTAATGTCTACACGCTATACAAATACACAGTTAGCTGACGTTACTGCCAGTGTTTCCTATTAACTATGAGCCTAATAAGGTTACAGTATGTTTCCCTCTGACGTGAAGCCCCATCACAGCTTCATTAATCTATTTTTCAAACGCAAAATGATTAAAAAGACAATTCTTTGCAATATTTTCGTGCCTAGATACACAACCTGAACTGAAGAATGTTTAAAAAAAACATTCAAGTTCCAGCCACCACTGACCTATAAAGCTGTATTATATTGGATCAATTAATACAGTTGAAAGACAGAAATGATTGGTTCTATTGCATTAAATAGAAACATATATGGATATATCTGGATAAAAGCTTTAGAATCTGTAGAATCATCCATAAAAGTAAAGTCAGTTTTTAGGATTGATCTTGGCCTCTTCCCTCCTTTTTCTCAGTTGTATCAGATATGGACCATGTCAGTAAGCCACAGGCCCTGCCCCACCTACCACCTACTCAAACTGTTGACACTTGTGCCAAAAGGCCTGTCGTGCAGGGGCAAACAGACGTCATACTTAGCCAACATAACAGTGCTTTCCTGTGGATCAGTGGATTGCTGCACACTTTTTTAAAACACTATTAAACATTGCCAGAGTTTTGCAGCCAAGCTGTGAACTGTAACGATGTTAAACATGAGAAGCCAAGCAGCAAGTGTTTTGACCCCTGTTCTTACAGTTTCTAATAGCAACTCATCAAGCTGACCTATTTTGATAACTATCGTTTAGCAGTTCATTGTATACATTGAGTTGCAAGGCTGTCCAGGCCTAATAAAGCATTACAAGTTAAACAATGCATTTTAGTTGGGGGTTTTTTTCATTTACAGATTGACGAGTTACCTGAAGGAGCTGTGAAGTCTCCCTCAAACAAGTACCAGGTGTTCTTTTTTGGAACGCATGAGACGTGAGTAAAGTTTGTTTCATGGTTTGAATCTATTTATTGTATGCTCATTCTCTCCAGATGATGAACCCTGTGTAATGGACAACTCTTTGATAAATATCTGGAGACATGAAATGAGATCTGTTTTTGTGGCTTTGTCCGATATAACACAAACATATCATCGTCCTTCCAAGAAACATCCAAGTCTAATGAAAACTAATTTCTAATGCGACTGCTGGTATCTTTCTGAACTAGCAGAGTCAGCTGTTTGTTGTTTGTGTGGCCTTTACAACTGCAACAATGATATACGATAATATTCAATGCCTGATCTTTACTTGAGACGATGAGTTTCAAAATAATAATTTGAATACCATCTGTCAATCAAAACTATTTATTTCCTTTCCATTAATGTGTTGTAATTTATCCAAATGTTAAAATAGATTTTCTATACTGTGTGGCACACAACTTCAAAAATGGATTTTGTGTCATTGTGTTTACAGTGTGTGTATATAACTTATTTAAGTGATGTGAATATTCTACTGTTTGACCATCACAGGGCGTTCCTTGGGGCTAAAGACTTGTTACCGTATGATGAGAATAAGGAAAAGCTTGGAAAACCAAACAAGAGGAAAGGGTTCTCTGAGGGACTCTGGGAGATAGAGAACAACCCCACTGTCACGCATGAAGGCTACAAGGTGTGTGTGTGTGTGTACGACAGTGACCATGTGTGCACTGTGTTGAGTAAATCGTTTCATTTCTGTGTCCTTGGCAAGGTAGGAGAAGATTTTGGTTGATTCCTGGTGGGGGTATAGGAAACAGGGAGCAGAAAGATTGAATTGCAAAGGAGTAAAAACAGAAAGACCTTTTCTTAATTTCACTTCATTTTCTGTTGCTGTGTTGCTTTTCTACACAATGCAGCTAAACACAACTAATCGGCCAACCGTGCATTGTGTGTTTATGGCTTGTTTAACCAGCAAGCAAAAAAAACTCAAGGCCATTCGTCCCCTCTTTACCTTTCTTTGTTTGTATGGGCTATTAGTACAGCAGAATATTTGGGTTTAGTGCCAGAAGATTTCACTGTTTCACCAACACAAGACAACATCAAGGTTTTGTGTAGTGCTCTGTTAGGGTTTAACTCTTAAAATATATTTCCCTTAACATTTGTAATTTTCCCCTCAGTCATCAAAGAAAGAGAATGCATCAGAACCAGCAGGGGATACCGGTGGTTCAGAGAAACCTGAAGCTGAAGGCAGCAGTGACGAGGATGAAGGGGCCCTGGTCATCGACGAGAAGAACGAGAGGGGAGGAGCCAAGCGAAAAGCAGAGGAGTCCACAGAGGTAAGATTTAGTCTTTGTGCCTATCAGAAACCAACTATAGGGCCTGATTGTTGAGCACTCTGATGTCTGTAAAACCTTCTCTTTCTTTTTAAGGCTTCTTCCAAGCGGCCGAAAGATCCAGAGGCAGGAGGAGACTCTAAAGTAGACGGCAACAAGTTGAACACAGAGGCAAAGCTCAATGATGTGGCAGCTCCTAAGGCGGTGGCTCCCTCCTCTCAGAGCGAGTCAAAAACAGAGAACCAGGAGAATGCTGCAGCAGGAGGCAAACTCACAACCGAGAAGGTGAGACATGCACATGGGCATTGTTGTTGTTTTTTCAAACCTGGAAACATCAAGTTGTGGGGACTTTGATACGGGTCAAGATAACCAGTGTATTTTTTTTTTTTTGGGGGGGGGGGGGGGGGGTATTGACCCATAAAATGATACATTGTATGCATATTGTGAGAGAAATGGTTTAACAATTGCTCTCCACTGTTCTCTCTGCAGCCTGTGACAGACAGTGCTTAACGTCAAAACCAACAGGAGAAAACCAAGAACCTTCTACGCTTTTGGAATTTGAGCATCAACGTGATTACCTGCGGGGTACCAGGTTTCAGTTGTTTAATTAATAAGAGAATTAAAAAAAATAACCTGAGTGTTTATATTGAGACATCAACAAATCCTCATATGCCATTTTTGGGATATCATATATCCCAAAAACAAAACAAAAAAACAAAGTTTGCTAATCTGATTTCAAACAATTACAAGGAGCACATTGAGGCTCATTTATAAACGGGATTTTTGTGTGTATATATATTTTTTATTTCTAAGTGCAATTACAAAAATTACAAAGACTGAATGCTCGGTGTCAAAAACACGTTTCACTTTCGAGGGAAAACAACTGAATATATGATAATAATAAAAACATTTTAACCACAAAAAAAAAGAAAAAAGCTCCAATTTGATGGTTTTAAAACTTCGATATTGTCACACATGTTCTGAGCTTTAGTTCATAGATTTAAAATAAAAATCACTTTCATCTGGTTAGCCTAGCTTCTCCGCTTCATCTTCAATCATATATTCAGACAGTGGATTCATGATAAGTTGCACCTTAAGAGCCCCCCCCCTCACCTTCCATCGCTATGGTGTAGTTTGTGCTTCAAGCAGATGACCAAATAATGTGCTTCATTAAACCAGAATAAAAAATATGTCACGCCCATTGATGGAGATACTATTTAAGGATTGAGACAGTCACTTTGTAAAGCCCCTCTGTAACTTTGTTTGCTGACGTGTTTATTGAAAGCTGAAAGACATTCCTGGATGTTGCTGGCTCTTTGACGTTTGAAAGTCGAGCTGTGCTGTCTGTTGATGGTCAAAAGTTCAAATCCGTCACTACGTTTACGGAAACATTTTCTCAGTCAAGTTCTTTAAGTCCATTAACATCATTTTTCAATTTCATGTCACTGTGATTTATTATTCAGCTCATCTGAATGCATTGCTTGATACTGGACATGTAATTGTGAAGAATTGCATTCAGTAATTGATTGTACCAAATATTTTCCACTCTTTTTTTTCCCCAGCTTTGACAATGCCAATTTATCTAACACACATTGAGAAATGACAAGAGAGTAATCCACCCTTTTTTTTTTATTTGTAACGTTTGTTTCTAAGCCCTCTTGACTGGAATATGAGGCTATTCACTTCAATTGTCTGATGATTGTTTTTGGTGTGAAACAAAAAGTTGTGATGTTTTACAGATGTGTTTTATTTCTTGATTTGTGTAGAAAACATGGTGTGTTTTTGTTCAAGGATCAAACGTTTTCTTAACGCTTTCGCCCGCTCATCCATGTTACCAGGAGTTCATCGCTTGAGTGTGCATTTGTGTATTTAGCAAAGTGAGCCCACGGTAAATAAATTGATGAACCTAAGTGAAATCTCAGCTTTGAAAAGTGAAAATAATCCTGACTGCTGATAAATGAACAAAGTGGCCCGCTAGAATCTGGAGTTTTCACGGTGTAATTCTTGATTTGGATTTCACTGTTACTTTTGGAAGCTGTCTTTCATCTTAATCTGCTGCTTAGTTCACTGTTGTAGCTGCCAGTCCATTTAATAAACTTGTCAATTACAGAAAAATAAAATGTTTGTCATTTATGTTCCATTTGTAGTTTCTGTCACGACTTAAACTTAACAATGTTAGAAGCACAAAAAAACAAATTCTCCTCACTGTTCTTATGAACCAGTAAGGTTGCCATGTTGTGAAGAATCTTTTTCTCTCTCTTTTCATCCTTGTTATAAAATTATAAAACTACAGTTGCACCTTTTTGTGCACTTGTCACAAATCATTTGATCCCAAGAGAACCCTCCGGCTCAGCTTGGGGCTTTATGGCTGAACTAGTTCTGTTTTTATGTAACATGGTCTGACAGCTTTGAATTTGTCCTGGAGTTTGTTTCTCATGAGCTCTTTAAATATACTGTTTGGAAACTAAATGTTTTAATTCCACATTTATTTTCCCTTACATAATATCCATGAGATGCTGCCCTGCCTTAGAAGTATTGATTTATGTCCATCCTCTCTGGCAGCTGGTGCACATTTCACAAGATTAATGACTTCCTCAGCATGCCTACATGTTCGATGGCAGTTATTCTAAAAACTGTAGCCTCTCGTCACTACGGGAGCTAGAAATATCATTCACCCTCTTTGCAGTAACAATACAGTAAAGCTTGATTAAACTTCACAGATCTACCCACATGAATGCTCCCACCAATAAAAAGTGCCAAGGTCAACTTACAGATGACCAAACTTCAGAGCTAAAAGTGTGTAACCAGTTTCTCTAAAATTGCATATTTGAACGAAAATCATCTTCTTTCCAAGTTGATTCAAATGTAATATCCTTCTTCTTTTTTTTTTAATAATCACAGTTGTAAATACTTCTCTCACTTTTTAGTTCATGTAATTTGCTATGAAAAGCATCTATTTTCTTTTTACATATAACATTTAGTATGACAGGTAAAGCTTAAGAATCATGAAGGTCATCTATCTTGCAGTCGGTGGCATCTATCCTTCCTTCATATCAGCTATTTATTTCTACTGTCCACTTAGCGATGCATTGGCTAGCCACTGCGCATGCGTGCAGTCAGGTCTCAACCTCCAGTCCGCGAGGCGGCGCTGCCTGTTGGTACTTGTGTCAGCGAGCTGCCTGCTGCTACATGTGACATTGACATCAACAGAGGGTAAGATAAGTCTGCATGTTATGTTGCCAGCTCGTGTTTGTCAGAAAAACCCCTTAGCACAATGTTTATTTTAAGATTTAAGATATGCAGAAATTCTGTTGAAGATTTTGAAATGCTTAAAAAGATGATGTAACCAGTGTAACCCAGCGTTAATGATAGCTTCTCTGAAAGCTAATGTTAGCATAGCTTCTATTAAGGTAGATGAGTGTTTTCAAGGAAGACTCGGCATCTGTTAAGCTAACTTTCTCTCCTTTTTCTTTTGCCCCCTGCAGCACAATGAGGCTGACTGCTCTCCTATCGATGGCAGCCAGGGTTGTTGTGCCCAAAGATTACCGCTACGGCACAAACAGACCATGGACTGCTCCCGCGAAGAGGCTCAATCCTGCGGGCAAGAAGAGGAGAAAGGTGTTTGTGGAGCCCATAGCTAAAGAGGACTGGTCCTTGTTCAAAGGCGACCAGGTGAGTGACTTACAAAACACAGTAAACTCAAAGTCTTCTTAAGTCACTTAGGTCAGATGAACGTTGTTTAGGTCTAATGAATCCTCACCATTGTGGATTCTTAAATAGTCCAACATCAGGAAGCCATCTGCACTTAATCGACTGTCAAATATTAAGTCATGTAAAGCGCATCAAACTCTCCGGAATGACTCTTTTCAAGTTGAATCTTTGAAGCTAAAACGTGTTTATGTAAACTCTGAATGAGAGGGGTGTGTTCTTCTGTCCCTGCTCCCTGTGTCTTTTACAGTGTCATCTTGTTCTTATGATGTTATTCATTTGAATTATTTAATTCGTTATTACTCATTTGCTATTATTACCACTATTTTTTGTGGACTGTAAAGCACTTTGGTGGACACTGTTATTTTAAAATCTGCTTGATATCTTTTTAAATCCAAAAGATCTTTAAGAGGACTGTTCTTAAAGATACATTAAACTATTTACACGGGGATTTACAGTTTTTCCACCAATATAAAACTTAGTGTAGCCACCATATGTTACATGGTAGTTGAAGTATGCGGTTATTAATACACCAACATTACACTATAAGAGTCTTTTGGATGGGGTTTTACTACTTGACGATGTTTTGGTCAAACATGCATTGCCAATGAAAAAGAAAAAAGTTATTGCATGTTGTGTAATGTTCAATTTCTCATGTGTTTCTCAGGTTGAGATCCTTGCAGGAAAGGACAAAGGAAAGCATGGAAAAGTGATTCAAGTCTTCAGAAACAGAAACTGGGTCATGCTGGAAGGGCTGAACACGGTAAGAAAGTGATGGTTCTGTCAAAGAAAACAGACATGTTATAGTTAACTTTAAGGGTATTAAGTGTCGAAAATCCCACACCGACTAATTCTGTCCCTTCTTGATCTACTCACATTTGTCTAACAAGAAGATCAGATGCAGGTTAAATTGTTGTCAGTAGATTATATCTATTAACACTACACAGAATATTGACACTTCAACAAACACTTTAACCTGAGACATGCAGAAATGACACCAACTAAATTCTCTTGAACTGTGGAGCTGAATTTAACAGTTCAGTTGTTAATTACGTACCAGTGGAAAAAGCCATGATTCATGTTTCAGCTCCACCAGATGGAGCCAGATGTCTGGAGTCAGGATGTTACTGCCCTAAAACACTGTATAAAAGCCATTTGGCTGCCACCTGTTAGGTTTCAATCAATGAACTATTGTTTTCTGTTTTAGCATCACAGGTATGTTGGTAAAACTGGTGATTACCGAGGGACCTATATCTCCAGCGAGGCTCCCCTCCTGCTTCGTAATGTTGCCCTCGTTGACCCCTCAGACAGGTACAGTAAACCTTGCTACGCTACGCTGTTATTCTGGCAAGAAATAGTTATGAAAAGGAGAAATTTAGAATAATGCAATAAAAACTTTTTTTTAAAACAAAGAAAACAATCCGTAATGCATGGTCCTATTGGTTTGGTATGCATGGTTTTACACTATCAGTAAGAGAAATGCTGAATTATAACAGTCTTCAACCTTTTCAAAATATAAAGGGAAGAGGCAAGTGGTATTGACTAGAGATAATAGACAATAAACTCAGTTGTGATGTGCTGATATTGATTTTCCAGGAAGCCCACTGATGTGGAGTGGAAATTCACAGAGGAAGGCGAGAGAGTCCGAGTGTCTCTCAGGACAGGTCGGATCATCCCAAAACCTGTAGTAGAGCGGCGAGACGGCATCGTACCGCAGCAGTGGAAAGGTTAGTGTTTATGTGTGTTGGGATTGGAGGGACATTCTTTTCAGTCACCAGTTTATTCCCTTTGTTAGTGAAGAGTCAGCACAAAAAAACGGCTGTCTCTCGTTTTTCCACCCTGTGCAGACATGAATTCTAAAAATATTTTCTGATTGATGCAGATTTTAAAAGTGTTAGAAAATCGTTTTGTTCCGGGCTCTAGATTCATGAGAAGTGTAAACTTACCAGAACTTAACAACCTTCTCTGCTCATTGTAAGTCCAGGGTATGCTTGAAATCAACTTGTTTGTGAGAATGATCACAAACATCAAAAGAAAAAGGAGTTTACAGGATTTCAAACATTCTCATACAGAGGTGTGAGAAATGAAGTGTTTGAATAGGACGGTTTCTCTTCAAAAGTATTTTTCCTTTTGAACTTAATTTTATTTCTAAACATTTTTCTGAAAATAGTTTTTGAAGAATAAAACCAAAGCAAGATGAAAAAGTTCAACTGTAATCCTTTTTACAGATTTTCACATCTGGTCAATTGTTGCATGACGTTAATACAAGCCCATCCCAATTTAAGGCCAGTCCGTTTTACTAGCCTGCGTTTGCTGCACGTTTTGACAAATAAAGGCAGCTCTCAATTACACTGTAATTGATGATATCCAAATTATGTCCAATGTTAAATATTATTTCTGTTGTAAATTTACAGTTGTGTAGACTTTCCTATTTTTGCTGTGTATGAGCTTGGTTTGAAGATAATGAAAGGCCTGTCTGGTATTGAAGCCTGATCCAAATAAAGGCAGGGTAACTTCATAGACTGAAGTCAATTATAGCCTGGGCTATTAACTGTTTTACAGTAATATAGTTTCCCTTTGAAAGGTACAAGACTTGCTTGAGTCTGGGAAGTTTCAGAACAGACATAAAATCAAGAGGAAAGCACAAAACTTTAAAAATAATTAATATTCAGCCAGTATTCATCCCATCCATGTCCATCCAAGTATTTAAATGAACATTTATACACAGTCATTTTCAACAGTGTAAAGAAAAGTCTCAAAACGTAACTGTTCAGGTGCATGCCTTTGTTATGATAAAGCTGTTCCAGCAGTACATGTTTTAGGTATGTGACTGGCTTTTATCTCTGCTCACACAGATGGTCCCAAAGACACTAGTCCAGACGACACTTTAGAAAAGACATACGTACCATCTCTGAAAACCCTGGAGGAGGAAGTCATGGAGAAACTGGGCATCCAGGAGAACAGGCGCCACCAAAGGTCCTACTGGTACTGACCAGAGAAATCAGAGACAAGCCATATTGTGCTATGGAGTTTCCACTGGACCTCGGAGGATCTTGTTTTGATTGGAGTCAAACTAATACATGAAAGAAAGACTGAGGATTCGAGAAAGACCTCTGGACTTAAAGCAGTGCTACATGTTAAGAAAATAACAGCTTTGTGTACATGGGAGAAGAAGACAGAGCTGATAACAAACCTCAACATTGTTTCCTTAATGGCTCCAGCTGTAGTTATTCTTCGTTTCTTACTTTGTAATTTTGTGAATAAATGTCAGACGTATACAAGTATGATGGGTTATTTTGCTGGGGAGTTTTATATTTCAGTTCAGGAACTTGTATTTTTAAACAAACACATTTAAAGCTTTTTATTATTAAGTTAAGAAAAATTAATGAAGTTTTAGGTTAACCAAATCTGAAAGATTAGGTTTTGATTTACACGCAATAAAGATGAAAAGGTAAGTTTTGCAGTTTTCCGTAAACCTTGCACATACTGTTATTTATTCAGCAAGAATAAGACATGAAGGAAACCAGCTTTTCAGTAAAGATAGCAGTGTAGTTAACTTGTATGTGGGCCAACATTCAGGGAGCAGGGGCTTCTGTCCTCCAGAGTAAAAGACTAAGTATATGTTGTACAATGATTCAAACATACTGTATAGTCTGCATGATTGGAAAATGATTCTGGTTATTGGCATGGATAATAATGGTTATAATCATTTCAGCCTGTTTGGATTATTTATACGGCTTGAAATAGTCATATTATTTTACAGAGGCCCAGACGTGCTGCTCTCCAAAAACTAAAAGCCTTCAGACAAATGAGCCTGTCTTTCCAAAGAGTCTGGGAAACCATGTGTTGAAGGAAACAGTCTGGGAGGAGACTACACACACTGGATGGTTTTAACCAAGTTCTCAGTCACCTCATACGACTCTGTAAACTGGCCCTTGGTGTTGTTACTGTGATGTCTGACGGGCTTAACATCAGGTTTCAAACATGACCTCACTCTCGGGTTTATGACCAGTTAAGTTCATTTCTATGATATGACTTAGCTAAGAAGACTTAACGGTAAAATCACTGCATATCTGGTAACATTAATAGATAACGTACAATTTTTTTCCATTCACTCAACTTTTTAAAATGTGAATCTAAAATCTGTTTTTTGAACAAAATGAGCCTAAAAATAAAACCAAAGTCCATTCCAGCAATAACCCATCAAAAAGTGAGAGTATAAAAGCTTTTACATAACCTCATTCAAATTCTCATAGACATTTAAAACAGCAATAATTGCAAACAAAATCTGACAAACAATTGATATTGTCTATTTTTATTAATATTTAAACTAGGCAGTAATATGTATAAGTCGGTGCATCTGGAATTGAAGTTCATAAAGGATTACTGATATCAGGATTCGGGTTATAATGGTCCTTGTGTCCTGCTAAAACAGGTCAAAATGTCTGACGCAGAGAGGATCTGCTAAATGTCATAGGATCTTTTTGTACCAGCTGTTGGCCCCTCTCTCTCCAGCTGGTTAATACGTTCAAACTCTCAATAGTGGAGAGTGGAGACTTTATGGTATAAAGCTTTTGTAGATGTCAAAAGAACTTTACACAAACCAAAAGGATCCTCTGGTGACTAAATGTAACAAAAAATAAGTTATTATCAGACACAAAATGACATTACAGTTTGAGTAAGTTTGTAAGATTCTGATGGCAGAAAAGGAAATTATTACACTTTTCATGACTAAAAATAACAAATATTTATGTAACATTAAAATTAGTTTTTGTATCTAAAGAGGAGCAGCTCCTCTTACATGTAGTCCAATGAGTAGTCCCCCATTATAACATTTTTCATCCAGCAAAATACACTCAAGCTGGCCACACTACAAATTTCAGGCCCCATTTGCCCCCACAACAATTGGAGGGGCGTGGCCTAATTCCAGTCTTATGGTATCCATTAGAGAGTGGGAAAGCATCTTGTCAGAAGATCAAAATCAACTGAAAACATTTCTAAATTCCTGCCTATGGCCCTGATTTAAATCTAGTTTTCTCTTTTAAAAGATCTGACACAACACACAGAAAACCCACTTCACATAAACTGCCCATTAAACACCCAGTTGATCAGTATCAAATTCTTTAAGATCATCCTGAGCTGTACTTTTTTCTTTTGATACATGACGTCCATTTCCTTTACTGTCTCTTTTTTTGCAGTCGCTGGTTAACAACTTGTATTGATTTACCGTAAAGACAGTTTTACTTGTTGCCAAGTCTCCAGCTGGAGAAGCGACTAACTTTGAAGCCAGGTGTGGACACAAAAAAAATGATGTGTCACAGATAATATAACAGCCTCACAATTTCACAGTGGCTCTTCATACCCTAATTTCTGGTCAGTGCAGTAACATCATGCAGAAAGCATGACTAGTGGTGGGTTTGGCTGGTTAGATGAGAGAGGCACATTTCCCAGACTCGTCCCTCCTGAACCAGTTTGCCTCTCTGCCTCTCTGCATCCAAAAGGGAATAAAAGGCGCCGTCAGCGGAAACAGGGTTTTGAGGTTTTGTTTTTATGGGAGGAAAAATGATTCAAAGGCTGGTTGTCTTTTCTGTCATTGGATGGGGATTTCAGTCTGGGATTAAAGCAAGGTGATGTGTAACAGTCTTGAAGTGGAACCTTTGTGTCGTTTCATTTGTCTTTGCTGTTTCCATTGACAGCGCACAGATTTATGTCAGTCTGAACGCGTAGGGTGGACAGAGCTTTAAGAATGCTCATCTTGTAATTTCTACCTTGTGGTAAATTCACAGCAGTTCTGGTAACCCAGTTAAATGAAACCACTTAACATGACTCAAGCAGAATTAGGTTTACATAAAAATAAACTGCAGGCTGTGTGCTCTTTATTTCAGCTGAGTCATTTTTGCTTCTCAGCCACATAAACTAATGAATCCCACCTGGTTGTGTAGATTGCACGTGTCAGAATGGAGTAATGGTAGATCTTTGTTAATCTAAAAGGTCAGTCAATGTGTTACATAATTAGTTTTAAATAAATGCATTTAATTAATGGTCTCTTTCTTTTTATGACAGATATATTAAGTTTGCTCTACTACGGATACTGTATCTAAAAAAGCAATAATTTCAGATATGAATGCCTGATACAGCCTAAGTGGTATTCTGATCTCACTTTTAAAATCACAAGGATTGTGATCTGTCAAAATCTCACAAACATCTGAAGACACTTAAAACTAAATTTGACCGTTCCTCTTTCACTTGATGATCTAAGCTCAGCTACATTATAATGATAGTGCCTAATTATAGGCTGGTTGTTTGAAGGATGCTGGAAAATGTTACGTTAGCTTGCATGCAGGTTTGAGGCATGGCTTGCATGCATGTTAAACTACAGCTTGTTTGGTCTAACTAAGCTTCTCTCAATGGATTCTTGTACATAACCTCAATATGTTACAATTATGAGCTGGATACTGAAGTTAAAGCTCCTATGAGGGGTTTTTATCTGGTTATGAAACAGACCGAAATGAGTACTGATGTCTCTTCAAGAGCTGCAAAAGCAACCAAGACCAACAGCGAGCAGATTAATTATTACTATATTGTAATTTTTAATGTCTTTAAACACTGCCACAGCGTATGTGTCAGATAAGAGGACTTGCATTATTCTTCCAAAAAATCCTTGATTGCATTTCCTAAAGCAAAGATTCACAGTGAATGAAACATTTGATTGATAAAAAGCAGGATGAGATTTTTCTTTTGACATGAAACATTGCTTATACATGTACAGGACAAGAACAGCAAAGATAGGAAAGTTACTGCTTCTACCACAGGGGGCGCTAAAGTTAAAACAAACTGGAAGTTCCTCGATAGACTGTAAGTATTAATGGACCAAGCCTGAGTGACGTCAGCTATCTGTTACGGCAGGGGGTTCCGGAGGCTCATCGGCAGCAGCCGCCATGCTGGAAATGCTGTCTCAGCCTAACTTTCAATCGTATCATTCATAATATCAAAACGGAAAATCACCCCCTGTACAGTGTGTGCCCATGATGACAACTAATCAGACCAATTTTGTCTTTTGTACCAGGCTGTAAACATGTTTATTTATGCTGTAATAACCGACATTTTTTGGCTGTGGTGTGTATGTGACTTCCAGGGCTCCTGGAGCCAGCCTCAAGTGGACACTCGGAGTACTGCAGGATTTTGCACTTCCGCATTTGCTTCATTTTTCAAGACCGGAGGTTGCCGCTTGAGTTCCTCAGGAGCTTTTTAACCCTGACATATTATGTTATTGCTAGCATAATAATGTCTGATGTTGTTAGTTTTCTAGCTTGCCAAATGACCTGACCAGCTAACCCTTCTTTAATGTATGAAAACTAAAATGTGTACTGTCGTTTTTTACAAAACAAACAACATCAAATACAGCACAGTGGAAGTATAATATAAGCAATATTTTTCTACAATTCTGCAATTCTACAATTCACTTAACAGACGCTTTTATCCAAAGCAATTTTTGTGTGTGTGTTTGTGTGTGTGTGTGTTTGCCTTAAAAAGACACAGAAGCACAGGCCTTGAGTAAACGTTCTCAGATAACCAGAACCGCTGTACATACACTAGATGCTTTATATAAACATAATCTGATCTCTATGAAAGGATTTGACCTGTGTGGATCTTCAACAACTGAAAATAAACTTTCTGTTTGTTTTTCATTAATAGATCAATATAGGTACAATGATAGATTTTAATCTTATCACAAGATCTTTGCCAGCAAGTTTTTCTTATTTTGCCCACACAAACATGGGTAAATTCAAAGGTGAGATGTCAGGAGCAGGCGTAGCACAAGCGTTTCTAAAGTTGGAAACAAAAAAAGCCTCTCCTGGGATTGAGAATGACGTTTTACAGTGAGCATTACTGCTGACTTGTCCTGAATCTATCGGGGTCACTGTGACAGTCCATCAAAGCTGGAAAATTTAGTGAGACTCCAGCTCACCTCTGATTTCTGTCTGAGCTTTGACATTTCCTTCTCAGACAGTCCTGCTGGTACCTGGATGTGAGATTCCTCAGGGTGCGCAGCATCAACCACTGCTGTCCAGTCACAGGGCGACCGCTACAAAGCCCCATTCACTCTGTCTGCAGAGGGCACACGTCCACACTTCACTTGACCTTATTCATCTCTGTTACAGTATTAACTGATGCCAAGATACAGTACTCAGCCACGAAGATCCCTGAAGATATACCACATGTAACTTATGGCTGCAGTTTCAGCATGGCCATAAATCTTACAAATGACTGACTGAAATGATGATTTACAAGGCAAGGAGAATAAGTGCTCCAAAGCCCCAACAGACAGGGTAAAGATGTCTATACACTTTAAATCAAGTGCTAAACAGTGTCTCAAAGTTTATTTCCTTCAGCATGTTGCCAGTTGTGCAGACATGAGACAGTAGGTTGAATTTGAACCAGGTTCATGCTGAACCAGGTTCATGCTGAAGGCATGTTTTTTTTTTTAAAGGAAGCAACAAAAGAGGGATGTGAAGGCTTCTTATAATTGTGAAGTAATCTACATTTAGGGGGTTAGGTGTGGTCAAAGGAGCCCATAACTAACTTTTGCGCTGGTCCAACTGTGCATGTTGAAGTGGCCGTGGACATGACCATAAATGCATGCTGTGATGATCTTCAACTGCATAATATCAACCTTTACAAAAAGTTATCCCTGCAGTTTTTCTTCTTCGTAGTACTTTTAAACACAATTTGTGTTGTCAAGTAATTGATGACAATTTTCCCTTTTTTATTCTTTTTGGATAAGTTGCTCTTAATGTCTACTATTGTGACACTGTCTATATATCTTTTTTTTTTTACAAACACAATCTATGAATTAAAGCTGTAGATCTCTGAGCTGCTGCTGCTCCTCTGCAGGATGCTGCAAACTGTTCATTACCCCCCATGGTGGTGATACAAGCAAAGTTAAACAATGTGACTTAAGAGCACCAACAGCTTAGAGTTAGAGGACTGTCAGCTCCCTCACCCTCCTGTTTATCCACTGTATAGGTGACCTTGCTGCAATATTACCTGCAGCAGCAGCAGCTGACTCAACTCACTCTGCCTCATCCAAATGACTCTCCATGCATTAGTAGTTACCCTGCAGATAAAAACATATAGGTCATCTCCTGAGTGCTCATAGCCTATAAAAACGCTTATTTTAGATGCCATCCCTCCCAATCCCCCCTGACAGACAGGCGCCATCTCCATCCCGATTGTTGGCTGAAAAAGTGGGCAGTTCAAGATTTTTTTTTTTATATATGTGACTTCACTTTCTCTGAACTCCCTCCTTTCCCTCGGAGCCTGGGAGTGTGTCGGACAGCAGTCTCCAGCTCCCTCATACCTGCGCACAGCATCCAGGGCTGCTTTTCCCTTCTGACAGGACAGACGCACTGCAGCATCCAGAGAGCAGCTGACGGAAAAATACTTTTTACTGCCAAGAAGTCAAACCAACCAGCATCAGCTGAAAGATGCTGCTCACAGGAACCCGGTAGGTTTTTTGTTGTTGTTGTGTGTGTTAATGAGACACACGCAGTCTATGGCGTATTTTCATGTTGAAGTTATTTTGGATTTCAAGTCACGGTGTAATTTAAGAAAATTACCGTATTTACCAGTTAATTGCACTACAGTAGTTGCTTTCCTCAGGGGAGGTCCTGAAATTGTAGTCGGTAGTTTATTTTCTACCCAGAAAACAACATTGAAAGGGACTGACGCACTAAGTTAAGCATAACTTTTTCTAAGTGGCTTTAGAGTCTGCCTCTTGGTTTTCTCGAGCACGAGACCCCCCACTGTGTTTCAATAGCAAAGCTTTTAGTTAATTAGCTAGTTTGTCTTACCGTAAGTGCTCATTATTGTGCAATGATAGTAAAGTAGGCTAGGCTATTTATTTTTTTCCACACAGGTTGACATGGTAGACACTTTAATTGACCTAAATTCCTTACATGTGACTTAAATAACTTCGAAACACATTTTTAAAATCAAAGTTAATGTGTTTTTTTTTTTCTGGTAATAAGGCAAGGCTTGATTTAAGATCTTAGACTTTATTCTTGTGCCCTGCAGGAGACTTAAAGAGCTACTTTATGACTGAAGTGCACATTTAGCCTCTTCTCTTCATTTGATCCACCTCAGGGCTCAGGTAGACTCCATTAATGGACAGGTAGAGAGAGGGTAAAGGAGATAGCACACTTGAATGTAATGGTCCACTGGCTCTGTGGTCTGATATTAGCCGTGGAGCAAATGAAACTCAAAGCAATGATATGATATAATTCCTGTCTGAACATTGAGAAAAAACTAGGTTACCTGGTCTGCTTTCATCATGATCATTAAGACTTAAGACATTTTGCTTAATTCCTATAGATAAGAAACATTTGTTTGTCATATCCTCAGCTCTTCTATTGATAATGGATGTCTAAAGAGCAAATATAGATTTTTTTAAATATATTGCCTGGTGTATTATATGCCATATGTTGTATTTTTGCATTGGTGTGGAAACCTGTTTAAACAGAATACTGGTGGTGTGCATGATGACCAAGTTGCTGTGCTGAGTGAGGTATAGTTGATACAGATGAGTTGCAGAAACATGTTCTAGAAGTAGGTACATGTGTGTACTAGACCTCTGCAACATTCACAACATCATACTTAAATCAATTCAAATATTCAAAATGAATAATCAAGTGGAAAAATGCCATTTCGTTCTGATTATTGGGCTCGTAGATATGGAACAATGGGGGGAAAATGTTCTGCTTCTGTTACAAATCTGTTGCTTATCTCACTAGGATTTCAATTTTGTGATGTTTGCCCCAATAATGTACAGGAACCAGATTTCTTTCTTCATCTCCATCTATCCCACTTTCCAACCCCCACCACAGTTATGGCTGTTTAATGTGAGTCTGGTTCTGCTTGAGGTTTCTGCCTGTTAAAAGGCTGTTTTTCCCTTGCCACCACTGTAACTTTGCTAATTGTTGCCAAGTGCTGTACTTACGGTGGTTTAATGTTGGGTCTTATAGTGAGTATGGTCTAAACCTGCTCTTTTTGTGTCTTTGTGTCTGATATCTCAAGTGTCTTGAGATAACATTTGTTATGAATTGGCACTATAAAAAAAAATATTGATTGATTATGTATGCCAGTTTAGTTAGAAGTACAATCCTTAAGTTTATAGAGCTTTAAAATAGAAATGGTTTTGTAGTTTCCAGAGCACGTCAGAAACTAACAAGCCCATGAAGCTCATGAAGCCATGACAATGTTGAATACTGGCTGTAAAATGTTTGAAATAGCAGAAAATGTGCTGGAGTCTGCTCGTTTATTCCCTTCTTAACATTGTAGAATAAAGCTGTTATCGATAATGTGTGGTACTAAGTATCATAGCATATTATAAAATGATGGCTTTAGTGTAACCAGAAAAGTCAAAGCACAATGCAGAGCTAAAGCCTGTAACAACCCCATGATCTGTGTGGACCAAGAAGAGTTTTTAAATAACTGAATGTTGGAGTATTTTAGTCTCAAATTGAAGAGTTCTTGATATGAAAACAGCTTGCTTTTTATTCAATTCATTATTTTATCATCACTGATACAGAAAAGTGCTGAGACTGCCAGACCCATTTTCTTTGGGTTGTGAAAATGATGAGTCTTAGGAAGCGGAGCACACCTGAACACAGTCAGAAGCCAGGAATAGATGAATAAACTGTCTCTCTGTTTTCCTGAGGCAGCACAGAGAAAATTCACAACAAAGTGTCCATGCATGGTTAAAAAACCGGCTTGCGTGCACAATCTGTGGTCAGGACACAGACTTTCTGAGTCAGGTCTGAGATCTGGGATTTGTTTGAAACAGACTTGTACTCTTTCCCAGGATCATTGGTGGTCCTGGTTGGTGACTCATCTGGTGGGTGGCTTTTCCAAATAGATCATCTTGTTTGGAGACAGATTGGGGGTAGTTGGTTCCAGCACAGTTTTAAAGTTGAGATAAGTCCTATAATAAGTGCAACTCAGTCACCCTTGGAGGCTGTTGTGTTTGTATAGAGTCAGAGAAGATGCGTTAAGTTGAGACTCCTGTTTGTACAACATTTATAAGAGATTTCTTTCTGATTTGCATTTTTTGTTTTTAAGGGTATGAGGAGAATGTCGTCAGCATATAAGAATATGTAGGATCTGGTCCATGGTGTTTTAGTTATGCAGAAGTCATAAAGTGTGGTGCGTCTGTGTTGCTGAGCATTGGAATGGGTTGGACAAGTTTGCCCTAAGGAGCAATTTGGTTTGCAACAGAGGTCCATACAGGAAATATACATCATGAAAACAGCACAAGGACATATACATACATATAAAACATAACTCCCATTGATATCATAATGATGGATGTGGAAGAAGCAATTACACCTCTAACACACTGGTTGGCAGCATGTTTTCTCTGCCACAGTGGCGAACTTTTTGTTGTTGCTTTTTCTTGTTCTTAAAAACAAGGCAACTTTATGAAAGTTGTAGTTAAAGCTATTGCTTGTGACAGATACACAAAATATGCTACCAAACCACATGTTAGGTAAGAATGAAGTTATTAAAGTTGTAGATTTAGCATGGAGGTATATTTCAAACTTTAGTTAGTCCTATGTTTTCTTAATATTTGTTTGTCGACCAGATCCCTGATAGCTACCCGCATAAAAATAAGCAAGCTTTCAAATTATGAACTTTACAACAATGTGCTTTCTTTTCATATTGTCTTAAATGAACACGGTATTAGCAGCTTGGTTATTAGCATGGTTCCACAGATGATCAAAGTTTCCAAAATGCTTCATTCGTTTATCCATCTCTGAATCCTTTGCTTTATGCTAATAGATTTCTATCAAAGAGGGATACAGCGATTCATTACAGTTCCTGTTATAGATCACCAAAAAAGTTATAAGAGCAGAGGGTGGTATGACATGCGAGATGACTGGCAGGAATCAAACCAGTGACAGTTTGGACCATGACATGTGTTTAACAGCCTACAAACCGCTCCATCGTGAACATGTGAATACGGCATTGTAAATGGGGAAAATGTACCAAAGTACTACTCAAACTCTCAATCTATTCAAACCAAATGTGTCATTACAGTTCTGAAAAAGCAAATGTTTTACGTACATTCAGTCCTCTCTTGCCGAAAGTTGTACCTTATATGCTTCATTCCTTCATTGCATATTTTCTTTAAGCTATTTTGGTTAAAACCATCTAGATTTGTATCCATAAGTCAATGTTTGGAGACGGTAGCAGAGGGATGAAGCCAAAACACACATGTAGACATAGACTTAGACAAGAGTTCATCCCCATCCCCTTGAGAAAAGAAAATGACAGTGTATTCTAGAAAATCCCTGTCATATATCATCAGACTCATCATCACTGCCAAATCCAGTCCAAGTTCAGCAGTGCATTAAGCTTACATCAGTCAAACCAGAGTCTTTGCATATTCAACCTGGCTAATCTGGGATCAGGAGTTATTTTCCTGAGTTTTGCTGGAGATGAGGTTCGCCTGAATTGACCTTGATGCAGAGAACTGCAGAGGCTGATCACACCATGAAGTGAGCAAGCTTTTTAGTCACCAGTGCAGCACGGACAGAGACCTCTGCAGCTGTGCCATGTTTACTATAGTTCTTGCATTAAAACCTTAAATCAGCAATGTTCATTTTTCCTGATTTTATTTTCTACTGATGACCATAATGTTATAGCTGCAGTATCGTACTGTACTCCTGCAGCAGGAGGAGACTGGATTAGTGGGTAATGCATTGGCTGCAAATGCAGTGGGTGGCATTGATTTTTAGCTTGACTGGTCCTCCTTGTTACTCTTATTAAAAGAGCAGCACTGCTGCAGAGTCCCTGGTGACAATGAAGCAAAAGACATCCATGAAAATCAGATCTTACAAAGTCAGAAAATCTGCAACACAGATTTTCTCACTAGTCATCGATCTAAATGCACAAAGTCACATATAAGCACACTCCTATAACATTTAATACAGTGTTCAGTGTCTTAATGCTGCTCTGTTTGTACAAAGAACTGAACCAGAACGATTCTTAGTGGTTAAAAAAACTTCCACCCCTGAAAAGAGCCAGAGAAAAGGAAAGAGAAAAAGCAGAGCAAGTGTGCCAGTGTCCCGTCCTTTAATTTTCCCTCGGGGCCCTTTGTGAAGGGAGTTGGTATGAAGTGAAAGCACAGTGTGCAGCTGTCCTCCTGGCCCACTGCTCGCTTTCTGTGAGGCGTTTTCTTGTCAAGAATACTAATAGTGATAGCGGCCCGTGTGGAGTCCACCCAGCTGGCGAGGAAACAGACAACAGTTTTATTCTGCCGTCAGACAAGGCCCTTTTTAATTTGACACAAGTTAGTGAGCTGCAATTGTGCAGACTCATACCAAGAATGTGTTTGATATAACATTTCAGAATCTGCTGGGTTCACTCAGGGCTTACTTTTGGTACTGACCCTGTTAATTTAGTGTTTTAACTTTATTCACACTGTACCATATGAGTTAATGTAGCTAAGTATTAAGTCTTTTATTTATAATGCGTCATCTAGACAGAAACAAATTAGGCTAACATACACATTTCCTCCTCTGTATTAAGCTCTGTTTCTTCTCTCTTTTCAACATTTGTCCATTAAGAGAGACATTCAGGAACTCAGGGCTTTATTGTAGGAGCTTTGATGACTTAAGCAATCATCTACAGTCAGTGGCATCTCAGATTCATACTTTACATACTAAACATTTCACCATTTTATATGAACATCTTTAAAATATTGAGGTTCCACTTCATCAGATTACAACATGAGGTGCTCGTCGTGTTATTGTAAAAATATTAATGTTGATATAATGCTTTGGTAAATTAACTTTAAGGACATGTGTGCCTTAAATGAAGCTCACATTTCAATGCAAGAACTTTTTGTTCTTGTAATCAATCATAATGTTGTATTATCTTTTATTATTATTATTTTTTAGATATTGATTCAAGATGTTTCAAAACAGTGAAAAGAACCAATCACTAATCTCCAAGGTCCAGGCTATTCCTTCATATGGCTTGATTTGTCACACAAGTCCAAATAGAAGACATATTCAGGGAACAACTGTGGCACAAACAACCAAGGACAAAAATCCAATTTACACATATGACGAGCTGAAATGTTGCACTTATGAGCATTTTTTCATAGAAAATTACTAAAATGGTTTATTGATTACAAAACTCTCTCAATGAATCAATCAACACTGAAACTGCTAAAGCAGTGCTGCATTGACATTTAGTGGTTGAAGAATTGGTAGAACGTTTTATTGGTCACTATAAGGAGGGAGCTTATGTGTAAAACTATAAAAACTGTCAAACTGTACAAGGCTGCGATTGTTTTAAAAATGACATTCATATTGCTTTTTTTGGAAACTATAAAAGTCGGTGAATAAACGTAAAACTTGTGTAAAAAATATAAAATTCTACAGGCACTTCATCAGTCCTGAAAAGTAATTAGGATCTGTAGCGCTGCTTTTGAATAATGAATGAACATTTGCAGCTTCATCATGGCCTCGTCAGGAGGTTGTGTGAGGTCACTGTGAGCGCTGCCATGCCTGCTGGGTTAATGACAGGGCCAGGCTGGTGATGGGGAGCTGGCAGGACGCCGTGGGTCTGAGACGCTGTGTCATTAGCTCCCGGAGGTGATGAATGGTTTGTGGTCAGGAGTCTGTGCGCCCTGCTTCCCTCCGAAAAACCAGAGAAGCTGCTCTTTTATGCTTTCACTGTCGAGCTTTTAGATACATTTTCAGTGTCTCATGGGACTTGTGTGTAGTGTTTTACATGTTTTACTTTTTTCTCTTCGGAGGGTTTAGTTTCTAGTGATGTTGCATTTTAAAAGATTATGCTTGGAGATGTATTTTGATAGGCTTTTTAATCCCAACGTGTTTGTTTGATCTGTTTTAGGGTTGACATTTTGACATCAGAAAACTTGACATGTACTAATTTTGGCTCATTTGTAGTTCTTTTTCTCTGTTGATGAATGAGATTCATTCCCTGTCAAATGTACAAATAGAATAAATAACACTTCTCAGAGGCAGTACTCTAAATATAAAACACTTCTGATTCGAATGCAGTTTGCTGTTTTTATTCACTATGCAAATTACAAGTGTTATCTTTAAAAAAAAATGCCCAGATTAAAATATTTGAATAACTATTGGATGGTCTGCAATGACATTTTGAACAGGCATTCATGCTCTCAAGAGGACTGAGAGATCCTCGAAATATGGCTACCTCAACAACTTTTGAATGGATTGCCTTTAAATTTGGTACAGACACTCGTGTGTTGGTCATTTTGAACTAGAATTTCTGTGCCTTCTAGCCTAAGATGGTTAGCATTTATTTCAAAGCACTGCGGTGACTGCATGGCTGTGGACTCTTATCGTGTTCTAATAATATCTCCTCCCACAGGCATTCTTTGGTGAACTTGTTTGCTCTTTCTTATAAGGCGTGTCGTTCTTCTCCTCCTTTGGATTGGAATCCATTTGTTTTTGTTCATGCTTGATGCTTTAATGTGTGCAAAAGCTCACACAACAAATTTAAATTGTTTTTACTGTAAAATCAGCTCTGAAAAGTACAACCTGTATTTTAAGGAATGAAGATCATATCAATGGCAAATTTTAGGTGCCTAAAGGTCAGAGCAGTACATGGTAATGTCTGTACCACAAGAACGGTAACCACGGGTTGAATGTTGTATCTAAGGTAACACAAAGGGGTTCCGGTTGTGACCTTTAATACAACGATAAATCAGTTTGGTGCTATCATTGGAGCATGTCACATGACCAGCTGAGCCAACACAATACATGACCTCCAGTAACAGAAGTTGTACTGCCTCTTAAAGGTTAAACATGTGTGAAATTAAAAACTGGACATTTTTTAGGAGATGAAATAACCTGTGACCTTTCTTTCCCTTGACTTAACATTAGGAAGGCTTTATTAATCTTTTTCTCTTTATCTCCACAGACAAGTCCAAATACTTCCATTTCTCATAGCAGTCTGTCATCTCACTCTGGCCTTCCCCACCCAAACTCCATCTGCATTTGGTATGTCAGTGTTTTCTCTCTCTTTCAGTATTCACTTACATTCAGTTATGAGTAAAGGCCACAAAGGTGCATTCGAAGTAAGGCCATGATTCATTCATATAAGCAAAGATCCACTCTCTTCTTCTCGCTTTGTATTCTTTATTTTCTGCAGACGATGTGCAGCAGCTCCAGGTGACAATTCCCCACTCAGGTCCGATTTCCGCCCCACTGGGAAGCTCCATCTCCATCCCCTGCCTGGTGTCCCTGTCCTCCACTCCCACCACCGCCTCCTCCTCTTCTTCCCCTGTTGCACCGCGGGTAAAGTGGACAGTGGTCTCCGGCGGGGTGGAAACGCAGATCCTGGTGGCGCGGGGTCAAAGGATAAAAGTCAACGAGGCGTACAGAGATCGCGCTGCCTGGCTTAACTACACCTCCTCCCCTGATGATCTGTCTCTGTGGTTGGGAGATTTACGCTCCAGTGACACGGGTCACTATCGCTGCGAGGTGCAGCAGGGCCTGGAGGATGCCAGCGACCTCGTACAACTCAAGGTCAAAGGTAACCAAATGAAAGATGGGAATCATAACTGTTCTGTTCTTTTGTGACAGGAGCCTTTTTATGATATAAATATACATTTATGCATACATGTGTTTTTGTGCATATTTGTTTGTTTAGGTGTTGTATTCCACTATAGAGACGCTCTGGGCCGCTATGCATTCTCCTTTCATCAGGCCCAGAGGGCTTGTGAGGCCATCGGGGCTCAAATCGCCACTCCTGACCAGCTACTGGCGGCCTATTATGATGGCTACGAGCAGTGTGATGCAGGCTGGCTGGCAGACCAGTCCGTCAGGTATCTCATCCTTCCTGTATCAGCTTGTTTTAAGTTAACTCTAATGTATTTAGGGTTGCCTCAATGCATAGGCTATATAGGGGATAGCTCAAGGCGCTACTTTCTGGAGAGGCGCCGTCTTAAACCCTGACATTTTGAATGTAGTCCTGTATGTAGCCTAAAGGTAAATATAAGCATAGTTGGATGGAAAACTTCTCTGCTTTGCTCCCAACACATTTACTGCAGACTCATGAAAATCACTCCACAATATAAGAAAAAACTCCCAGTATATTAGTAGCCTTTCTTTTCTGTAAACATCTGATCATTTACAGTTTGATGTTTCTCACTGTTATCTAGACCATGCTTTTGAATTGTCATTCTGAAGGGAAAGTGTAAAAAACTAAGCAGGCAAGCACTTCAAGGAAGGTCAGTGGTGTGGTGGTTAGGACTGCCACCTCCCAGTAAGAAGGTTCAGGGTTCTCATCTCTGGCAGGGCCTTTCTGTCTCAAGCTTAGATGTCCTGGCTTTCTTCCACTGATATCTGGACCATGCTTTTGAATTGCCATACTGATGGTAAAGTGTGAAATCCTAAGTGAAAGGCAGGCCAGTGGTGTGATGGTTAACCTTACCCACTCACAATGAAGACCAGCGTTTGAATCCCGGCAGGGGACTGTCCCTGCATAGTTTGAATGTCCTGGCTTTCTCACATTGAAGTCAGGAGCATTCTTATGAATAATAATAACCTTGCCTAGGGCGCCAAAATAGCAAGAGCCAGCCCTGCTGTAAATTAGGAAAAATTCTAATCTTTGTTTTAATAGTTTAATCTCTGTGTCTAATAAGATAATGAGGGATCTATTTTTTTAACCCTTTAGGCACATTTTAGCCTGAAGTGTAGCTCTGGAAAGTACAGTATTGCCATACATTTTAACAGCGGGTTTACAAACAGGTGAAATATTTAAGGATTTTATTTCTGTTTTTTCAGGTACCCAATCCAAGTTCCGCGTGAGGGTTGTTATGGAGACATGGATGGCCAACCAGGAGTGAGAAACTATGGGACAATGGATCCAGATGATTTATATGATGTTTACTGTTATGTGGAAGACATTGACGGTGAGAACAATAATGACTTACTGAAGTTCTTCCTTTTGTAGCTTTCAGGTAAAAAAAAATGTAAGAGCTTCACATCTAAAGTTATTACAGGTATTTATTGTAATTATTTATGAAACAATTTCATCACAAGATCTTAAATTTGTCTGTTTTTGTAGTGGAATAAAATAGGTATCATGGAAGTTTTTTGTTGAAAACATTTCTTTGCGCCCTCTAGTGGCCAATCTATATAATGGTGTTAGCATGTTAGCCACTTTAACGGATACATCTGTGTTGAGCTAGTATTGGCCCAGTCTGTAATATCCTTCAAGCTAATCTATAGATTGGACTATATTTACATCTAAAATAAAACTGAAAATATTTTCTGTTTTTAGGGGAGGTGTTTCATGACCCCATCCCACAACAGTTGTCATTTGCCGAAGCACAGAATTACTGCAAAGCAGCAGGTGCACAGCTGGCTACAACTGCACAGCTGTACTCTGCTTGGAGTGAAGGTCTGGATTACTGCAGCCCCGGCTGGCTGTCAGATGGCAGTGTGCGCTACCCCATAATGACCCCTAGAGAGCGCTGTGGAGGCCCATTAGCAGGCGTCAAAACCCTGTATCGCTTCATCAACCAAACTGGCTTCCCGGAGCCTTCCAGCCTTCATGATGTTTATTGTTTCAGAGGTGAGTGTTTGAATGCAAACTGATACCTGTAAGGACATTACGCTGTTAACTGTTGTTCAGAAAAAAGTAGAGCTTTAGAAATATATGCGTCAGTTAAAATATATCAATATGTATTCAGCTCAACCTTAAGGAAGTTATTCAAGAATATAAAGAAAGAGAAAGCAATAGAAATGGGCTTTTTGTATTTCTTATCTATATCTCAATCCCTCATCTGTCCTCTGCAGAGAGCAGAAATGATCATACCGACTCTCCCCGGGACTATGTGGCCACAGAGCCAGAAGACATCGGCCAAGATGTTGTTATATTAATGGAAACAGATCAAGAGCTCAAACTGAACAATCATGCTGAACAGGTGGAACTTAAAGCACAAGGAGTGCTTGAATCTTCTCCCCTTTTCTCCAGTTCTTCCACAGAGGACAATCTTATCCACACACAACCAACAGAAATATTAGACACAACAGAGACTCCCTTTAACAACACACCTACAATGAACCTCTTTCAGAGATTCAATGAAACTGTATTTCCTACTGAGATGAGCCATGACTCCCAGCATCCTACAGCACCAATGAACATCACTATCAGCACAACAGAAACCTATGATTCTGCACAAAACACATCATTACTACCTGGTGTTTTCAATGAGACAGATTCTCAAAACAAGTTCAATTTTACCTTCAACCAACCTGAGCCAGAAAACACCACAGGCTTTCCTGTACTATCATTTGAACAAAACCAGACAGTCTCAGTCACGGCTTCTGAAGAGAGCACAACACCATCTGAGAGACGACTAGATTCACAAGAAATACGTGATACCTACTTGAATTTTGACAAAACGCATGCTAATTACAGTGACACAGACAGCAACCACACTGACGAGGAGAGTCTCTGGGAGGTGACTCTTATGACCCTTGAGCCCATGGTTCAGGTGGAGCTGCAGGAGGCAGCAGTAGAAGATGCTGTGCAGGTATCTGTCTCAACTCAGGCTTCAAGAGGAGAAGAAGAACTTCTTACACAACCAGCACAAACAACACGATCATCCATGCAGGACTTCCCTTCGTTGTGGGTGAATCTGGAAGGATCAGGAGATATTTCTCAAGGTACGGAAAGCAAACATTTAAATATGCAAGTGAACAAAAGAACAAACGTTAATTTCTTAAAAAATTATTCAACATTTTGGAAAAGAAGATATTGCCAAAAGATAAGATGAGATGAGAGGCTTTTCACCGTAGTCTTGTGAAGAATGATGAATACGACGCTGTAACCAGCAGATTGTTAGATTCGCTTTGCTTAGCAGAAAGAAGGAGAACTAGCCTGACACTGTCCAAGTTAACAAATTGTCTCCACCAGCACAGTTTAAGCTTAAAGAGGAAAATGTTAGATTTTGTTTGATAAATAAAGATTGAAAAAAGTATAACTAAAAGATGTGCTTTGTGGCAATAACTTCTTGGCTGGGAGTAGGGACTTTGGGTAGTCATGTGGTCACTGAGAAGTTGAAGGGCAACCAGTGGAGACTCCTGGCCAGAAATTGTCTGGAGCATTTACCATGTTCACATGGACGCCAATTTTCCTCTCACATCATGCTCAGTGCCTGAGGCCTAATGATGTTATAATGTGGCATTGCTGTGTTCCAGTTTGTACGTTGTATAATCTAAGCTCATCTGGCAATCACTTTTATTTCTCTTCTTAAATAATGAGAAACTCATAAGTTCATGAACAATTCAAATCTGTGGTAGATGTAACACCACCATCTAGCTTAGGGCTGTCAAAATCTTGTTTATCATGAAATATCAACATATTTCTCCTCTGCTTGTCTCTTTTCATTGTCATTTTAGTTGGTAATCAATCAAGATCAGCTGTCAGATAACCTTAATTTATATAAGTGAGAAAACTGGAACACAGCAGTACCACATAATTACAACATTTAAGCCTCCCATCAGGGGTTTGACACCAGAAGGAAATGGCTGCTATGTGAAAATGGTCAATAAGCTTGCCACATCACAATTTCTGATCTGGTATTTCAGTTTTTGTACTGATAAAAACGAGATAAAGCCTAAGTTGGTTTTGGGTTAGCTGTTGTTTTGTTTCCTTTTGATAGTCCACTAGCTATCAAACTCCAGTTAGCAGTCTCTCAAAAGGCTAGCTTTTTCCTTGTTTTCAGCCTTTGTTAGTTGGCTGCTAGCAAAAGATTCATATCATGGGGTGTAATAGTGTGCTGATCCAACTTTTAGCGCATATTTCCTAAAACATTTTTTTTTTTAACTTTTATACATTTATTAACAGTTCCCTAAATAAAATTCTAATAATCTTATTTTATGTCTTTTATAGAGAGTGACGTTGACGTCGAAGCAGTCAGCTTAAGTCCCACATCCACTTCTGGCTCAACAGCTAATTTGACAAGTTCTGTATCTTCTAGCGGTGATTCTTCAGAGCCTCGTACAGCACTGTCTGATCCAACAGTCTCACCTGGGTCACATCATTCAGACAAAATGGGCCTTTCCACAGCATCACAACTCTGGGAGTCCTCTATTTTTAGGCAGGAAGGAAGTACAAGCTTAGAAATTGAAGATGCAGTCACTATGGAAAGTGAAGAAAAACTGCACCCAACAAAGTCTGAAGACAGCCTCCTCTCTGGAGTAATTTTAGCAACTATTGAGACCCCAGAGAGCTCAAACACATCTCAGTTGCCCACTGAACAACCCACAGCGCTGTATCAAACATCAGGTTACAGAGTGTTTTTGGATATGACCAACAGGTTCGAAGAGGCAAGTGGAAATGAACCTGGTATAATCACTTCAATCCTTGGAGAAGACATCAGAATTTCTCCAATGAAAGAAGAGGATGTTTCAGTTAGTCCAAATCTTGAAGACGAAGAAGCAAAGGTTGTTCCAACTCTTGAAGAGAAAGCTGAAGTCTTCTCTGTACCAGACAAAGAAGGTAACGTTACCCAAATCGTTGAAGAAGCTAACATCACCCTAACACTTAAGGAGGAAAGTAGCATTGCCCCGACACTTGAGGGGAAAGATGAAGTGTCCCCAACCCTTGCCCCTGAAGGAGAAGCTAGCATTGCTCCAACCCCTGAAGAAGAAGGTGAATTGTCCCTAACCCTTGCCCCTGAAGGAGAAGCTAGCTTTGCCACAACCCCTGAAGAAGAAGGTGAAGTGTCCCCAACCCTTGCTCCTGAAGGAGAAGCTAGCATTGCCACAACCCCTGAAGAAGAAGGCGATGTGTCCCCAACCCTTGCCCCTGAAGGAGAAGCTAGCTTTGCCACAACCCCTGAAGAAGAAAGCGATGTGTCCCCAACCCTTGCCCCTGAAGGAGAAGCTAGCATTGCCACAACCCCTGAAGAAGAAGGCGATGTGTCCCCAACCCTTGCCCCTGAAGGAGAAGCTAGCATTGCCACAACCCCTGAAGAAGAAGTTACAGTAGCAAAAAACTTTGGTGAAGAAGCTAACATTCCTCCAACTCTTGAAGAAGAAGCCAATGTTACGCAAATATTTGATGAAGAAGCTTATGGTACCACAAGTCCTGAAGAGGAATCTAACTTTGCCAAACCAATTGAAGGCGAAGCTAACAGTGCCCAAACTGAAGAAGGAGATATCATTGCCCCAACATTTGAAGAGGACTTTACTGTTTTTACTCTTGATTCACAAACATCAAACTGGGCTCTGGGGACCACCACAACTGGACCCCAAGAGTCAATGAACGTTCTAGAGTACAGCAGAAAATCCCCCACCCTTACCTCCACAACATCTCCGAGTTCCTCCTCAATTACAACACTCACTTCTGCTAGCACAAAGAAAAGTCCTACCACAATTAAGAGTACTACACACTGGTCCAGCCGCTCCTGGAGCCCGACCACCTCAACACAGAGTGTTATCCACAAGACGGCCGAGCCCCCAATGGTGACAGCCTTCATGCCACCAGTGGATCAAGGTCTGGTGGATGTTGAGTTTAGTCTCACCCAGCCACCCACCCTGCTTATATTGCCCAATGAGAGGGCAGCTGTAGGCGGCACAGGGAAAGCTTCAGGTAATGTTAAAGCCACTTTTATCAGCCTAACTGTCCTCCTCCTGCTACTTGATGCGACAGTGCACTAAATTCCCTGGTCTGTCCTCTGCCCCAACCTGCCTCTGCTCAATTTTCTTTTCAACACCTCCCCTCCTTTTCAAATGACTTCCCATGTTTGTTTCACTTGTTGTCTCAGAAAGCCCACTCACACTTCTGACTTCTCCCGCTTCCCCTTCCTCACTTCTCTCCTCGTGACTCCACCTCCCCCTCAAGATACTCATACAGAGACAGCTCCCATTTGACATTTGTCTACAGCCTACTTTTGTTATGCATGATGTTTTCTTCCTCATCCAAAGATTGACTTCTGTGAAGTATTGTTACATACTGGTATGTTTATGAATGAGTGTGTGAATTTGGTCATTTTCTGCGAGAGTAATGGTTTGGTAAACTCATTATCAGCTAATTTCGGCACCAAACAAGTGCAAATTGTTTCCCTCACGGTGTCTTTTGAAGAAATCTAGGAGAAACCTGATCTAAACATACCGGTAGTTGATTTTGGTAGGAAATAATGAGTGCAACAGCAGTATTGTTTTAATTACTAGCATTGAGAACACCTAGCGGAGTGAAACATTAGGTTAGAAATCCTATCAAGTCCTGTTAAACTGTATATCAGCACTCATGGAATGCCTCTTGTCCAATCAGATAACTTGGTCAGAACTAACCGTTGTATTATTAGTCTATAAATGTCAGGTTGGCAAGTGCTGAATCTGTTCTCATGTTTTCAGACAATTTGAAACAAGCTAGCACCAGAAGCACAGTTTTTTTTCTATGTTTATGAGCACAAATGTTGTTCAGTGTTGATTTATTATTAATGGAAGCATTTAAAAATAACTTTTAAATGTCTTTCATAGGTTATAAATGTTTCATACTTAAGTCATGTTCTATTGTTTTAATCGTAATCTCGCAAGGTTTGTACCATTCTGTGTTTTAAGAGGAATGATAAAGTCAACTAATCTATAATGTGTTTTGTCTCATCATCAGTTGATGACTTTGTTGTTTGGTTTTATTTCATTATGAAATGTTGTAGTTTAGCTAAATAAACGGCAGCTGCAGAGAGAGGTATGGGAGACACATTTTGTCTTACAACCTGTTAAAAAAAGAAAGTTAGACTTGATTTAAAAAAAGGGTCATGGTTAGTCCAATTTTCAAATGATTAGTTCAAATGATGCCATTAACTGTCTTATATTAAGAAATTCATTTTGATTTCTTTTTTTACTTGTTATGCAGAAAGCTCCATCGTGTTTCACTGAAGAAAATAGTCTCCATAGAATTTGACATAAATGTGAGAGTCAGTCAATGAAGATGTTGTCAAAACTCCAGCATAAATTTAGGGAATTGCCCTTAAATACAGAGGGAACATGTGTACCAGGTAGCTAAACAGTGATGGGTTCAAGTTTACCATATCACAAAACAGATTTATTCTTTACTGGTAGTACTTTCTTCTTCACACATGTTCTCATTTATCATTATTTCCCCTTTTTTTTAAGCATTCAAAATCTTGCCTCAACAAAAGAGTATTGCACAGATTGGAGCATGCAGTTACTCTTTTCAGATCTAACTCTTGTTTTAGCCTGAATTTGGTGAGCAGCGATGTGTATACAGTATATTGGTCTGTTCATGGTAATGGAGTGGAGACTAAGCAGCTGCAGAGAAAGACAGAGAACGACATCTGGAAAGCCAACAATCAATGACTACTCTGAATGATTAACCCCTCATTGTAACCTACAGGGCGAGTCAAAGTCATCTTTATTGTCAACTTTTGCCATACGTACTAGACGTAGAGAAAAATCAAAAAATCGTTTCTCTCAGAACAACGGGGCAAACTGTAATAGTTTGGTTTGCACCATAGTAAAAAAAAAAAGTATAAATAATAAATAAAGATATACAAAGTGCAAAGACAATGTGCAAAAAGATGTCAATTCAAAACAACAGCGCAACAACAACAACAAATGTGCATGGACTTGAACTAAATATAAATATATATAAAGCACTTACTTAGTGAAAAAAGATCCAGTGTCCAGGCAAGATCTGGTCGTGTGCTGTTTGAGACAAAATACAAAAGTTGATATAAGGTAAATTAAGGGGGTCAAAATGCTGTATTATTGTAGACATCCCAATAAGGGTCAAACCACAATAGTGATTTTTTTTAATTGTACATCTGATTCTCTTTTGACTAACGCAGTGATTACCTTTCTTACACATACTCTGACACAAACCAAAATCTCTAAAGGAGAAGTATGTGAGTGTGCAGTGTAATGACAGACACCACAACGTTCTTGTTTATAGAGTGTCAAAGGGGAACAAATAAACCAAATCACCTTGTAAATGTTTAATTTTAGTTTGGACACATGTGTCTCCTTTTGCTTTTTTTTTCATCTTCTACAAATTTAGAAAAAAATCAACTGGAACACCAAATCTCTGATCTTAAGGAATGTCAACGTCCTGACAGATTACTGGGTCAGTTTTTGCTTCTATGCTCAGGTGAATACTACATTGCAGATAGCCTAGTAGAAGTAATAAACAATTTTGATGGAGGATGACTTAAACTACAACTGAGCTGTCACACACTCTTTGAAATCATTTAAAAAAATGTTGACAGAAAACAGGTGCAAGTGTGAAACCAATACTAGTGCCTATCAATAACACTTTGTATATGTGTATCTTCTTTGATATGCTTGACCTGGTGTTTCAATGTCTAATGACCAAATTGAACAATTGCTTTCTCCCTTGCAGAGAAACAGATGGTTTGCAGGGGTTGAAGTAGTCAAATCACAGCAAATCAATCAAATCTCCAAGTGTAATGTTCTAATACTGATAACACAAATTACTAAGTTTCATTTACTGTAAATTCATTCAGCAGAGTTGACTTAAATATAGCCCCAAACTTCTGCAAATTGAACTGAAACTACAGGGGTGGAGTGTAGAAATCTATCTCGTGGTCTTGTTAGTATAGTGGACAGTATGCGGAAGACTTGGGATTGATCCCCTGTTACTAGATTTATACTTTAAACTGGAAGAAAATATATTTGAAATAGTACAACCCAGTCACACAAAGAAAAATACAGATGGCATTTAAGTTCAATTTGAAAACTTACTGATTAATAAAGAGTGTAAGAAGAAAAGAAAGGAGAAGACAGAGAACAAACAAGAAAGAAAACGTGGAGTCAAACTGGACAAGAAGAAGACAGAAGATGTCCTGCTGAGTTTGGGCTCTGCTTTTGTCCTCTGCCGCCCTCTGTTGGTTGACATGCATACTGCAGCTTCAACAGGATGTATACTGCAATATGTCACAAATAATATATTAATATTTGCATCAATTACAAGCCTTGAATTTTTTTTTTAACATACTTGATTAATTATACACACAGACTGTCCCCTCTCAAGTAATTCAGGTAGCAGGATAATCTGAGCTGGCCTTTCTTTGGTTTCAGACGCCTGCGTGGTAGACCCCTGTCGCAATGGAGGAACCTGCACTGAGCGAGGTGGGCAGATTCAGTGTCTCTGTTTGCCAACATACGGAGGAGACTTCTGTCAGACTGGTAAGCTCTCTGTCTGTTGTCATTTTTGTCAAACTAGTACGGAAGCTGGTTTCATTTGGTGCCAAATAAATAAAGGGTACAGTAAAGTACCAAAGGGCTGCAGCATAAAAAAAAGACTCTAAACCTATAGAAGATGCTTGTTTGCCTTGTCTCTTCCCTACATTATGATGTTTTACAGATGAGGAGCAGTGTGAACCAGGTTGGGATAAGTTCCACGGTTTCTGTTACCGACACTTCAGCCAGCGTCTGAGCTGGGAGGTGGCGGAGCAGCACTGTCGCATGCTGGGAGCTCACCTGGTGTCTATCATGACCCCTGAGGAACAGAGTTACATAAACAGTGGGTGCTGATCACCATGATGATTCATCCTCTACTATTAGTGATAAATGTAGGAAAAGGCTCTTGATCACAGAATCAATTGTACTTATATTTCTTATCAGGCAACTACAAAGAATACCAGTGGACGGGTTTAAATGATAAAACCGTTGAGGATGATTTCCGCTGGTCTGATGGGAACCCACTGGTAAGGAATATTATAAAAGAAGAGTTTAACTTAGCTAATACAAAAAATGTGCTGAATAAAGGAAATAATCCAAACACCTTTATCATAAAGGAATTTGAATGGGGGAGTTCAACTTATTTTAATCATCAAGATTAGTTAACTGTTCGTGAAATTGTTTAATGATTGCAAAAAACAAACAAGAAACAACACCAAGGATTAGAGAGGGCCTTAGCTTTATTGAGACCTTATGAAGTTGTGTGAAGCTAGGTCATGTACATGTGATCTTTTATGTTTCTCTCAATTTTGACAGTCAAACATTTGGGGAAATAAGCACATTTTGTAATTCCATATCAAAGGAGTCGTTACTTTTATAAATACAATCTTTGTCTCCTCTGTCCATCCATTCAGCTGTATGAGAACTGGTACAAAGGGCAGCCAGACAGTTATTTTCTATCTGGTGAAGACTGTGTAGTGATGGTGTGGCACGATGACGGACGCTGGAGTGACGTTCCCTGCAACTATCACCTTGCATACACTTGCAAAAGAAGCACCTGTGAGTAGTATAGATTTGACATTCAGAGTTTCTCAATAAGGGTTTCAAGTCCTCATTACATCACTGAATACTAATTGAGCTGAAATGTTTTATCTCTTCTAACAGCCTCATGTGGTCCACCACCAAAGGTTCGAAACGCCTCCATATTTGGAAAAGTTCGACAAAGATATGAGACCAATGCAGTCGTGCGTTATCACTGCGCTCAGGGTTTCCAGCAGAGACTGAACCCTGTGATCAGGTGTCTGTCTGCAGGCAGGTGGGAGAGGCCCCAGATCCTCTGCATCCCTGGTAAGATATGAAATCAAACTGTGATAAACAAACCTTTATTAAAACGTTTTCAATTGTATTCATGGTACTCTGTGTTACATATGAACTAAATATGTAAAACATGTTTATCCATTAACAATTTACTGGTACTTGTGATTCTGGATTCCATATGTTTCTCATTGTCAAACCCCTATAGAAAGTTCAAGACAACCAATATTTATCCTATATACAAGTCTATGCATACAAAGCCTAAAGTATCTCATTTCTTTCTGCCACATAGATCCACTTTAGACTGAAAATAGATTACAAATATATCAGGTGCATAATCTGCATGGCAAGGCGTGCACATTATTTTTTAATGATGTTATCTCAAGGTTGTGTGTTCTCCACATGACAAGCTCAGTTATCTTGACAAAGTAACATGTAAATTGTTTGGGTTTTTTCAACAGCTCTTCTTACGAAAAAGAAATAATTAAACCGTAATGCACCTTTATCCTTCAATGCACTCTTTAACACTGTTTTCAAATCATATTTTAGAGGCCAGGGGTCCAGCACAGCACCCCGAGGTGACGTCTCAGCCCAGCAGAGACTTTGCTGCCCTCGATGATCAGCGTGAAGCTGTTAAAGAGGCACCACAGTACTGGGACATCAGGTTCTAAATCACTGCCATGTTTTCCTTGTCTTCATTTCTTAAACTCTGCTGTTGTAACTTGACAAGGTTTCAAGAATTTAGGCTTTTACCAATGAACAAACAGGACAACATGAACCATAGATGAGCGAGACACAAACTGAAGAAGCCTGAGTGCACAAACAGGCTTTGTTTTCTTTTGTGGAAGTTTAAAGCTTCTAAGTTTTCCTTTAGAATATGTTCCACTGTGTTTTGGTCTTGGGACTGTAAGAGTTTGATGTAGTGTCTATCAGCCTTAAAAAAAAAGTTTTAAGTGAGTCCTTTTCATGAAAAGAAATGCTGTAACGTGTGATTCTCCTACTGTGTCCATTCCTAATCTAGGTACCTGTTCTTTTGTCAAATCAAGAACCTTCTTACTATATGGTGCTAAAGTTTTCAAGATCTTTTCTACCCAGCAAAGATTTGTAATCTTTTTTGTGATTGGGGTGTAGACAAAAGTCCCTGTTGTTTAAAATCTAAGAATCTAAGGACTCCAAAGCACAATTTCAACGTGAACAATAATAACTGTACATATATATTAGCTTTTACACCTCTGATAGCTGTCCACATATTCCTAGGAGAAACCTTTTATTTCCAGCAGACACAGTTTTGTTCGTCAGCTTTATGTTGTAATAAAGTTTTGTAGAACAGAGCGAAGAATAAATTGTTCTCTTATTTTACCCCAAGCACCGTGTCTGTTCATCATTTCATGTTTCAATGGACATAGACTCACTCACAGACTGGCAACAAAAGAGAAACCCTTTTTTGGTTATTAAAGTTTTGATCAACAGGAAATGATAACCTTTCTAGCTGTGTTAACAGAAGAGTTATTAACGTCGTAATATAGATTGTGTGGATCGCACAAGATGTTTAAAGAGAGAAACAAAAACACATAAAGAATAATTTGAGCTATTTAGTATGTGCAAGAGAGGGTGAGAGTGATGACTCTTAAATATGGTAAAAATCCATTGGATAGATGAACAAGAACATTGCATTTGATTGTGAGGGTCTCTCTGCCTTTGTGTGTGTATTTGGGGGGGGGGGGGATTTCTAAGGCAACTGTCATATTTGATCTTGTGATAGCTAGGCCTATACATAAATAAATAATCAGATGTGAATAGCCTACAGATACAAATTAAGTTTCTAAAAATACCTTTTTTAATTAAAAAATAGTCTATGGCAATAAGCTGTAAGGCCTACATGTTTAATTGGACTAAAAACGTGTTAAACTACACACACATCGGTTATTGACACAACGTATTAGGGTCGTTTAAAAGGTTTTCTGACTGCATTAAACATTTTGACGAGTTTATCAGATTATAAATTTAAGAAAGGTAAAATCAGGACCGTCAGGTGACAAACGGGAATCCGCGAACGTGCGCATGCGGCAGCTTAAAAGCAACAGAAATATTACGTCACGGTTTCGTCATTCAGGAAATTGAGGGAATACAAGAGGAACCAGGAAAAAAAGTAAGTTTGTGAATGATTGTATTTGTGCTTTGGTGTTGTTTAGTTTGCAAACTGCATAAACCTTAAAGTTTTAAGAAATGAAGAAGAAAGCAAAGTGTAAATGCGGACATATTGTGTCGGTTAGTTCCGTTCACGTGAGCTAATCGTCGCAGGTGTGTAGTCTACCTAAACCAGCTAGCGTCCAGAAACGCCTTCTGAATTGCTGGAGCCTCCCTAGGGCAAATCATTTATTTAACTCATGAATGAGCTCTTAAATATGTAACGTACTTTAATTAACAGAGCCCCGGTAACTACCAATTATTTATTTTGGCTCTGTTCAAAATAAATATAGTTTAGCCTACTCGTGAAACTTTCAGGATTTTATTTTGCTTGTTGTTTGTGATAACAATAGTCAACCGTGTTCTACCACCAGATGGCATCATTGGGCCGTAATACATATCTGAACTGCAGGAAACAGCATGATAGAAAGAGGATGGTGTGATGCCATTCAACACTTGTTATCACAGCTGAGCCCCTAACAAAATACTTTACTGCTATCACGTTACTGCAGTAAGAAGGCCTGAAACAGACAAAGCTCAGTGTGAACACCGAGAAACTCTTTAAAGTGACAGCAGTGCTTTTGGAGGATACATTTCTGTTGCCTCTGTGGTTCCCTTTTTTTCCTCAATACATATGAGGTAGTGTCAAGTAGCACTTAATTTGTACAACTAACCAACCCCATATATACCAGAGACAGCTATGCATTTTAGAAACAGTGTTTTGTTGCAACACCATGAGGAGAAATGTATCACCTATTTGATGCATATAGCTATGTGCAGTCAATGAAGCCTTAACCCTTCATTTATCTAGACTCCTGCACCAATGCAGGTATACATCACTGCCTAAATAATGCATTATGACGTTATACCATCAGAGAAGCAGAGACTATAATGAGTGATTGAAATTAAAATTAAAATCAGTGTAAAGGATTTAGAAAATGAGCAAACAGGAACTTTAAGGAAACAAAAAAAGACAGAATAGAAGGTTACGCAAAACAAAATTCAAAAATATATTTAATTTTCAACATTAATTCAAAAAAAACGTGCGAGGGCTTTTTTTTATTTGAAGGTAAATATAGAGCTATTTTCTCTCAGCATCTTGTCATTGAGCAATGTGTAAACCCTGAAACAGATCCTCATTATTGCAGCTCAGTGGACAAAAATACAAGCTGCTCCCCTGGTGTGCTGCACTTTCATGCAACCTTACTCCCCTCTGGCTGGGCGCAATCAAAAAAGGTGGATCGTCATTATCAGACCTGATCATAGGGTGAGGTTGAATTGATAAAGCAGTGCGACGTTCAGAGACGTGTCCCTACCCCTGTTCTCAGGCCTTCAATGGCGTCACGCAGCTCAGCCTGAATGCAGAGATCTGCTGTCCGTCCCCTCCGTCATAGAGCCGATAACACAGCTCCAGATGGGGGCGTATTGTGGCCTGTGACCCGGGAGGTCACAGGGTCAGAGCAGAGTGAGCATAGGCCAGTCGTTAAGGACTCCTTGTGGAGTTCCTCTTTCTTCTGCAGGACGCGTGGCTCGCTAATTGAGGGCCCACCTCCCCAAACCCCAAGTGCGAGGTGCTTGACACCCGAAAATGACCGCTGGTGTGAACTTCCGGACGAGAAGGGAGGAGTAGGGGAGTGAAAAGGAGTGAGTTATTATCAATATGAACGTGTTGCTAGGGCAGCGAAAAAGAATTTCCGCAAAGTCTGCCTTTAGATTAATTGTGTTTTTCAACTAACAGCAAAAAAAAGGATTATAGTCATGGCTTTAAAAGGAAGCTTGAGGCATTGATTATTTTGCGTTTTAGATTGACGTCAGAAATGATTTAAATGTAGGGTTGAGACATTATATATAGAAGAATGTGTGTTATATGTTTTATTATTTTTGTTGTATTTGTAGTTTATATCCTGAGATATAAATCTTATACTCCGAAATTGAATACAAGACACCTTTGTGGCTGTTTCAGGCCTACAGCGTAAAGTCACATCACATCATTTCATTCAGAGCAATTGATTGGATAGTCTACCCGCCTGTCTGACTGCATGTGAACTTTGTATAAGACTCTTCGACAAGCCACAGCTAGCAATTTAGTGACAGAATGATGACCAAGAAAAGTACTTTGATTTGTATATCAATGACTTTTATTCACTGTGCTCCTAATCCCAACTACCTCTTGACTCCTGCAACATAAACAAGGCTGAGCTCATTCAGGGGGACTTAAAGTTTTTGGTCTTTAATGTTCTGTCAGTAAAGATATATTGATGGTTTCTGAACTGAACTTGCATCCTCATCAACATGTTTTCTATATTCATGGCCCACATTAGTCTCTAACCAGCTGAAGAATTACAGTTTTGTGTCGCAGTTTAAATCAGTGCAAGGCGACCTGAACCGATTTCAAAAGGAAACGGAAATAGATTTTCGAAAGAATGAATTGCTAATAATTGGACATTGTGTGCCTCGGGTAAGATCTGTGAGTCAGCGTAAAGAAAAGGCAGAAGGCTGGAGAGAAGTTGAAAAGGCGTCGCTCCAAATGGTCTGGGAACCTCAGCATTGAGATTTACCCACAACCCTTCACCCCGCTGTGCTGCTCACCAGGATACAAGCAACCTTTGTGGTTTCTTTCTCTCATGAAGTCGAATCTCGCTGAGGGTTTTGTGTTTGTTAGGGATCCGAGCAGCATCCGCTTCTTCCTCTGGTCATTACTTCACAATACACAGGGACGTACTGAAGGAGTTGACGTGTTTAGTGTTTGCTTTAAGACCACTTTTATGGACCTGATAATCTTTCATTTCGCTCCAAAACTATCTTTGAGAAACAGATTCTAAACGTTTTGAAGCTCTTATATTACGTAGAGTGAAAAAATAATGATCAATTACTAGAATTTTTTATTAATGGAAAAACTAAAAGCAGACTTTGGATTCTAATTGGGTTCTTCTTATGAATGTGATTATGTGAAATTTACCACAAGGTTTCACAGAGAGCAGGAGATGCAGCGTGAAACTCTCAGGGTTTCCTTAAGATCTGATCCATTCAATAGTTTTTTCATTTATCAAGGGATTTATGTGGAGAACAATTGAGTGATGTTTGGCTCAAAATGTACAAATAAGGTTGTTTAAGAGAAACACAGAACATTTATTTTTAAACCACTAACACGTCAACTTCAATTCGTTAAAAAGTGAAGAATTAAATCAATAACTTTTGCCTCATATATAAAAACAGTAATACACGTTTCCTGCATTTTTCAGTCTAATCATATATTTTTTTTTGTCTTTTTGAATGTTTGACACTTATTTTCCATCTTCTAAGTTTTTTCTATAATGAATTCATGTTTTTTTCCTTTTAACAAAAGCAACACAATTCACCAGGCGCACTCTGATAAACCAGATGTCATTTTAATCAGGTGTTATGTTAAGGATCCCTTGAAGTAATTTTAAAGAATTGAGACCATATTTGGCACTGAACAGAACACACATATTATATAGAGAACTGAAATGATGAACTCCTCATCTGTATTGTTTTCTTCTTTTTGCATAAAACTACTACAGTAAAGCAGTTCAACTGAATCGATGAATCCGACCTGTTTGCTGTGGGAAGATGATATTTCAATGAATCTCTTATTGCATCATTCTGCTGAACAACACCATCACAGATATCTCATGTTAAAGCGATGCAGCCCATTTACAGAGTCCATTGTATCAGTTTCATACCAACACTGTTCGTTCCATCAGGAGTGCTGCTCTGTGTGTTTAAAGTGAGTGTATGTGTGTATCGGTTTCCCAGCATGATAAAAAAGTGCGTGCTGCCTGGCTGCAGTCAGCGGCTCAGCTTTCAGATCAGCTCCACTCGTATAATGGCTGCTTTAATCTGTGCCAATTAGAGCCACAGGGCACAGGGAGTGGCTGTTTTCACACTGCACCAATTTACGCTGGGGGTGGGAGGACTGATTGACAGGCAGCCGTGTGAAAACAGAGACACAAAATAGGTTATAATTTGAACCCACAGAGAGGGAATATGGAGGACGCAGCCTGCATGGGAAACAGTTTGTGGGATTACTCACTGGAGAGTTTTCTCACTTCAGAAACGATCAATCAGGAACATTTCAATCATTTCAATTAAACATGAACTGTTTGGAGCTTTCTGGGAATCAAAAAGAACCGGCACATTTATTTTTTCTTGAACAGAAAGCATTGATCAAAACAAAATGTTTATTTCTTCAGTTATCTTCTATTGTGATCCCTTAAAAGCCGTGCCACACAGATTTTGAATCTCAGAGGCTTTTTCTCCTTTTTTATTTACATTTTTGTTTCATATGAATTTATTTTAAAGACTTGAGGAGATAACTGCATTATTCAACTAAAGAAGTAACACTGGAATAGAAGTTTTTAAATGTATCATCATTTAGTGCTGAGGAAAAGCTGTTTTTCTCTTTTTTACCTTTAATCCTGAAACTTCTTCTCAGATTCACCTCGACTAAAGAAACAATTGTTTTAATACATAACGATACAGCAGAGTTTCTAATCATTACAGGGTTTTTACTGTAATAAAATAAGTAATACTTTAAAATAGCTTATCTGGTAACTTTCCCAAACAAACCGTTTAAACTATTCACCTTCTGATAACTGTTACCTAAACTATGTAATCTATTTAAGGTAAAGATGCATTCACAATCTGTGCTGAGAAAAGAATGGATAAATGCCCAAACATCAGCTTCAGGCGATTTGATGATGTTGAACTTGCTGCTGTCAGACCTTCAGTACCTGCAGTACGGCTCATCTCCAGCTGGGGGCGCTCTGAACCGAAGTTGTTCATAACAAAATGACTGCATGGGAATCTCCTCTTTTTTATATTCAGCGTCTTGTTTCGGTCATTGAGATTACGCCGTGTTGATAAAACTTCTCCTGAGGATTATTGTTGAGTCTTTGTGTCATTGATGTTTCTGTGCAACTGTCTCCTTCCCGCAGCTGTTCCTCCACAGTGTGACCATTGATGAAACATCCAAGGTGTGTGTGTGTGTGTGTGTGTGTGTGTGTGTGTGTGTGTGTGTGTGTGTGTGTGTGTGTGTGTGTGTGTGTGTGTGTGTGTGTGTGTGTGTGTGTGTGTGTGTGTGTGTGTGTGTGTGTGTGTGTGTGTGTGTGTGTGTGTGTGTGTGTGTGTGTGTGTGTGTGTGTGTGTGTGTGTGTGTGTGTGATGCAGTGGGGGGGGTTTGATCTGAGTGGTTATTTGATGATATTTTAACAGTTCATGGTGCGGTCTTGGTGGTGATTGTTTTTTTTAGCGTTTATTATGTAGAGGACAGTAAAGAAGTCTTAAATACACTGTGTGGTGACTGACTCTTTATCTGGTCGAGATAGTTTCTTACATTTAAATATGGAAACAGAAAAGATATCCCGGTTGTTCCTCTTTCAAACCTGTGAATAAATATCATGTCAGACGGTTCATTTAAAGACAAAAATAGTCAAATAAAACGAATGAGAACTTGTCAGTATACCATCAGATATAAGGGTAAGATAAGAGGGTTAAGTACTCTTTTACAGCAAAGTTTAGAAGAAAAGATTATAAAGTTTACTCTGGTCATTTGTCATTTTAGATCAATGTGCAGAGTTTTCTTGCTTATCTGTAAAGTTTTTAAATGCTGTAAAAATACATCATTTATTCATTACAGCTCCAGATCCCAAAGTGACGTCTGCAGATAATATTTTGTTCAAAATATCTACAATAACTAATAAATGACAAAGAAAAGCAGAAAACATCACGTTAAGTAATCCTTATCGTCTCATAGACTTTCCTCAGCAGCTTTAACTTCAAACTCCCGTGAGGAGCTTTTAGCTGATTATGAGACAGACTGAAATCACGACTGATGCCTCGATAGGACCCTCAAAGACAAACAAGACCATCAGAATAAAGATTGACTCTTTAATAACTAAATTGTTATTTTTTTAACGTTAGAAACCACTAGGGCCCAGTGGTTAGTGCGCTCGCCTTTGTACGGAGGCTTTAGACCTCCAAGCGGGCGGCCCGGGTTCAAGACAACCTGTGGCTCCTTTCCCACATGTCACTCCCCACTCTCACTCAACGTTTTTTTTCACAGCAAATGTTCATGATAGCGACACATTGGAAAGAAGAAAGGGGGATGATTTTTTCTTCTTTCATGAAAAACACTCCGTTCACGTGTACAAGAAAATAAAAGAGAAGATGCTGCTTTGTCCACCGGGGGCGCCAAAATTGAAACATACCAATACCTCACGGGAGCTTTAAAGGAAACCTGCAAAATTTGCCGTTGAAAATAAAGGGACTTTTAAAACAAAACAAATGATCAATAATCATTTGAATGGAGGATTGTTCATAGAGCAAATATTTCTTGCTGGATAGTTTTCTCTATAACTTTCATTTAATGAGTAAAATTTGCTTGTTAATCATCAATATGAACAATGTGGTCACTGCAGTGAGATTAATGTAGTGGAGCAGAAAGAGGAAGGTAAAACTACCTTAACATTGTACAGTAGCACACGAAGGTGACTCAATTATATAAAAACCTAAAATAATGATTTTTAAAAAACATTTGATACGACTCAGTCTCCTCCAGTGCTCTGGTGTCTTTGGTGACATTTAGACAGCGTTTATCTCTGAATTAGCTATTAGGCGTCAGAGCTCTCGTAGGGCGGTCACACGAGCCTCCATCAGCGGTGATTGTCTTGTCCCTATGTACAAGACATCTCTTGGCCAGTCTGCTTTCTCTGCAAAGGGGGCAAAACTTTGGAACTCGCTGCCCACTAGTTTAAAATTAGAGAGCAACAGTAATGCTTTAAACAGAGGACTCAAACACTGGCTAAAATCAAATCAACAGTGCTCACATGAAGAGCTCTGATTGGTTTATTGCTGTATCATGCTGCCTTTGAACTACAATACATGTGTGTAACTGAATGAATATATTGCTGCGCTTTTATCAATGTAATATTGCACATATCTTATTTTCTATTTTTTTTATCTTAGTTATTCTCTCTCTACTGTTTCTCCCTGTTTTATTGATTTTCTTTCTGTCTTTAATTGTTTCCTTTCAAAAGCCTCCTGTGGACAGGTTTGTCCAATGTATCTGTGATGTCCATGCCAAATAAAATTTAATTAAAATTTAATTAATTAATTATTCTTCTCTTTAATGTTCACTCATTTCCTTATTTTCATGATATTTTGAAGGACGTCCCCAATATTCAAACGTACGGCGGCCTGAAGTCCTTCATGTCCACCGGTCATGTCAATCAAATGTGAAATCGTGACACATACAGCCAACCAGAGTCCTGACAACGTTATAATCACCTCTATATTATGCATGTGTTTTTCTCGTGCTGATCTGAATCATTAACATGTGAAAGCCCTGAGTTCCTGTGAACTTATTTGACCTCTGACCTCTCCCTCTATGTCTCGCAGACAACAAATAGCTGCAGCTGCGATGGACGGCTCCCAGTTGGTTCTCACCCACAGTTCAGATCGACCGGGACGTGTCTGCTCAGAGGCGACAATGAGTGAGTTAGAAGAAGTGATTATTATAAGTGGCTTTGACTTGTTTTCACCGTTAATGACTTATTGAGACACATTCTTCACCCTCCCATATACCCTCTTAACATGGCTTAAACATACTGCAGGCTAGACACATGAAAAATGTGAAGACATGGGAAGCCATTATGGAATATTTTACAACCTGCAGAGGGTGCTGTGTTGAAATTAAGAGACAAAAATGACAAGAGATGAAGATGAAAAGAGTGAGAAAGAACCAAGCACATCACGTTGGCTCGTTAGGAAAAAACGAGCCTGATTTATGTGCTTCAATCATTTCAGCTTTTCACAGTCAATGCAAAGTGGGAAAATCCGTCTCATAAATAATATTGTCAATGTCAAGATCTGTTGAAAGTATGGTAAAGCCATTTCTATTCAAATAATCCAATCACAGGAGTTTAGCAGGTTATCAGCACTAGTTTAGATGATATACAGTATTATTGAGTCATCAACCCTTGGGCCTTTTTTGGAGCGATAGGACAGTGGATAGAGTCAGAAATCAGGGAGAGAGAGAGAGAGTGGGGAATGACATGCAGGAAAGGAGCCACAGGCCGGATTTGAACCTGGGCCGCCTGCTTGGAGGACTATAGCCTCCATACATGGGGCACGCGCACTAACCACTGCGCCACCTGCGTCCCACTGGAGGATTTCTGTCCTCTATATTCAGCTGTTAGTCACTTTGGTTTCACATTGTTTATGTAGTTGTTTTTATCACTTTGACAAAAGAGTACGGTATGTTATTCAATGCAGCACAAGTGTGTTTTCTGCTTTCTTAGTCTGTTCATCAACATGTTGATCCAGACCTTCCAAATAGGTACCCCAGGTCCACACAATAACTCCTTTTCCACCACTTTATGATTTTTCAATACAAAATGTTTCCGTCCCTAAGTAGCTCGTTCCCAGCTGAAACAAAAAAAAGCAACTTGTGGTGCTGGTTTAGCTTGGTTGGTAAAGAAAGAGCACCCTGTATTGTCCAGAGGCCAAGTCCTTGATGCACTGGTTTGACCCCCTGCCCATTCTCTCTTCTCCTTGCTTCCTTTTTTTTTCTACAGCTGTCCTGTCCAACTAATTCAAAACAGCTTAACCTGAAGTGCAAACCACGACGAAATAGGTGGGCCTTTCATATTGTACAGAAACGAAAGTGAATAAAAGCAAAACATGGTGTCTGGTTTACAATGATGACAGTCTTCTACCTCTTCTTATCATTAGAAGTTGGTCCATTCTTCTTTTTATTTGTTAAAAAACCCCAAATATGTAAAATAAAACAACAAAAGCCTGCAGGTCTTACAATGAAACACCATTGATTAGAATTGTTCTGCTCTAAGTTAGTGAAAACACTGACCTGGGCATTCAGCGGCCCCAAGGTTCAAATCAGGACTCGAACCAGTTCATGTGCTGGTGTCAATTTAGTGTAAAGAGGGTTTTATTGGTGTAGTTCAGGGCTCAACGGCGGCTTTGCTCTACATATCTATTTCTATTAATCAGCTATAGTACCAGAGGAAAAGTTATTTCATGAAACTTTACATTTATATCATAATTTATAATGAGCAGACAATCAATCAATCAATCAATCAATCATTATTTGTATAGCGCCAATTCATAACAGGGGTTATCTCGAGACGCTTAATAAAAGAGCAGGTAAAAGAAAATGGGATAGGGGGAGATGGGATAAGATGCAGGGAGTATTTCTCCTTTGTGTTCCTCGCGTTCCTGTAAATGTTCCAGGTTCCATAATGTGTGCCCTTGAAGCTCTGTGTGCCGTACACACCTCATCTTCTTCTAGTGATACATAAATCACAACAAAAGGTGTAGTTTAATGATGTAATGAAGTTGCTTGGGAATTGGGAAATTGTTGTGTTCATTTTTTAACAACCACCATTGCTGATGGAAGTCATCAGACTTGACTCAAAAGTAAATCAAAGCTTTATGCAACGTTAGCATAACAAAACCATGTTAGCACACTTTTGTTTCTCAGTGACCAGTATTACCTGTTTCCCCGAGAAGACAGACGACCAAGTGGAACATGCTTCCATCTGGAATTAATTTGCAGACATGTCTAGTTTTGAAGTCAACAAAATATTGAACATAGCTCTAGTTATTTCTAGACATTTTTAATGTGAACGTATTATTTATGATAGACCCTTCGAAACGTATAATCTTTCAAACATGGCGGACTCTTTGTTGCATATCTATTGCTTCAGGTGAAGTGTGAAGAGTCACATTTGTGTTCAGACGATAAAAATATGAAGAAAAGACGCATAAAAAATAATCTTTATCAACAGCCTGACTCTTCGATACGTTTACAGATTTAGGTGAACATGTTTGCCTGGTCTTTACGGAGGATCAAATTGAGTCTCTGCCGCACAACTGCTTCACTAAACACCTCGAACATGTTCACATGGCTGCAAGAACACACACATGTGCCAGACAGACACATTCCTACACGCACTGGGACTCAGACATGCAAACTACATGGTACACACTTTCTCACAGCTCTATTCACACAGACACACACACACACACACACACACACACACACACACACACACACACACACACACACACACACACACACACACACACAGTGTGATGCAGACAGTTTGAAGGGCCTCATCTCGCCCGCCTTTCTTTGGCTGTCTGCTCCGTCTGACCCGGCCTTTTTAGACGTCTAATTAAGAAGTCAGACCCTCCAGCGTGCCATGACACACTCATGGCTGATTTCTAGCCATGTTTTGTGCCTGTGTTTTCGTCTGGACGGATTGGTTTTATATCGTCATCTATAAGATATTGTTTTCCTCATCGAGCTCGCCGCCCCAACTGTCAATGGTGTGGGAGAGTTGAAGGATGATTCTCAAAAGCACCCACTAGACTGTTTTGTTGGAAACCAGCAAGACGATGACTTTTAGACAGAGGGGAAAAAAATCAGACAATGTTCATTTGTGTAAAGAGGATCAACTGAGCATTCTTTGTTATGCATTTTAGAGCTCAACAATACATGGTCATGCAACAAAAAGGAAAAGTCTGCTGATGCTCGTTGTTGTTTTTGAAGCAGTCATTGCATTTTTTTTTTTTCAAGTTTTAGCCATCAAGTTCAGATATGCTGACACCTATGCACACATGCAGAAAAAAAAAAAAATTCTCAACCCACTGCAGATGGACGACACACTTCATCCTCCTGTCTGGCTGTCCGTGGAAGATTTTCCCCCTTGACCCCTCCTGCCTGATCCGCGACCTCTGTGTTCTCATCAAAAAGGAAGCCAAAAGGTTAAACTCAGAAAACCAGCAGGTCAACAGCCTCTTTATCCCACATTTGACCTCTAGCACCACTGAGAGGGAAGCCAGATTTTGACATTTCCGAAACAATTTTGATTTTTTGAGAGAAAAAATCCTAAATGAATCCCTAAAAAATAAACAGAAAACAAAATATGTTTTTTTCCCCCTACCGCTTTAATTATTGAAGCCCCCCTCAGTCTTTGTCTGGTGACCCTGTGGTAGTTCCCGACTTCTGGGTTACATTTTTAGTATATGAAGAGGAAATAAATAGTTTCACCTCAACCAGCTACAATAGTTAATTGTGCTTATTGGTGCATAATGATTAACAATCTGATTAATCTCATATAAAGAAAATCAATAACAGGGGACACTTTCCTTTGTACATCTTGGTTTTGGTACTTTAATTTACGTAAATAATCCAAGAACTCTTCCTCCTCTGATTTTCCATTCGGATTAGAATTAATGGTTTCAGATGAGGAGGGAGGGACTCTTTAAAACCGCCAGCATGGTGTCACAGGTGTTTTTTTATGGGAAATCCCAAAGGCCCGCCAGCAATCAAAGGGGTCAAAGGTCCAGCAACTTGTGGATTTTAAAGGTCGTCAAGGTTACACAGAGTGACCTCCTCCTCCACACGCAAGCACACACACACTGATTCATACCATCAAAAGTGTGTAGAGAGGTGGTGAATTAGGGAGGAAGTGACCATTGTGTGTCTGCCCTGAGGTCACACCTCTTCATGTCACACTTAATTTCTGACCTTTAACAGGCCGAGGGACCATCCTTTGTTCAGGGTTTAAAGATGTTTGCGTCTCCTATTATGTAACGTTGATGTAGACAAGCTGTAATATTATTTATACAGATTTATAACCAGATATAAGAGGATGCTGTCTTCTAGGGGAACCAATTGAGTGATGAAGAAGTAGGCACATTCAAATGTTTTCTTTTAATCCCTTTATTTTTTAGATTTGATTATTTACAGAGAATTTACAAAAACGCAATTTACTTTGATGATGAACAGTTTGTCATGTACTGTATGTTTGTGTTTGCTTCTTGTCATAAGCGATGAAAGCACACATTCACATTATAATGTTAAACGTTTTTCAAGCTTGGATACAAACCCCGAGTTTTGGTTAAAAAAAAGAATTTCAATCCATTTCATCCAAAAACTTTGAGAAGCATTGACATGTTTTCTGCAATATATCCTTTAAAGTTTTTTTTTTTCATTAAACAAAAAAGAATAAATGATAAATCCAGTTTAGATCAAACAAAACGTGATGCTCTCCAGATAAAAGTTTGAGTGCTCAGTGTACTTTTTGTCTGCAGTTTTTTCCCAGACTGCTGTTGTGTTTGAATACTAATAGTTTGTACTGACAAGTGGAGCAGCTACGCTGTCTCTCACTAACGGTAAACTTCCAGTGTTTCGTGTTTTTCTTACCCTAATAGGTATAGGCAAAGTTATACTGTAAGTTAGACTGAATAAGATTTTCTGAAGGCCAAAGGTGAGTCTTAACCTGAGGAGAGACTCTTAGTACTTTACAGACGTGTCAACCTTTAGTGACACCTATTTTGGTGAGTCAAGATTCAATTCAGCCTGAAAATCCACATATTTACAAAACCCATTATTAATACAGAGCACTCTAAGTGTTGGAGAAATGTCAGGTTCCTTCAACCTTACAGTTTAGCTTCAATCTGTTTGTCTTTTGATTTCTTTAAATTGGGACTTTTTTCAGAGATGACAAAACCGAAGGATTATTGTTAAAGCCAATACACAGGAGAATTGCATGTGTGTGCCTGTGTGTGTGAGAAGCATGTCTCTCAATAACAGAGTGCGAACCAGAATTTCCCCTCGGGGATTTATAGAGTATATAAAAAATTTAAAAAATTGACTATTTGTATATTTCAGTAATATTTTTCAAGCAGGAAATATCAAACGTCTCCTCTACAATGGTTCCAACATCTTACTTTGGGGATAGTTTGTCTTTTTCTTAAATGAGGATACATTTGAATAAATAAGTAGACATCAGATGAATGATAATGGAAATAGTTTAAACGTTTATAGAAGTTTAAATCAAATTTGACCCTCACTCACACACTGAATATTCAGCACTCCTGTTGACTGTTTGTGAACACCTCGAGACGTTTTATTTCAATGTTGAATCTAAAGAAAAAACATGTTTCGCTCCAAATTTTATAAAGTTTTATCTAAATTTGGTTTTGTGTGGGTTTCTCTGCAGTCCCAGGTGAATCCAGATTGTGGCCTTGAAGTTGGACTCAAGAGGCACAGTTGAAGTCAGACAGGATTCTTTCATTGACATTTTGTCTTCATTACCTCATCGAGCAGACGAGATTTTGCCATTGAACTTGAACCCAGTACCCTCATCCCGCCTGATTTCACGGTGGCAGCCTCGAGCCCTCCTGCCCCTCCCCCATCCTCTGCCCCCTCCGTAGCACCGTGTCTGTCTTTGTGAAGCTGTCTTCCTTGACTTTCCGCATCCCCTGTCTGGCCCTCTGCAACCTCTCTTCCATCTCTGCCCCCCTCCCGTCCCGCTCAGCCATTCTTTACTCCTGGTTTTTGGGGCTCCAGGCGACCGGCCCACAGGGACTTGCAATACAGAATGCTAATCAGACTTTCAGCGACACTTCCCACGATTTTCCTTCCCGACATGAGCTTTTGTTTTGTTACTGAATCCATTATTATCAGACGCTTCTCGTAACTTTGCTGCTGTCTGGAGGGCCGGCCTGCAGCTTTGACTGCCGCAGAAGGTCTACCTGTCATATGGCCCCTTGCATTCATAAAGATTCATGTTTGACTAAAAAAAGACAAATTCCCATGTTTACAAGATCTGCAGTAGTTTAAATGATATAAGTGCAGTCCAAACACTGCCAGTCACACTTTGTTAAAATGCCATGAAGTAAGATTTTTAAATTGACAAAAAAATCCTCTTCGCCCATTCTGTACTCATGAACCATAACACACCGTGTATTTAGAATAAGAGAAATAACCAGGAGGTAACATTTTTCATCACCAAAAAAAAACTAAAAATGAAGTTTATTTCCAAAAGCCTTTTAGAGATGAGGAATAACAAAAATGGACATTTTAAATGTTGACACCGGTAAATCAATATTCAGTGTGATCAAAACATCTCTGAGACTTCACTTTAATCGCTCTTATATTACAGATAGACTTTAGTTATTACATACAACCCCTTTCTATCTTAAATGTTGTCACACAAAATGCCAATATGTTTGTATTTTAATTTAAAACTATAAAGATGGATGAGAATAGTTTCATACTCTTTCATTTGAATTTTAGAAATCTGTATCCTTTAATTCTTGGTGCTTTCACTGACTATACGATCAGTGATGCAAATGTGTACATCGTCGTCAATACAGGAAATATTGAACTTTCTGAAACAAGTTTACTCCTAACCCCAATCATTCCTCTAGTTCCTCTTCTCTGTAGCCAGTTACATAAAGTATGCTCTGATAACATCCTCTTTATAATCAACCCTTTATATCTTTAGTGCTGTGAAACAAACGCTCAGAAAGATTTGTCATCAACAAGAATTTAAACGTCAGAGTGTTTGTGAGCTGAAGGAGGAGCTCATCCCTCCAGATGTGTCCAGACGCTGCGTTCAGCTCAGCAGCAGCTGGATTCACTGACCTGAGCCTCCTTAAGAGCAGCTGTGACACAGTCCACACACATATCACCCAGATGTGACTCTTCAAACTTACAGTGTGTGTAAACATTGATCAGTGGATGTGTTTAGGGTTCATGAGAGCATGTTGTTGTCTGCTAACTGAGGGATATTTGCACCTCTATGAGCGTTTTGTGCAATAAGTTCCTCAATTAAATACCTGTATGTTCTAGTACTTTCATGGCGATTCATAAAGAAACTGGAGACTGCTCTATTCAGTTATCAACATGTTACAAAATAATGCAATAAAAGCTATAATTTAACTTAGCAAGGTAAGCTAGCAAAAAGAAATTCATTTTTTAACACTTGCTTTCTAGCATCATCTTTTTTTTTTAAAGACAACATGGTTGATTTTTTATGATTGATCTTGTTACACATCAGAGTGATATCTCCCAGGGATTGCTAATTGTACAGGTTTACGGAGTAAAAATCACATGTGAGTAAGAGCAACATCTGGGAGCAGGTAGGTTGTCTTTAAGGGAGTACGTCTGTGGCAGTGTTGCTTCTAATGGGCTGACGGTTACAGTAAAGATTACTGGGTGATGCTTATGAGAGGCGTGTCTACCACTTTCCCTGACCTTTCATTTTAAAATAAAGGTTTAACTAACAGTATTCACCATATTCAAACAATGCCAAATGTTCTATTGTGTAGTGCTGAGAGTCGAGCCATAAAACGGTTATACAGTAATGTGTTGCTGCTGTTTTCAAGGATGCAAATCAATGCATAGGCTTGTTAAGAAAGGTCCTTCTCAGCCATTACGGCCCATTGGGAATTTATGGGGGTGTCTGTCTCTGCACAGCGACCTCTTACTGTTTTTTTTATTTATTTATCTATTCTGGGCTTTTTTTTTTCTTTGGGCCTCAAACACAGCTAACACACAGTTCTCTCAGCTCTCAAATCAGCAGGATAGTGTGGATTTTAAATGTTTATTTCTGTTTTAAAAAATAACAGCCTCTAAACAACCGATTACGTTGGCTGTCCGATTCACTGCGTTGTTCATGCCAACGCTGCTCCCTCCCTCGTTCACTCTGCTTAACCAAACGCTGCTCTACCGCTGTCTACATGAGCCAGAGAGGAGGGGCCATCTTTGAATGGTCCATTTACAAACAGTAAGTAGCAAATCCTGCCCATACTGTTTTTTTTTTTAAGTGGCTCAATGGTTGAATAAATGCTAGCAGGTCAAATTTGTCATTGATTTATTGATTTGTCACTGTTGGTCATTGATGTGCTGTAAATATTGAGGTAATTTGAAGGTAAAATAATGATTCAGGTTGATTCTAAATCTCTTATTAACTGACTTTAACACAGACACACAGGAGTAAATCCACATTGACAGGTTTGTCTCATTGTAAACATTAATACTTTTATTGATGAACCTGCAGTACAAACAGTTGCATAGTACAAAAACTGAGCACATAAAAAGCAGCCCATGTGCAAAAAGCGCTTACAAGACTCCTGAAAGAGTACTTCATAGTGCATTATAGTATCATTTATAGAATACTTACATCATTGCAAATATTCTCATTTTCCACGCAATGATTCAAAACAGAATTCAATACATTGTCATCACACAAGATTTGACAAATAAAACGTGGAATAATCCAGATTTGAGTCTCTGAGACTGACTGTGCAAAGACTGATTAAATCAATAGAGAGATGATACCTCAACTGTATCTAATCAAACCTGCTGAAAACACGTCAGCAGGAGCCTCACACACACATTGCACCTGTGCTCGTATAGTGCACATAAGTCAAACAACACAATACACCTATCTTCTCTCTGAATGTCCACACAAACTGAACCCGTATACACCTTAGCTTCTAATGTGCAAACTTCACAATTCATGTGCAAACACTGACACAAAAAGTATAAACTTCATACACAGTTGTAGTCATTTCTCTTGCATAGATCCAAAGTAAACATTTTATAGTTTTGATTGCACAAAATACTTCCTGTAGTGCACATTTGAACCAAAAATAAAAATACAGGGGAATAGATTGACTTTGCTCTCAATGTAATAAACTATTGTTCACAGAATGAATAGACTGTGATGTACATGATAGACAACTGTTAAAAGAAACATGCAAGACCTTATTAACCCAACTTATCTTTCAAGATATTTAAAGTACCTTGAAGAGCAACAGCTGTCAAATCAAAAAGTGTTAAACACTCGTACACAGTGATGACGTGATGTTAAAAATAGAACCTAACAGTCAGAGTCTGAAGGAATTATTTAAAATTCATACTTGATTGATTTCATAAATATATAATTTCCGATGTTTTAAGTAATCCAGTTACACAGATTGTCAACAATTTGATTGAAACACAATTTTACACATGACAAAGAAAAAAAAATTGAGCTGCTAGTTAAATTTATAATAAAAACACATAAGAGTCTAAAGATACGAAAGAAGAAAGTAGATATTATTACGTAAAAAACACATTTAAAATCTTGACATTAAGATGTATCATTAAAAAGAAGGAAAAGAAGAATAATTCAAATGCTAAATCCACTAATGTCATTATCTACCTCGTTTAGATCTAAAATGACTGAATGTTTCTGTCTGTGTTCGTTTGTGTGAGAGAGAGATTTAAATGAGTGATCCAAGCTCCGACCTACATGGAAATCTAGTGCAGATGTTTCCTGAACAGCTGTGCAAAGCAATCCCTAAGAGCGCAGTGTACAACAAGCAGACACCCACACCAAATTATACACACAGGCAGAGGAGTCTACTTCTCCACATTTTCGGCCTTGCAACGGACAAATGTCTGTTTGTCCACTTGTGTTGAAGGGTTCTCGTTGGTTCCTCTCCTCATTGGGATGAAAATGTTCTCTTGTAAAGTAGACTTTTGTATCCATCACTACTTTCAGGACCAGTTTTGACTCTGTTCACTGTCAGCCTGAAGGAGACGGCTTCGGCCACAGAATCTGTGTATTTCCTTCAATATCAACAATGCAGTCAGATAATTGAGGGGAGTACATCGATGCACTCAAAGTCCAAAGAGCAGGGAGGCGGGGTTAATCTTGATCCTGAGTTCAGACCAGTCAGAAACCTTAGAGGAGGAAACAGAGAAAACTGTTCATTATTAAGCTACAAGACGAAGCAACGCCTCATTCACCTCCACTCTTCTCAACTTTGCATCTGTAAATCAAAATATGCAACAATTCTCTAAAAACAATTCTGAAAGTAAAAAAAAAGAAGTGTTTTACTTATTATACACACAGTTTATGGAAGGACAGAATATACTGTATTTTAAAACTTGATTTAATCAAATTCTATTTGTGAACCAGTTTTCTCAAGCGATCAATTCGCTCGGTTGCTCTGATTCCATCGTGTTGCAGCTTTGTGTGCAACTTATTGCAACAATTAAGAATACAGCTCAATAGTGCCTAATCTTCTGATGCAATTTATAATTCAATTTTTTTTCTTCGTTTGGCACATTTCCAATATTTCTGGAGAACAATCAGCCTTTTTGAACAAAGCTGATCAGGGAAAATCATGTTAATATGAAGGCCGTTTTCATTTTGTCTTGCGCAAGCTAAAAGCTCTTAAAGACGAAAATATTTCAGTTTTGGACCTCGTGCAGTCATTCGTTTGACTAAGCCAGGAATCATTTCTCACAAAGCCTATTGTTGCTGTTCACTGTATTGACTTTGCTGCCATTTTTAACACTTTACTGGAAGCTGCCATCCACTGACTATAGAGGGAACAAACACACAATCAATCCAAACGGATGAGGTGAAATCAGCCCCCAACCCCCCAAAAAACCACCAAACTCCAAAACAACCATATTTTCCAGTCTAGACACAAGCTGCTCTCCCAATCACCAACATCACACCTCCTTCTTCTCCTCTTCCTCTCCCCCCCCGTCCTCCTCCGTGTCCCCCCTCTCTATCATTGTCTGAGCCTCCAAAGTGTTTTTTCCCACGCTTTATTTTTCTCCGTCCTGTTTGCAGCCAGGCAGGAGGAGGAGGAGGCGGGGGTGAGAGGCATGGGAGTGGGGGTAAGAACTGATGAGGTCGCCATGGCAACCCCACATTGGCATGCCGCTGATTGGACTACGTGGTGGCTAATTATTCAGCGCATATGCTTAAAAAAAACAATAAAGTAGGACGTATTGAAATGCAGAGCCGAGCTTGGCACAGTGAGTGATTAACATACGAGACCAGCGCGGCTTTTTGAAGAAAACCGCTTCATTTTCGCCGCTCAAAGTCCAACTTCAATGCTTTTTGACTCAAAACAATTCATTAATTTTGCTAATTTTATGGAATGTAAAAGAACAGTTGGTCCTAAAATTTCAAACCAAGCATTTTTTACAATTCATTCACGAGTGTTGTTTGAAGATTTTATAGTTATTGTTAAAAAAAACTCGAACTACTTGAATTAAATTTAACTACGGAAATAAAAATAACTTTTATATACAACCAAAAGAGTATCTTCTCAAACTTCACACTGAGTCTGTGAAAGTAGAAAATCAGACCAGTAGCTAAAGGCAGGCCTCTCAGCACTGGCATGATAGACAAATTGTGTGTGCGTTTGCGTGTGTGAGAGGCAGAAGGGATGGAGGGTCTCCTGTGTGAAAGAACTGGGGGGTGAAGGGGTGTGTGTGTGTTTGAGGAGCAGTGGAACGGGGGGGGGGGGGGGGTTGCGTTAACAATGGCCGTCATTGTTTACCAATCTCCCTCGTCCATTAATCAGGACGATCCGGGTCTAATTGGAGTTTTGGTTAAGCTGGTCTGCAGACCCCCGGTCCCTCCACTGGCCTAAATAATGGCGTTACGCCACAAGTGCCGCCACACATCGGGGAGGACAATGTGCTGCTTGTCTGAGGGGCCGGGAGAGGATCCCCACCCTCTCCTCTTCCCCTCCTTTCTTAGTGGACCCCTGCGCCCCCCAAAATAAACCTCACACAGAAACACAAAGAAGTCCTCTCACTATTGAGATCTCACTGTCGCAGGCTGCCTCTCCTAGTCCGTCTGCCCCCTGTGCCTCCTTCCTCCCCCCTGTCCTCCTCACTCATTCACTTACTACTCTTCTCCTCTATGAACTCAAAGGTGGGTCCCTGGTTTCTGGTCATCCTGGTGAGAGCTGTGGTTCTACCAAAGGAGGTGACCTCTCTCACTTCTTAATCTGTCCTAAAAGTTGATCAAATACACGGTGCTATTAAAGACCTCATATCTCACCAGCTGAGGATTTTGCATGCCTGTCTGAAACTTCCACTTTTCTTCGACTTGTAAACTCTTAAGAAGCCATAACCACAAAACACGTATAACCCTCAAAGTAACAAAAGAAAAAGGTTTGCATGCTGTTTTTTTTTTTTTTACAGCAAACCAAAAAGAAACTGAATCTTAATCTAGAGTTGTGTCCAGTTATGTATGAAACTTAAGACTACTTCAATTCAGACATGTTTTCTTAAAGATTGCACACATCTCCTAAAGGCAAGTAGTCATTGAGCTGAAAGCCTTCCAACACAACTAAACACCAGGTAAGAAAACTATCAATATTACCAAAACATTTCATTGAATAGATTTTTGTTTCCATTCTCCAGCAGGAACATTGGGCAAAGTGATGGTATACATTTAGTTGATTATTCAAATGATATTTCCAGTTAAATATGGAAGTTCAGACATTCCTGCACTCGAGCAGGAGAGTTACCAAATGCTTTCCAAATGATCCATATTGCCACCAGTACTCTTGTTCAAGCCAGAAATAAAGCATATTGCAAATGTGATAAATCCAAGTGTAATAACAAGCAGAGATTTATGAAGACCACTATGTTGCTAATTACAGCTCCATGTGGGTGTCAGGGAGCGTGTAGGTGTTTTTTTTTTCTCCTCTTTTTCGCATCATCAAACAAAGCAGTGTGCACACGCCTGCAGCGTAAATATCCTGTGTATACTTCACATGCAGAAATAATGCCAGTAGAGCAAATTTTAACTCTTCGTAATCAAAGCCTTTTGGAATAATCTAATTAATGCCGAAGAAATGCAGCAGTGGAAGGGTTTTTCTGTTGAATTTCACAAAATGGTGGCTCATCAGCGTCTGCAGCGCGACGGCGGGCACATCGAAAGCGACGCAGCTGCCCTTAAAAATGCCACTTTGCCAACGCTAAAAAGCTACCACGGTTTCCCTCCTATCTCTTCCCTTCCCGCACGTCTCTTGGGGCGATCTGTACAATTAACACACTGGCAGTAATTAACAATGTCTCGAGGCAGCCAATGGCGCGGAAACGATCAGGGGCCAACATGAAGTGGGGGAAGGTGCAGCAAGCAAAGGCTATCCACGTTCTACTTTTACAGCTGCCATTTTGTGCCAGTCTCAACACCTAAGATGGTGGCAGGACTGTGGCTTGCTGTGTGGGAGAGGAGGACAAACTGGCAAGGGAGGGGTCGGGGAAGAGGAGGATTGTGGGATTGAGGAGGCAGTCTCTTATTTTCGTTCTTCTAGTCTGTACATTACTGAATGGTTACCAAGAGAGGCGTGGATACAGAAAGAGGCATGATCGTCAGATATTTGCCCCACATGCACACATAGAGGACACACACACTCACGTACACACTCACACACACACACACACACACACACACACACACACACACTCTAATGTCAGAGAGGAAGAACAAAGTGTTTGTACAGTGTGGGCTCAAAACAAAACTATGGGTCTGTTTGTGTAAAGAAAGTGTAATTTACATGTGCTTAATATACGCCGCACACATACAAACACACACATGTGCCCATGCATGAACACCCACACACACACACACACACACACACACACACACACACACACACGCGCACACACAAACAACCAACACAGCTGTTCTCATGGTATGGTCTGCCCCTGAGCATGCAAATGACATTCATTATGCAAATGCATACAAATCAGAACCAACCATCTGAGAATCCAAGCTGGGAAAAAAAGCAAAAGAATAAAATTAAATGAATGAGGGGGGGGGGGGGTTCAGAGAAAAGAAAGAAGAGGCATGTTGGGAATGTGTGTGAATGTGTGTGTGGGGGGGGGGGGGGGTGTAGTAGAGTACAGTGTGTCTTTAAGATACAAAACGCATGAGTAAAAAAAAAAGACTCATTACCCTTTTTTCCTTAAAATGTAGTAATCTATGTGTAGATGCATGGATGGTATTTGAAGGTTTTGAGATCAGTTCAGTCAATTATTAAACTCAAGAGCTTGTAACCGATGTATTTGATTTATGTACACTGCTGTACAAACTATTGATGTTCTGTTATCACTGATTTGATGGAACTGTAAGTGCTGACATGATGTAACCGGTAGATTTAAGTGTTTTTTGTTGCTTATTTTTAAACCTATTTCAAGTCCCCATCTGAGACACAGTTAAAACCAAAAGTAGAGGTGGCATGTAATACACCGTGTTTCTGCTTCGTTATCCTTAACAAATGTGGCACTGTAGGTGTGTTTGTGATAACGTCTTTTAAATCAATTAGCAGAAAAGCCAAAAATCGGCTGCAAAAGAGCATCAGTTGGAGTGGAGACTCTCCAAATGGCGGCAAAGTGCTGCTAATTGCCTCTCGAGGTGTTTCTTTGTTTTGTTTCACCTCTCTCGCCAACACTGCCTCTATGGGACAAAATGCATGCACATCACCGTCCTTTATGAATCATCTGAGCCCTGAAACTCTCCAAATATACAAGCCATGGCTCTGTTTTTTAACTTCCAACAAAAAGAAGCGGTAAGACTGGAAGCCTTACTGTACATGGACAAAAGTCTTTCCAGTTACAGATGTTTACATCTGGCAGGGGGCTGAATGTACAACTCCATCATGTGTAGTTTACACCAAATCTAAAGATGGCAACAACAAAGTGATATTCCTTCTTATTAAAATAATTCAGTCGAGACAACTGGGCTAAAACCAAGATTAGGCAAATTATCTAGCACTGATGAAATAGCAAAAAAGGCTCATTAGAAACCGATTGGGGACAAATTGTGCCCAAAACAGAGTGCAATCAAACAAAGAAATTCCTGAGTGTGTAGTTTGTTTGTATGTAATAGAGTGTGTGTCTGTGCATGATAAAGAGACGCTGTGGGGGGATAGGATTATATCTATTCTTGTATTTTCATTAAAAAAAATGTATCTCATGCAAACAGGCTGCTTAACTCTTTACTCTCTAGTTTTCTTTTCTTGGTCCAAACTACAACATCAAGCAGGTGAAGACTTTGTGAGCGTGTAAGAGCGACCTGGTCTGATTTAATCTGTGGTGAGGTGGGGAGGCCTTTCATCTTGTAAAGTCAAAATACAGGCTACAGGCAGGTGAGGGCCATAAATCTCTGAGGTGAAGTGCACAGCAAATAAACGTATCAAATTTTGTTTGATTTTGGAGACTAATTTGCCTGCACGGTTTTGTTTAATCTTGCAGAATGAGCAGATTTTTTGCCCGTGGCACAAACAATACTGTTTATTCTGGTCAAATTCAGCAAATCGCGAAAATTGGCCTTTAAGTGAAACCTACAGTCAAAAAGGCAGTTTCACTAAATTTGGAAGTTTGAGGGCAACATAATGTCTCCTATCTCTGTCAATAATATTGGTTGGTGTATTTCCAAGAAAAAATAAAGCTGCAACAACTTAAGATGTCCTTTTTTTCAAAGATAAACCCTTAGGGGATATTTACATTTTTTGTATAAATAGAAGCAGGTGTACATCCTTAGCTAGGTTTGTGATTTTACGGTGCAATGTTACTTTAAGCCCAAATTAAATTTCAATGTTTATTTTGAATTTACAGTGTGTTCTTTTTCTTTGATTTAAAGAAGGTAGCATCTCTAACTTACACTATCACAATGCCATCCAGTGCAATGTAGGAATTCTCACAACAGCACAAGCTGCAGTATTCCCCGCCACGCCAGCAAAACTGAAGCTTTGATTTTAACAAAAGAAACATGAAATCTGATTGTTGTATATAAAGCTAATTGTCTAATTAGACTGCATGTATGACATTTGTCAACTGCTGCACATTAGTCCCTTCATGAGAACTCCCCCCCCCCCCCCCCCCTCCCTCCCCTTTCCTTATGCAACACAGCAGCATCATACCTTCACGTCATCCACTAGAAGTGTCCATCGTCCCAAGCTCACTCCTCTCTTCTGCTTTCTTTCGATGTGTTTGTTTCTTTAGTTTTCTTCTCGGTGTGCAGGCGTGTAATGGGATTCTTGTTACTTTCGGTTATCTAGCTTTATGAAGAATGTACGTCACTCATACAGCTAGATAACCAAAGATAACAGACAACCCCTCGGGCCTGCACACACTCCTCTCTGCCAACAACACGCACACACACACAGCTCCCGACACACCTGTAAGGACAAACAATGACACGGGAAAAAAAAAAAAGCTTAAAAGGCTAATTCATCAAACAAAGCAGAGCTAATTTTGTGTTTTGCACATAGGTGGAAATAATGACAATAATAGTCATAAATCTGCAGTGTTGATACAGATGATTTATCACATGGTGTTAAGAACGCCTCAGTGAAATGAGATGAAAAACAAGCATGACTAAAGATTCACAGGGGATACTGCTGGAAAAACACATTTTCCAAGCTATTAAGTGTTTTTTATACCGCTGAAATGTGAACGGGCTCTTATAGGAATTCAAAACAAAGCATTAAAGCCGAGTATCCAGTGAACTAAAGACAACTACAATAAAGATCTTTATGAGGGGGTGAAACAGCACTGCAGGGAATAATTTACACAAACATTGTAAATAGAAAATATTACAGCTGAATGCAAAGAGGAAATCCCCTGAAATGTAACACGTACACTCGTTTTTATAGTGTGGATAAATACTCTATCACTATATAAAGGTATTCAGTCTGTTTTAAAGGTCCAGTCTGGGTAATGTTTACTGTACAGGCGGGCACAATGTGCTTATCATTCATAATGATGGGTTTTTATAGCATTATTTTATCTTCAGTATTAGTTGAATATAGACAACATCAACATTAAACATTTACCAACAAAAACTGTTATGAAACCAGTACAGTAAGTATAAAGTTTATATTTCTTAAAGGGCGAGAGGGGGAAGTGACAAAAGACTCATAAGAAGCTAAGGTATTGTAAAAATGTAAGTACATCAACAAGTCTGTGCAAATGATTGTAGATTTTGTTTTAATTCTTCATAAAGTAATATTTACCAGGCCATATTTAATTAATATTTAAATACAAGAAGATTTGGGTAAGAGTGTTTTAATTGTAATGGACTTACATTACCATCATATTTTATCATATTTGGATGCAAGTTCCAGAATCAGGTTCAAGTAAGCAGGTCATTTGTACATTACAAGGATTTTGCTTTGGCCTAGCTGATGTAAACACAATATTGAGCATAGGTCGGTTTTTTTTCCATTAAGTCTTCAAAAATATCAAATGCACAAGATTTGTGTTTCGTTATCATACCGGTAATGATGTTAAAATACTCTGTGTGTTTCCCCGATCATGAAAACATAAAAAAGCATTTGTCTTTTTGCCTTTCTAATGAACTACTTTTTTTATTGGCTTTGGGAGAGAGAGAGAGTGATAGAGTGGGGAGTGACGTCACATGCATCTCTGGCTTTCAATTAATGCGTTAAGAGCGAGATGTGATGTCTAATTAACACACACACCAACACACACACACACACACACACACACACACACACACACACATTTCCGCGCGCCATTATGGAGAGAAAGCAAAAATAGGCCAAAACGACCGCTGAACAAAGAGAACGGTTAAAATCTCTAGTTTTTTTTTTTTAAAGGGATTTTTTTTTATGCTGATGACATATAAATCCGTATAACCGCACGCTTTAGAAATCTATTACACGTGTTTTATTTCTCGAAAGGTCTCAATAAAGGAGGATGGGTTGCAGAATGTAGCAGTTTGGATTTAAGCCAAAAAGAAACATGCATTAGCAGATTAGTTTGCTGTTTTCAGGCCGTGACACACACGAGATCAAGACCTCACATTCACACCTCACACTCCCATACTGACAGCGTTACTCTTATTAAAATATTGAATTCAAGCTTATAGGCCAATATAATTCTGTAATAAAAGTTTTTGACATCGTAGGCCTTTTATCTTTTTTTCCTATTTAGCCTACTGTTTGTATCTTCAGATCTGAGAGCGGAGCTGCTGCCTACGATTCTCTGCAGGGAGAAATACAGCTGTATCAAATTAATTGGCTCCATAATTTCGTCCCAATCAAACCTGTTGGTGTGTGAGGAGCTGTGTGTGTGTTAAGGGAAATAAAAATGATCAACTAAGACTCTAATTTTTGAATTGCAATGAATTTAAATGGGATATTGGTGGCTGTTATACTGGCTCAAATAATTGTCGTGTAGCTTAATAATCGTTTTATATTCCAATACGTGTATTCTCTGTCCTGCTAAATTCAGTAAAAGAAAATGATACTAATGGTAGTAATTGTAAATGTTTATTTTCTTTATTTTCCTTTTTATTAACGTTATCTGCCTCTGGTGCTTGTTTTAACTTTAAAAATTCGGGATTAAGAGAGAATGTTAAATTGACTCCTGACTAAATTAAGAGTACCTATAAATTAAACATTTTATCGTTCAATAAATCTATATTCGTCTATAAATATCATTGTATACAAACATTTCAAATACCAATCTGCTAAGAAAAGCAGTGATGCAATACATTTGTAGCCGAAAACACTTTTAAAGTGTTTAACTGCTTGTGTGTTTCTCATTTTCGGTTAAAATAGTTTATAGTTTTGCACTTGCAATCCTAGCTTTTGGAAGGTGCTCTTCCAATATAAATGTCCGTACTCCGAGATGAGCTATAGAAAGAAAATGTCTTTACATTAGAAGAAAATAGAGAAGAAAAGCTAGATTATAGGTACATCCACATTTACAGGTAGACAGCTGAATCTCACACACGTTTCTGTTAAATACACATCAGCTGCATTACACAGAGAAATGTTCTACTTTAATAGATTGTCAGGAGCACAAAAAGCTGCTGGTAATGCTGCAAAATCTGAGCGGAACATTCATTTTCGTATAAAGGATCGAGAAAGGATTTAAAAATGATTTCCACGAGTAATCGATTAGTTCTACACAGCGTGCTGCTGCTGTGGCTGCGTGTGTGTGTGTGTGTGTGTGTGTGTGTGTGTGTGTGTGTGTGTGTGTGTGTGTGAGAGAGAGAGAGAAAGAGAGAGAGGGGGGGGGGGGTTAAAGAACGATGTTGTACATTATGGATTTAACTTGTTTGCTGTAAATGCTGTAAGCCAGTTTAAGTCACGTGCAGAGACAACAGGGTTGGTTGTCGATAGTTCTCTAATTCATTCATGCTTTCATTTTTAGCCTACCTGAAAGTTGGAGGACGTCCTCATCTATTTTCAGTTGCCTTTGGGTGCACATTCCTGAAGGGGAAATTAAAAAAAAACTGACTCAGTAATATGAAAAAGAGTATCTTGAAATATCCCCGAAAACACCTTTATTTAAATGAGAGTCCCACAAACACACACAGTCTCTGTCTCTCATAGAAAGTCCCTGGAAAACACTCTGCGTGGGAATCGTGCCCACTAGGTCAGTGAACGCCCCAGACAAACCCAGTGTGTGTTGCTCAGCAGCAGGCTGGTTGAGTCAGAGCTTTGCACCTGCAGCTTCTCTGACTCTGCAGCAGAGAGAGGCTCTTAGGGTGCTGCTGTCTTTAAACTCGTCATACACCCCCTCCTCCCCCTCCTCTTTTTCTACCTGGATGCACCTGTTCAATCTAAATGCAGAGTCATGTTAACTGCACATGATACAGTCCTGAGTCATGACCTCTATTGGAGGAATAGTTGTGATTTCGCATAATCTGGCCTGGCTAGTTAAGCAGTTAAGGGCCTCTATATTGAAGAAAATAGTCCCTTGCACGTGTACACTTTGGGTTTCAATAACCCCCCCCCCCCCCCCCCCATAAATCTGTGAAATACAGAACAGTCCAGAATTGCATTAATTGCACTTTTCCAGGGCGTGACCACTTGACGCAGAAGTAATTGATTATTATAACAGAAATAATAATTACACCAAATCAAACATGCGTGAGAGGAAAATCTGGCTTTCAACACAGATTAACAAGGCCTTATGTAAGAGCTCTCCGTGCTGGCACCGTGCTGTATAATCCCAGGCTGCAGGAAGCCACGCTGCTGGCTTCTATGTAGGCTACAATAATCACCCTTTCTGTTTTTTTTGCATGCTTTTCCCTACTGTTTAGCCTCTTCAGCTCGTAATCTGTTGACAGCAAACATGCCAAAGACAACAGCGGGCTGCGGCAGGTTGCACCGCCCGAGGCCACAGTGGCACCACCAACACAGCGGCCTGAGGCGTTTAATGGACCCACTGGAACCCAGTAATTATAGATGAGGAGCCTTACAGCCAAAGGGTTTACCATGCCTCCAGTTTATGGACTTAACTGCTTTGGAGTTGAGCAACATTATACAATAGTAGGGATAACAACGACAAAGAATAAATAAGGCTGACCAGGTTCAGCATTAATGGGAAACAATTGTGCTTTGTTGGCTGCAAAGAATTAACCTTAAAAACACCCTTTTGTATGCTGAGCATTTTCTGTGAATCATATTTTATTCCAAATGTAGGTTAAATGTAGAAGGATAAGAGTAGGGATACATATAAATCCTCATTTGCCTCTGACTTAAATGCCAATAAAGGTGCCTGAAACTAATGAACTGCCTTGTGGGAGACTGCTGTCAAAGGGAAAGGCCACAAAACTCGGTGTTAAATAGGTTAATTGACTTCATACTATCACATACAGATTTCACTTAACTCATTTTGGATTTTTTATCCTGTACCAAACAAAAGTGGATACAAGCAGCCACAAGTGAAACTACACGTCTGAGATGCTGATGCTGCCATCTGATGATGTTCAGCCTTTATCTCACATTGTGCTGCTATGCACGATACATGCACACCTTAAACTGGTTTTAGAGCAGAGGAATCATACATTTAGTGTTTGAGATTATGTTATAATGGAAGTCAAACATAGAGTAAAATGTGCTACAGCGTAAACGTGCCGATTTTGCCCTATTTGGCGCCTCTCTGTTCCGTTGAGCACGGACTCAGACTCAAAATGCAAGAAATCACTAGAAATAAATTAAAGGGTTCTTACTGTGTCCTTCTCAGATGAAGCACGGTGGGTCGCACCGGATTTGGATGAGTTCCTGGTAAGCCCTGCTCCCTCCGGACGTGCGGCATGCTGGGAGCCAAGTGCGCGCGTTCACGAGCGACGTATTGGGCTTTATTGTGGCGACGGCGCATCGTGACGTTCCGCCGCCACCGTCCATTTTTTTCTTGAATCTAACGGGTCCTCTTGTGATTTTTTTCCCTTTGAATCTACATCCTCAGCCCCCATCCTCCCCTCACCACGCAGGGGAGAGTTGGAGGAGCTACATCTTCCCCACCGCTGTCTCTCCAAATGCGTTTACGTCTCATTTGTCCAAAACCATATACGCCGTCCAAGTCCCGCCCCTCGTGAGTCAGTGAGGTAAAACTGATCCCACCCTCTGAGATTTTTCATATTATGCAAGACGGCCGCTGTGATTGTAATAAGGACCTATGGCAGCAGCTCTCACGCCCCCCAACAGACGCATGCAGAAGTGCACGGAGGCTCCATCATTCAGTCATGCTGCAAACAGATCTCTGAGTCCTGGAGGGGCTTTCAGACAAAGTGTGTGTGTTCAGTGTGCACTACTATATGATTTTAAGACTATAGTAAAAGTTTCTTAAGCACACCAAGACGTAGGGCCTAATATAAAACATTCGTTAGATGTGTATCCTCTACTCGTTAAAGTGCTGCCGTGCTACAGCATCATTAAACTGTTCCTATAAAAGCTATTTCTAGGCCTTCATTTTTTTTAATTGACACATGTGATGTTACATCCTGATAGTGTCTTTTAATATTTCTTGTGAGATAATAGGCTACGTGGATTAATTCACACATGCATAGTGCATACAATAACAGAGAAAAGTTACCATCATTTTCAGAAGGTTTAAAAGGAAAAGTCTCTCCTTTTGTATTTGGCTTCTCACCCATAATTGACGGATCTCAAAGAAGTTGTTGTCTCGGATAAAACTTTAAAAGACAGACACGAGAGGTGCTCTGAGCTCGGCTAATTATCATGATAATCGCAGCAGAAATCTTTAGAATAAATGAGAGAAGAATCCTCTCGAACCTTATTGTATGGGATCTCATGTCCTGTCTGTCTTGTATGTATATGCACAGACTAGACGTGCTCGTCATTTGCATGAAATAAAGTGAACTCAGCCATGTTGATGTGTGTCTTCAGAGTGGAGATGCCTTCACGCGCAGGCCGCAGAGCTGCATCTCTGCTGCACACGTACACACACACACACACACACGCACACACACACACACACACACACACACACACACACACACACACACACACAAACACTGAAAAATATAGCCTACTTCAAATTACAAATATGTAATTATAATAACTTTAGACATTCTTTATAAAGGGCTAACGTGTTTTAATGATGGCTTTATTAACAGTAAAAAAAAAAAATATTAAGGGAATGTTGTAAAACATTGAAAAGAACACATGCTAGTTTACAAGAAATAACTTTGACCATTTGAACCTGTCTGATAGGCTACCTGTTGTGAAAAGCGTTCTCGACCAAAATCTACTTATTAAAAACGTATATGAATCGCACACAGAGGCCTATTTGACATCAAAGCAAACATGAAGCTTTCCTGTTTTTATTAGCCAGAATCTTTACCTTAGCCTACACATCATTAATAAATGCAATAGCCTGCTGCGACAAATCCTCCATCAGTAGCCTATTGTTAATTAGTGGGGAAATAAAACCAAATGTAGGCTATGGAGTAAAGCCTATCTTTTGAAATAAAAGGCTATACCTGCTCCCTCACCTGTTTTGGCATCAGCTGTTCGCCTCTCAAAAAAGTTTTCTCTGTTCGTTACGGGACATCGTCACTCATGTTAACTTTATTAGAAACAACTGCAATCCTTATCAGTGCTGCTGCTGCTGCACCGTGTAAACTAAAAGCACATGTCCTGCGATAATTCAAGTTCATCATCGACACACAACCTCCAAAAAGATCCCTGAGGAGCTGTGAGCGCGCGCTCCTACAACTACAAGAGACCATGAACCCAAAAATAAATAACTTCAAAACATGAAAAGTGTTGATTCAGCATACTGAAAATGGAAAAATGTCAGCATTATGGTAGCCTTTAAAATATGTGTTCACAACTGAGTTCATCAAGAATACAGAACGGTCATGTGCTGTCTGATAGGCTATCTTCACCCGGGAAAAACCTGTAAGGCAAGGCTTATTTAAAGGCTTGATCAAATGTGTATTTTACAGAACCTTATAATCATAATAAATCATATTTAATAATGGTTCTGTCTCGATGTAAAGATAACCTCCACCCAAATATCTATATCAGCAAAAAAAATCGAGAAATCTCCACAAAGGCAAAAGAGAATGGTCCCTCAAGCTGCAGACCATGAAAATGAGTAAACCTCATAGAATGAAGAGAAAACTATCCTATATAAAAGAACTGCAAAGTAACACACTTTGAATAAGATAAGCTACACTCTATATGTGCAATATTGCAATGCAAAGGATTTGGGTCTATAAAGCCAATAAAAACATAGATTAGCCTATAAAGTCCGTGCCTGTATGGGTTAAAGACCTAAATTAATCTGCCACGGCTACTTCATATGTCCCATAACATATATAAATCCTGTAGACCTAGCCTACTTTAAAATCTTACCTGTACAAACGTAAACCTATAAAAATTCCTTTAAAAAATAAAATTAAATCTATGTAGGCTACTTTTAAAACTCCAACAGATGTAGGCCAGTGTAAAGTAGCCTAACATAAATGGTCCTACCACACAGACTGTAACCTTAGTGATTGCCAGCGTCATGTATGCTTTGCATATATTTAACTTCATTATTCCACTTTATTTTGATTTCAAGACGAAGCGTTTAATGTAACGACATTTTCTCGTATTTACAACAACATAAAACCACCGTTTATTCCACTTAATGTGGTGCGTTCAAAGTCAAGATCAAGCGTGCAAAACAATCCCTATGTGCCCCTTACTTTTATACCGCGTTACTTAGGCCGTGAGAAGCAGACAGTCTTTTGGCTGCTGGGTCACAGTTTGTCTCAGACCCTCCGACAGCAGTAAAGCACCCTCACATCCCTCCATTGTTTTACTGCTGCCAGGCCAGACAACATGCAGGCTGCAGTGCGCACACAGGCGGCGGGTAGTGCCTCATACCCTGACTATTATGCACGTTTACGAGCACCATGTCGATGCAGCCGTCACGTACAAATATGACCAGCTATTACTGTAAATGTATGAGCTGTAATGCTTTAGCCTTGCCACAATCATTCAGTGCATGTGTTTGTGCCCCTGCATGCAGGAGAACTCAGACCTGGCACCCTTTCACCCCCACGTCGCGCCAATATTCAAATGGTGCTGCTCTGATTTGAATAGCTGCTTAATTAGACATGGTGGTGTATAATAAATGAAAGAGGGGGCACTCTTGTTAGATGATGGCATGCTGCAGAATTTCCAGAGTTGTTCCAGCAATATGCATGCCTTTTTAGAAATGGACATTTGCATGTTTAAAAAAAAAAAAGCTTTGTAAAAATGCAAAATAAAGCCTGTGAATAGACCCTTTGGCCTCAGTTACAAGACAAGAAAAAGTACTTAGAATCTTGTTGAAATATAGAGTATATCATATATTGAATATATATTTTATATTCCATCTTACTTATTTTCAGCTCCTCTGCTGTTTGCATGGAGTCAACTGGTGGTCTATGAGAAGGACCACCAGCAGGCTTTGCATCACTTTCTGGACCCCTTTTGTCTGATGTGTTGGAGTCATTTGCATATTGAAAACAGTTGCAGATCAGTGTTTGCTATCGTGGGAAAGTAGAAAAGTGAAAATTGACAAAATGTGAGATAATCAGGGGTTAAAGCCGATTGATGCAAACCCTTTTTGTACTTACCGTATTTATTTGTCTGATAAGCATCCTTTTTGAATACTTCAAATGATTTGTCTACTTTTTAAAATAAACTAAGTTCTCTGCAAACTCCAGAGGGTCTGTAGTTTCTCATTGTAAATCTAAATGAACTCAGCGGGTTATTCTCTGATTTCCTTGTTGAGGAAAAATTGAGGATTTTTCACAGGTATTGATTTAACTGTCAAGAGTTGCTTGTGATACTACAGGACATCATAGGGAAGGGGACTTTTTTAAACCATGTCCTGGCTTGTGAATTCTCCACTTCATGAGTGTATTCCTGCATGTCTATTGTAGATTATTTAAATGTTTTGGTCAAAAAAAAAAAACTTTGAATATTTGATTACTTGGCTCCTCAAGCTGCTTGACAAAGAGGACAATAAAAACAGTCGAATGACATGGAAACTCAATTGAACTGTGAAAGTTTGTCCAAAGTCTGGGAGTATATTGTCAAGGTCCCTTAGAAACACTATACCATAGCTGTTTTATTATTTTGAAAGCATGTCATTAGGGTTGGTGCAAACTTATGAACACTGTGTCTGGAGAAGCAGCCCAAAAGACATCTGTAGTCCCTGATGCATGCAGGTTGCAGTCTTTAAAGTTGAAATCAAGAAAGAAATGTAATACAACATACAGCAAATACAGTAGAAACAACACACCAACATGAGCAGAGCGCACTCCTTCTTGTTTCTTTGTTTGTTTGGGATCTACTTTATCTTCAGCATATGTTAGGAGCTATTCTTCAGTTTAAGTTTGTATATCCAAATAAAATACAAATTCAAACTGACATGAGCACCAAAAAAACTGTCATAAAACATGCTCCCAAAATGGGATGTCCTGAGTGAAACTGATGTCTGCAGGTCTGTGTTCTGAGACAGACAGACAGACAGACAGACAGACAGACAGACAGACAGACAGACAGACAGACAGACAGACAGACAGACAGACAGACAGACAGACAGACAGACAGACAGACAGACAGACAGACAGACAGACAGACAGACAGAAAGACAGACAGACAGACAGACAGACAATAATAATAATAAAAATAATACAGCTTACTTTATGTTCAACCCTTGTCCTGGATATAAAAAAAATCATTTGGTTAATGTTTGGAGGTTGTTGGTTTATGAACCCATTGTGTGTGTGTGTGTGTGTGTGTGTGTGTGTGTGTGTGTGTGTGTGTGTGTGTGTGTGTGTGTGTGTGTGTGTGTGTGTGTGTGTGTGCGTGTGTGTGTGCGTGCGTGCGTGCGTGCGTGCGTGTGTGTGTGTTGGTTTTTCTTTTTTTAGCAGAACAATGATATTAAAAAGCATTGAGATTGTGTTTATGAAATATTTGATATATAATTAACCCAGTCTTTTGGAATTTGTCTCAAAGCTCTTAATTGAAAAAAAAAAAACACTGTAGAGCAATTTCCCTTAATTACAACAAAATAAATAATTCAATAATAAGTGCATACTTACATCACATGGAAAATAAAGAGACGCTAAAGTAATTGAATATGCACGTCACGAGTGGCTGAGACTCAACAGGCTTTTTGTTTTAAAGAACAGTGAGCTGCATGAAAAAAATATTCTAACAGCGTTTAAGTAAAGGGAAAGTTTTTAACCCGTCTCTCTTTACTGGACCAACAGGTGAACTACACAGGATAGCTGTTTAAATAAAATAAAAAACAAAGATTTGAAGTCTGTACAAAACGACAAGAGTGCGATTTAGGATTACAAATGTTATGAGAAATAGCCTGTAGCCATACCTCTTATAGACGTCGAAGGTTTAAGGTCTCTGGCAGAGTTTTTCAGGATTTTCATTTATTACCCTATAACCTTTCTAATTATAAAATAAACTATAAGCAAACTGTCCAGCTTTTATTTTCTACTACTGAGTCACAGTTTCCAAGCTAATTTCTTACTGTTTAACCTAAATCTTCACTTCTCTTTGAACACATCACCTTGTTTCATACAGCCCCTTTTGAATAACGCATTTCATTCTACTTTTTGCAACAGAATGTCAAACTTGTTATTTTTTATTTTATTTTGAATCGCTGTGATTTTCCTCTCTGCTCGTTCATAAAGTTTTAACTAAAAAAGGGCCAAACGTTGCCTAATAATGTGATTTGGCCCACAGTAACACTGCCAGCTGTTTGTTGTCCCATCAGATTTAGGCCTACAGCAGAGGAGGGAAAATTAAAAAAAAACATACAAGAGGACATGGCACACAAATCAAAACATTTGGCAATGAACCTAATTAAAAGGTATCTGTTAGTTAGAAATGTCCAATTAGCATATTAGACAATCAAAAATGTTTTATTCCCAGGTTCTCATTTTATCGCGAGAAATCAGCGTTTTTATAGACACACGTTTTATTTGTAGATACTCTTGGCTGTAATGCGTGGCTTTAATGTTTCTGAACTCATTAATCATGACGGTTAAATATGTCCTGTTGCCCGGCGCAATAATTAGACATATCTCACGACAACGCCTTAAAAAAAAACAAGTTTTGATCGAAGATTAAGTTGCCGTTCAAATATCACAGATAATAATGTAGCCTTTTTTTTCTGCGGTTATGCTGACCGTGTCAATGCTCAAATAAAGCTTCGATTTATAGATCCTAGATGAGGAATCAAGACGAGGCCTAGTATTTTCCATATTAGAGTTGTTATACAGCGCAGGTGCTGTGGGATAGGCTATCAACTGCAAAAATCTCTGCTGCAGATTCACGCAGGGGCCTATAGGTTTAAGATAATGTGCGCATAAATTGGGATCTCTATGTGTAGGCTACAGTTCAGCCCCTCTTACTGGCTGCTGAGCAATGTCGCTTACAAAGAGTAATCATATTGCATAGCTAATTTAAGGTAATCAAACAGGTAGATGGGTTTAATCCTCCGTCACTGTAGGCTGTGTGATGTGTTTGCAGATGTAAGAAATATCAGATGTTTTTATAAGACTTTATTGAGAGAAGGGACACTATTTGTATATATATATATATATACTGTATGTGTGTGTGTATTGGAATATTTGGCCTCGTGGGTGTATCTACGAGGCTTTAAAGCTGTTTTTGAGAGCTTCAGAGGGACTGCATATATAGGATACACAGCAGCGGGAGTGTTTCTCTGTTCTGCTGCTGCCATCGTCTGGACTTTTTATGTATTACATCAGCAACGCTTTGAACCCTTAATATCTGCTGCCCCAAGTGGCCAATCATTGAACAGTTAAGGTTTCAAAGTGCTGCTTTACAAACACTAAAAAAAACATCATATCTCTAAATTTCCAAAAGGAATAAGGTAATTCTGAGCTCCTGTTTATGATAGGTACTGATTCAAACGTGATAAACATATTACAGGCTGTTGGAAATTAACTAACTATCTATTTCATTTATTAAAGTACTGTCCTTTTTATACTTTGTACAAATGTCATACTTTTTTTCTACATTACAATTGTCTGACAGCCTTCATCACTTTTGAGATTACATACTTACCCCTTTCTTTTCCTAAATGTATGATTTTCAATTTTAATGTTTGTGATCAACTGGATTGACAAAGTATTCCCTCATGTGTTCAGAATAGGTTCCTCTTTTAAGAGTAAACTAACTATTTAAACTCCTCCTTGGATTTGCTTCAATTGTCAGAAATCTGAAAACAGAATTCTTTTCTTTTGAGCACTAGTAACATGGACTTTTTGGAAATGCCTGTTCCGAAAGAAACGCTACAAACCTCTGATGATCTAATAGAAGATGTTGAGTTTTTCTTTTCGATTAGTTTACCCGACACTGTATAGAGTAATAGTAAACACAACCTCAGCAGTGAAATACAGCAAACTCATCAAAGCTCCTGATATGTTTTTATTTAGCTTTATGAAAAAGTCTGAAAATAATTATGGATTCCTCTTTATGAGTGACAAAAGCAATTAAGACCATCAGCAACAAGTTTATTATTTCTATATTGTTTTGATTAGTAGTTGTCAGAAGAATTGATTGACTTCATGTTGCCGAAACAGCTTTTATTTATGGTTTTCATGGCAAAGATTCTCAAAGAGTGACACATTTGACTGTTTAAAGACAGCAGGATGAGATTTTTCATCAGAAAACACTACTTTTACATGTACAAGACCAAATCTGCAAAGAGATGAGATGTGTAGCTTTGTCCACATGGCTCTCAAAATTGACACAAAACAAAACTTCTTTACAGGTTGATGTAGCAGTATTGATCTAAATCTCTCATAAATGTATAAACTACTGTTAAAGACCATTTAACAGTAGTTTTATAAATGCAATTTTAATTTTGAAGGTCAAACTTGTTGATATTATCATGGATGTTTTGTAGTTACTACAAAATGCTGTCTGCTAAGTTTATTTGGAAAAATGTCCTATTAACCTTTAACATGAGAGCCTATGACATTGGGCAGGAAAGAATATTTCAATGAAATGGAGTAAATAATCAATCATAAATATATTGAATAAATTAATTAACACTTCTCAATAACAAACAAATTGTTTAGATTCCGTTGCAGGTTAAATGGTCTTTGTGATGTCATGAAGACCGGTTCTAGAATCTGTCACTTCTAAGCCCGAGTGTTCTCATTCTATCTTACCTAACATCTGACAAACCAGAGACATTTGAGATTTAACCAGCAATCAAAACACAAGCATACTGGGACACTGAGAGAAAGATTACTTAAAAAAAGAAATCAAGATGAGTGACAGAAGTAAATCATCCCACTTTAATGATCTCCGTCTGGAGGGAGAATTTTGCGATGCAGTCATCAAAGTTGAGGATGCCGAGTTTCAAATCCACAAGGTTATCCTCTGTAACTGCAGCTCTTACTTTAGGTGAGTTTGTTGTTCGAATCAGCTGATTCATTTTATGTCCTTAAGAAAAGCAGATCAACTTATATAACTTTATTAATAGAATCAAAGTTATGATCAGTTCATGAGTTAAGTCTGAAAAAGGCACGAATCATAAGACCCCGTGATTCATGGAGTATTTGGGATAAAACAGGTTTATCAGTTTTGAAATCAGGATAAAAAAAACATTATATATTTTTATATACATGTATGTTTCACAAAGTTTGATTGTAAGTTAACACCAATGTCTAATTTCCATGCCCCCTTACTTTAAAGGTGCACTATTTTGGTCGAGATATGTGAAAGTTGGAGAAATGTACAGATTCTGTGGTACTGTATATGTTCATAACTCTACTTTTTTCTTTGGATAAAGTTAGTTTATTTAGTTCAGAAAATATAGCATAGAAATGTTTCACTTCTCCAACTTTCAAATGTCACTACCAAATCTACTTAGTGCACCTTTAAAGGATTTAATTCACCAAGAAACAAAGCTGCAGTTCACTGCCTTGTGTCTAAGGAAGATCCCCTTACTAAATAATAATAAGAAGAAAAAGTTGTATACGGTTTATTTTATTATCAATTTAACACAGTGTCTTTAATTGATCCACAGAGCTCTGTTCAAACGCTGGTCAACCCCTGACAAAAGTGTCTACGACATACCGGGCCTTTCTCCTGACATGATGCAGCTCATTATTGAGTTTGCCTACACCGGCTCTGTTCTTATAACCGAGGAAAATGTGCAGGAGCTGCTACTAGCTGCTGATCAGTTCAATGTAATGGACATTGTCAAAACCTGCTGTGACTTCCTCGGTGAGCAGCTCTGCCTAGAAAACTGCATCGGTATCTGGCAGTTCACCAAAATAGTGTTCTCCTTGGAACTGCAGCAAAAGGTGTACCACTACATCATTGATCACTTTGAGGACATCGTTTCCTGTGAGGAGTTCTTGCAGCTCTCCGTAGAGGAACTTGTTGAATTCCTCGAGAGAGACAACCTCAATGTGAGAAATGAAAGATCTGTGTTTGAGGCTGTTATTCACTGGATTGGCCACAGACCTGAGGAACGAGATGGACACATTGGCGTTCTCTTCTCTAAGGTAAGATCACTTTTTCCACACTTGATTGTTGTGAGATTTAGCTCTTTAACATTTAGCTAGCTGTGTTCTCATGATTGCAACAGAAATCCCAGCAGTAAGACAAATTCAAGATGACAAGATCAGTCCATTAGGTTTTAGGGTGTTTTCCAAATTGTGGTTAAATCATTTAAACTTGTTTTGGTGTGGTATGCGTGTCTGGTCCCCATCCTGTTCACACATTAGATTTCCTGAATCAAGTCAGTGCAGTCTCAACTTTTCCCTTCTCAATCAAATACGGGGCATATCTAAGCACTCTTGAGACACTGCTTACAGCTCAAGTTTCTTAATTGATGTTTCCTTGCTCCTTAATCCTCCCTTGCACCTGAAGTTGTTCCAGATGTGCTAATTTTACAGGCCATCACAAAGCTCTTAATTCTCACAGAGATCTTTTCCTTGCCTCTCTCCATCGACCCTGGTGGAAGGGAGGAAGATGCAAGGAAAAGACGCAATAAGGGAATTATACTGTAGATGCAATCTAAGAGACTGCAATGTACCCATTGTCACAAACAACAAAGATGGCTGCCGGATGTTGGAACTGGCAACCTATAGCCTATTGCTAATTCGTACATTTGGTTGGATCCTAAAGCATTGAGAGAGGAACTAACATGTTTTTGGTCAACATTTTAACAGTATTTGTTGACTTTAACAAATGTACAGAGAATCACTCTTCTTATGAGAGATAACAAGTTAAATTGATCAATTCATTATGAGATTCAGCTGTGGTCTAAACACTGAACTAAAGTCAAATAGGTTTGATTCAAGGATGTTCTGTTTTCACTGTCTAGGTCCGGCTGGGTATGATGAGTCTAGAGTACATCAGGAACCATGTCATGTCCAATGAGCTGGTAAGTAATAACCTTTCATGCATAGAGGCCATTGAAGCCTTTTACAACAACGTCACATGCAGGCCATGGCTATCTGGCCCCATGAACCCTTTTGTCCGCCCTCGCCTGCCTCCTGCCGTCCTGCTGGCCCTTGGAGGCTGGAGTGGTGGAGATCCAACTAATGGCATTGAGGCATATGACGTTCGAACTGACCACTGGATCAACGTAACAAACAATCTAGAGCGTCCCCGGGCCTACCATGGCACTGCCTTCCTCAATGGGTATGTGTACTGTGTTGGTGGCTTTGATCGTGTGGAGCATTTCAACAGCGTGCGTCGGTTGGACCTGAGCACACACACCTGGCATGAAGCAGCACCAATGAACAACTGTCGCTGCTATGTGAGTGTTACCGTGCTTAACGGATACATTTACGCCCTGGGAGGCTACAATGGACATGTGCGACTCAACACTGCTGAGCGCTACAAGCCCGAGACCAACCAGTGGAGTCTTATCGCATCCATGAATGAGCAGAGGAGCGATGCCAGCTGCACTTCACTCGACAACAAGGTGGGTAGAGCAAAAAAAGTAGCTGAGACTAAAAGAGGAGTATGACAGTGATTGAAACATTGTTAATTTGTTTAGTGAACTACTTGAGATGAGACTTTTAGTCTACTGTTACACTAGCAGCACTTTAAGGCTTTGAGTTAAGAACACTAAACTATTAGATGAGGTTGAAGGCCACAGTTAGTTTGATGACCTTGTGAATGTTTATTTGAGTAAGTAGGAATATTGTCCAGAGGGTAGAGCAAAATGAAATATGTAAAGAATGTATAATGTTCTGTGCAGTGAACTGTTAAGTGGTGCGAGTTGCAGTATTGCATACTGTTGTGTAAAAGAAGAGAGGTCAACATGCTAAACATTTATGTACTGCATTTGTTTTAACTCATCAGCCGTCACTAACCCCTTCACATCTCTTCTACACTTGATTAACACATTCTTCACTAAATGTTTGGTCACACCTGAAATTATTTTACATGTGGATAAGATCATACTGCTGTTTATGTTTTTATAATTTGTTTCATGACATAAGACAGTCATCGGATAACGCTGTAACCCTCATGTTCTACACAGGTTTACATTTGTGGTGGCTTCAATGGAAACGAGTGCCTGCCAACATGTGAATATTACATCCCTGAGACCAACCAGTGGACAATGATCAGCCCCATGATCAGCCGGCGCAGTGGAATTGGGGTCATTGCTTATGGAGGATATGTCTATGCAGTAAGTTTATATTATCACTGCCTACTTATAAATCATGCCAAGAGTGTTGGTCAGCAGATGTCTGTCAGACAAAGATGTATCCCAACATGGACATTGTATGGATAATCACTTTGCCATTGTAAGAGAAAAATGTAATTATTACCTAATGTTAATGTTATTTATGTTACTGGTGCTTCTCAATAGATTTCATATAAAAACACGTACATGCTCACAATGACAATGCCAACATGCTCATCAGCATGCCAACAAAATCAACAGTCATCACATCCATTCTCAAACATGAAATTATTTGTCAAATATCATGCTAATTCATTAACATATATTGATATATTTTGTCCACCTCCTGTTGTCACTAGATATCAAGCTGTAGATCAGTAAAGTTATTAAGATTTATCCTCTAAGACCTAAAATGTTTGTGTTAATATCGTACCAATCCCTCAATGTGGAGATGCAGTTTATTACTGGATATGAGAATATTTTGGCATCACAAAGAAGGGAATTGGTCTTCTAAAGACTGTTTGATTCATAATCTGGACAGATTAGTCAGTGACGGCTCAATTAACTGACATTTGCCATGCTGCTATCACCTTTAATACACTGCCTTTTGCTCTATATGAAATGAATGATCATTTTCTCTGTTTAGATTTGTGATAGTAGTTCAGTCTCCATTTTGACACTTCAAAAACTTTACTCCTGCAGGTTGGTGGCTTTGATGGCAACACCCGTCTGCGCAGCGCTGAGGCCTACAACCCTCAAACCAACAGCTGGCATGCAGTGTCCTCTATGTTGAATCCGCGCAGCAACTTCGGAATCGAAGTAATTGACGACAAACTCTTTGCTGTTGGAGGCTTCAACGGCTTGACCACATCTGATAACGTGGAGTTCTACGACGCAGCAACCAACGTGTGGACTGAGGCAGCTGAAATGGAGATTTTCCGCAGTGCTGTAAGCTGCTGCGTGGTGACCGGGATTTCTTACACAGCCAAGTTCACCGTCCCTCGAGACAACCTTTTAGACTTGGAGGTTGAGTCTGTGGAGTCGGGAGAGTCCGACTAACAGGCTCGACTTCAGTCTGAAGCGCAGTCTTGAGCCTTACCACCATCCACTCTGGCAAGACATTAGCATCAAAAAATAAAATAAAAAAATCTTTGAGCATTAAACTGCTGTTTCAAAGAAGACTTCTTTAACTTTTCATCTTGGTTAAAAACTTGTTAGTAACATGTCCTGTGAGAAGGTTGATGTGTCGAATGCCGGACTCCATACTTGGGTAAGATTGTGCAGCCCATTACAATCCCCTTTTCCAGGTCTTGCCACTGATTTGTAAACCGGGCTGTGTTAAACTATTGCTGGATGCCTCCCCAGTAGCTTGTGATCATTTCCTTGCTGTGCTGAGGCACGTGGTAGTGTTCTAATGCTCTGTAGATGAGGGCATGTTGAATTGATCCGTATATGTTGGCCAGATCTAGCCTGACCACTGTTAGGTCGCTTTTGCTTGCTTTGGCCTCCTGGATCATTTGACTGAGAACTCCTATGTGTTCCAGACATCCGTGAAGCCTAGGAACCCACATTTCTCGACAGAGGTTGTAATATATCCACTCTCAGTCATATATGAGGTCATCCTTTTAGCCAGTACTGACATATATTAGCTCTTCCAGACACCAAAAAAGGTCAAGTCATGTAGTAAATGGACTACACTTTCTTGTCTTTTGTCCACTCAGCACTTATTTATCTTGTGGATTATTTTGTTCAAATTACCTTTCATAGCCTAAAGACAATTTCATTAGAAGTAGCATCAACTGGTCACAACATGTAAACACTTTTAACCCTTTAACCTTAGAAAGGGTACACAAATAACTACACACAATTGCATGATGGAACCAGGGTCTACTGGAAGCTCTGTTACCTTTCAGCTTAATGCTAACATTAACATGCTAAATAACCTGCTGGTGCTAATTTTAAAAGTTATATCGTCTATGTTCAGCAACATAGTACAGCTTATGAGCATGCTAACATATGCTTATTCGTGGTCAATTAGCATTATTAGACTCACATCTTATATCCACTTACGTATGTAAACTAGTTTTTATATGTAGATATAAACATCAGCTATGGCTGATTGCAATGTCATTTGGTCAAAGTTTTGTTAAAAAAAATTAAAATAAAAAATAGTTGGACTGATAATGGCACTTTGTTGAAATTAAAAGGATCATTTAAGTGTGTGTAACCTACTTGAGGGTCAATTGTAACAATATATTCAATTTTTTTTTAAGCTAATGTATGAGTAAATGCATAAGTTTGAAATTTGTATATAAAGTTTTGCATTAGGCTTATTATGAGTTATCTTTGTTATTTTCTGAAATGACATTGTCACAACATGCCATTATTAAATCAAACTTTTAGATAGAGTAGCTTTCTATAATCGGACTGACCTACTTTTTTGTTCCAGAAATTGAATTTGAAAAATGCCCATTGAGCAGCTGCACGAATGATCAGAGTGACAAGTACCCTTTGGTCTTCACAATTAAACTAGGTCCTAAAAGAGTAACATGATGACAGAGTGGAGTGTGTGTGGGAGGCAGTGTGGAGTGTGTGTGGGCAGCAGAGAGGGGTAGACTTGCATGGAGAGCACTCTGGCTTGTTTTTGTCATTACCAGTGAGGGTAAAACACATTTTTAGACAGGAACTGACAACCTCTAAGGTTTGTTGTGCTGCCCTCTGTTCAGGTCATACTTACTGTATGGTCACACAGGATTTCTGTTTTGTTAAAGGTATAATGGCATAATTCCCAGAAATGTCAGGAGGTGCAACAGAGAAGGGATCCCACTTCCAGGTTGGACTGACATGTAATAGATGTGCAGAAAAGGCCAAGCATATTCAAACAAAGCAAAACATATATTATAAAGCACAATTTATGCAAGCAGTTCTGCAGTTCAGTCCTGTTTGCATGTTTGAGCAGATTATTTCTATGGTAATAAAAAAATGTTAACAGTGTCATCGAACAGGATTTGCCCCAGGTAAAATATCCCTGAACAAAGTTTCTTTGAGAGAAACTTTGATTGCATCTTCACTAATCTCTCTCTGTTGCAAAGAGGTGGAGGAAATCAGGACTTCGGTGGTTTTACTGTCTTTTCAGAAGCTTTGTGAGACTAAGACAAATTAAACATCATTTGTCCATGTTTACAGTTTTGAATAAGAATGTGTGTCCTCCCACGTTTCACTGCTAAAGGTATCCTTGGTTTCAATACTTGCAGTTACAGTTTCTGCATTCCAACTAGTTTCATAACAATAAGTTCATTTGGCATGTTATCCAAAAAGCGTATATCACTGCTGTGTACAGTTACAACATGGGGCTTAGTTTCCACCTCAGGGACTCAGAAAAAGCTCTGTTATCAAGGGGCCGACCAATTAACCTACTCTACCAACTGATCTGCAGCCACAACACTGAATAGTTCAAGCAATTTAACTGCAACTCTTTCTTCAGCTGGTGTGAACATTTAACAGATGCCCACTCAGTTCTCTTCTCAGGAGCCTGAGGCCAGTTCTTTCTGGAGTTTCTTTATCTGAACTTTCCCTTCCTTTGCTGCCTGATCTCTCTGCACTCTGTAACCTGCTTTTCATTTCTTACATCTGCCTCTGGACACTATTATGCTACACACTTTGAGTTTCTACAGTACTTACTGCTGGACTCCATTCAAATGACTTCTGTGAACTTCTCGAAACTTTCAGGTCATCACAGGATTCTTGCACTCTGCTTTTCTCGGGGGAGTTTTGGTCCCTTTAACATGGTTTCTTTCCTCTGTGAACACGAGCAGACCTGGTTATTGTTCTTTTCTGTTGCTTATTCTGGTCAACAGTGATGTTCATGCCTGAGTTTAGTGTTGTAAGATCTGTCTGTGACTCATCTTTATGCCTATTTGTAGCTTGTGGGTTTGAATGCAACAAATCAAGCCAGTCTTTGATACTGTTTCTTATCCAAGATGTCCCTGATGAGCCATTTTTCCAAGGTGTCATGTGTTTTATCTCTGTCAGCCCCTCTATTCCCAGTAGTCCGCAGCACCAGGTCTGATACAGCATTTGTTTTTAAACTAGGACACAAGTCTGCCTGGAAACCCAGAGGAGAAAAGAATAATACCGGCAGCACAATATTAGGAATGCAGGATATTTACAATTTATTTTTTAACTGCCTGGATGAGTTACCTCCCCTCATCAATCCTCCTTGCATTGTTTATCTGTCTTGTCTTGTAACCACTGATCGCAAAGTGAAGGAATAGTTTAACATTTCTGAAAATACACTTTTTTGTTTTCTAACAGAGTTAAATGAAAAGAGTCACTTCCCAAAACATGAAACTCCTCATTTAACACATAATGTTATTGATACATGTTGGTTATCTGGCATGAAAAAAAGGTGTTCCAAGGGTGTGGTAGAACTCTTTTCTTATAAGACTAAGTCCCAGTGATTTTTTTAACATTAAAAGTTCTAAGATCAGCTGTCGATGTTGTGCTTTGCTTTTGTGCATGCACTGTCTGTCAGCACCTGTGTCCAATCACCTTAAAGCTGTAAGTTTGCACTTACTAACGTAGTTTCCTCTTTTAGATCCTTGCTTGTGTTGTACTTACTCTCTGATGTACGTCGCTTTGGATAAAAGCGTCTGCTAAATTAACTGTAGGTTAATTTAGAAAAGTGCAACCCCCCACCCCCTCATTTTCATCTTTATACTAAGCTAAGCTTACTATTGAACTTCTGGTTCTAACATTCAAAAGTATAACCGTTTTATGCATCTTGTTGTCTAACCTATACTTTTCCAAAATGTAGAACTGATCCTTTAAGTAATAGTACGGGTTCTCAAGGTTGTTGCTTGCTGCCTGCAGACCCCACTGAAATGTAATTGTGAACAACAATAACTCAACTCAACTCAACTTTATTTATATAGCACTTTACACACAACACAGTTGATCCAAAGTGCTGAACAGTGCAGATAGAAAAAAAACGAAGCATTAGAAAGTAACATCCAAGAACAACAACAATGAAAATGAAAGAACAAGTAACAAGTCCAGTGTAACACAAGACTAACAGAGCTATGGATTGTGTGCTTGACGGGTTATTGAAAATGAAAGGCAATTGGGTAAAAATATGTTTTGAGGTGAGTTTGGAGGCCTTCATGGTTTTTGTTTGATAATAGCATAGAGAATGTAAAGCTTTGTCTCAACACTGAAATAAACGCATGCACTGCGGAAAACTGCACCCTCAAAGAGATACAAAAATATGTTATTACACTTCTTGAGTGTACTTCTGCAGTTATTCTGTACTTGCGTTTGAGTGACCTTGAATGCCCAGTCTGCTTGAGAGAAACTTTCAATTTATCAATTGATATTTTACTTACATAGTGGATACAAAACTAATTTGTTAACTAACTATTAAAAAATAATTAGGTAAAATGAATTGGGTGGGAGATTTAGAATATGAATGGGTTTTAAAGTAATCTGGCCCATGGTGTTTTAATCCAGCCCTGTAATCTGATGTAATAAAATCTAAATTAAGATGCATACTGGGGTTGTTTTATTGGTATGCCTAGGCTATATTATTTTCAAAAGGTCAACAGTCACACTTGGCATAGGCTACATATGCGATTCAAGGGAAATGTTCCACATGACTGCACATTATTGGACTACAATAGCCTACAATTCAACGATTTTGAGATTTATGTTACCCATTTAGGCATTTTATGGCGGTACGACTGTCAGCATGTCCCCATATTTACTTTATAATGTGGTATTTTTTCACAAGGTGACTCAAAATCCGTCTACATTTTAGCTGAATGCCTTAACATCGGATAACATGTTTAAAAAGGCAGTGGAAAACAATTACGACGCTTCATAACACTCAACATTTCTCTCTTATGATATGCGTAACAGGATTTACGGTTTTTCGAGGTTTGCAGGTATGTGGTGAATACTAACGTGAGAAAAACAAATGGCCTAGCGGGTTCTCTTATGGAAAGCAGGCAGGGCACAGAGGGGCTACAGTGACATTTTCCCCACATGCAAAATCATGCAAAGGTAAATACTGAAGCGGAGGGATACAAACACTATTGCAGAACATGGCCGTCACCTCCGTCATGTCCTCTCTTGCGGGCCGGCCTACTTCGGTGACACTGCGCTCTGATTGGGCTGAAGGCGCTCGCGGTAGGCTCTCATTGGATTCCCGATGGGTCAATCATGGGCTAATGTCAATGACGTTGATCGTACACTGGGATCACTGTATCGCCTGGGTGGACAGTATAGTTACTTCAACATTAAATGGAATAAAATGCCGCGGATTCATGTAAATAGAGACGTCGATTAAGCGTACTTAATTAATGCTTCGTAAACAAGGCGGGTCGATTCTGGAGCGGGTGTCAGCAGGCCTGTTTTCGTTTTTTATCAACAATATTTCAGGGTAAGTGGAGTGATACATTTCCTTCCTGCGTCTTTTTTCCTCACACAAGAGGACAAACCTGCTCGCTTTATAATTTTAAATTGATTAAAGTAACATGGAAGTCTGTACTGGTGTACATCACATAAAGAAACAGCCTTTAATTGAATACTAAATGTCCGTATTTTGATGTAAAGTAGTGCGTGTGTGCTCCAGCTCGCAGTTAAATGGAGAGGGGTAAGGAAGGTAATGGCTGTCGGTCGACTCGTAACTTGAAAATTGTGAAATGGCCTGTCTAGAGTGTCTCGTCTTTTCCCCCTGTAAACCAATCCCTTGTTTAGCGTCTGAAAGGAGGGTATTGCTTTGTTAAAATATCAGAGGACACAATGTTGCAGTGTTAGCTTCCGACCTGTCAAATTAGATCCTGTCGGGTACCTGTCTGCCGTCAGTGGGCCTACTCGGTCTTCAGACTCCCATCTGTCACACTGTTTCGAGGATATTACAGCTACGAGTGCTGCTCATGCTTTGGTTTAAAAAGAGGTGGTTTTACCCTCACGTGGACTCCGCATACCACATTTTACATGGTTGGTAGTTTAATGAGATCAAGGAGAAAACAGGAAAAGTACACATAAGTGACCTATTGTTCGAAGCTGTTCATGCAGCTGCTTTTTCCTTACTGAGCAAGCGCCCCAAGAAAGAAATATTACCTTTCGCATGGGTTTAAGTTTGATTTTGTTAATGGAGTAGCTTAGATTTTGAACAAAATACATAGCAATACCAACGCAGGATACAAAACGACATGGCTGTAGAGAGATAAAGGGCATATTCACGGCCTTATTTACTACTTTTTTTTGACATAAACCCTCTAAGACTCAATCAAATCAAGACACTGAATGTGGTTTATTAGTGTGGCATTATGTATTCAAGATTGGCCTGTGCATCCATGATTTTCTGTGCCATCCCAGTATACCAAAGCTGCTGGGCTAGAAGTAGGCCAGGTTGACAGAGCGATACCACCAACATGTGTGCCATCCCTGCAGATGGATTAATATCAACATCTGTATGCACTCTTGAGAGCATTCATGACACATTTCATCAACCACCTCTCGTAGCACCATGCTGGTCATTGCAAGGTGTGATATATTTGTTGGGATTGGTTTAAATCCTTTTTTTATGTGTATTATTGGGGTCGAAGAGAAGTTCCCTACATCCTGAAATTCCACATGGACCCCAGAGAATCCTTCTGTCTTTACTTGTCTCTCGTTTGAATCCACATATTGGCTGCTGATATAGACATGTATGTAAATTAAGATGCTTAAAAACAACAATGTTGTTGAAACTTGCAGTTCCTATGAGAAGGACTTTGAGCCTACAAAGCTGGGAGTGGTTGATGAACAAAATTAAACTAACATATAGTTCCCAGCAAAAACTCCTACAACAACATTCAGGTTTTTCATCTTTAGCATCATTTGGTGCATGGGAATCTGAAGTCTGTCAAGCCTAACAAGGGAGACAGCAAGTCAAACTGTTTTTTTAAATCGATTTAGCATAGATGAATTAAATAGCAATACAACAACAAAAAATACGAGTTTTTAATGATTGAAAGACATTCTAAGGGACTGAGGCAAATAAAAAAACACACATGACAGTTTGATTAAAATGTAGAGGCGAATCAGGATGTGTCAAATCGCAGATACTTTTAATGGGCTTTTGAAAATATATTTCCTTATTTTCTTCCAAGCGATAGACCTTCAATGAGACATCAGGACTTTCATTTTGAGGGGTTACAAATAAGTTGATGCTAAAGCAAAACAAAGGGGGATGTAATAATCCAAATACAAATGAGCTAAAGTAGACATAAAACATTTGTTTATAGATTGTATAAGAGATGAACATAACTACTGTGACTTCTCCCATTGGTTTGTGGACTCTTGTTTTTAGTCCCGGTGTTTGGCATTGTTGCTGCAGGATTTTATTTAGGAGCAAGAAGTGACCATATTGGTACAGGAGGTTGTATTTTCTTACCTGTGTCTTTATTCTGGTTGCTATGGTAGCAACTTGTCAATCAAATATAGCAACACCCTTAAGCATACTCTGCTTTATTGTCAATTTTATTGTCAACAGAAATAAATCATTTAGTAACCAAAACAACGCAATGCTGCATTCAAGAAGACTTCAATTTAGTGTTTGAGAGCAGAAACATATTCAGTGACCTACATTCATTAGAGACTCATTACAATGCTACAATATAAAAAATGACCAATCACCTTTCACCCAATGATTTATAGGTGAAAGGTGGCACCTTTTTCCATTTGTCACAGTTGGATAGATGATTACACAATTAAATGGTTGATTACATTTCTGCCAATGAACTCATAAATTACTAATTAATACATCTCGCATGTTTATTGGAATGTGTATGAGAGTATAGCTTATGAGTAAAAGAGTATTTTCTTTGTGTTTTGATGGATGGTTTGATTAAAGAAGGAATATGATGGCACCTTGGACAAATTTGTAACGAAACATAATCAATAAAGCAATAGAAAATGTAAGCATTAACAGCTTTTAGTGCTTGCCAGTGACCCGAATCCATAAATTTGTCATCACCCCACGTTCCTTGTCAATGTCAGGTGAAATGTTGATGCAGAGTCACACGTCTATATGAGTGCAAATCAGTGCTGTCCATGGGAGGCTGAGATTGAGCCATTAAGACCGTGCTAAAGCCCCAACTGAGAGCTTCAGAGGGGCAAACCCCACTGCAAGTCACGTTTGAGGCTCGGACCATTTATCTCAGGGCTTTGGCACATTACATTGGTTAGTGCATGATCCGCTAAAGGTCAAAGCCACTAATTACAGGACTCCAAAACAGACAGATGCCTACCCTGAGCTTGATTGCCCTGTCCTTCATCAGAACAATATTCAAGGGTTGTGTAACCCTTACTTGGACGATTCCAATGACATGTTCGTGGCTCACCCGAGTCACCAAATGAAGATAATGAGTTAAGTCAATAATTTTTCACCACTTTAATCTACATGTGTCTTTAGACTTGCTTTAAAAATTGTATTTTCTTCTTCTTTGCCTTTGCGTATGTTACTAAACAAGCTTGATTTGGGTGGACGCTGTTTTAGCCAAGCGGCGAACTCATTATCTTTGCATCCAATCAGTCCTCAGGCCAGCACCTAATTGAGCCATCAGCGCCTTGAGGGGGGACGAGGAGGGATGAACGTGTCAATTACAGTAATGAGGGGGCAGCCATGCAGAGGACAGTGAGGGAGACCGAGGCTAGACAGAAGCCACGAAGTGAAGCCCAGTTTTGGTAATTTCTCGGCTAATCAAAGAAAATATCGCAGGTTGACAGTGATAAAGTTAGTAGTTACTAGGAAGGAGCAGTTTATCATTTCTCTTTGAAAAAGGGATATTTCTAAGCGTCTTGTTGGGGTAATAGTTTAGAGTTGATGTCCTATCGTGACGTATAATGAATAATCTATAATGGGGTTGAGCACTAGTGCGAGTACATAGTGTATAAAAATCTTCAGCTCAGCACAGATCACATCATACATGGTTGACATGTTGTGTTAGCGTTGTGAGAATCATTAAAATGTAGGGATGTAACGATTCACTCAACTCACAATACGATACGATTCACGATACTGGGTTCACGATACGATTCTCTCACGATTTATTTTGAGAGAATCGGGAGGTGATTGGAGCTTCTCATTGTGGTGTTGATTAAATGCTGCATCATGTTGGTTGTGCTATTTGTATAGTTCTCTGTCTTGTTGCAATATTTGCACAGTTTTTGTCTCATCTGTTATCTTCTCACCTCTTTCATTTTCTGTCTTGGGAAGCAAAAATGCTTCCACTGCCATGATAACGCCTGCTTATTACAACCAACCGCCTCTGCTCTACAGCTGCTGACGCTCACGATATTACTGCGATTCATTTTGTCAGAGTACCGATTCAAACCTTGACACCTTTGAATCGATTTTTAACTGCCTAACGATTAATCTTTACATCCCTATTAAAATGATTAGTTGATATAATGTAGTTTAGTAATGGGCATCTTAACTGGGTTGATAAGCTTCTTTAATGTCTCTTATTATGGTCACCAACACAGAAAATAACAGTCGTATGAATATCTCCACCTTTTTGAATATAAATGAACTTTTTTTCACTGGTTAAATAATTAAGTGATGACGAGCCACTTCTAAATCAGTGTTTCCCAACCACACATACTCGTGTTAAGAGGGTATTTCCACAGTTTGAAGAGGTACCTGGAGAAATTGTGTCATATCTAATTAGAGCTAATTGAAGCTGTAACACAGAGCTTAAACAATTAGTTGATTGTAAGGAGCTTACCTCAAAGACGTCACATGTGCTCCAGTAAAATGTGATGGGCATTTGTCACACTTTTTTTTTTTTATCAGCACATAGCCTAAAAGTTCATGCATAATCCCCAAAATGTCAAACACTGAAAAATGCAAAGGAATAAATCATAAAAGTTATGTCTCCGAATGGCTCATGTTGTTCAAAAGTCCAGTAAAGTAAGTTTACTTGTAAATCAGAAAACAGGGGCAGGACTGGTCACAGTGCAAACACTTTCACTTCACTCAGATTCACGATAAAAAAAACATATTTGATGTGAATTTGTCATCCTTTGTCAAACACCCGACGCCCTCTCTGAGCTCAGTATCAGGGCTGATATCTATCCGTTTATGTAATGTGTGCGCTCATAAGCAGCAGAAAGACTGAACGCTGAAGTTGCCATTTAATGGTGCCATGAAATGAAGAACCTAATATGCTGGATTTTGTTACAGCTTCTGATTAATTCTCAAGCTGGACACTCTGAAGTGTTGAAATGTAGTTTGTGGAGGCCCCATGTGCTCTCCACTGGCATTTTCATATTTTCCGTCTGGCCTCACAACAATCCCACAGGAAAGCACGGACACACAGGGTCAAGACTGCAGGGAAAACTTAACACAACAGGGCTGAGCCTCAGTATGAGACCGGGAGGGAAGAAAAATAGTTTCAGCGCTGAAGATACCAAACATGTGGAGTGATAGTTAAAACTATTTAGTTGTCAGTTTTTCTCCGAGCTTCATTATTCACATGCTTTATTGCCAGTAATCACTGCAGCAGTGAGGCTATGAAGATTTACCTTTGGGAACAATCTTAGCACCGCCTCATTTTCACTTCCAAATGTGTTTTCATTTTTGAAGCTGCTCAAATTTCCTCTCTTATTGTTAAGAATTGTAAAATCATACTGAAACAAATAGATCAGTCCTGTTATATCATGTATCATTAAATTAAAATGTAAAACTCCAATAGAGCTGAACATGTAAGATAAACATGTTCAGAATGTATCACTGAAAGGTTTTCTCATCCTCATTGTCTCTTATCAAAGTAGATAAAGAGTCTTGTTGTGGTACTGTTGCTGGTGTGAACATTTTTTGAACATAAACTAAATGATTAGTTCTAAAAATATTCTTATTATAATATTGAAATAACTGTTAGTGGGGCTGCACGGGGGTTGCAGTGGTTAGCGCAGTGGTTAGCGCTGTTGCCTTTCAGAAAGGAGGTTCCTGGTTCGAATCCCTGTCTGAGAGGATCCTGTAGGTGTGACTGTGAGTGTGTTTGGTTGTCTGTCTCTATATGTCAGCCCTGTGATTGACTGTCCAGGGTGTAACCCCGCCTCTCGCCCAACGACAGCTGGGATTCGCCCCCCCCCCCCCTCCCCCCGTGACCCCGAACAGGAAAAGCAGTATAGAAAATGGATGGTTGGATGGAAATAACGGTTAGTCAGCCCTATTCTGAAATATTAGTTGAATAATCTCACAGAGACCCAAAGAGGTCTCTTCAAATCAGGAATGCATCCGATCTTGATATGAAATCATGTTTAGCATTCAAGCGCTTAAAATCACCACTGCACTTTTTTGTCTATCCACTATTAGACTATGTCAAAGTCAAGGCTTTTCAGCTTAGTGCTGATTAAATGCAACAAAGAAGCCCTCCCAAATAAAATGAATCCGCATCACACCTGAGCAGGTTTAATTAATTGTTGAAGTCAGAGTTGTGATAATTGATTAACGGTACAGCCACAGTTGTAGATGTGTTTAAAGCTCTACCTCTGGAAGAATACAGCGTGTGTTGTGTTTATATTACTTTCAGCTAATTTGAATGACATGGATATAAAGATGTTTAATAATCAATCCAGGTCTCCACTTACAGTACATTTAAAATGCTCTTGAGTATTAAATTAGAATAACTTCTTTTGATTATTTAAGATCACCGTCTACAGCAAAGTCTGTGAACTGCTGAAAACAAGCAGAAAAAGATAAACACACTTGCATTATAGAGAGAGAGTCTTAAATGTGTAGCTCGTGCAGAGGTTGCAGAGCTCTCAAGGCCTTCTCGTTCATCATAAGCCTTTTATTTGTCATTTCTTATTCATTACTCTTGGCCTCTCGCGTCTATGAGGAGATCAGTGTGGCTGACACACGAAGATGGCTGCTGAACTGCTTTAGAGCGATTACAGATATTTGTGAATCTTTTGTTGTTGTTGTTGTTGTTGTTTTAATCACACCAACATAACTTCTGAAATGTGTCCTCAGTCTGTCAAATAGTCACCCCCCTCTCAAATAATCATTGAATCAACGTCAAGATTTCCAGTCCAGCTCGTGATATCCAGCTCAGGGAGTAGCGGCTCTTATATGTAGAAAACGTTCTCTACATTTGGAGAACTCGTTGTTCAGCCTTCAATAATCTGTCAATCTACCCAATTCAATGCATTGAGCTCATGAAAGTCTTAATAAGAGTAGTGCGGAGGGGTTTCTTTCAAAGCATTATTGTGTTCCAGAAATATAACTTCTGGAAGTAAATGTTTTCATTTTGTTATATTGTGTGAATTCTTATGGCTGATAAATAGACCTATCATGTAACTTTAAACAGAGGACACATAGGGTAGACAATAACTTCCTCTGATGGTCTCTGTGACGGCTTAACAAGAATCTCATTGAAGTCTCATTGAAGTCTCAGAGCACGAGATCAAAGCAGAAATCAGATCTTTGGTGCTGGTATGAACGGTGAGTCTGAAGCTAGACTTCTGCACTTGACGTGATAAAAATGCTTTGACTAGTTTTGGACGCAGGACGCCACAGAGCATCTTTCTGGTACAGAGTGTTGTCTGGATGGATAACTTCACTGTCTAAGACCCCAATGTCTTCGTCTTTCTCAAGTTCATTTGAGGTTGACTTCTATTTTCATTGTCTTACACGACAGGATTATAATAATTCAATCCCATTTGAGATACCTTAAAGAGGACATATTATCCCCCTTTTCCACCTTTTCAAACAGTCCCCTGTGGTCTAAATGAAACATCTGTGCTGTGCTTTGGTCAAAATATAACATGAATCAAGCACCAAAGGAGGTTTGTGACCCTGTATAAACCAGCTCTCTCAGAACGCTCTGTTTTGGTGTGTGTGTCTCTTTAAATGCAATGAGCCCCCCCTGAGTTTTCCCGGTATACATCACTCCTCTGTAGCGAGAATAAAAATGGCGGAACTGCGCACAAGTTTTGTTCTAGGCTGGAGGTGGAGTCCATGGGTGAAGATACCAGCGGAGGAGAGTTTTTTTTTTTTTTTTTTTACCAGAATCCAATTTGTGATGTCACAAGTTGAGAAAATTTGAAACGGAGCATGCAGACCACAAACAAAGGACTGGATGGGTTTATTTCACATTTTGTGGGTTGGTACTGGTAGACACTCAGGTTACCCAAATATATATTCAAAAATGTTCACAATATGTCCCCTTTAATTGATTTGTTGCTTTGACAAGTTTCCTGCGTTGTTTTGATGTTTTTGTCACGTGTCGTGAACATGATTGACATTTGAGTGACCTTTGTGTGTGTGTCTGTCTCACACAGGAGAGGAGCGACGTCCTCCTTCAGCACAGCAGCTGCAGGGAAGTTTGTCAGTTTTGTCCCTGTGGAACAAACCATGAACTGAGGTCTTCTCTCAAACTTCACACATCTCTGCAGCACCTTCTCTTCACTCTCTGCGTTTCGTCAGTCGGAGGATTGGACAACGTTGCCTCGACACACCTGGTCAGAGAAATGCGTGTGTGCGTGTTTCCTCGGATGCTGGATTGTGTGTGACTGTTTTTTTGCTGAAGTAAGGGGTCACAGGCGGCACTTCCTCTCTCACCCTCAGAGAGGGGGCTTCTACACTTGACTGACTGCAACATTTGTGTCCACAACCACAAAGCATTATGGGTAGGAAAAAGATTCAGATTCAGCGGATCACGGACGAAAGGAACAAGCAGGTGAGTCTTTTCATGTGTTTTTTTGGTGGCTTATTTTTTTGAGGTGAGGGCTGGCTGCCACAAAACTGTAAACATTAGTTTAGACTATGGCTGTTAAATTACAATTTTAATCGTGATTAATCACAGTTTCATTCACATTTTTTAAAATTCCATTATTACGCACTGTAAATATATTGTAAGGCTTTTATTTTGAATTTTTGTACTTTCTTAAGCTGAGAGTCATTTACTTTCTGTTTGAATTCAACCCTGCTTTTATTTTGAAATGAAGTAAAGACCTTCTGGTACATTGACGGTTACGACATTAACTTAACCACAGAAAAAGGAACTCGTCACTGTTGACAAACTAAAGTCAAACAGCTCAAAGGAAGGGTAACAAAGTGAAATGTTTGATGTCATGAGGTTGATATTCCTTTGGACTCGTCAGCCGAGCTGTCTGAGAGAGTTTTTTAAAAAGTGAAATGAGACATTCAAAGAGGCAGCAGTGTCGTTCTTTTCCATCACTGTGACTACAGGGAGACTAATCTACGGTGCGCCTAAAGGGACAACATAGCATGCGATTAATCATGATTAAAAACAGTTAATACATTAATCAATCAATTACAAAAAAACGTTAAAAAAAACTGTTGTGTGATAGTTGACGAGCAATCTTACCAGCTGCTTTTTTAGACGTTCTTGAGCTTTTGGTTGATCAGATGATCTTCCTCTGCAGAAAGAGATCATCTGTTCTGTGCTTTGTATGTGACCTTAATGGACTTAGGCTTATTTTCTCAAAAGTTGTGTAATTTCTTCACGGCACCTGTAAAAAATAGTATTATTTCCAAAAGCGGACTGTTTGCTCAGTGCAGCAACATGGGAAAGTATGTCTCCATGGTACCGTGGCTTACAAGTGAAATGAACTGCACAGTCTGCACAGTGAGATGTGTCAACCATCCTTTTCCTATTTCTGTCATATGAAAATCACAGTAAAGGGGTTCTTCAAACCTCCACCAGAAAACTCATTTATTGCATTATAGAAGTGAACAGAGTACGAAGTCTTTGGTATCATTCAAATCTATTCTTGTTCAAAATTACCGTTTAAAACAACATTTTCACACTTCTATAACTAACTGTGGAATTCTCTTGGCATTACAATGTCAAAATTAATTGAAATGATTGAAAATGGTCTCCATGCTCATGAAATGCTCAGAGATTTAAAGACCCTGCACACATTACTTTTGATTTTCATGTTGTTCACAATCCTCCTTATTCACTGCCAGCCTAAGGCAGATTTAAGATGGACTGAAATCACTCACAGGTTTTGTACTTTCTCATTCTGCTGCGCTCCATCGTTGAATTCCTTGTATCACTGTCCCGTTCAAATAAGCACATTTTCTGCAGTGAAAGGTGTCAAATACTGAAAGCTGGCTGTTGACGGGAATTTGCCTTTTTCAGCTCCAATCGTTTCTTTTCTCCTCACAAGCCCTCGCTGTGTGAGGCTGCCACCACACTTCACAGCAGGGGAGCTGTTGGATGGATGAGATGAGTTCTGCCAAACAAAGTGCTTTGTATCACGACTGAAAAGTTCAATTATGGTTTCATCGCACTGCAGAGACATTTGCCTGAAGCTCTCAGTCCTCCACATGGTTTTCTTCAGTTGACATGTGTCATGTCTTTTCTATGAATGACTTTAGTTTTGCTCAGACGCGTCAAATGCTTCACTGATTGTTTGTATTTGAGATACATCTATAATCACAGCTCTGCAGCTCCTTCACAGTGACTGATGGTCTCCTCCATGACCAAGGTTTTTTTTGTTTTCTTGGTTGGGTCAGATGAGTAGTCGTACAGAAATGTTTATTTATATTATTCAGGGTTTTTCCTCTGTTATCTCTGTTTTTGTGAACCACTAGGATGTTTTTGGTTTGGTTTGAATTCCAAGTCCATCTCATTAAACTCTGACTAAGCAGAACAATTCACACAGACCAGAGTCATTGTTTTCACGGTGTTCTCTTAGTGCTGACTTCAGCATTGAGAACTTTTGACTGGACCGTCTCAGTCAACAAAGATATTCACAAAATGAATCTTTAATGTTTGATTCTTTTCACATTAAGATATTCGGCACAACAACAGAGGCTCAGTGTTTGACACTGTGAAATCTTTGTAGTGCAAATAGTTATGAGTCATAAAACGTCCACAAAAACAATGAGGCTTCATTACTGAAGCTAAAAACTGACTCCACTGATTGTCTCTGATTGTTCTGTCAGCCCGAGATCAGCAAAAAAAAAACTTTCTGAAAACATTTTTGGTCCATGTGACGTCATCTCTGCTTCACTAAACACTTGAAAGCTATGTCAGGCCATCATCTGTTTTCTTCCTAGTCATGATTTGATTCTTCATCTTCTGTTATCTAAATAACTGTTTTAATCCTAAGAAGGAAACTGGAGAGGTTGGAAATATGAGAAACCTGTTTAAAGAAAGTTTTACACAGAAAAAACATGTATACCTGAGTGTTTGACCTACGGGAATTTTTTTGTTGTATGTAGCAAAACTCCAGAGTTTGTTAGCTCACTTTTATTCAATCCATTTAAACTTATTCACAAAGGTTTTATGTCCTGTTCCCCCCGCTCCCCAACTTCCTCTCCTGTCCTCTCTCAGGTGACGTTCACAAAGCGAAAGTTTGGCCTGATGAAGAAAGCCTACGAGCTGAGTGTTTTGTGCGACTGCGAGATCGCACTGATCATCTTTAATCATGCAAACAAGCTGTTTCAGTACGCCAGCACTGACATGGACAAGGTTCTGCTCAAATACACAGAGTACAACGAGCCGCACGAGAGCCGAACCAACGCAGACATCATCGAGGTAAATCTGTCCCAGCAGCTCCCTCAAAGCCTGATATACCTTCTCTCTAACAGATTGTGATGCCTCTGTCACAGAAGCTGCACCTTTCAATGTTGTACACTACAGATCAAGAAAAGGCGCTTATTCACTTAATTCTGTCCCCTTGTTCATGGGGATCGTTTATACTAAGTTGTGCCATATTTAGAAGGCTACAGTTGTATATCATTTATTAACATTCAGGTTAATTTAAGTGTCAGGTCAGTATCTGTCTCAGGGCTTGGATTGGGATTGAGGTAAAACACATTTGATCACCTAAAGATTCCTCTTACTCATTTCCATTCTCTTGAACAGACTTTGAGAAAGAAAGGCTTCAACGGTTGTGACAGTCCAGAGCCGGACGGTGAAGACTCCATCGACCAAAGTCCCCTTAATGATGACAAGTACCGCAAGACCACAGAGGACCTGGACGTTCTCTTCAAACGCTACGGAGTAAGTCAGCTAACCTGCAGAACAATAACTTCTTTCATACAGACTTTATTCTAAATGAGGGTTTATCTGCTTCTGTTTTGACTGTAGAGTTGTTTGTCAAATGGCTCACAGGAAACAGCGTCTGGTGTGAACTTGCTGTTTCACGCTTTTTTTTTTCACACAGACAAGAAGAAACTTTAGTTAATCCCAGCGGATAACAGATAAATAAACACTTCTTTACACTTCTTAGTACATGCAAAGAAACATAAGGGTGTACTCGAACACTAGATCATTTAAAATGAAAGATTTAGAAATGAATGTTTGGAGTAATCGTGTGAAGGTGTTCACCTTCCTGGGAAAGTGCACGTAAAAAAACACACAACACTTAAGAGTGAATAAATATGGAGCACATTTTAAAGTGTATCAAAACCCCAAACAAACCTTGTCATGACACACATTTTTGATTCGTTGCTGTACGATGGATATTAACAATGATTTTGTGTCCTTGCAGCAAACGGCAGCTCCGCCCCAGACTTTCTCCATGCCTGTCACAGTCCAGTCGTCCAATCAAAGCACACTGCAATTCAGTAACCCTGGCAACGCACTGGTAACTACCTCCTATGTTACATCATCGACGCTCACAGATACCCACCTCCTGTCGCCACAGCAGCAACCGGCTCTTCAGAGAAATACAGTGTCACCTGGGTTGCCACAGCGACCAGCCAGTGCAGGTGAGCGATTCAAGATATCATCAGAAACAGAAACACAAACACACGGTTAATCTCCGATCAGAGACTTAGTAGTGCACATTCCTCTGCACTGGGCTAATCTGAAGTGTGTGAAAATGTCAATATTAGTTTATAATTTTAACCAAACCAAATATGAACAATGAAAGAATGTGGTACGTCATTACCTCAGGCTCCTTTTACACTTGTATAGGAGGTTAAAGTAACTCTCATTTCACACTTAGCTCAGATGCCAGTTTATACGTAACTACAGCTAATAAAAAGTCCCACAAAAATCCTTTCTCAATGGAAGTGTTGGTTATGCACCTGAGGCTGTTTGTTGCCAGAAGAAGAAAATCATCGGGCCACTGAAGTTTAGCCACAATAATGCTAGTTTAGTTAGCTTTAGCATGTATGGTAACACTTTCATTAAGGTCACAATATTTACCATTAACTAGTTGCTTATTAGCATGCTAATTAGTAGCATACTGGCTGCGTATTACTCATTACTAAGTGCTTATTAGTACCTTATTCTACATGACCATAGTCTATAGCTGATGATCCAGTAACTCAATACCCCCTCCTAATCACTGCTTGTAGGCTAGGTACTTTTTCATGAAGTGTAAATAAAGTCTCAGTTTCTTTTTCGGACTTATGTTTCAAGATGAAAGATTCAGCGATGCACATGCAGGATGGCATGCTCTTGTCTGTATAAAAAGACTCAGGTATGCAGAGTCATGATAGTAGTAGAAATGATGAAGCTAAATGCTATTTTGGACTTCTGCTGACAAGTCGTAGTAAAATATTCAGAAGTTTGAAAGCTCTCTTTGTTGACCTTCGAAACAGCAATTGAAAAAACAAAGTCATCCCAGCGTCTATTTGTAGATTTTTAGACTTTTTATTTTAGCATCAGTTTGTCTTTTCTCAATAATTTCCAACACTTCATTGCTTCCTTATTTTTCAGATTTTGTCAGATATAAAATAAAAGGTGTGCAGTTTGTTTCTTTGTTTTCAGGAAATGTGAGAGCTTGTATTGTCTGTTTTGTTCTCCATTGACATTGTTGTGTCCATTTCATCCTTTTTCTAAAAGGTGCTCTCCTCGGAGGCGATCTGAATAACTCAAATGGAGGATGTCCAAGTCCAGTCCGTGAGTACTCTGATAGCTCTTGAGTTTTGGCTTGTTGCTTCTTTGTAAGATGCTCTCTGTCCCCCTGATGTCTGGTCATTAGTAGAGTATTTGTCCTAAATGCTTTCTTCCTCTCTTCTTCTCTGCATCATGTCATACATGTACCCACATATCCAGCACTACCTCATGGACATGTGGTCAGATGTAAAGATCACTTTACATTGTGACCATTGTGAAGCTGACGTGGTAGTCTTCATTTTATTTGATATTAAGTGTAAAAAAATGTAAGACATTTTGAAGTCTTTGGCTCCAAAGTGGGATTTATTATTTGAGCAAATGTTGACATTTCAAAGAAGACGTTGTTAAAGATTTTAAAACGAAGGAACATGTTTTGTCTAGACATCATGTCCAATCATCACCAACCCAAAAATCATCTTCTTAGCTGTTATTGGAATGGATTTTTCTTCAATGACAGGATGTTGAAAGCTTTATTCTTTCTTCGCTGACATATCTTTAAATTAGAGCCTCTAAAAATAGCAAGAAAGGAAGCTTTTGGAGGATTATTTTAACACAACTTTAAAGTGCACACACTCTCCGTTCCCTGCTGTCTGCATTCACCTGTTTGATTTTCTGATCGATTTCTGTGCATTCGCACCTCTGTCATCCCGCAGCTAATGGATACACCAGTGCCAGGGCCTCCCCAGGCCTCCTCACTGTTTCCAACGGCAACAGTCTGGGGAAAGTAGTTCCGGCCAAGTCTCCACCCCCACCTCCGAGCCCCCAGATGGTCAACAGCCGCAAGCCAGACCTCCGAGTCATCACCTCACAGGGCGGAAAGAGCCTCAGGCAGATGGTGAGCTTAACCAGGCAGAACCTGTGCTGTTGGGTGCTTTAAGTTAACATTTTTAACCATGAGCATTGAAAAAAGTGGGGCTTTAATTCCTCTGATTACATACAAAAACAAAGATCTTACCTAAAGCCACACCCTGAAACCCAGAAGTTTTGTGAAGAGACACAAGGAGATAGAAATTATTTTCATTTTATCTCAAAATCAGCCTTCACTGCCCAGTGAATGAGATGGAAATTATACAAAAACACTGGGAGTTTATATTGATGTATCAAATGAAATCCAAGAATGAAATGATGATAAACAGTCTGTGAGAGGCTGGCATCTTTTCTGTGTTTTTAGTGAAAAACCTTGGAGCCAAGATTTGTGCTCTCCTCTCGATGTTCTACTTCTCATTATTGACTCTGGCAGACTCCGTGAAGTCCTGGATAAATCAGCCAACTCCCACTGACATACTGATGAGATTTCTAGTTACCTTTTGAACTAAAAATGCACCCACGTTAGCTTGTAGCTTGTGTGACAAAGTACGCAAACCATCAATCATTATTTCCTGTCGGACTTGAAAAACTTGACCTTAGAATCAAACGTTGACGTCACCACAAGTTAGCTGTTCTGGAGCTCTTGATCATATCACACAGTCTTCCTTGGCATATGAAGTTTGCCTGCTCGTCATAGAATCTTTAGATGGTCAGATGACCATTTTCTGAGCATTTTAAAGGTAAATGAAGTGGGTATTAGATCGTGAAAGAGTCTCTTATAGTAACAGACCCACAGAGAAGAGAATTAACATCTGCTGTTTGTTTCTGCGATTTTGACCATTCTAGCAACTCCCAGATCATTTTCAGTCTAACTGCAGTTATCAATCAAAAGGTTTGGATAAAGTCACTCTTTACCTGCCTAGCCCAAAATTACATACAGACGCAGTTAGCTACAAGCTAGTTCCAATCACCAGATGTACCCGCATGTATCTGCCTGCTACAGGCCATCCTTTGGCAGAAGGACTTCTCCTACCTACTATAACAATCACCCAGCTAGCAACCTACAAGCTTTAAATAGAAACATTGTTAACTATCAGCAGTAAGACCACGTTACAATTAGATCATGCAATAAAGCAGTTTTTGAAGAACTACAAAAAATACTTTCATATATTTGCGGTAAGGGATTTATCTCATGGGGCTGAACTCGCCATGCACAAGTGATGCACCAAGACTTGTTCCATACCCGAAAAAAATGAAGGGTGCCGATATAGCATCCTTAGCTCAATGTGGCTCATTATAGTTTGATTTGGTTCAAAGCAATACACAGTGTGCAGTGCAGAATTCTAATGGGTTTTAGCCAGACCTTGTAGTAGCGTTTGCACAGCTTTAAAGTGAAGAGTTGAGATAGTCCTGGCTTTGTGAGAGTAGCTTTTAGTAGGAGAACATTACGAAGCAAGTAGCAGCAAAAAAAAGTCTGATATTGTCTTCAGGAGTTAGTGGAGACCAATACAAAGTTCAAAGGAGAAGTGAACATTGGCCTTACAGTCATCAGATAACCAGAAACACAACTCCAACAGGAAGCTAACGTTGACCCTAACTGTGTCTGCTCTCTGCTTACTGAATAAAGAGGCATCTATCTGCTGGAAATCCCCTGTATCATCTTTATTAGAGTCAGCTCAACAGCTTGTAGTTAACAAAAAAAACAAAAAGCAGGTTTAGGGACGTTTTATCAAAAGTCACTTAACAGCTACAAATGAGTCTGAGAAGAGCAGAAAGTTATGACCGTCATGGATGTGCTTTAATTTACTCTATTTTCTTTGACAGTAGTTGTTAGCATGAATCCCAGTTTTAATTGTCTCTGTTACCACCCTTCACAGACAGAGGATGAGCTGGAGTTGGTAAACGAGGTGATTTTTCCTCATGTCAGTCACTCGCATGAGTCGGTAGCTATCAACTGTGTGACATTGTTAGCATGGTTGCAACACTGTACAGTAGACCCGTCATTGTTTTGGTTTTGCTCCACTGACATAACTTGAGATTCAGCCTGTGGTTCCCAACCTGACTGCATGTGGTTCAGGACTCATGGTTGTGTTGTTGCAGCATTTTTGCAGTATTAGAATCATCTTCTTCTCATTGATAACGTAGAATAACCTTCACTGTAGTAAGTGCTCTGTGTTTCAGTGGAATTGACCACGTTGAGTGATCCTGTCAGTTTTACAACAGGCCCATTAACTTCATCATTTGATGCCACCTAGAGCATGGGTGTTTTTTTCACATGAGGTTGCGGTGCGAAGCGCTGCAGAGCATGTTCCCTGTTCACTGACACTCACACAAAGGTTCATTGTCACCTTTTCACCAAAATATTAAAGTACAGTTGATATAAAGCTTACTGGAATTACATTAAAGGCATTTTGGTCACATTTTGTATGACTGCAAACATTTACAACAAAAATAAATAACATTCAACATTTGAGGATCAATTGGCCCCGTATCTTTAGTTGCCTAAACCCCTAACGCCCTCCACCTAACCTAACCCTAGCCCCTAACCCTAGTCCACAACTCGATGGATCCGTAACTTAATTGTCAACTTTTGGTCATTTAATAAATGTTTGACTTGGGGCTGTAAGTCAGACTCAAAAAGCTACTTCAATATCTCACCGTGGCCCCTAGGGAATAATTAGAGTATGTATCAGTATTTTCTAAACACAAAGCAATAATTCCATAATCCCTGAAATATTGGGCAAATCAACCAGCAATAAAATATGTAACAGTTACAGCATAAAGTTGTCCTTATGTTATTTATTAGGAAAAATATATGAAATTTCAATAAGTTGATAACTGATGATATTCCCCCAAATAATTGGAAAAAGATGCAGTAATATTAAACAGATTGAGAAAGCTTTTTATCCTGTAAAATCTCTCCTTATCGAGGCTGAATGTTCTGAGAGAGAGAGAGAGAGAGAGAGGAGAGAGAGGAGAGAGAGAGAGGAGAGAGAGAGAGAGAGAGAGAGAGAGAGGTGACAGCTGCTGCTTTCTGCTGCACACTGTCAGTCCCTTCTTTACACTTCCTCTCAAAGTTGATGGGCAGGAATCTCATTTTCCAGAGAAGAGTGATTCATTTTCATCACCCTCACCCGGCCGCCCCGCCTCACTTCTTCACAAAGGCAGTTAATTGAATCTGGCCGTCTCTGCGGTCTGTCTCTCTCTCTCTCTCTCTCTCTCTCTCTCTCTCTCTCTCTCTCTCTCTCTCTCTCTCTCTCTCTCTCTCTCTCTCTCTCTCTCTCTCTCTCTCTCTCTCTCTCTCTCTCTCTCTCTCTCACTCTCTCTCTCTCTCTCTCTCTCTCTCTCTCTCTCTCTCTCTCTGTAAATTCAACACTACAGTCATAACTCAGGCCCAATGTTTCCTCTCTGGATGATCTGCATTCACAAGGTCTCACAATTCATGAGTGTAATTCCAGACCTGAATTATTGCTTCTCTGTCTTCTTTATGCAGAGTTTTTATTCTTCTTCTGTTACAAAAGACGTCAGCTTGCTTTTATCTGCGGTATAATTCAGCTGAACCAGACTACAAAGTGTTGTTTTATGACACAGATTTGTGTCTGTCAGAGCGGCTTCATAATAACCAAACCTCATTGGAGCAGTTCACAGGTCTCACGGTGTGTTTACTGCACCTGTGTTGGAGAAACACTGAATATTTGTCTTGTGAATGTCTGACTTAATGTTCAAACACTGAGAAAGCGGCAGGTTTGTACCCTAAGCCTTCACTAAAAATGAATAATGGAAACATTAAAATATGCTGCACTGTTGTGAGTGCGCACAGGTATCACACTGTGAGACCTTTAGTGACATCCGCTGGAGAAACACGAGATCAGCCGGGCTCTCAATTAAAATTCAAAACAAGAGCTGAAAGAGTTCCAGGTAGCTTCAAGTGTTCATGTAGATCTGAAGGAACAACTCAGCCAGGGATTTGTCATGTTATTCTGAAATGTTGTAAACCTTCAAATAGCAGAGTGAAAAATCCAAATGGATCTCCTTACCGGTAGACTGTTAAAGAGCTAAAAACTTTAATACAATAAGATAACCCTTTATTGTTCCCACAGTGGGGGAAGTGTTGAAAAAGGAATAAACAGTGCACAGATTATCAAGTATTTAAAGGCCTTTCTCCAGATACACTTTTAAGATTTTGGTTGATATTGTCTTTAGGTCCTGACAGAAATGAATAACTCATGTGCTCTGAAAAAGGAACGAAGAATGTTGAAGTTGTAATAGAAACAATAAATCCACAACCTTGGTGCCGGACTGTGAAGTCCTGAGCAAAGTACTGCAATATCTCCAGTTCATGTCTAATTACCCTTCATCTCTTCACTGTTCCTTTTGTAATTAAGACAAAAACTTCAGGAAAAAATCATTTCAAATCCTGTCTTAAGCCATTTTTACAGCTAACTGTTGATTAAACTGCCTTTAATGTAATACGTCTGAATACAACACACACTTAAAAACAACTGTCTTGATGCATGTCATCAAATTCCTCCTGACAGTAAATCCACATGTCGCTGAGATTTACTCCACTCTGAACATCATTATGAATCAAACCATATCGTCATTCCCAGCATGTCAGAAACGATCTCACGTTAATGTAACAAGTCATTTAGCTTTAGGGCAGAGCTGGCAGTTTGCGTCCATGTTTCTGCTGTGACTAACCTGTCAATGTTCCTCTGACTGCAGAACGCTCAGCGGCTCGCAGCAGGAGCTCAGGTGGCTCAAAGCCTCACCACACCAGTGGTCTCTGTGGCAACACCGAGCCTCTTGGCACAAGGACTGCCCTTCTCCGCCATGCCCACAGTGTACAACACAGGTAAACTGAACACTAAAGATCCTTTTATTGAAAGTAGAAAGGAACAGATGGATATAAACAATATTAACAAATATCTTCCAGGTGATGAAACAAGGAAACTTTGAGCATTCACTTTTGGAATTCCTCTCCTTTCTCCCCTCTCAGAGTACCAGCTGACAAGTGCAGACATCACTGCTCTACACGCTCTGGCGTCACCTGGCGGTTTGTTGCCAACCAGTGTGTCCCCATGGCAACAGCAGCAGGCTGTTTCCCAGCAACCACAGCAACAGCAGCAGCAGGCCCAGCAACAACAACAACTTAATCCGTCATTACTCAGCAACTTGGTGTAAGTCTTTATCGATCTTCAAAGCAGCGCTGCGTCTTTTCTTTTCCTGAAGATCTCCATCTCTCACATCAGGTGACAGGGGAGATGGTGTTGGTGCAGCTGACATATTTCTGCTCAACAGGCTGGTGTCCAAACTATCTGTCCACTGATGACCCTTTTTTTTACTGACAAACTATCCAGTCAGAATGCATGATATCCATACCATGACTTTCTCTACAAGCAATTCACGTTTGTTTTGGTGAATTGGTCTCTCACAGCATCTCTCCATCTCTGCCTCTTCATAACATCACCCTGAATATATCTGCTGTATCTGGAGCTGAGGCTGTTCAACAACAATTCTGCTGCCTCAAAGATCCTCTATTAGTAACAGCTGCTGTACTGATGGCTAATCAAAGACCCTTTATTAAGGCAAGAGATCTGTTCAAAGTGACACCCCAAGAGTATTACTGAATAATATATCACATCTGCTCATATAGAAAGCATCAGTAAACAATACGAGTTCACCATTAACCCTTCTTATACAGAAGAGAGGGAGACTTGTTAAAAAAATAAAAAAGAGTCAAAAGTTTAATGACTTACAAACAAACTAGAAAATGTCAATTCATCTTAAACACGTCAGTCATTGTCAAAATCTAGACTTTGTTACAATTACCAGTCTGCAATATCTAAAATATCATTTTTTAAAGGCCCGCCTTATTTAATGTCTCTGCGAGCTGATATTATGCTAAAGAATATTTTAGGAATAAAATAAGAACACTGCAGTATTCAGCTACATTTATCTACTCTTTCTTTCTTCATTTATATAAAAACAGTGTCAAACTGCGGCTGTAAGGGCAGGAACGTTTCAGAAACAATTAAGTGTACAAAAACCTAAAACAATAGAACCTCTGAAATGATGCTGGATTTTCTGTGAAAGGTAAGTATGTGATCACACTGTAAATCAAAATCAGCTAGATAAGGTTCAATCCACTGAGAGATATGTTGCTCTTTAAGTTACAGCCTGCATCACATCATATGAAGTCACATCTCAAGTCTTGACAATACATGAAAATTACAAGTTGATGCATATTTGTGAGAAACACACACACACACACACACTTTTGTGTATTGGCTTTCTGTCTTGGTGCTGTCCTAATTACTGAAGCCCCAAATCTTCATAGACATTCATAATGATATTAAGCCTTAAAGACAGAATTCAAGTAAACATTTCCTCAAAAAAAAGAGGCAGATTCTGCAAGTGGCGTCCATTGTTTTCACTTGATTTGACTCAATTATGGATGTTTCTAGGTTTAGAAACGAAAAGGAAAATCACTTGTGTCAAGCGGTAAGCTGTGTTTAGGAAACTTGTTCACACCATTTGCAGAAATGTCCACTCTTTTCTTTCTTTTGGTTTAAGGTTTAAGTAAGAGCCGTGAAGTCTCTGTGTCAGATTAGTGGACAGTTTCAGAGTGACCGGCGCTGCGGCAGCTGGATCTTGCAGAGCTGCCGTGTTTTAGGTTTTTTGGTATTTGATAGCATGAACACAGATCTTTTAAGTGTGTTCTCTCCTTTCGTCCACAGCATGTGGGGCATGGACAAACAGAGCAGCGAGCTGTCTAGCCAGGTGTCCAGTCTGGCTGCAAATCTGAGGTGAACAGCCACTGCTAGTGTGTGCGTGTGTGACATGTCATGACCTTGTCTGTAGGGGGGGTTTGTAGTCCACTTTGCATTTAACTACATGAAACACATATTGCTAAAATAACATTGATTTTTCTAAAATATTAGATGACAGATAAACTTGATCAACCTTTGACATTTTACTGACGAGGCGGGATAATGATGAATATATTTCTTGATCATTTCATCCTGATCAGTTTAAGTCATCGACTGTAGATATTGACTTTGTTAGTTGAAGTCACCTGCAGTTGTTTCTGTAACATGAATGTAACACATGGATGAAGTACACAGCTGTGTGTTTCTTTTACCCCCCGAATGAAAACTCATATTTACTTTAAATCCTCAGGAATTTAAATTCTAATGCTGTGTGTTTTATTGTTGTATTCTGGTACAGTTTTTTTTAATACATACAAAATTGAACAAGTTTATTCTGGCAAGATCATTTTTGAACCTGTCGTTTGGTCATAAACATAAGACTAGAGTTCACTAGAGTGCATCACTTGCTTCTGAGGGCGGCCATAGAAAGAAAGGTTATTCTAAATTAAACCATGAAAGTACCATAGGCTACCTTTTACACAGTTTGCATTCACTCACTCCTGCATGCTTTTTTATCCTTAATGGCCACCATACACACTCTTAAACCATACACAAATATTCAGCAGATTGGGGTCTTTGTGTTTCTGATGCTGAGACATTCTAACATTATTGCTGTTGTCGGAGAGACTTTGCTGGCAATAATGTTCCACACTTTTCTCCACACATGCCTTCTGACTCACCTCTTCTCTTTGGTTTGGGCTCCAACATTTTGTTTTCTCCCCACAGTGTTGGCTCTCCGTCCAACCTGCTCTTGGGTAGAGATGAGTGGTTGGGCCGGTACTGTATCACACTTCCTGTTTCCTGTGTGTCTGTGCGCTTTTGGCTGCTCCCCCGCCCCCTCCCCCCCAAGCATGTCTGCTGCTGTCTGCAGTCAAACAGGAAAGAGACGTAGTTCTGGTTTCCACTACGATCTCTAACCAGACATTATTTTCTGTTCACACATCACATGGTAGCTGCCTCACTGCGAGCCACTTTGTCACACCAATCATTTCATGCTTCCTGGGCTGTTCTGTTGATCTTTTGGGGACACATTTTCAGCTTTGAAGGCTCAGAATTAAATTATTGAACAAAGGAGTGTGGCTTTCTCTGTCGTTGCTGTGCCTTGTAATGCTTCTCATGAGCCTTTTGTCAAGTCGCTAATCATCTGTCTGTTTGTCTCTGGCCTTTCCTCTTCGTTCTGTCCCTCATTGCCTTCCTCTCTCTGTCCTCTGTAACCCCGTTCTCAGGCCTGTGACTCACATACCTCAAGGCGCCATGCTGACCGTCAACACCAACTCAAGCGTGAGCATCAAGTCAGAGCCCGTCTCGCCCGGCCGGGATCGCAGTACTCCCTGCCCTCCTCCATCTTCCTCCACGCCGTCCTCAACCACAGCTGGATCCATCCTGACTGCACCGCCGCAGTACCCAGGCTCCCTGCTGTGCCTGGAGCCACCGACAGGCCGCTCACCTGCAGACAGCGTGAGCAGCAACGCCAGCTCCTTCGAAGGGAGCGATCGTGACGACAGCGGCGCAACTGGAGGCGGAGGCGGAGGAGGCAACGCAGGAGGAGGAGGTGGAGCTACAGGAAGCCTTGGACCTGCCAGCCGTACTGTCCCGCCCGACTTTAGCCCCTCGGCCGAGCTCCTCAGGGCGTCAAACGAGCAGGAGCAGGAGGGAGGAAACATCAAGCGCATGAGACTGGATGCCTGGGTAACATAGAGGCTCTGCACCCTCACTGAGGTTTTGGTGACACTCAAACACACACAAACACACACCCACACTCATCCTTAAAACCCCACTGCCCAATCCCCCTCACCCACTGCCATGTGACACTACCATTACACATCTGCCTCTGTCCCAAATTATACAGCTCAGCTGCGTCACCCAGACTTACAAGGCTTTGCCAAATAACAGAAAAGAATTACAAATGTTGTGAGGATCGCGCTCTGAGAGGGACGACAGCTTTATGCTTAGCTGGATTTTTTTTCCTGGGTCGTCCCTTGAACAGAAGAACAGTAGATTTTTAAAGCCTTGTCGCTTGAATGGACTCCCCCTATAGTCATTTTTATTGTTAGAACACTTATCTTTCACATGGTTTCTGCATAACCTTCATGTATTTACACACAGCTCTGCTACATTGTTCGCAGTGTGATTGGTGGCTTGTTGTCATTATGGGACTTTTGCTGTATGACTCACTCTTTAAACCCAGCGCCGCTTGGATTGTGTGCCGTTCATTCTTCCATTAAGTCACTTCCAAACTGCACTTTTGGATTAAACTTAATCTGGACAAGTCTGAGGGCTGAGCATAAATATATCTGGCACTGAGCGAACAGACTCACACAGGGTCGTCTGAGGGACCCTGCCAGAGTGCCAATTTCGACCTCTCTGCAACAAGAAAAAATGCCAAATGCCTCTTGCGAAGTGTGCAGGGACTCAGATGGATTATCACTCACACTGTCTCAAAAACTACAAGAACTAGGAACTGATTCTTTGAATTCTTCAGCACTATCTCCTTAGACTGGGGGCTCCTCCTCCCGTCCTCTCCTCATCTCCTCTGGAAGTTGGGTTGGAATTTGTTGCAGCAGAAATCCAGCCAATCAGCACTCAGCTTATTATAGAGGAGTAGATGCCATCCAGTAAAATGCATAGTGAGAGTTTTTTGAGCCTTTGGTGGCTGTTTTTGAGGTAGGGACGTATTTGGTTTTTTCAGTCCAAGTGTTCTTTATCTGTTGGTATTTAAAAAAAAAATGTTTTGAAGGTCTGTTAGCTGTCCACAAGTAGGAATTCTGACTTTGTATAAAAATCACTCCTTATACAAAAGCTTTGATGTCCTCTTTAGCTCTCTCTAGCTCTCCTTAGCTCTTTGCCGTGTTTGGAAAAAGTGTAAGGAAAAAGACATTTTCTATATTTCTACCGCTTCAGTTGGCGACAGAGTAAAAATAGCTTTTCAGCTTCAAACCACGTGTATGTACATATGAATATATTTGCATAGACTTTGCTAGGTATCCCTAAAAACAAGCAATGTGTTGATTCTCAGTGGATCTGTTTGCATATATGAGTGTGAAATTGATATGTGCAGGGGTAAACGCCACACTAGGCCGTGCTAGTGGATCGAACGTGTTTCAGTAAACCTATTTTATGCTCGTGTTGATGGTGTGTGCACTTTCTGTCCCTCACACACGGAGGCCTGCTTGGTTGTGGTGTCATCATATTCTCCTACCACACTTTTTAAAAAATAAACCCACGATCAAAGTCAAGTTGTCCATAACCACCTGAACATGGAATGATTAGGACACTGCCATTCACTTGTAGTGTAGTTAAGAGATTAATCACTTCTTTGACGCTTAAAGAATCATGTTAGATCTTTTCACATTAAGCAGACACAGATTTTTGCCTTTTTTCACATAGAAATGAAGTCAAGAAATTGGCTACCAAGTGCTGTGTTTGTTGTTTAATCGTATGTTTTTTTTAGTACAAACTGTCTGAACCATTTCAGGTTAGTGTGTGAGTGTGTGTACACGGGTTGTTTTAGCCTACAAATAGAAACGTTTCTCCTGATTGCTTGACCTTTAATCCAGTGAGACGCTGCTCAAAGTGCAGACTGGTGTGAAAGACTGTTTACTATCTGCTTAAACTGTCCTTCACTTTTAAGTCAGTGAAGGCGATGTTAAGGAAGTGGACACAGCTGCGTGTATGACCTGTTGCTCCTTATTGGTCACAGCAGAGTCAAACCAGCGTTTGCACCAACACCATAGATCTGTAGAAGAACCTCAGTGTGATATTTTCACACCGGTGTTGATGTTTTTCATGATCAGGTCATTTTTCCGTCCCTCTTTGGACAGTGTGGAAGCTTTTCACTCTGAGGACTTCAGGTTTTTCCTTCTGCCAATCATCCCCAGCAAACATTTAAACGTTCACTCTCAATAATCATGTTGGAGAAAATTTGACTCTTATACTGATGAAAAAATATTACACAAACATTTAGAGAAATGGAGTAAAAGGATCAATGTTTTTAATTTCTGGCGGGGATTTTGAAGATGCAGCCAGAAACCGGTTAGCTTAGCAAGACACAAAAGTTTACAGTCAGCCTGTTCCTAATGTAACTAAACACACCTACCAGGTCATCTTTGAGTTCATGCCATATACTTAAGTCCATTTTACAACGAACATTTTAAAAGATTTTATTCCATCCAGTAATGTTATGCAAACATTGAGAATCTGTTGTTTTCATGACTTCAATTTCACATCTTTCCAGGGTGAAAGGTCACTCACTTTGCATCATGATATATATTTACCAGGTTTGGCTCCATCGCGCTCATCGGTGGTTCCCGTTCAGAACTACACAAACATTTCTCAGTTTTATCCAAAAGCAAAATCTGTCTTGCAATAATTTGATGAGTTTTTTTAATGTTCTATTTTGTCTCAGGTCTTTTCTTGTGAAAAATTACAAACATGCATCAAAACATCTGAATGAAATCACATGCAAAGATATTGTCCATTTCTACTTGACAGGTATTTAAGATTTTTTTTTCTTCCATTTTTTGATGCTAAGCTATGCTAACAGGCTGCTGGCTATTATCCTAAACTACCGCCGAGTCATTAGAGTGGTATCAGTTATCTCCAACGTCCTTAAAGAAAACTAAATGTTGAATCATTTCTTTTCAACATCTAACCATTTAAAGTTCCCACCTTCAGACAGAGCTACTGATCTGTTTTACCTCACAGACACTTCCATTGACGTTATCCAAAAGAATTCTTTTACTTGTTTGTGTTTGTTGGCGCTGATGGTGGACTGAAATGTGACACCACACCGATTGAGGTTTGTTCATGTACAAAAAGATTCTCTGTCCTCTCTGGCAGTGTAGTCCCAAGACAATCTATATGAGAAATGAAACCTGCACCCCTGTTACTCGTTGTGTACAATGTTTTTTAGAATCTCACTATTTTTGGATTAATTTGTGCTGGTGACAGTTCCATTGTCTATTATTACTATGATGATGATATTATTATGGAGCTTTTATTTTATTGCTATTTTGTGTAGGATAGTCAACTGTTTTGATTTCTCTCTCTCTCTTATATTTTCATCCTTATCATAAACATATAGTACTGGTTTCCTTTTTTTAAACAACATGCTGAAAATTGCACGATCAGTTCTTGTGGTATTAGCAAATGCAATGAAGGAAATACCAGTTTAATGCTGCAATTTTAATTAAGATATAGAATATATTTATAAAAACGGGAAACAACTGAAATTAGTCATTCATGAATAATTTGAATCATGTAAATGCATGGGATACATGTAACAAGAAAACCTGTGTTACACACAGTAATGATAAAGGACATGCATCACAAGTGAGTTTGACAACAACTCCGAATAATGTAGCATATGAAATACTAAAGATGAAATTTATAGCTAATATATTGTGTTGAGCTAGTCTGCTTTGGGTTTTTGTTGTAAAGAAAATATTTCTTTTTGTTGTTTTTTTGAGAATGATATACAGTTTGTGTATATTTTCATATACAAAGTATGCACTGATATGTTATTAAAATTCTATACCGCTTTTACAAAAAAAGTGTTTGTTGTACCAAAGTATCCAAGTCCCTTGAGACCTTACCCTTTTTGCGTATGTTTTACCGTATTTTATATATTAAATAGACAAACTGAGTGAAATGAACTTGAGTCTGCTTTATTTTCTTTCCTGTCATCAAAACCAAAAAAGAGAAATCTCTGATTGATCAGTGTGTCACAGAAAAAAACAAAAAAAAACAAATGCCTCTAACTAGTCCTACACTTAAAACATCAAGTAATCTTCATTAAATGTAATTAAATCATTGATAAGAGGTGTTGGAAGGATTTTATTGTCAGTCATTTTTTCTTGTCTTCTTCTACTGGTTGTCACGGTTACAAACAAGTGCAATGAAGCTTCATTTCACACTCCTGGTGATAATAAGACGGCTAAATTTAGATGATCTCTTACTTTGAAGGAGGCAACTGTGTGAGCCAATCAACAAAAACAAGAGATATGAAAGAGTTTATTACCATAGCAACCACATCCCATCTTATTCACCTTAATGCTAAAACATACTGGTCTGGTGTTGTCACTCTATATGTTAGATTTTGATATGTTGTCATTGGATTCTGTCCTGTTTTTCGTTTTGAATTTGGGGTTAAAATAACTAATGGCCGGGGTACAACAAGTTTTGAATTTTTCCAGTAGATTGCCTGAGCAGATGTCTGATCAGCCCTTAATATTTAGTACTCACAGGCTCCGGTTATTTTCGTTCAGTGGCTGACTGCATAATTGAAAGAAAACAGAAGAGAAAGCTAGAATTTGAAAGTATCTAACCAAAGACGTGAACATGCTCTCTCACTTCTAGTGCAGGAAGAGTCCCACAGAGAAGTTTTTCTCTGCCCTTCCTGTGCCAGTGGCTCACCAGCTTCATGTTGTGGAGGACTAAGTATCTGGGAAAACATTTGCAGGGGAAGAGTTTGTGTGGGGCAGCCATTCAATTATTTAATTTTGTCTGACTAAAATGGCACAGCAGACTGATTTGAGTCCTATAGCCACAGATGTCAGTATGTCATCAATAAGAAAAAGTGCATCCAAAGTCAATTTCCCTCTGTACCTTTAAGAGCAATTCTTTTATATATACTCCACCTCTTACCCTCAGTAAAGAGTTCTAAGTGATACATAGAGTTTGAGTTTTATAGTCTACAGAGACTGGAAATAGCTCACAAGTATAACGTGTGTATGAAGCTTATAACCATTAAAGTATAACAAACTGAGGCTCATCAGTGACAGGCAAATATGTGTTAACGTTTATTGTAAGGGGTCAATGTTTCTCAAGTGTCAAACTGCTTTCCATCTTTCAGATCTAGAAAGTATTTTTTATTAAAATCTCATTGTAATTAGAATAATCATATTATCTGTTGTTGAAATGTTTATTGTGTGACTGGAAAAGCACAGGACAGATGCAGAAAGGTTTGAGGGCGCAGCACTTTAAGTTTCTTCATGTTTTTGTAGGAGTGAAGCGTTCATTCAGAGGGGTTTACTGGAATTCTTGCACAGGCTGAAACATGTTTATAAAAATGTGAAAAAGTTTGATATCAAGTGAGAAGTGAATGCAAAACCAGGTGAGAACATAGGGAGTGGGATGTTACAAGGAGAACGTCTTGGCACTTTCCCTGAACAGTGTCGAAGAAAACATTTTTGCTGAAGTAGACGAGCCATGGATTATTTAGTTTACTACTGCAGTTATTTGAAAGCAGCATTTACTGCTGTAACAAATGAAATGTCTAAGGGTACTTCTTGGGTCATCAAATATTTTAGTTTTAACATGAAAGAAGGCAGCTGTGTGACAAATGAACTGTTATCAAGATTCTTATTGGCTGGACAGATAATCAATGAAAATAAAGGTAATGCCTTCTCAACACTTCATTTGGTGATATATGTGTAAACCAATCTTTACTGAACAGATTTTAAAAGCTCATTCACTAATACATTACAAAAAAAACCTTCAAAAGAAAGACAGTGACTACAAAACGAACTGATGCAACTGTTAAATCATTCATTGATAAAAACAGTAATATGTTCAACAGGCTTTAATATATAACATTTTAAGATACTCAAATGTTCCTGATACGTGACAAAAAGGAGAAAATTCTTTTAACATGAATAGTAATTGTGATTGTTTACATTAAAACGTTTAAGTCTCTAGCAATGACCTTATTTCCAACTCACTGGATTCTGAGCTCCACTCTGACCGTTTCCAGGTTTCATGACTTTATTTTGCTGCATCACATCCGAACAAAAGGTGCTTCGTACTGAAACGCAAAACTGAATTTTATCAGCTCAAGATACAATAAGGTAAGTAAAGTAAACACACACAATGTAAAAGAACCACATCTTTGTCGAGTTTTCTGTTGACATGAAGATAAGTGTGTGATGTTATCGAAACTTTCTAAACTTTCGTTTTTTACTGATGTCTTACAAAGAGGAAGATCAAAGCGAGATCATTTACCCACAACCTCTTTCACGTTTGATTTTTTCCTTAAAAAAGTCAAATAAATATTTAATTGTACAGTTAAATCAAGCTCCAGCTTTTATGCACTTTAATCTGCACTATTTTGCCATGTATTTTCCATACAGTAATGACCTCTCTATGTGTTATTCCTTTAGAGTGGTGACTGGGTCATACACCTCTCTACTGGTTTCAAAATGCCTTCATAAAGCCAGGAGATTCACATGCAGATGATTCAATTTAATTTATCATACAGATAACAGTCACTGTTAACCCTACGCTACCTTCCACTTTGTAGAAGCAGTTACTTTAAGTTAATATTAGGGATGAAAAAGTACAAACTGTTACGCAGCCAACGTCCAATAGCAAAGGCTGTAGCTCTGGTAAATGGGCCTGCTCTCCTCACTCTACTGCCTTGATGTAAACCAGCACCGTGGACAGGTGGCATCTCTTTGAGGAGCAGCACAGGTCGACTGGCATACAACCACTCGACCAGAGAGTGTCTCCACATTCGGCCCAGACGTGGACGTTACCCTGTAAGGAGGACTGAAGGCTTAGGGTGCTGGCACTGCTCATGTTAGCCACACTCGACATAACAATTTGCGGAGTAAATAAACAAAGTCTGAAATTAAATCTCAGTTTAATGGACAGGGAAATTAGTCAGTAGGAGCAACCCTAGTTAAAATCTTTAAGTCTGATTTACCCAGAAAAAAAAAACAGCAGTGACTATCATCACCTAGAACTGGTTGATCTGCAAAACTTGTGTCAAACCATTACTTCTGCCAAACAAACATAGAGAAGACCATGAAACATTAAAAACAAGTGCAAATCTAGAGGAAGAGAAAAAAACTGAATGTTCAAAGAACACAAACTGTCTGTAATAATGTTGATTTGATCTTCTATGCAGTGAAATAAAAAAAAAGAGGCTTTCCTGCTGTTCACAATGGGGGACACCTAAGAGAGTGAGTGATACCTTCGACATTACTAATATAATACAGTGTTGGAAAAGAGAGTTCTTATCTTTTAAGTTTTGACAGAGATATGCAGTATTCTTTATTATGACACATGCCAAGGGATTGCAACTGCTGTTGTACTTAGTTTGTAATAAAGACAAAACAGCTGCTCTAGGAGTGTTCGCTGTAGTGTTAAAGACCTGACATCTGAGAGATAACTTAAAAGGACTCTAAAAGAAATGAGCCAAGTTGTCTACAGTCTGAGTGTTTTTGAGTAATGATCTGAAAGTCATTTTTCTTTTTACACCTTAAGACCATTTGTGATGTCGCCTTCAACCCCACCAACGCTGCCTGGGAGGTGGAGCTGTGGTGGGCGGGGCTACATCAAACACCGCCCCCTGTCCCACTGACGAGCAGACGTAGTAGAGGTTGGCTCCCAACATGACCAGTATGGGGAGGAAGGAGAAGCCGAAGCCGAGGCCTCGGAAGGTGCTGCCCAGAGAGAGGCAGAGCCAGTAGATAAGCCTGCAGCACAGAGGATAAGAAATATAACATTAGAGCAGAATAAAAGCAAATAAGAGGGATTAACTCAGACCGCTTTAGTCTTTGAGGATTTAAAGTCAGCTGCTTTTGTATCAATAATGACAACAAGATGTGATCTCATCTTCTATACCCAATCTCCTTTTTCAACAAAACATGAGATGACTGAACCCTCATCAGTTTTATAGATGCTTTTTTTTAAATATAGAATTATGTGGTATGAAGAGAAATGATCCCTTTCTGCGTCAGAAAGATGCATTCAAATTAATATGATGAATATATTCACATGAAACTGTAACCCCAGTGGCAAACCTTTTTTTTTTTTTTTTAAATCTGACATGATTTTAGAACTCAAGCTGAACCAAAAATCAACAGTATAAACGATACAATTTAATTCAATAATGCCCCACTGTTGTGTCCCCCATCCCTGCTCTTACTCCAACTGATCGGTTTTATTGTCAGTGTTTTAGAATGTTTTTGCTTAATCTATAATCCTGTGTAACTCAAGAGGGAGAAAACAGAACGGCAAAGAAAAGAGACGGGATCAGAGAAGACATAACAAGGAAGACAACAAACAAAGGGCAATAAATGACGAGAACAGACAAGTAGAAATAGAAGAGAAATGAAAAATTAATCAAATAGAAAACAAAAACAAAACAAAAACCAGAGGAAAGAGGAGGAAATAGAAAGTAATACATCCTCTGTGTAGTTCAGTCTTTAACAGCTTTAAATGAACCTCTTGGTTATGTAACCCTATGCCTGGTCTGACGGGTACAATTTCCAGTTGAACCAGTTTATTTGGAAGTGGAAAAGGTGGCTGCATTCAAAAAGTTACTGGGACACTTGTTCAGCAACTTTCTATGTAGGCCATAGTAAAGACAACACCACAACGATATAACAAAGAGTAACTCTGCAAAATGCACAGACTATTATGTACATTAAAAAAAGGTAAACAAGTCAATTCTCTATAAGCTGGAGAGTAAATGCTCCGCCCGGCCTTTCTGCCATCGTCTTTACTCCCTCATAGGTTAAAGTGAGGATGGAGGAAGTCGACAGGTGCTGTCTGCACAAAACAACATTTGACTCCGACATCGACTTGTTTGTTCTGTTGGCACATATTTGTTTAACTCACATCAAAGAAAGCAAGTGTTAACAGGATGTTTTCTTTTTCATTTGAAAACCCCCACAGTTAATTTCCTCGATGAGCAGAAGTGCAACCAAAAGCAAAAATGATGGCATCAAGCTGAGCCATGGCAGAAACTTAACTAAAGTGGATTTTAACATTTTTAAAGACAGAAATAACAAAAGCTCAGCTGCACTTTGTATTTAGTGCTAATTAGCAGATGTTAGCATGATAGTAAACATTTTATCTGCTAGTCATGATTATGTTAGCATAGAGGTTTAAGTGTTAGGCTCAAAGCATTGATGTGCCTGTGTTTACGGTTTACTGGAAACCCTTTTCGTTTTTTTCTTCCTTGCAGATTTTCCTCTTGCATGGGGTAGTTCAAAATGTAGTGTTGCAAAGGTTATCATGTTTTTAACTTCAAATCAATCATGCTTTTTTGCATTAAAGTGAAAGAGACAATATTGTGTGACGTCTGCAACTGAACTTCCCTATAACACTAAACTAGTCACTCATAAAAGCTGGAGGGAAAAAAATTATACAACTATAAACTTCAAATACATAAATAAATAAACCTGTCAGGTTTCTACACAACCAAATCTCTCACTTTATTTAGATTCTAATTTTTTTTGTAACAACAAGTGCACAAACCTTCCAAAAACAAATATGATGGTGAGCAACGGAATCAACTTGACCAGGTCTTGGCTGATGTAGGTTGCCATGACAGCGAGCTGCAGGAAGAAGAATAAGAAGAGTGCGAGGGATTCGTTGACGTAGTGCCAGTGCACCGCCACCTCTTTGTTCAGCAGTTTGTTTTGATAGAGGGGCTTCATGGAGCTGTATCGCAGCCGGGCCGCACCCTGCACCACCACACCTGCAGAGACATGACAGTGATTATTTGCTTATTTTAAAACATTTCTTTTTGCCATGTTTGTTCCAATGCACGAGTAACTTAAACACTTGAACATACTGAGATCTTACCAAGCAGGATGGGGATGGTGGCGAAGAAGGAGCAGCGCAGTGTGTACACCACTCTGAGGGGGGGGCTACCAAGCAGCGGGGGGTCAAAGGGAAGGAGGGCGTAACCCCCCCACACCAGCAGAGGGAAAAGTATCGCAGCAGCTGTTGTCGCCAGAGCCAGCCTCAGTTTCTCACTGCACAGGTGCTCACACAGGTCTAAGGAAGGAAAACCAAATGTGGGAAATCATCATCATGCAGTGACATCGCTCTGCAGACGTGTGATTATATCTGAAGAAGGATTAAATACATGATCACACTCTGCTGCAAGGACCAGAGTAAAATAAATCACTAACTTTACTCCCTTTACTGAGTGAAAACGTGCTGCAGTAAACATTTGGTTAATGGCACACACCAATCAGATATATGATCAGTTTATCCAATGAAAGTTATTTGTTGATCATTCAGCTACAGGAGCTGCGCGTGTTCAGGAGTTTAGATGCATTTTTGGGTAATTCAAAACAAAACATACCCAATATTGTGTGCCTGAGACTTATCCTGACATCTCAAACACAAACCACACTGACCGAAACAGAAACCTCAACACTAACAGAAGTCAAACACTCACATCAGACACGATTAAAGCTTTATATGGACGTTTCTTTTGAAAAAAAAAGTCTGTTTTCCAAACTCTTCAGTGGTGTGTTTTGAACGAGCACATGAAGGCACCATGGACCGTCCTTATACCAGCTCCATTACAACATGATGTATCATACACACGTGTGACCTGAAGTAACGTCAAACTTATGGATAAAAACTATGTTCTAATTATTAGTTTAAAGGTTTTATGTTATAAACAGATCATAGCTATTTTGAAGATTCCATGTAAGTAAATTATTAGGTTGACCTTAATTAGCAAAATAAAGGATTCATAGTTAAAACAATAATGAATGTGCAGGTGTAAAGTTAATATGAATCAGATGATCACTGATGTTACTTCTTCACGTCACTCTTAGCAGAAGTTATTTGATGAATGTTTCTTTTATTATAAAAGGAAATGTTTTGTATATGTATCATTGACATTAGGAGTCCTGCTGTAAACTCAAATTCTGATTCAGATTTTTGCTCACAGGGAGAATGTATCTTTTTAAATCCTTACAAGTTTTCATGAATGTGGATCCAGTCTACAGTAGTCATGGTGTAATCTTGTACTCACAGTACTTGTCGTCCTGTTCTGTCCACTCCTGCTGAAACTGCACGGTTGATTCTGTATCCATCTGTGGCTCGTTCTTTTCGTCCCTCTCTATGAGGAGTCGGCTCTCCTCTGGGAGCTCTTTGCTGGACGGGCGCACTATGGTGACATGAGGAGTGAAACCCAGAGCAGCTTTCTCTGGCATCCAGTTTGTATAATCATCTTCCTCCTCCTCCTCCTCATGTTCATCATCCGCCATTGAGCCTTTATCGTCCCTCTGCACCCCAATCTCATCATCCCTCCACCTGTCTCCCTCCGGCATGCTCTCCCTCCACTTTGATTTACTCTTTCTGTCGCTCTCTGACTGACTGTGCTCCTCTGACAGGTCCTGACTCCCTCCGCTGATCCCCGTGTCCCTCTCTTCAGGCTCCGACACTCTCTTTTCTGATCGACTTTCCCCATCATCCATCTGAGGCCTCTTGTCTTTGTCTCCGGGCCACGGCAGAGTACTGGGCTCCAGGTGAGCAGAGCTGGTCATCTCTTCTTCTTCTTCATCTTCCTCGTGCTTTAAGTCGTCTTCTTCCTCATCTATCTCCCTTTTTTCACCGATAATTCCGTTCTCTTGCAGCTTTTTACTGCCTGCTATTTGTAGATCAGCAGGTAAAAGTGCCCCCTCTTCAGGTAAATCTGAGCTCAATCCACCTTGGCCAGACATTATGGATTTTAATCCTGTCTCTCTTCAGGAAACACTGTTTGCACTGTTAAGAGTCTGTCTGTTAACAAAGCTCCTTCCAGTTGAGTAAAGTCATTTTTGGACACATTTGTTGATCTCTGCCTGGGAGGGGAAAAAAGTTGCAACCTTGTTTAAACAATCAGCCTCAAAATAAATCAAAGTTCACTGTTTATCAGGGTGTGTTCCCCTCGTTGTGCCCCTGCACATGCCGACATGATGTAAAGATCGAGTCTGAGTTTGTGTAGCTGTCGGTCCTGTAGGAGTGTTTATTAGAAAATCTGCCAAACTGCACTTAAAAGATGTGAATGAATAAGCTTTTTATGTTGTCCTATTTCAAGTACAAAAAAAAGGCGACAGGCAGAAACATTCGCTGGTTATAGCTTCTATAAGGTGAGGATCTGCTGCTTCATCAGTTACAGTAAATAAACTGATGTGTTTGGTTTTAATAATGAAGTCACTTATACACTTTATAAACCAAAAGATGAATCAATTAATGAGAAGTAGATTACTTAATAAGACAAAGATAGTGTTTGGAACTTCATACATCATGTGCCCCTCGGACCAAAGTTTAGGAGTCAGTAAATAACATACATGAGCAGGCAGTTCATGCAGTATGGCCTTATAAAGACAGATGTACTGATGCTCCATCCTTCTGTTAAGGAAGACAAACTCAGTTTCTCATACAAGACACGACAGTGTGTGCGGAAACACAGACCAGAGACAAAATGCTACGCAGCATCGTACACCGAGTCTGACATATTCAATGAGGACGAGGTAGCATGCCTATAAAGAATATCACCATAGTCAAAAATAGTTGCTTGAATAAGTTTCTTCCTTGCAACAAAATAAAAACAGCCTCTGTTTCTACAGAAGAAACTCAATTTCACCCTCAGGTTTTTTGTTAGATGCTCAATAAGCTGACTAAAAGACACATTTTCTTTCATTGAAAAAAACCCAGATATTTACATGTTGGGATACGCACAAATAAAATGGAATTTAACAAAACATGACTAATGCACAAACCAGTTACTGAACGGTCTTACTTCCTTAAGCCAACATGAATATGATGCACAGGGATTGTTTGACACTCCAATGGTTATTTATAATGTCTCCTCTTTCCTGCCAGGCTACACAAACTATTAAAACTAACCTTCTTTCAGAGAAGAGACAACCGCAGTACAGCTTTGCCTTGTGATATCTGTAAGGCTAATCATTAACAGAAAACACGGATACCTTTCAGCTAGAAAGTGAATAACAAGTTATATAAACATGGCTGCATTCCTGCTCTGAAGACACCAAACACAGGCTGGACTTTGCCTGCTGCCTCACACTACAAATGGCCTAAATCTAGTAAACTGCACCTTTAAAACACAGTTCATGTTTTGTTGTGATTTAAGGATGAAGGTAGGCCTATAAACCAAGGCTTGATTTGTAACTTGTTATCCCCTAAACTTTAGTGACATTTTGAGCAGTAAAATTCAGATTTTATATTTTTATCCCCGAAACTCGAAACAATTCAAAGTTTTAGAGAGATATGTTCAGTTTTACAAATAAGTCTGCTGCAGGAAACATTAGGTCTGGTCCTCTGCGTCTACAGCCTTCATTTACATGTTATCAGTCCTCAAGTATTTAAAGAGCCATACAACTAGTTAGAGTTGCTGTTAAAGACCAACTTTCAGCTTTCTACATAGTCTGAACTGTAAAGAGTTTAAGCCTACTGTTCAATTTTCACTTCAGTAAAGGTTTTTTTTAGCAAATGTCTTGTCCGGAGCTCGTTGTTACGATTAAAGTTTTTCTTGTGAAGACTGGGCCTTAGAGCAGGGAGGAATGTGGATTGAAACTGAGGCTCGCACTTACTTGTTAAACAACTACGTAGGTATTTGAAGTCCACGGCTAAGTTTAGCTCACCCATCTAACCGAAACACATGGGACGTTAATGGTACACATGTCCTACCTGGTGGTTTAATTCCGGTCACATCACCGTAACGATATCCCGTCCGTTACCGAGAAGTAGCGACCACAAGTTTAGTTAATTCTCGTCGGTTGAGTCAGAAGCTACCTGGCAGGTGTGACCAGGTGCTCAATCCTCCAATAGTATCTGCCTTCAGCAAACAGAGCAGGAAAAAAAACGAAGAGGTATCACTCTGCTTCTATTTCAAAGGATTGGAAACTTCGCAGAAACAATTTGCCCCCATTTGACTTCATTGCGTCGTTCTGATCCCTTCACCACAACCTTGACGTCTTTAAGTTTTCTATCTAGGCCTTTATGGACGATGAATAACATATATAAAATATATTTAGCCTACACTTTCGATTTCATATGATTTCTATTAAACAAGGTTTGTGCTTACAAATACCTAAAATAGTTGTTGTGCTCTAGATCTAATATTCCGTACTTAATAATTCAAGCCAATTGTGTAGCAATAGAAATAGCCAATGTTTTGGATGACTGATATCAGTATATGCTCTTTAATAAATGCATTTTTTATACACTTCTGGCATTTTCTATAGTGAAACTGCTATTTAGTACCTAAAGACTACAACTACCAACTACCAAATATACTGAAACTGAACATGTATATATAATAAGCCATGTTTTAAATGCCAGTCGTTTTGGAGTGGTATTTTAAGATTGGAATAATGTCATGCATTGCACCCAGACCTGCACTGGGGTGATCCATCTGTCAAAATACACACAGACTTGGCCGTAGCTTGACTCATATGCATAGTGTTTCTATAAAAGTCATCAAACAGGACTGGTGAGGGTGGAGCTGCTACCGTCTGTGTATTTGCCTACATCATGTAAACCTTTAAAAAAACAGAAAATGATCAAAAATACAACAAAAACAGGACATTGAATCAAACATCAGACCACACTGGATAATAAAACGGCAAGATCAACATTTTAATTCAAGAGTATTATCTCACAAATGGACTTCTTGTTCAAAACACACAAAATCCCACCATTTCCACATAAAACAAAATGACCTTAAAAAGCCAGACAATTTCAAAACTGTCACTTTCCTTTTCACATTCATTTATATGACTTGACACACAGGAGCACAGTTTGGCATTCAGAAACCATAAAAATGTTCATATCAGGAAATAATGATGTACAAGTCACATTTTTCAAAAAACAAGTAGAATGTTTAGGACATGAATTCAATCACTTGTATCACTAAACACAGTCCCAAGTTGTTTAAACCTATAAAAGGCTTCACAGCTACACAAACATTCAAAGAAAAGAGGCAAAAAAACAACTGGTACCTCAAAAGTCAAAGGTAAAAGGAGAGGAGAAAATCTTCAGGGCGACTGTGAGCATCGGGAAGGCATTTGATACAGAAGTTCAGCTCTGTCGAGGAATGCATGTTAAACAAATATATATATCTGTGCCGCACAACTTAGTGATCTGAGTTTTACTAACTGATGGTACATTCAGAGCTCTGGCTATTAAGACAAACAAATATGAAGACATGTCCCCTGGGAAATAGCAACACAAACAAACAAGTGCAACAACACTTGTGCTTAATTTCAGCAATGGAACAGTCACGTTGAATTGAAGAACGCTTACGATGATTGGCTTAGTATTTTTCCCCTAGTTGTACAGGTATGCTTTGAATGAAGCAGTTTAGATAATAACCAGTACTGGTTTACTTTGGTGAATAACTTAGAGGTTCTGTTTACAGATGTGATGTGAGGGGAAACCAAAACAGCTAAGTTGTAGTCACATAGCTAAACAATGAGCTAACTCTTACTATGCGTATAATTTGTCGTAGTTTCATAATTATGAGCAACCATCCAGACTCTATCTGCGTACCAGGTGATCCTAGAATATGCAAAAGTATAGTCAGGGAACCAAGTTGATCTTCAGAAAATTAGACTTAAGAAATGCTTAATGAGAAATGAAAGTGTCACAGAGGCTGGTGGGACAGACACTAGCCAGAAGTGATGTCAGGACTTCAGCTCTCTATAGTTTCACTGCTCTTTTAATGCTGTGATTTTTTTCCCTATCCGAGTGATTCTCCGGCTCACTTTTCACTTTTACAGTTCAACGGACAAACACTACACCTGAAAGCTAAATGAAAATGGGAACAATCAGTCTATTATAATAAACCATACAGGCTAGTTCTAGTAAAAGATTATTAGTATTACTGCTAACTCAGATGTTTTAAGTAGTTAAAAAAATATCAAGAACAATAAAACAACATGGACGAAGTTAGTCAGGAAAACAGGAGAGCTACAGGATATCTAGCCTACCCGACCGACAAAATGTTAAGAATGTTTTCTCACTGACAGGATTGTGTTCAATGTTTTAGACAGCAACTACTACACCAGCTGTTTTGGTCAGAGGTCAAAAAAAGAGGTCCATCAGGCCTGGTTACTGACTTCCAAACCTGTGTCCTGGTCAACAAGCACTTCTTCAGCATCGTCCTCAATGGGCATCAACTCGATGTTTAGATCTACATCTTTTTCTCCAACAGCAGATGAATCGCTTTCACTTCCAATTTTGTTTTTGTTAACTGAACCTTTTGGGCGGCCCCTTTTCTTCCCGGTAGCAACTTCCCTTTTTGCACTGCTCGGTGGGCGGCCCCTTTTTCTTGGCATTTCGTCATTGGGGTTGCGAGGCGTTGTTGGAGCGGTAGGAGATTTCATGTTGCCCTCAGTGGACGACATCTCCATGTTTTCATTCATCTCCTTTTCCTCAACAGCAGATGAATCAGTTGCATCTATTGAAAAGTTCTCGGGTTCGCTGTCAAGCTGTGTTTCACTCCTGATTTTTTTTTTTTTGGCTGAACCTTTAGGGCGTCCCCTTTTCTTCAGGGTTACAACTTCACTTTCTGTGCTGCTTGAGTTCCCAATGGGCAAAATCACCAGGTTTTCATTCATCTCCTTTTCCTCAACAGCAGTTGAATCAGTTGTTTCTATCGAAAAGTCTGGGAGTTCGCTGTCAAGAACTGTTTCATTTCTGATTGTATTTTTGTTGTTTGAACCTTTAGGACGGCCCCTTTTCTTTGGGGTCACAACTTCACTCTTTGCACTGCTCGGTGGGCGGCCTCTTTTTCTTGGCGTTTCGTCTTTGGGGTTGCGAGACGTTGAAGGAGTGGTAGGAGATTTCATGCGTAAATGGGCACCTTTCTTTGACTCTGACTTGCGAGGCCGACCACGGCTTCTTCTAGGACCAAGTGGAGACCCCTCAGGAGGATCTACACGTGGGTATTTCCTTGGCCTTCCCAGCACCTTCCACACTTTTGTCTTTTTCTGCTCTTCAGGTGACGGTACTGGGTACTTCCTGGGCCGTCCCCTTTTCACTGGTCCATTTCTAGGTCTACCACGTTTCGGTTTACGTGAAGGAGGAAGGAGTTGTATTTTCGGAGGCCGGCCCACCTTACCATGCACTTTCTTGTTTAAAGAGCCTTGAGGTCGACCCCTTCCCCTCTTGACCAGCCGATTGCCACTCTCCTGAACTTTTATTTTTCTTGGTCTTCCCCTCCCTCTACCAGATGCGTTTACGCTGCCATTAGATAAATCCTGTGATGAATAATCGCTGTCATTCCCCTCCGCCTCCCTGCGCTGACTACTCCTACTTCTCAGGGAGTTTGGGCTTCCTTCAACCTCTTCCTCCATGCCCAACGGTGCCTTCAGTCTGGGTTTCTTATTAGGAGAGCCTTTTGGTCGTCCTCTTTTTCTGGGTTCTTCAGAATTCCCTTCATTCTTTTCACATTCTGTCGAACTTTCTAATTTGCGTTTAAGGGATCCTTTAGGACGACCCCTTCCCTTTTTTGGCACATTAGAGCCACCATTGGGTAAGACTTCACCAGCAGTGGTCTCAGGGCTAACAGCCTTTTTTGGCCTACCTCTTTTCTTAGGGGACCTGTCTGTTATAGTACTGTTCCTATTACTCGTCTTATTTTTGGACCCTTTTGGCCTCCCTGGACTCTTAGGAGTTGTAACAGGATCATCAGTCTGGTCACCTTCTGATTCTTGCAGCTCTGTTTGTTTCGTGTCCGAGAGTCTTGGACGCCCTCTTCCCCTCTTTGGCTGTGGGGACCCACCATTGGAAATGCCTGACACCAGGTTTGTTAAGTTAACATCTGTAACACAGACCTTTAGCTTCTTTGACCCCTGTGACTTCCCCCTCCCTCTTTTAGCAGGGCTGCTGTTTGACAATTCCAATCCAGCCTCTTCCCCTTCTGCCTCCACCACTTCAGGATCCTCTGCTTCAGGCTGCTCTGCTTCAGGCTCCTTTGCTTCAGGTTCCTCAGTCTCAGCCTCCTCCACTTCAGGCTCCTCAGTCTGAGCCTCCTCTGCTTCAGGCTCCTCAGTCTCAGGCTCCTCTGCTTCAGGCCCCTCTGCTTCAGGCCCTTCTGCTTCAGCCTCCTTCACTTCAGCCTCCTCCAATCCAGATTCGTCCACTCCAGACTCTTCTTCATTGCTCCCAGCATCTCCTTGTTCTGTATCAGCACTGATTATTTCTTCTTCCATACTGTACCCATCAACTTTGACTGCTTCTGTTAAGATTGCTCCTGTGAAATAACCATTGAGGAGCAAAATTAATGTTTTACAAAATGACAGTTTCAAAGAGAGCTGAAAAAATTAAAAGATAATTTAGTTATTATAGATGAATCTGCAACTAGGTAATCATCAGTTAAAAACAAATGTGTTGGTGATGTCTTGTCTTGTGTGAGCTTTTAAAAAGTGTATTAAAAAAAAAGATTAAGACGCTGGTGGCCTAGTGGCTACTTAATGCTCCCATGTACAGAGGCTGTAGTCCTCGAAGTGGGCGGACTGGGTTCAAATCCAACCTGTGGCTCCTTTCCCACATGCGATTCCCAACTCTCTAAATTCCTTCTCTATCCTGTTTCTCAAATTTAGGCAAAAAGCCCCAAAATAAATCCAAGAAAAGTGTTTTTAGATGTATTGATGTCTAAATGTATCGTTAGTTTAAATATGTCCGGATTTAAATAAAAAAATAGGATATGTCACTAAATCATATAATTAAAAAAAAGGCATCTCAAATAAAGTCAAAACTTTTGTGCAAAATATATTTAAATAGCCATGTTTAAAAGAAACACTCCTCTTAATATGCTGCATCTATATTTACAACAAATATTAGTTTTTATTGTGTAATCCAATTTATCATATTATATATGTGTTAATTAAATGTGTTTACATTTATACTCTGATAAATAAAATTAAATAAAAATGTAAACTTTAAATAAATATCTGAGCATTCAATCCTTCTGCTTTACAAAAACATTTCTGGGCAGTAGGAGAGCACAATGCTCACTAAAACAAAATACATGTTTAGGTATCTCTTCATGTAATATTGGTTGGCATAATTTGATTTGTTTTCATTATTTAAATTTGATTTTAACCTGCTTATTATAATAAAGGGAATGGGTATCGCATGGCTTTGTCTATTTTCTGGATTTAAATGTTGCTGAGCGGGAAGAAGTCTAGCAACAACATGATCGATGCAAACAAATGCTATTTTATTTGTATTCCTTAGCAGGATATGTTGAAACATACATGCAATAAATAAATAAAAATATTTACTTAATAAAAAACCAAACACTGTATTCCCTAATTTGAATACCATACAGATAATATAAAATGCCCAAAAAAATGCAGACTATGGACTAGGTTGTTTTCCAGGTAATAGCCAGCTCCGAAATCGATGGCGCTAAAAAGAGTAGCTATCGACGTAGAGCAAATTAATACTGCTATGAACGAGTTTCTCAGCTCACCTTAAAGAAGCCTTTTGGACGATTTTACCAAAATGTTCCTGATATCGTTGATCCTCTCAACACGCCGCTGTGAGAAAGTGTTTACGGTGGCTGTGATGGTGGTTTAAATTTCGACCATTTCCGGGTGTCACATCTATGAGGCTCTGAAAGAAACTGCTGCCTACATTTTTAAGTTCCGTCTGCCACATCCCCATTGACTCATTATTTACAGTCTATGATTGACTCGCACAAACGATGTAGCCACACACCGTATTTATATCCACGTTGTGCAAGTCAGCCGTATATGTAGGTACAACATCAGATTTTTTTTGTATCTCTTGTTATGTTTATAAGTAGCCTAAATTTGACAGGGGTCATGCTCAACACAGCTGTTGGACCAGAGTTAACTTTAAAGATATTAATTTACACATGTTGTCCCGGCTAATTGTCTTCTCACTGTTCACGACTGTTTTGTTGAATAAACTTTATTATCACTATTTATGGTGGTCTGAATAATAATCCTTTTATTAAATATCCATTTAATCAAACTCTGATATTTGATTACATTTTACCCCTGGTGTGGTAAAAGTCACTTCAGATATAAAGTAAGATTTTGTCCCTTAAAAAAAAACAAAAAAAAAGAAGTGTAGTTGAAGTAAATTGTTAAATTGTCTTTTCTTGTGAGCCATGCACAGCACTGTGATTAAAATCACTTTATAGATTCGTAATTACAATCAAATCAAATGTTAATATGTCGATTGTGCGTTTATTAACTTCAGCCAATAAGTTATTTAAACTTCAGTGGTTAAATAAATACATGTTCCTCTCTTAATATGCACAGTAATGGAGAAAATGTCAACACACGGTTTATACAATCATTAAAGTAATGACATTTCTTATAAAGGAATTCATAATATTATAATATATTTCCATTTTACTATTTAAAGTTAAGAGTCCACATCTATTGGCACTTTGTGTAGCTTTTCTGTAGTGGCTCTGCAGCGCCCCCCACAGACTAATTTGCGAGGTGTAAATAATAAGAAGTAGTTGACTCCATTATGATGGCATACAGGGGGCAAAGTATTGAAGGTGTACAATTTATTGATCGAAACTCTGTTCAAACTCCCGACACTTAAGACCCTACTCAAAATAAAAGTTAAATTATGAGTCAAAAAGGAGGACTTTAACAATACCATACACTTATATAAGGAAATATAGAAAAGTTTTGCCACAACTATAAATTATTAACAAACTGTCTAAGATGTAGGCCTATCCATATTTGAAGAACCTTATGCGAAGAATAATTTAGATGATGATGAGCGATGATAAACCAGAGTTTTTACCCCTATAGCTCCAGACTCTGTAACACTTCAGAGAAGAAATGAAGCATTCTTCCTATAAACAAGTTTGGTTCATAAGTCAGGTAATATCGACCAACTCTTCAATAGACTTAATAAATATGAATGAGTGCAGACAACATCGAGTCTCTTTGGTCCCGTATTCTCCGCTTCTTCTACTGACGCACTTTGTCCAACATGGTCTTGTTATTTCCACTAGAGGCCACAGTGACTTCATTTACGGAAAAGTGATGTAGCTAAACCTCTAATAGTTTATTTTATATTTCAAAAGCAAAACAAGAAGTATTGAGAAAATGTGGTTTTCAATTTCAGAGACCTTTCACATGAGAATGCTTGAACTACATGAACTTTTGATTTGTACTTTAGTACAAAGTCCAAGTAAAAGCAGAAGCTATTTCCATCCACAAATGTCCAAAACTTGTTTGACAGGATAAACTAAATGTTCACAAAACACGAGCCCTAAAAGGGTGTGATCGGTTTGTAAGAAAAGTTGACTTTGAGCAATATAATATTAAAGGTTTATCCGTCCTGTATCATCAGTATGAGCTGATTTATTAACACATTTTTTGCCATGTTTTAGCTTTGCAGAGGAGTACCTTATTGACAATGACGAAAAGACGTGCAGAGGAAAGGCAAGAAAAAAGACAAATAAAGACAGAGGCATATGACGTTGCACAGATAGATGGATAAGGGGGTGGAGTAAGAGGCAAGGGTAGATAGATGAGGTCAGGATCAATAAGAAGAATGCAAGGGAAGAAAAGACAAGTGCAAATTGCATTTATAAGTGTTTAAGGCGGAGAGAGAGAGAGAGAGAGAGAGAGAGAGAGAGAGAGAGAGAGGCTGTCAGTTCAAAGAGAGAGAGAGAGAGACTGAAAGAAAATGACAGACATGGCCGGAGGAAAGGAAAGGAGCGTTTGAGAAAGACAACCCGAGAGACTGCCTGCTGAACCCACTGCCCCGTCTAACCCCCCTCCCCCCCCACCCCCTCTCTCTGTGTGCTTTGCCATGGTTACCAGACAGGGCTCCCAAAGCAGCCAGTTAATGTGTTTTTCAGCGGCAGGAGCGAGCTGGGTACTAATGTGTCTCAGTCTGTCTCCTGCACAATCAATGTCAACTGTCCTGGGATGCACAAACACACGGCGCGGCCGAGAGCCAGGGAGCACTGAGACGCCCCGGCCAAGCGACAGACACATCGAGAGACAGACAACAGAATCACCACGTCATCTTTTTATTGCACCTGAAACATGCTCAAGCTCTGCTAAAAGGCAGAATTCCATAGTGAAGAAGTTTAATATCTGATGTTTAATATTGTGTTGATGATTACTACATTTACCCCAACATTAAAATCAATGTCTCAGAGTTGGTGCACAGAAAGATATCCACTTCTCATAAAATAAATAATCACACTCTAATGAAGGATGTCCTTCTAACTAACTACATCTAAATTGTATATACCCAAAGAAACACAACAGTTTTTTCTCCATTTTTACATTTTATTGGCACATTTTGGGTCAATCCAGAACAAGGCGTTCATTATGCATGCAAATGAATACAATTTATTAACACATAGATGAACAACCAGCATCTTATCTGACGATTAATACTCTAAGTTCATTTTCAAATATGATCTGTTTTCAGCATCTATATTGTGAAGATTGGTGCTTTTCTTTTTTAATCAGATATTAAACAAAATGTGTTTTTGTATAAGGGTCGTCAGAGAAGAAAATAACAGGACTATTTTATCTTTTGACAATTTTACTCATAATTATTTCATAAGTTCAGAAAAGAAGATGCATAAGAAATATGTTATCAAGGCTTATCAAATCTTTTTCAGTTGCTGTGAGTAACATTTACAGACTGAAGAGGCATCAAGATGTGTTGCGTGTCACTTGAGTCCTGTAACTTTCAGTGTCTGTGAACCGATTTAAAAATCCCATGTGAATCATATGTCGGGGTCATGAACCTTGGCTGTCTTTTTATTTAACTGTGTTAAGCGTTTAGCACACAAAGCCGGCCAAAAGGCTCTGCCCCCTCTACAGAAGCAAGGCCTCTTTTCTTGGCTTCCCGTCAGGTCCGGAAAGTTTGGGGGAATTTTCTGCAGATGAGTTCATGCGGTCCAAAAACACCTTCTAGTCCACAATGATCTGTGACAAATTTGTGATTTCCTTATGATTTAAAAAAAGTAAAGAAAACATGTTTTGTAATAGGCTTCTTTCTGTTTGATCACAGAATATGTTGCGGCCTCTAGATGCAGCTGCATACGACTTTGTTCCCAAGGACCTCACCTGTGACCTTTATATCATCACAGGTTAAGGGTCTCAGGGACAATGAAGCACACGGACAGACACTTCTCATCTGATGGGAAGCTGTGTTCAGTCAGCCTCTTCCACAAATAAATACTCAAAAACATGTTAAATATGACAGTAAGCCATGACATCTTTCTGTGACGTATGTCAGGTAGACCTGTAAAATAAGCGAGTTAGGAGTGAGAGTAAATGTCCACATTAAATCTTCATATATGTACTCTTATATTGATAAACATTGTATATAATTTTAAACAGGCTTGGACTCTAAAATCAGACAGTTCCTGTGTCATATTGGGTGGTAACCGTCGTTTTTTTATCGCTGCGGATGAAGCCCGAAATGAACCTCGCGTCTTGACACGTCTGCACCAAATAGTCTGGATCACATCCTGCAGAAGGAGAAAGGTTCAGTTACAGTTACATTCTTCAACATGTAATCATCAATTCTTGTAGCGTTACTTATCCGTTTCTTTCATTGTTAAGGCGCTTTTTCTGTCGATCCTCCTGACATAGCCAGCGCCTGTTTTCAGTGCAGGTCTGTGCGGTAAGACTTAAAAAATGCCCCCTGCTGGCAGACAGAAAGACAAAGCATTCGAAGACAGACGCACAAACCCAGAAGAAATCTTTAAAATGAATGTGTAAGTTGGAATTGCCTACGGGATGAACAAACGGATATTAAGCTCCAACTGAGCGGCCATTGAGTTCATAAACACACACATTCCACTCTTTGCTTGTGTACATGCATGAAACATTCAGACAGCTGTGCATGCATCCGCAGACTATACTGTGGTCTTATGTTTCCTACAGGCCCTGTGATCTCGTGAGATTATGCAATCTGTCCCCCATGATAAAAATGCTCAGCCTTGGGGGAGTAACTCTGATTTACTCTTCCCTAGACAAAATAAATGCCACACCAACCTGACAATGCAGATGACACAGGAAGAATATGAGAAAGGCTCCGAAAAAACTGGTGCACAGCTGAGAAGCTCTGTTTGCATCACATGCAAGTCTGTGCAGACGACAGTTTTATCGTCTGTCAGCAACCCAGAAAAAGTCTAAGTATCACAATCTGTCTGTGGCCAGGTGCACGCTCATAAAGGCAAACATGCGACTCCACAAAGGCACACAGAACATGAAGCCTTTTTGCTGCAAGTGTGAGAAATCAGCCTGCCTCTCTTTGTTTCCTCTTTGTCTCTGTGCTTTGAGATATTTACCTCTGTCCCAGTTTTATGAGCTCCTCTGCTGCTCTTTAAAGCACCAGAGACAAAGACCAGAGAACGAAAACCGGAGGCAGGATGAGGTGAAATATATTTGTGTTAAAAAATAACCTATGCCAGAAAGAATGAACATGAAGGCGGACACAAATGAAGGGAAGATGGCGGCGGACGTGGTCAGTCGAAATTGCTTGTTAGCCGGCCTGTTGAAGTCGTTCTGAACTCACCATTTGTCTCTGCCTGGTGTTCCTTAAATGAACACACACGGGTTTGTACTCATGTCCATGTGCACATGCATACAACAAGTGCATGCACACAAAACAGGTACACATACATGCATAACAAAACACACTCTTTCGACGAGTTATTGATCCATTTCCCTTGAATGGGAGAAAAAAAAGCACCAATTAATCCAGTGGTAAAAAAATAACGCTTGATAAAACCTATCCTGCCCCATCTTCACAGGCTTCCTCTTTCTCTGAGCGCTGTACGCGGCGGTGAAAACAGAAAAGCTATTCCCCTCTCGCTACCCCTCCATGTCTCGCTCCCCTTTTTTTTTTTTTGTCTCTCCTCTTCTTCTATCCCTCTCTCTGGCGCTGTCCCTGGCTCTGTTTTGTGCCTGTTTCCCTTTGCCAAGTCACATCACTAATTCTCCAGGCGATTAGAGTCCGGGCAGACAGTGTCTATGAGGCAGGTACGCTACACACATACACATATACACACAGACAGTGGAAACGCACACAGATTGCATTGATTCCATTATCTAGTGCTGTACCAACACCCAACACCCCTACTTCCCCCAACCCCCAACAACCACCAACAACGCCTCCATCTCTGACCCCCTCCTCTTATAAATCTGTGTCACCTACATACATCACACACACGCACACACACTCACACTGAGACACTTATGCAAGCATGCAGTATCTCCAGCTATCGCTCTTTCTTCTTCTCTTGCCAGAACACTCTCTATATCTCTGTCCCCGCCTCCCCCCGCTCTGTCTCAGCTCTTCCTCACATTTTCAGCCTCCCCTCCTCGTCTCTCCCTCTCCCCTTCTCCCTCTCTCTCCCCCTCTCTAACCCCGTACAATTTTCCAGGCGTGACGTCTTGTCTTGCCCGTCTTGCAGTCTACGTTCACACGATGCCGTGTTTCTAAATGGGTGTGTGTTACTCTTACATTTGATTTTGTGTGTTTGAACTTGTGCTGTTAAGCTCGTGCATCTGGAAGCTAGAGAGTCGCTGTGTTGGGAGGGAGGGAGGGAGGGAGGCGCATGTGTGTGAGGTGTGCATGTGCCTGTTCACCGCTGTGTGCATGTGTGTGTGTGTATGTGTAGGTGGGGGGGGTTGAAGGGAACTCACAGAGAGGCTGTGGATTTTACACAGCGTGAGGATCAAAGCCACAGCCAGCGTAAAGATGATTAACCTTCCAGCCGTTCTGACCACAACACTGCCGCCCGTCTTTCATATTTCATTAACACAACTGTCTGCAATCTGCACAATTCATCATCACATATCAATCCGTCCGCCTTTGTTGCTAAAACTCTCTGAATATCCCCTTTACATGGTGGGCCATTAAGTAAGCCATCAAATGTTGTGAATTCACAGAGCTGAACTTTCACACAAACTCAATATATGATACTCTATGTGCACATGATTTTAAAATGGGTTGTGACAAATTTCAAGTAATAAGAGGCGTTTTAAATACATGCAGGTGTGAAGCAATAAAACACAATGTAATGAATTACATTAAGGTGACATTCATGGGAAAATAGCTTCTCAGTTTTTAAAAATGAAAATGTATGAATGTATGAAGCGCACTAAAATAAAGAAACCACCCATGTTTCATGACATATCATCAGGCAAGCGGCTCTATTGTGAAGGTTGCATTTTCTCTTGAGTTGCAACGAGCCAGGGAGTCGTTTCTTTGTGTGCCTACAGAAAAGAGCAATGCTCGGCACAGATTGCTGATATATGCTCTTTTTTTCCCCTCCTTGCTGGAGCACTGCAACGCAATGCGGATACTGAGTGTCTGAGCCACTAGCCAGACACACTGGGGGACAGAGGGGGGTGGGGGGAATCAAGGGGGGAGGGTGGGGTGGGGTGCAGGGAGGAGAAGGAGGAAAGGGAGGAGGAGGCGGTAAGCAAGTTCACATACAGCCGTGTGCTTCAGGACACAGCGATACTGACGTCTGGGCACACTGTCATTATCTACCATGACTACAGAGAGCAGCCAGCGCGAACTGATAGTATTACAGCGGTTTTAATGACAGCTAAATGAACGCAAATGCGGCACTGCTTTGAAAATTTAACTTAAAAACTAGAAACGATTTGTAGGAAAGTGAAGCATTAGTGAAAAATTATCAAAAAATCTGAGGCTGGAGCACTGCAGACAGAATTTGACTTTTAAAACCAAGAAGATGGAGGGATTCTGACCTACAAAATAAACACGTTGACGCAGCTTTGTTTGACAAACAGAAAAAAAGCCCATAAATCACAATACAATAATTTACAATATAAGTAGTCAAAATGTTTGCTTCTCCAGTTTGATGTTCCTATTCCAGCAGAAACGGTCTGAAGAGCCGGTCTGTGATTTTGTGCCCAGCATGCAAAGCGAGCAGCCATACAAACAGCTATTGATAGCTGGCTCTATACCCCATTGGACTGCACCAAATAACAAATCAAAGAGCACTGCAGAGCAAGGTGGGCATATTGACGCCTGGATTAGCTGGACCTAGACAGCAGAACCTGATTAGTCTTTCAGATCTATTGGATTTAAAGTCAGTGCAGAAACACTTTTGTGGCTTTGTTATTTTCATTATGGTCCAGAAATTAAATTTGAAGGAGAAATGTTAAATTATTTAAGAGTTAACAATGGATGTGAACTCTGTAGTGTCTTTTTTCCATCGCTGTTATAGACATCCACCTGACCTTTAGTTTAAAGGAGCTTGAAAATGTTAGAGGTTGAAAAAAGAATTACAAATCAGAATCCAATGAATGAAACATGAATCAAAAAAGGAGCCTTGACTTGTATAAATTCCCTTTAAGGAAAAGACCTCGCTCACATCTATGCATTAGTTACTCTGTCATATTTCATATAAATGGGACAGCATAAAACTCTGTCCTTCCTCAGGTTGGTCTACATACTTACCTCTCTAAGAGGGCAAACAGTGTGGTGGCATCAGCAGGAAGTTTGGGTGACACCGCAGGGAAAGCTAGAAGGTTGTACAGTTATCTCCAGGCTGTTTATTATGCGAAACCATACAACCAACTACCTCACACTGCAGAGCACTGGAGCTGGGTCAGCGTCGGAGTCTCCTCTTCTTCTTTAACACAGGACCTACTTGTTGTTTTTGTTCATACTTCTGTCTGTCTATCTGTCTTTATCTGTCTGTCTGCCTGCCTGACTGTCTGTCGGTTTCTGTCATTTTCCTTTTTATCACATTTCTGTGTATATGGTGAAGATGTGTTTTGTACGCACACAATCGTTTGGTTTTCGGTGATGTTTTAAGAGAACTTGAAAAAAATGATCCTTATCTCATGATAAAGAGAGAGGGATTTATATATTTGCAACAGAACTTAATCACATAAATAAAGAGGTCAAAGGTAAGGTAAAGTCTGACGATGAACGTGTAATGTTATGAAACAGTTGAAATTGGATCTGGCTTAATAACTGCACTCTGATAACTGATTCATTTTTCATTTTTTTGTCTCCCTCTTGTGGATATACACAGTGCAAAGACCCCCCCTCCCCCATGCCTCCCCCCGCCAGAGGCCAAGGCAGCTCTTCACTGTCTCTGAATACAAAGACGAGCAGTTAACCTGCAGTTGCTCACTGTAGGCGTCTGCCTGACCTATTTCTGCAAGAGGAGCCGGTGGAGTCTTGCTTCTCCTCAAAGACTCGATTCAGCACTACTGAGCTCACTTCAGCGTCATTCTGAGGTTCAAGTCGAACACTCCTCTCCTGCTTTGATTTTCTACACAACTTGTGTTAAGACATAAATATCAATTGCACTTAATTTATGAAAAAAAATCCCTTCAAACAATTGAAACACAATTTTTGTTCTGTTTTGTGTTTGCAAACTGAGGTTCGAAACAAGCCACTGGATGCCTCGGATCGTTTTGAGATCTTAAACTGAAAAAAGAGAATAATTGATCTGCTGTCTGTGTCTGTGACTAACACACAAATGTAAAAAATATTCCTTGATCACAATAATTTGTGTTGAACAAGGCAAACTGATAGTCTGGGGGCTGAATACTATGACATGCTACTAACAGGAAAGTCGCTATAGTAAGAAGCACGTCACTCCACTCAGGTCGTCATATAAAGGCCAACAGTGCCACAGATCTAAAGCACCCTACAGAGTTCAGCAGAGCTGCAAAGACAGAAGCCGAGTAGATGCCTTTCAGCCATGGAGAGGCCGAATATATCTAAGAGTATGAATGAAGAAAGAATGAATGTTAGCAACAAATTCGCCATTTTTCTGCTTGAAATAAAAAAACACAAAAGACTTTAGAAGTCATGCTTGTGTGTTTCTTTCCTTTTCCCTTCAGCAGAATCTCAGGAATGGTGTCTGACACCTCGACACTATAAACATTATAAGCTCATTTACACTGTTAAATAAGGGACATAATGTAGAAAATGGTGCAAAGTAGAGCAGTTTCATTTTAACAAACAGGATGTAATGGGGGAGTAATTGGATGACAATTTAGAGTAACAGCACTATCCAGTCGATCTCTCTCATACTCAGTAAATAACAGGGTGCACCCACACATTCGACATGTAGCTGAGGTGATCTCCTGCAAAAGCAGCAAATTGGCTGTTGTTAACAGTCAATGGCTGTGTTTTGACACTCCTCCTGTGTGCCTCAAGGACTCATTGATTACTTGATAGCTGCTGTGCAGCTGAGTTGCTAGGCCTCCGATTCAACTTGGTCAATGCACCAAAAATACAACCTTGAAGTCTCAGACAAATGGTGGTCTCACTGACAAGGCAGGGTGCAAACACAAGAGGTAACATGCAGCTATGGCAGAAACATAACTGCGTGTTAATGTGAATTACAATATGCAGATACATTGACAAATGGCGTGTTTAAAAACATTAATGGGATTAAAGCCGTTTGTAATCAGTCTCAACTTGATACTGTGCTACAGGTTTGGCATTTAACCGCCATCATATGAAAAATGAGCTGACTAAGTGTTAACTTCAAAGGTTTAGTTGCACCATATGTCTAATAGAGACATAGATTCTTTTTTTTTACTGGCCAGCTTCCAAATGCAAACCCATTCACCTCGCCTCTCTCCATTGCCCTCTGCCATGTTAAAAGCCCACCCTCTGCCTACCCTTCATTTTCTTTCTTTGGCCGTCCTCCCGCCTCTCAACGTGCCTCTTATTTGTCCTTCATCACAGAACATTACAGATCTCAGAATCTTTTACAACTTTCTCTTCCAGACAACCTCTCTGTTCATTCTAACTAAGTCTCCCTCCTCGATCCCCTTGATTCTGCTCCTCCCCTTTTTAAACCTCTCTCAGTCTGATCACGCATGAATGCGGCATGGTTGTGCCAAAGCCAGCTCTTTGCCAATCTGCCTGGGTGTGTTTGTGTGCCAATGTGAGTCTGGTGGGAAGCCCCTGCACTGGAGCCCGAACCCCGGCTGGTGTGGGGTCAGGTTAAGCTTTGTGGGGATTAAAGTTCGGCCTCTTGAGGGAGTGAAAACAAATTAAACATATTCAGCCAAAGTGGGTTTTTTTTGGTCGGCGAAACATTACCAAAATATTAATGAACCTGAAAGTGGTGAAAAACAGGCGGTGCCACCAATGCATAAAAACATACCTGCAGATATTTACACGACAACATCATCTCGTATGAAAACAGCATTTGTGAGCACAAACTTTATGACAAAACGTGACTTGAAGAACAAAAAAAGAGTGGCTTAGCAGAACTTAATATGTGTATTTTTGATCAGTAACAAGTGGCTTATGTCCCAAACAATTTAATTACAGCCAATTTCTTTTTTACTGTGTTATCCTCTCAAATTACATGAAGCAGTAATTCAGTTTGTTAATTTAATCTAAACTGTTGTTATCATCACATGCTATAATGATTCTGGGTGCATGGATTTATCAAAACACATGATCATCTGCATGTGTTAATCTTGCCAACAACAGCTGAGACAATATTGAGAGATAACATATTGTTAGTCATAAGTGCTGAAATAATCAAGCTCTTATTTTTGAGAGAATATCCACTGCAGAAAGTTGAGGTTTTGTCTGAATGTTTGCAGCCAACAGTGACTGATTGGTTAAAACAAACTCTCTATAAATGTTCAGGTTCTTTCATTCTTGTGTTAAGAAGAATTTTCAAATTTGGATTGAATGTAGGAATATTTAGATTTTTTTCTGTGGTATATTTTAGGATTTTAAGAATATGTGATATAAAGACAATACCATTGTTTAAGTCAATCTTGATATATTTGTTTGTGACCATGAAAGAAACCTGATAAGTGATCGACTAACTGGAGAGATAACTAATGAGAAAGGATGCTGACGTCTAGCACACATCTGCCCTGCAACAAGACATTTCTGCCAATTAAACAAAAACCTTTTCTTTATAACTAAAAAACAAAAACAAGGCTCTGTTGCCGAAGATAAAAACAAAGAGCAAAGACAAATTCCAGGTGACTCTTCACCACTCGTCTTTGAGAAGTGACGCAAGGAGGCTATGGCACCACCCAAACAATGAAGGGGCACGGAGGAGCGAAATCTGCCCGGTGACAGCAAATAAACTGTTAGCCGCAGCCATGAATCGTCTGGCAAAAGCCAGCACGAGAGGAATGCAGACCTCAGACAGCGGTCCTCAAACTCCCATCCAAAGGCCGCTGTTTGTCCCCTTGATTTTAGAGAGGCATTTATGAAATAACTGGTAAACAATATTGCTTCTTAATTAGCATATTTCAAAGAGATTGATTAAGAATGAAGACTAAACAAACTTAAACTACACTGACTATGTAATGAGAAGAATCTGACAGTATATGGATAAACAAGTCCAAAGAAAAGAAATATGGCAACATTCCTGTTTAACCTTAGCTAAAGCTGCAGCAGAGGGATCATTGCTCATTTTGAGATGTGGGAAGAAGACTGAAATTAAATGCTTCTCCTTTGTCCTCCTAAAAATCTGCATCCAACACTGTGTAGCGAGGACTCGGACCCGACATCCCCGTTGATGCTAATGCACCACTTCATCGGGGTGGCGGCTTGGTGCAGGGCCAGGATAAGTATCTGCTACTCGAAAACCAGAAATTATTAGCTCTCTCAAGATAGAATGAGATTCTGTGGTGCAATTTCTCCTGAGCCCCCCTTTTTTTTTCCGCTCTCCTCGTACCTTATTTACAAAGGCAGAAAACGTTACCATGGGAACACACTACCAGGCAACCTCAGTGGCTTGGCATGATGCCCAATGGTTGCTAGGGCACTGTTGTCAATGGCTATTGGGTAGTGTCGGCCAGTATGTGTGTGTGCTTGTGTGCACATGTCCTGCATACATGTGTCTATGAGGAAGGAGAGAAAGTCTGCGTGTGTTTGAGAGTGCAGATTCACAAATAAGCAAAAAGTTTGAAAAATACTCACTGACAATTTGATAATCTTATTCTGCAATAAGTGACATTTTATGCAAAAAAAGATGTAATGATCTTGAATAATATAAAGCTGTCCTTTATGGATGGTTTAACTCTGAAGGTAAAAACTGAAGAGGGCTAATCGTTATCTGATATTTATCTGAACAAAGTGTGTTTGTCAAAGAGAAAAGGAACACAATCATGTAGGCAGTTACATGAGGTTTATATGTAATCATGTTGAATAAGGTCAAAGATGGCCTCTGATGTAGTCTTCTTCTTTCTTTGATTGCGTGATAGCTTACAGTTTAGAAGTATTCTGTTTATGGCAGCAGAGATGTAACAAGTTTGCTCCAGTACATTTTGTAATTTAGATTAAATTCATGATGAGAGAAACTAAAAAACAAACAGGTGGAAGCAGAAGCAGAAAAAAGAAAAAAAAGTCTCTGTCTATATACTTGGAGCTGGTGTCCTCCTTCTCTAGCTGTGATCTCTCAAGCTGTTTGCTCTCTCTTTCATTTCACACAGATTCAAAGAGTCTTTGTCGCTATAAGCTGGAAGAAAAAAAGATGTTGCCAAAGCATTTACCTCACAACTGAGATCTAGCTTGAGGTTTTTCCCATGGCTCTCTTCTCGCTGGGGAGCATCCACGGTTGACCACGGCATTCCTGAAATCAGCAGAGCATCGTGCAGATTATTAGCATACCACAGGATAGGAAGGGAAACATCAATAAACACATTGAGCCATGAAGTTGGGATAAGTAAATAAATAAAGTCAGCCACCCAGACACAACCTTATCTGGGCTTTTATCCAAACCACAGAGTCTAGTCGTGCCCTTCTCAACAAAAACCATCATGAAAGAATACTCAGATAATTAAATCATAGAGGTCTAAGCCCTAAGTGCAGATGAAGCACTCATCAGCACAAAGAGCATAATAGAAAGGCATAGAAACACGTCACATATTGTGTACAGAGAATGAAACGGATCAACAAAGTGGTGAGAATGAACTGCGTGTAATCAAAAAAGCGAGTAACAAAACTACATGTACGGCGGAGAAGTTTAAAGTCAATGGTGATGAATAATACATTAATAATGCTGGAAAATACAATCCTCCATCATAAATTAAACAGCAGTGAGCCAAACAAATGCAATAATTATGACACTGCAACACAATGAAAGACAACAGAGACTGAGAGGAGCAGCTTTTGTGTTTTGTGTTGCGCTCATTAATTCCCACATGTGTGCGTATGTATGGATCGGTGTGTTCCTGCCTGCATCCACTTAGGAGGAGTGAGTGTAGCCTGTGGTGTATCTTATCTTATATTACAGAGAGGAAGCACAGCATCTCCCCCTCATCTCTTTCCCCCATCCAGCCCTTTGAACTGACGCCGCTGCTGGAGCTGCAGTCTGACTGAGCACAGCATGTCCTGAGAAGAGGTCAGAGGGCAGGGAAAACAGTCTGGTGTCATGGCAACTTGATGCCACCAAACCAAAAATTTGGAGTGGTTGGTGGGGCCGCAGAAAAGGTTTTTCCTCAGCCTGTTACAGCTCACCAAAGACAAGAGTCACAACCTGAACAACCCGTCTTAACATTGGGCCCACAACTACAGGAACCAGGCTGTTGCAATGGGGGACATGTTTCTTTATTAACACTAACATCATGACTATATTTTCTTTTATGGGGGTGATTCCTGAATTCATCTTATGGTTGCGTAAATTGCCATTATACGAAGATGTTCAAGTATAATTGGCTTAAACTGTGGTACCTCACTACTTAAGAAAACTGGTAAGCCTTTTTTGTATTATTCATGTAAGTGTTTGCGGCCCTTTTTTCAAGTCTTGTATCTTCAGAAGGAGCTAATTTGTTTCAGGCCAAATGTCACAGACAGAGCAGAGAAGTTGGAAAGTAATGGGAGAAAAGCTAAGGTTTAAGATTGCTTCATAATATTTACTTCATTTTTCTACTCCTATAGGTTTTAACTGTTCCAACTAAATATGTAATAAATGAAGCACTGATCATTTGTCCAACACTCTATATATTGTCGAGTGTTCAGTGTTTGAGCGTCAGATCAATTCACAGATCTGTGACTCAAACTGGACTTCTTTGATTATTTTTTATTGCTTTCTGGTTGGTAACAGTACACACTTTTACCAACACAGCCTGTTGCATTGATTTGCTGGACTCCAGCTACAGCTCCATCTTTCTGCGTAATGCATGTTTACAAATTACATTTGAGGTTTTTGCTCTGTAGTTCTAATTCAGCATTCTTCTTTATATCTTACAAAGAAGTTTTTGTTAAGACAACAAGTGGAATTTCTTGTAGCCATAAAAAAACAGACTTGTATTTGATTATTCATACTGATGACCATGACGGTTTTTAGGATATGCACACAATTACAGAAGAGGAAACCGAAACAACACCTTGGCTCAAACATCCCTGAGCAACTCCCTTCAAACTGAGTTCCTCTCATCTGTTGCAGTAAGGACTCCGAGTACAATTCAGCAAACCTGAGCAATAAACTGCAGCTGTAATTGTGTCGCCTGCTGGTACCGACCCCAGATGGCACGTGTTTTCATCTCACTCCTGAGGCGTCTGATCAATATGGAATCCAGGTTTCTTTGTATGTCAATAGCTTGTCTGGGACTTGAGCTCAAACCTCTGCATACCTCCATGTTTTCAGTCCCTGAAATCTCTGAGACAAAGAGTGCGTGATTGCAGGTGTGGTCGTCTGCAGTGTTAGCTTATTAACCCTGAAATCACGTAATGAATTTTTAAGTTACTTTTTTTTTACGTACTTTTGTGCAAAGCGTGCATGTGCTGCATCTGTTTGGGTGCGAGTATGTCCTTGTGTTTGTTCAATGCGGCAGAGGGTGGAGTGGCAGATCAATAGGAAACAAATGAATTCAGATCAATATTAAGCCAAGGAGAGAAGGAGAGACTGAAAGCGAGTGATTAGGGTGATGCACCACAGCAAGGAGGAGGAGGAGGAGGAGGGGTGGAGGTAGTGGGTTGAAGGATGATGTGTTACCAGCAGCACAGCGACTAACTGTACACTTGGGAAGGACCACTCATTTCTACAGCTCCAACCTCAGCGCTTTGAGGTCATTGACGGTTAAAATGGATGGTTAAGCAAGGTAGACAGAGAACAGAGAGAGAGAGGAGAGCAGCAGTGACAAAGAGGCATTCTTGCATCACTGCTGGTTTTACTATGACAGTCGGAATGAAATGAGACTATTTTTTTCCCTCCTTACATCACTATTTCACGCTTCTTCTTCAGAGCCTTTACAGGTTGAAGAAATGTATGAATCTATTTTGTTAAAGAAGACCTCCAAAATGTTCTTTCAAATATGGCAAAGAAAAAAAACTGCCTCATTCTTTCATTTTCATTCTCGTAAATCTTCTTGAGCTGACAATATTAAAAAATCCACTCTTTGCAAACGTGAAGCTTTCTTCGTTTTTTTTGAGAGTAACCTGTTGATGTCAGAGGTGACAGGGTCATGACAGGAAATAAATAAACCTTGATCTCAGATCTCACAACAGAAACAAACCGCCACTGTCTGCACACAACAGCCACAGTGAACTTTGAGCCTTTCTAGTGAACGGCTAAATAACACATCAACTTCTCACAAAGCATGATGACATGAGAAATCTCAGGCGGGGGAGGATTTTTAATTCTGACCTTTCAACTTAAACTCCCAGTTGAAGGGTGACATTTGCAGCCAAATCTGTAAGGACCCGACGTGTTCAGATTGGCAATGGGCCAGACTCACCAGAAAAGAAAAGCTTCTTTAATTACTGTGAGCTCCAGATGACACTTTTATTTTCTGTTACTGCAAAGTGTATCATTAAAAGATTTTAAGTTTAAAATCATCCAAACAAAAAACCTATTAAATAATCACATTTAAGAATCTCAAACACGAGAGAGAGAGAGAGGGAGAGAGAGAGAGAGAGAGAGAGAGAGAGAGAGAGAGAGAGAGAGTGAAACTTTGCACGAAAAATTATTGATGAAGTTGTAGCTGCATTAGATAATTGCGGATAAATGCATTTACTGTCTCAGCTCTAATTGTTAACTTCTGGTCAAGGTTTGCATTGGAAAAAAATCTCAGAATTGAAAATAGATTTGTGATGCTTAAGTGTTTGCCTGTATCCTGTCAGATAGCACTGTAGTGTCTTCAAATCCACAAAGATTTAAGTAACATGAGAACATTATTTGGAGATTGAATTATACATGTGCTAAGAATGGATTGCAGCAGTATTATATATATTGAAGATATTGTCCTCCTGAGCTTTTCACATTTAGGATTGTCGATAAGTATGTTTTGCTTTTAATTCTTTTGTAATGTATCCTCTTAAACTGCACCTGCCCACCAGCACTTTAGTGTTCTGACACAGGACAATAAATGAGTCCAAACTTGCCCACGATCACTGGTCAAATGAAGAAAGATCATTACAAACAATGTTTTGAATAAAGGTCAAAACAATTTGGTCAATTGCAGTCAATTTTAAGTGAGGTTTGGAATTTTAAACAGGTGGGTTTGACAGGATGAAGTAAGTATTAAGTGATATGGACAGTAAAGGCAGAAAGACGGACACTTGTTAGCTAAAATAAGCTCATTTGCACCATGTTTGAACTGATGGTGTCTAGGTTGGGATATCATTTGAAGGCTTACAAGCACATTTTAAAAACTAGGAGATGTTACATTTTCAATAAAGCCTCATGTGGACATGGGTTGCTTCTTAAAGCTTTTACTTTAGAGATAAAGTCAGTAGCTTTTTCCTAAAAATACTATATAGATTTATACAAAAGTAATGCCACTAATCATGACTTATGGGCCTCCATACATTACATACATTGTATGTGATTAAAACAGGCAAATAAGACGGATGTGGACGTAGCGTAGAGGAGAAAATATAATCATAGTGAGGCGAAACACCCAGCGGATAAAGCTCATTCCAAAACGAGGTTGCATGCTTCTATCCGTAGACGCAGAGTTGGCCTGCTTTCTGTTGGACAAGCAGGTGCCAATCACTGGCGGTTAGCTTGTGCTAGCTTGCCGTGTAGGTAGAAGCAGTAAACGTACACACTACGTCCTGCAGTGAGTGTGTGCTTCTGGGGGCGCTGAGCCCAGAAAGAAAGACCCAGTTTGAATGTTGCGTTTACAAGCTGCAACGAACAATGCTACTGACTCTAACATGACTGTAGAAAAAAAGGCTAAAAGTAAAAGTGGATCTTGAGGGGCTCCTCTAGTTTTATTTACATTCCATCATTCATTATCCTAGTTTCATTTATCAGAAACTATTTGTTGGTGATATATCATACCAGAGCAGTACTTTCTGCCTGTGCTCAAAAAGCATTTGAGATTCTTTTGCCTCGGAGTATTCCCTTGAAATTGTAAACAGAATTGCGGGGCTTGGAGTATCTGCTCATCTCTCGGCAGTGAGATCAAACAACCAAGAGCCATTTGGGAGTGGGAATTGAATGAGACTTTGAAGTGATAGTGGCGAAAACAAACACATGGGTGCTGAGTGCTCGTGAACGGGCACTCTCCACCTCCAGCTCAAGGTTCCTCCCCTCTTGAGATGGATTTCAATGATAAATGCTTTGGTTACTTTGAATGCGGTATCTGTGATGCCTTAGAGAAAATACTGTAAGCAATATTGTTTAATTGAAAAGCATACATATAGCAATGGATTCCCCATGATTCAATACTGGGTCTTGAAAAAGACGGTGAACTGAAGTGAACACCATATTTAAATGACGGAAATGATCATATGCACACGTTACATAGTTGGAGATAATGGGGTTAAGTTTAAGAGCCATTTCCCTTTCACCTGGTATACAATGATCTAGTTACTTTATATGTATCATTTACAGTAAGGACAATTAAAGGCCCTGTGTGCAGAGTACACGTTGGTGTGTTTACCAATCTGTTTATGAATATGGCTGTACTGAAAATCAGTATAGATGTTGTAAAATAGCTGAAGTACGTGTGAAGGGTTGGTAGAAAACGATGTGATTATAATACTTGAAAACTTTTGACTGCATTCACATTTGTGAGTATTCTTTACTACCATTAAAAAAATGAATAAGAACTACATGGATAACTGAATTTTTCAACCATGGCCGGACTAAATGTATTTCTATTTTTGTTCATTTTTTTGGCTCTAAATGTAAGAAATAACAGAAAAACTAAATGTTTGAATTCATTTTTACATCTTAAGCCATACAATCTGGATTTATGCTGCGTAAATAACACTTTTAGACCATGTGGATTTTCTCTACCAGCAGATCATTCATCATGTTATGTTTCCATTTTGTTCCTGTGTGCCACATGAACCCTTCTGTCACATCCAATGAGTCATCGTGGACTCAGTGGAGTAAGGGACGCACGGGGTGAGAGGAGTTGCGGCTGCCTCCTGAGATGATTTATCTGACTTGTGCTGAGAATAAAGTCTAAAGCAGAGAGCTCAATCGTCCCCAACTACATCGCTGTCGCTCATTTCCCGCTTGTTGAACTCGCACCGCCGTTTTCACCTTTGGCAATTTAGCACAGTGAGTGAAGTTGAGAGACAGTGACCACTGATACAGACGAGATAAAGAGCAAATGTGCAAAACCGCTAATGTTTGATTCACTTTTTCCATTGAGGGTGGTATTGTTTTAAAAAATCATATCGTATCATAAAGTATCAAACATTTTGACAACCTTTATGTGAAGTTAGCGAACACCAGTGCAGTGCTAGCAGAGAATGTAATGTTGATCAAAGCTGCTCTACGAAAGAGCAGTTTCCCATCTCAAATCAGGGCTTTTCAGACGCTTCGACTGCAAGCAGAGGGGCCACTGATGTTAGATACGACTTTTTTTTTAGTTGCTAGGACAATGTTTTGGTTTTTACAGGCAGCAGAATTACGGGAAGAGATCTTATTAAAGCACTGTGATAAATATTTAGATCTATATATATATAGTTGTGTTTATTATCAGTTTTTCCTGACTGTCATACTAAACAGAAAAGGGTTAGTTGTATCCAGCTGTTATATTTTTTAGGATTAGGAACTTGTATGGGATCATCGCTAAGGATTAGGAAATTAAAAAAATGGGATGAGAGCATCTCTACTTTTCATGCAGACTCATGCTTTGTAACTTAACTTGAATGATAGGGGATTCAAAACAGACAGACAGAGCGAGAGACAGAAAGACAGAGCAGAAAGAGTGACAGAGAGAGATACCTGAGGCAGTGATGTTAAACATCATCTCCAACCAGACAGTCTGCTAAAGAAAAAAAGCGTGGAGAGGCAAACATCGCCATGTCTCACATCTTTTCTTCTTCTCTCTTCTCTTTAATCTGACAGCCTCCCCTCCTCTCTCCTTCTCTCTCTCTTTCTCTCTTTGTCCCTCCGTCTCTGTCTCTGTCCCCTTGAGCTCTGTTCTGTGTGTTCCATCCCCGCCTCCCTCCATCTCCCTGCGTCTAATGTGCTTTGGCGTGTGTTACCCACGGGTGCTTGTGCGCTGCTGCTGCCGCCGTCCTAAAGCCGGGTCAGGGGGGCAGCTGAAGCGGTGCGATGCTGTCCGTGACATCATCAGTCACTGTTATTACTCACGTCTCACCTCCCCTCACCGTCTGAAAGCACAAGGGCTTTAGCTGCTTGGTGGAGGCGGGGCAGGCGGGCTGACACACAAACATGCACACAGATTTACATACATGTTGTCAGATATTTAAAAACTGATATTTGAAGAGCTTTATCCCACAGTTCTGTATTTTTTGAAGCATTAAGTAGTTCAGGGATCAATTCAGGTGAGACTGGAATAATACAGAGTCGACTGTAGGTAGGCGTCAGGAATATTATTTATGGAATTAAATTATTCACCTAAGATTTCAACAGGCTTTTCTTTTGTTTTTATCCTGAATGGACAACAACACCAATGAACTCACACATGATGTTTCTCTAGTTGTTATGTTCTCTGAGCCTCACAGGTAGGATATGCATTTTGTCTAATTAGCTGATTCTCTTTCAGAAATGATCACTTAAACATAGAGCTGGAAAACGGTTTAGAAATAAAGCCCTTATAGACTTCCTTACATTGTTGAGAAGATACATACATTTTCTGAATTCACTTGAAAGAAGGCTTCATTCATTCATATTATCATGTAACATTTTAAATTGAATAACAAATATATTCAACATTTCCTAAGCTTGGTACTTTCTACAAAAGTCCATATTAAGAGCTGAAAGGCTTCATCTGTTTCAATGATATTCATATTTATTAATGAATTCAGTTGGCCAGCTTTAACCTTAGACAGACAGGACAATTCTGTCAGTAGTTTAAGACACATGGGGAAGATGGGGTGGTATGCTGTCAATCATTACAAGTATGCAAAAAGTACTTTCATATCTATTTGCATGTTTTCAGAACAGAGAGAATGATGATTTAGATTTTTCTTTGTTTCCATTGCTAACACAAAAACATCTAAAAACAGTTAAAAGGCATGGTGAGAGATGGTAGTTCTTAAAGTTCTCCAACATCACTGCTTTTTAAAATGCTAATGTGACAGACTAAAAACTGTATTACAAGAAATCGTGAAAGAACTGCAAAATGTTCCTGAGTAATTTGCATAAATATTGACGTGTTGCTGTGCCAAAAGGAAAAAATGTGCTTCTGTTCAGTAGGCATGTCTGCAAGGTGCAGAATCGCCACATCTGCCATCAGCGGAAACACTCCTGTACCTTGGGGTCTGTCTGTCACCTCCTCTGTCAGCCAATGAGGAGGTGAGACTCTGTAAACTCCTTCACTCCGACATAAAGATTGTATGAAAGCTCTCAGCCTTTATGTGGGAGCGCATCATATAAATCATATATGACCAACACTGCCAGGCACAGTATGCATGCTACAAGACTGCTTAAATAGCAGGAATGCCGGGTGTCGTTTCATGAGCATACAGAGAATGAATGTTCATCTTTTTGACGTGTCCTCTTCAAAGCACCTGCAGCACTGCACTCAATGTGCCACAGAAACTGAGACAGACTTCATCAAACAAAAAGACAGGAGGTTGAATGGTGAAAGAATGCATAGCAGGAGGACATAATGATGTTTGGAGTGTAAAAAAGAGCGAGAACATTTGCAGAAAAAAGTGCATGAGGACAAATAAAAGATGGAGTGGAGATTGGGAAAATACGAGGCAAAGTAGGACAACAGTGTTACTAAAAGACAGACAGACAGATTAACTGAAAGAGACACAAGAGAGAGACAGAAACAGACAAAGAGTGTGCTGGGGGAAAAAAAGATGGAGTGATGAAAAAGAAGAGAGTGGAAGAAGGACAGACTTGAGCCAGACAGAGGAAAAGGAGAGGGGTGGGGTGGATAGAGAGAGGGAAAGAGAGGCAGGCAGAATTAGACAAAGATAGAAGGGGGCAATGAGACGGAGGCGCAGGGCGGCAGTGCGCATGCTAAAATAGGTGGCAGAATCTTGTCAGTGCAGTGACCTAGTCGCGCAGGACTGAGGAATTCTCTCTGTCGACCTGGACACATTCCTCCTGTCTTCAGACGTTAACCCATGCCACGCCAACATACTGTACTGCATTGGCTTACATCTTCCCTGTATCTCTTATATTAACCATCACAGATACACATGCTACTGACCCAACACAGATAACAAAGCAGCATTAACATCGCCCATTCTAAGCTGGTGCTGCAAATGATTCTGGAAATTAACAAATGACCTGCAGCGTATTTTGAAATCTGACAGTGAGAGCAAACTACTTATGAGCAAACCTCTTCAACAAGAATGAAATGATCAGGTATATGAATGCACAGCTCTGCTAACTCGCCTACAGAGAATATGTGTGTGCACACTATGTGTAGGTCCCTGCAAAAAGAATCATTGTAAAAAAACATCAGGGCAAGAAGGGCTCTATTGTGTCACAGGGGCAGAATGTAGCTCTTATTCTCCTGCTGCTGGACTAGGGGCATGGGGGTGACATCAGCACAAAGACAAAAATGTAATGTGAGGCATCTCCAAAGCTAGCTTCAAGGCTAGACCACAGACTGCCCTTTATACCCCACTCTTTCTCACTTTTCAACAACATCTGATAATCGGAACGTGACCAACAGATGACCCTTCCACTTGTTGCAAACTATGATGAGACGCAGCCAGCAGCGGTGCGACACCAAACTGACACAAATAGGCGCGCCAGCTTAAATGGAAAGATTGTCTTCTTGCTGCTTTCACGTTGGCCCGCAGTTAGCACATATCTGTGAGGGTTAATCACGACAGAATGACTCAGGGAAGAGTAATCTAATTATTCTGATGGCACATCGACGTTTCGATCGGTCCACAGAGTAAAATGGCTGACCAAGTGTTCCTCACTGCTGAGTGCCATTAGGCAAAGTCTCGTCTGTGAAGCACTGGGTTATAAACAGACCTATACATAGACTCAATCCTTGGGGAGAAGTAAAAGTACAAGGACAGTTGGTTTATTTTGAGCAACTCTGATTTAAATAAATGTAAAGTAAATATCTCCTTACCTGATAAAGAGGACGTCTTCAGTGAAAAGGTTCTTGTTGTCTGAGGCTCAATCTGAAAAACAAAATAAGTTATACAAATATATTTAACCTATAATATTACTGGAGTCACATTTATATCACAAACATTAGTTTGGGCCCACATCTGTTAAATTAAACAAACGCTCCTGCTTCTAGCTGATTTTTTATTGTGCTGTTTTCTTTTGTTACACCAGGCCTGATGTCGTACTGGTACTACTCAGTTTGTCCGTTTCCAGCTGAGAAAACACCAATTCAGCGACACAAATCCAAACCTGCTACGGCCGCTTGCCTGGGAATTCCTGAGGTCTGTTCGATCCATTAATGCATGCTGCGGTTGAATGTCATCAATTATGAATGAGGAACACACAAGATTTGCAGAAAGCTGGTAGAGAGTGAATCGTGTGTCATGGCACAGGACTGTAGCACCTTGAATATTTGCAGCATACCGTGTGAGGCTCGAGTACTATGAAGTCGGATATACACTAGTTTTTAGAAAGCTATATTCAAAAGGTTTAAACTCTTAATGGGAAACCGACAAGTTGTTCAAATTAGTCTGAGTCGCGTTTTAAGTTAACAAAAGACAAAAGAGTTAGCCTTTATCTTTAACAGGATTTGATATGTTTTACCAGATTACACAGAAAAGATGTAAATGAGCTAACAGTTCCTACAATAAGCAAGCTTCGTCTTCATCCTCAGTCTTTAGGTGTCAGGCACTGAAGTCCAAATGTGCAGATTCTTCAGTGTCTTTATGTAGACGGGGGCCTCTTCCCCTTTAAGGCCCAGAGTGTGTTGACCCTGCCAGTGAGTTCATACCATAAGCAGACCCATATAGCTTCTCCTCCAACCCTGCTGAGCTGCCGCCTCAGTTATGTAAGATTACATAACACCAGGTCTGTCTGAGTAATATTTCATAACCTGGGGGTCCCATCACCTCACTGGCATTACAACCAAATTCCCTCTGGAGTAAATATCAACGGTGCTGGGTAAGTTCGGTAACATACTTTCTTTTTTTTTTAAACAAATAAGAGCAAGTTGTCAGCTCTGGGGGGGATTTATCTCTATTGTCCTACTTTTGTCTTTGCCTTGAAATCGCTGACAAGAGTTTTGACATCAAAGACTCTTCCCCTTAATTTTCTTGAGGGCCAAAGCAGAGGTCAAAGAAAGGTCTAACCTCAGGACGCTGCTCAACTAAAGCCTACATTTTGTTGGTTAATCACAATATGCAGGGATGCTATTTGCCTATAAATGTCAGATCGTCGTGTTTGAATGAACTCATTGCGTATGAATTGATTTAGCTCACATTTAGACACTAACCATATTCAAGATCTAGGCCACTAACTGTTATCTAACGGCCTAAATTAAACAGTCAGCTTCCTTTTTACTTATATCTATAGCTTCTTTTTTTACTCTTGAGTGCACTGTTTAAAATCAGAACTGTTTTGGACGTCCATGTCCTCATGTAGCTTCATTATCCTTGCTTCATTCACAAACAGATGGTGCATAGACATTACAAAAAAGCAGACTTATAACAGAAACTAAGCACAAACACTCAAAAGGTGTTGCAGCACTTATGGGTTTTAAGTAACACACACAAGTTGAAAAAAAAAAACAACAACACATTGTCGGCAGAGAAACACACGCATACATACACTCGCCTTGGAAGAAAACCAGAGGACAATCTTGGATAAAGATAACAACTGTGGCAAGTGACAGAGAAAATGTGGGCAGAGATAACAGGAGGCTATGTAAATAGAAAAACAGAGCAGGTAAAAAGCTATATAACACAGGAGTGTAGAAAAGGGAGAAGGAGATGCCAGGAGATATCTGAGGCCGATAGCGCAGAGGAAAAAAAGGTTCAATGGAGATTACAATAGATAGACTGCAAATGGACGATTGCAGAGCTTTTTTATACGTCCTATGCCTCTCTTATATATCCTGTTTTATATGTAAGCTCACAGTACCTAACGTACAATTATGCTCTCATGTTACCCACTACTGTTGGCGTCTTTACAGCGCAGATAAGCAGTTATATGCACAAAACCCTCCGTCTTTACCTGAAACTTCACCGCATCAAACTGAAGTAATCTCGCCCGAATGTTTCAGGTTATTAGAAGAAGAAAAAACTCGCTGAAAGCGATTCAAGTTTGGTACTTGGCGAATCGGATCTTATCTTGTGCTAATACCAAACCACATCTTCGATTGTGGATCTTTCTTAGCAGGCGGACCAACAGATAGATTGGGGATACCCGGATGAACGGATGGAAGATGGGAAAGAAAAAAGGGAGGAGAAGCATGGGAGGAGTGAAAAATGCAATAAGAGACGAAGAAGAAGAAATTCTGCAGTACTTACAGCATTTTCACCTCTGCGTTCTGCCCCGTACTGACACACTATCTTTCACGTCTGTGGATTTTATAGCATCGCACAACCATTTCAGGAAAATTTGAAACATGAAACGTGATTGTGCAAATCCGCGCATGCGTAAGCAAGAGTGACCATTCGCCACTGCCGGCTCTGTTAACTCTTAATCACACCCCAACATACAGACACACACATGCAGACACATACAGTACATACGCACGACTAGTACAGACAGATACACACACAAGTGCACACACCCTGCCTCCTTCATGTACTAGCCTCCCATTCATGGGCCCCCTAAAACTGGGTGCACTCAGTGATCCCTTTCCAAAGCCCTCATCTAAATGTGAGCAGAGGTAATCCTCCAAGGAGAGGCAAAAAGAGCAGCGATAACCCACGATAAAGAGGAGCTGGAGAACGAACAAGGCAGATAGAAGGAGAGAGAGGTGGAGCAGGAGATGGGATAGATGAACAGGATGGGGGGATTAGCAGCCTAGGGAACACATTTTTCAAACAAGAGAGAAAAAATAAGAGGAGAGTTGAAAAACTGAGTGAAAAAAAAGGCAAGGGGGGGGGGGGAATGCTTTTAAGAAGAAAGGGAAATGCAGAGAGGAAGCAGGAAAAGGGAAAGAAGAACATGTAGGTACAGTATACTCACATATGAATGAGAGGGTGATCGGAAAAGTGATGAAAATTCATGTCGGAAAACAAAAATCAAAGGCAGCCCGACAGTGCAAGTCTGAGTTTGAGAGAAGTTCCGTTTCTTCTCATTCTGCAGTTTTGTTTTTTCTCCTTTTTCCCGCGATTTCTGCCAATTCCTATCCAGCCGTCCCACCTTCCTTAAGTCTATCCCCTACTGGTCCCCCTTATTCACTCTTTCCCCCTCCCTGTTTTTCTTGCCAGTGCCGGTACTCTTTCTCCTACCTCTCTCTCTCTCTGGCTTTCTCGCTTTCTCCCGCAGACCACGCTCTCCATTTTCCCCTCATTCTTTGCCTGTCCCCCTTCATATGTCCATTCATTCACTCTTTTTCTGTCTTCAACCATAAGCGCCAGCTTCAGGACACAGATAAGATTTGTTAAAAAAGATTTCTAGACGAAAGTCGAGGTTCTGCCTTGAAAAAAAATACGAACAAGAGGTGGAAAAATGTTTTTTAAGAAAGGACAAGCGGTTTGTGGCACTCAGTCTAATGCCGGGACAATCCATGGCCTGCATTTATCAGGGAAGCCACACATAGTGGGTGAAGCGTTTACTATCTAAAGGTGCCTCCATACGTGCGAACATTATCAAAGGCAAAGACTGGCAAGAAAAAGACAGGGAAAGAAAAAAGGAGCTCGTCGCAGTCGTCTCCAGTGAGAGTCGATAGTAAGCATGGTGAGGGGAAGGACTCCGGGGTGTGTGCATGTGTGTGCGTGAAGAGGTGGGAGGGGAGAGAGAGAGAGAGAGAGAGAGAAAGAGAGGGGGACTGTGGGGTTCATGGAGAAATATCCAAGAGGGAGGGATATAAGAGGAGTGTGTCGGATGTGAGTGGAAGGGAAGAGGAGGGGGCAAGAATAGAAATACATTTTTTTTCTACGCTCAGTTTTTGAATTTGGTCCTTTTCTTCTTTTTGCCAAGGCTAATACCTTTTCTGTTTGTAAGAAGAAAATAGAGAGGAAGAAAGAAGAAAAGAAAGAGCTACTGTGTGCTTTGTCTCCCGCCCCTGCCGTTCCTTTTCCTGGTTTCCTTTCTGCTCTGACTCTCCTCTATTCAGCCTATTTTCTGCACGTGCACTTGAACTCTAAATCCTGTCTGCTTTCCCCTCCCCTCTCTCTCTCTCTCTAACTGCGCATCTGTGTGTCCCTGCCTCTCTCTCTCTCTCTCTCTTTCTCAGAGGCAGAGGCTCGAAATAGTGCTAGCAGGCAAGGGAGAGCGAGCAGGAGGGAAAAGGAGAGGACGAGGGGAACAAAAAAGGGGAGAGAGATGTTGAGACGGGGGGAGGGGAAGTAGCTTACATGGGTAGACAGAGAGCACAGGGCTGCTCTGTGTGTGTGTGTGTGTGTGTGTGTGCGTGTGTGTGTGTGTGTGTGTGTGTGTGTGCGACGTGCGTACGAACATGTCTGCACATTTGTAAACACACATTCATTTACCTTGGCTTTGGCTGCAGTGTTTCACACACTGGTGGTAATCTGCATCTGATACCTGAAAAGAAGGACATGACTTTTTGAGGTCAAGGAAAGAAATAATGAAATGCTGCAGGATTTTCTGTATTTTCAGCAGCTTAAAAAGCATCACGCTCCACGGATAGCAAGCTTCTGCAAATCAAGCAACACTTTGGAGACAATATACAACATAATAATCACTGCAAGGAATGACTAATTGTTCAGTATTAATTAATACCACAATTAGTTTCTAGATAAATCATGGAGTCTTATCTCAAGCTACCAGAGCCAAATGTGTTTATGTAGGGAGAACCCTCCAAAGGGATTCAAATTAACTCACATTAAAGAAGATGCTGCAAGCAAACGTTTGCTACTTTTTTTACCATCATCACAGGAAATTGACTGTATAGTTGTCCACTGGCTGATCAAATAATGGACTTGCATGGCTTAGAAACAAATCTTACTGTATTTTTGTTTTAAACTTAAGCTAAACTGTCATGCACACAGGAGATTTGGCTAATTATTATTTATTTAGGAGGAAAAAAATTGATTAACAGCGACCTCAGTAGAGATCAGCTACTCTGCAGGATGTCTCTGTTGAATGTAAGCCATAGTACACTATATAAGTTACAAGAATTATTAGCTGTAGCTCCACTTTGAATGTACTTGTGTCTCTCGTGCTTTATTGCCTTTTAGAAACAGTATCTTACTTTTATACTGTGAACCTTCAACTTCAGCTGAAACGTTATTGTCCCTGAGGGTGCATTTTTTTTGCAGCCAGGTAAAAACAAGAAACATATAGAAAACACAAGCCATCTCAAAGCGTGCGAAAGACACGCAAAAGACAGTCACCTGCTGATGGTCGCTACAAGACCAGCGCCCGACACTCTCCACCTGAGAAGTGTTTGAAATAACAGCTTGTGTAAAATCTCATTTTGCAAATATGCAGTCCACAGGTTAGGAGATTGTTTTAAGTAGGGAGATTGTGATTGAATGAAGCTTCAGGATAATGGAAATACTTTTACCAACAATTCAGAAGTCAGTGATTACGAAGGTAAGAACTGAGGGAAAGGAATACAGGTCAATAGGAGGTCAAGAGAAAAATGTGCTGATATTATAGTCACCTTGGCAAGAGAGCTTTCTCAAGCCTATATTTAGTCTTTTGTTCAGACCAAACGACATCTTAACTTAATGTTTAAAATACAGATAGCAGTCACTGCATACTGCTTTGGGTTCCAAGGACAACCAGCACATTGGCAAACAGGATTCAGGATGGTGTACTTCTTTACAATCGCAAAGAAGCTGCGATGAAAAAGACATTTAATTAAAAACATCATGTCATAGTCATCCTTTGAAGAACATCATAATTTACTGTGACTTCTGAACTATCATAGGCCATTAGCATTTGTAGTATCAAAGGCCTTTGCAGCACATACAACATTAATAAAGAAAATAATTGACTGAATGTGTCGGCAGCAAATGCTTAAAAATAGAGACTAAACGGTTACTAACCCTCCACTGGTGGTGGCTTCTTCCTAGCTGAGGTGTTTTCTCCCCTCCTGCAGACTGCAGCACACTTCTTGAAAGCCTTTGGGTCTGATAATGGAACAGAGAAAGGGGCCAGACGTGTGAAAATGGTGTCTCAACAGCACCCTCTGCTGGGCTTCAGCGGGAATAGTTCAAACTCACCATCGAAGTGAAACATCTAGTTTTTAATTGTATATATCAGCAGTGTGACATTTATATGCGTGACATTGTTTGCTCAAAATATACATTGAAACACGTTGAAGTTTAAATAAATTATGTACAATGGCCGACTCAAGCAATCATTTCAAGCAGCTGGAGAGGTTAAATCAGGCTACGGATTCATCCTTTTCCAAACGAGGGTAGTCTCCCTCCCTCCTCAGCATCCTTCCTTTAGCCGCTTCGCCGCATTAGCTGAGCTCCATCCCAAGCCTGACCACCTAGCTGCAGGCTTTGCAAGGTATATGAACAGTAAGGTAATATTTATCACTGAATAACACGACACCTGTCCTCTAAATGTAGGTTACTGTCAGTGTGGTTATGACTCGCATGCTATCAGCGAACCTTACTAGTAACTTATTTAAGCTAGCTACTGTAGGTGCTAACGTTAGCTTAAAATTGAGTTGAGTTGAAATCGTTCCCACGGCTACGACAGGCGCTGCATTTTATATAAGAGACCAACGACGAGTCAAACATTACTACAAGCTCACCTTTGTCTCCAAATTGCCTTTTAGATGCCCAGTGTCACTGTGAAAGATGTCAATCAACAGGATTTTGTCAGAGCTCTGTCAGCTTTCCTCAAAAAGTAAGTGAAGGTTAAAACTAGCTGACACTGCATGACTGGCTGATGGTCACCTGTCACTCACACGCTGATGATTGTACAGAGCTCAGGCCATCACAGTTTTACACCTTTATGTAAAGACAAAATACTTGTTAATCTCATTTATTTAAATGTTGAGTTATCAATTTACTTATTTATATCAAGAGTCATTCATTAGTGACATTCGTTGTTGTATTTTAGCTAGATAACATTTTAATAATCAATTAACTGAATTTTCTTGGATGACAGGAGAAACTTTTCATGTGAATCTTTTTTTGAGATTACAATAAAATTATTAGAAAGAAACGTGCTTTTATTGAATAAAATCTGCATAAGTGTAACAGAAAAAGACATGAAAATGCTTTGATTTAGTCAAAAGAAGCAGAATTAAACAACATGTCATGATTATGAGTAGCCTATAGTTTTTATTGTGTAAGATAACAATAATTCCTCCATCGCAAAATAAAACCAAATCATGCATCTTCAACTCATCACATTTATACCTGACCAGAGAAATGTACACTTTACATTTCTGTATATTTATAGGTGTTTGGGAGTGATGCTCTCATTCCTTTGCCTGAAATTGTGCAGTTTTTCACCCATTTTTATTTGAAGAGCTGTTAGTACATTATGGTTTATATTTTCACATAAACATTGTTATTTCAGCTCATTTCTCTGTTTAAAGTGCGACGTAAGATGGGACAGGCTTACTCGTAAGTACACTTACTGAAGTTACACAGCAAAATAAATACAATAACAAATACAAAGTCCAGAGACAAATTAGTAACTAAAAATGAATCAAGGATAAACAGAAATAAAGGTAACATCATCTAATATAACTTTCAAATTGTGTTTAACCCAAATAGTAGAGTACAGAAGTTTGCAATGGAAATCCAAACAGAGGCATTGTACCTGAGGAAATCAGATTGGGTTTATGTGTTATGTATCTGGGGTATGCACAGAGCAGTGTGAAAGGATTATAGTAGTGTGGGTATAAAATGTGGATATAAATATTTTATGTGGGCTACAGTACATGTGAGAAATCACAGTTACAACCTGGACGCAGCGGGAGGCTGACAGCAGAACTGAAACTTTGTTCTGCAGTTTTCTGAAATAAACAGACACCCGCAAGTGGTGAGAAAGAGAAAAAGATATGCCAAACTCTTTGATCATTTCAATACAGGTCATAGACTTTATATTTCTAAAGGAGAATACAGAGAACACAGCTACAAGAATGATATTTAAAACAGCTAAAATACATATTCAATAATTTAAACCAGGTTTTCAGGCTTCCATTCTTCCTCTGTTCTTTGGTCTAAATTATTCATTGTTACTGTGTGAAAATGTTACATAAGTTAGCAAGAATTAAGGAGGACTCAAACTCTGAAAGTTAGTTGTTTTCTACTTGGACAGTTATTGTATACTAACTGAAGCATTGTGGGTGAGGCTATTGAAAACTCAAACCAGCCACATTTCCCTTCATTATCAGGAAGAAATGAGCAGCAATGCAACTTATTTATAATAAAGCAATATGGCACCGAATCTTGTTGATGCTTTATGTGTCCCATGTGAATAAATAAAATATTGTGCAGTAAAATTACATTATGATATGGATAGTATTAAGTGTCCTCAAAGGGAAACTTGAACCTCCAGATAAAACCTTGAATTATTATTATATAGAGAGAGAGAACTCGTTGAAGTATTCAGAGAAAAATGTGCATGGTTCAGCTAGGATTTGCTTTACAGTGTTATGTATCTTACCCAGTGTTTAGATGTAGTTAATGACTTACACAACAGCTTACTAAGACATAACATCTTCATGTCACCCACTGACTGACCTAACAGGGTCAAAAGGAGTGCATGCAAAGGTGTTTGACTATGATAGGACTCCACTATAAGCCAAACGTAAGTATGCTCTCCACATACTTAGTGTACTTTTGGTAAGGGAAAATGTTTTAGATGTGTGACTCCAAAATGAGTTGAAATCAGGTGTCCATAGATTTTAGTTTTTGGGTCATTGAAACACTTGGAATTGAAAAAGTTTAATATTAATTGAACATAGTTGATGTTCTGCACACTTACTTTCTAAATCCTAGTTCCAAATTGGTGTTATACAATCTCTCCATCTGTGATTATGATGTGAACAAACTCAAGAATCTTCTTAAATAAATCAAAAAAATCCACTCAACTTTAAATTTGAACATTTTTAAATCATAAGACAAACAAAGATAAGGACAATTGTTGGAAAAAAAAAATGCTCTTGCTCACATATTTGTTTTAAACTTTTTTTTAAAAACATTTCACCATAAAAAGGACCATGACAAATGGTGTCACATCAGTTGATATTGTGTCACTGTACTGATGATCATTGTTGTTGACCTTTGCCCTCTTCTCTACGTCAGTTCTCTTGAGAAATTGTTGCAAATCTAATCTGTAATCACAGACGCACTAAACAAGTACTTACACAATTAGTTTTTCAGACAGATTTTAACCTCGCTTGGCCTCCCATAGAACGTAGCTCTGCTACAACAACGGTACCTAAACAGCAGTAAAACACATGACATGATTGAAACTGTTTGTGATGAGAGAATCCTGTTTTCCTGTGTCGTCTGTTGTTTGAGGAAAACATCCAGTCAGTTGATTCATCACAGCAACTGGTAATTGATTTTTCAGGTCTGGCAAGCTGAAGGTCCCAGAATGGGTCGACACTGTGAAGCTTGCCAGGCACAAAGAGCTGGCTCCCTGTGATGACAACTGGTTCTACACCAGAGCAGGTTGGTCATACTGGAACTGTTCCATATACATCAAGCCATCATCTTTTTGAGTATGTTTACTAGAACTATTATTATAGGCATTGTTTTTATCCCTATATACATATTAATTAATGATATAGAAATAGAACATATCAACGCTTTTAACTGTTGCTCAGACACAGTGAGGGACCACATGGCATCTCCGGTTCTGCTTGTAACTTCTCCAACATTGTATAGACTGAACAGTTAACCAGATATCTGCTTCATTAACTAACAATGAAAATATGAATTTTTGATTTGACATGTTTTTAGAATTTTCTTAGTGTTGTTCAGTAGAATACTTTAAACCGTAAATTACTGGTATTTAGAGTTTACCTCAGGGAGTGCCATTGTAATTTCCTTGTATTGTTGTGTTGTATATCAGTAAAGTGACAATAAAGCTTTGTATTCCTATTCATGGTATGGAATATCTTATGCCTTTAGGTCTACAAGTCTTAGTTTTAAACAAGAGTCAAGGTTTCATATTTATTACAGAATTGAGACTCTTTATTATTATCTTTAGAAGTCCTACTAGACTCCATTTTAGTCATTTATTTGGTATGGGATCAAACACAAACCAGTAGTGAAATACTGGTCAGTCCTTTTGTGTAGATTGTTCCATAACTACTACAATTTATTCAGAAAACCAAATGCACACAATCCCCTCTCAGCTCAGGTTATCTACTCACCTATACTGAGTGCACAAAAGAATAAGAGTGCACAGAAAAACGTCACACATTTGATAAGTTGGAATGTTTGATTTCATGTCTTTTGGTTGAACACAGATAACCAAAAAATGTATTGCAACATAAATATTGTATATATACTGTACGTTTCACAAGCCTCCACGGCTCGTCACCTTTACCTGCGTGGAGGGGTCGGCGTCGGCTCCATGATCAAGGTCTACGGAGGGCGGCAGAGGAACGGGGTATGCCCCGCCCACTTTAGTGTGGGCTCCAGAAACGTGGCGAGGAAGGTTCTGCAGGCTCTGGAGGGCCTCAAGATGGTGGAGAAGGACCCGAATGGGTGAGAGGGAGAGGGAGAGGTGCTATGTTCAAAGCTGCCTCGTTGATTTAAAAAAACATATCGATTATGTTTTTGTTTTTTTGTTTTTTTATATTTCAGTGGACGAAGACTCACTCCACAGGGCCAAAGAGATCTGGATCGGATTGCTGGTCAGGTGTGTTGTTGAACTAATAATAGGTACAGAACATACAGTATAAGCACCAGCATATGAATGTCTAAAGGAACTATTTTTAGCTTAAGAAGAAATAATAAAGTTTTATCTCAAAAAGGGCAAACAACTGTTATTGCATTGAACACTAAAGACTGGGACCAGACTCCATTAATAGTATAATAAAGTGACCATACATAAAATAAACTGTAAATTATAGGAATGAATTTTTTTTTTTAAAGTGTCAGTTAAATCTGTTCATCATGAGCAACTGTTGTCCAAAAAGAACTGCAAAAGGTGCATTTAGACTCATTTGAAGCTCCAGATGTCATGGTTGGGCAACACTTTAAGACACTATGTCGGGGTATGCATGTAACCATATTAAATCCACTTTACAGACTCCCTCCTATGTTCTTTACTGTCATAATGACGACGATGAAAATAAAATATGCTGTAATATTTACAGTCATTTCCAGCAGCTGGAATATCATTGCCTCTGGACAATGCCTTCCAGCACCTGTGTGTCCAATCGGACTCAAAGCTGATCGTTCGTCCTTACTGACATTGTTCCTTTATTTTTCCTTGATCCTTGCTTGTGTTGTTCTTACTCTCTGATGTACGTCGCTTTGGATAAAAGCATCTGCTAAGTGAATTGTAGAATTGTAGAATCATTTGTATATCATTTTAAAGCCAGTTCAGATGCTCCTCTGTTTGATACGACTGCGTGACTATCATTGCTTCTCCCTCTCTCTTTTCCTCTGTATGTTCAGGTCGCCTCAGCAAACAAGAAGCAGCGAAGTTTACAAAGCGCCATCTGAGGAATGCATGCAAAGAATCCAGACATATAAAGAGCTGAAATGCCTTATTGCTTATTTACTCAAGTTTGCTTGCCTCCCAAATCACTCCAGCAGCCACAGTAACTGAGTGCAAAAGGTGTTTCACAGAGATGCATGAATCCATAGTACAGTGAGTACAAGAAAGTATTACAAATGGATGTTTTGCAACACTTTCAGGTTAGTTTTTGCTTGATTTATCAACTTGTATATCAATGCACTGGTGGCCTTGTGAGAATAAAACACAGATTGTAGCAAAAGCACTGAGTATAAAGTATTACCAAGCAAGAGCATGTTTATATTGTTATGCCAACGACTGTGAAACTCAATGTAAAAAACAACCAAATGGATGCTAATGTATATTTTTTATTAATTTATAGATTCTTTGTATAAGTTTTGGTCACAGAATGTAATTTCTTATCATGTTCATTATGAGATGTAAATGAACGGCACAGATATACAGAGAGTGTTCCAATAAACTGAATATGAGCACTGAGAATAGTTCTGTCATGGAAGCTAACACGTGGATTCATGGTACACTGTGTGTGTTTAGTTGTTGCTCATGGTGGTCCTGATCCAGCTATTGAAGCGGCACACACGGGCGTAGACGCTGGGGTGTCCCTGCATGGCGCAGTCATAACCCCAGGACACGACTCCCTGCAGCTGACCGTTACACACCAGAGGACCACCAGAGTCTCCCTGCAAACACAAACACAATGCTACTGTAAGTGTTGTCCATGGGGAGCACTGTTAATCAACAAAAGGAAAAAACATTAAGCTGTCTGCAAATGTTTGTATTGCAGAGTGACAGAAAGCAGTGTTTTGCTTTCTGTGCTGGATAAATTCATCAACTCAACTGTAAGGAGTTAGTATACCCAGAACCCAGTGACAAAATAGGAACATATGGTAAAGCTACAGACCCCTACTGTTGAAATAGATTATTTACCACCTCACTCCCTGGGTGTTTAGTGTGTCGTAGTCAGACTCACTTGGCAGCTGCTGGCACCTCCATGCATGAATCCAGAGCAAAGCATGTTCTCAGTGAAAAGGTGAGGGTAGGCATTCCTGCAGATCCTGTCGTCAATAATGGGCTGCCTCAGGCACTGCAGCCTGTCAGGGAAGTTGCCTGGGGAGAGAAAAAGGCAAATATCAGTAACTTAACCTACCGTTAGTATTCTAAATTCACTCCATGTTATAATATGGATGTTATAAGAATTGAGTAACGCAGTGTTGAATTGATGAACTGATTTGGGTATTGAAAATTAGATGACTGATATTTTCTAATGCATCAAATATTATCAAGTAAAAATGCCAAATGTTTGCCACTTCCCCAATGTGAATAATTGTTCTGTTTTGTTTGACTTTAAAAAATGTTGGTTTAAAACTACCATTTGATCAAAAAATTGACTTTATGGGCATTAATTAAAATTGTATTTATTGTATGGACTCAACAATCACTCGGTAAAAAGTAATCAATAAACAAAAGATTTTTGTTTGCAGCTTCAGTTTGTAGATCAGGATGTAGAGCTGCATATCATGGTGTTAGACTGACATTCAGTTTACTGGGCTGTAGTTAATTTAAAATATATGATACAGATAAAGTTCCAACTCTTGTTTTTAAGACAAACATTGTGTTAAATATTAAGTTTTTTACGTGTATGAAAGCATGGTTTATAATTACTTTTAAAGGTTGAGAAATAAAGAGTTGGTTGAATATCTCTAGTGAGTCTATCATGGTGTTTCTTTTCTCCACTGTACTGCTGTAACTTTAACTTCCTGTATTTGTATATTATAGCATTACTAAATGTTTAATACTTTTTTGTTGTTTGTTTTTTTACATTAAACCACACTTCTATCCTCTCTCCCACTTCAACCCCACCCGTGTTTTCGGTTGTCAGGCCCAATCACAGACTGTAAATAGTCTTACTGCCGTTCGCGGACGTGTTGCCCCAGCCGGACACCATGCAGTCCTCGTCGGTCTGGGGGCAGCGAGAGGGCAGGGACACGGTCTGCACGTAGCTGTTGAGGGTGGCGGGGCGGCTCAGTTTGATCAGCATGATATCGTTATCCAGGTTGTAGCTGTTGTACTGGGGGTGCCTGATCATTTTGGCGGCGTCGATCCACTGCTCAGTGCCCTCATTCACTGCGATGTTGTGCTCACCAAGACGGACCTGGATGCGACTGGAGGAGGTATGATAGTCACAATTTAAAAGTGTTTTCTCAAAATGATAACCCCATTCTTTAATATAGCTATTTATTGAAAGCAAGGTGACAAGTGACAATAGACAGATAAAAAGAGAAGTCATTGAGCTAATAATAAGCATAGACATATACAGTATAAAAGGTTATTAGAGGCTTTATCAGTAATAAATCTAACCCTTTAAAGTTTGCTAACATGAGCTTTCTTTAGCAACAATAAATTACAGACATTTTAGTGCTAGTTTAATCTAACCTTGAAAATATTGACTGACATCTGCTGGTTACTACCCAAATCTTATCTCTGGTGCTTTTTGGTGTTTCAGCTGTTTTGAAAATGTTGAATTGATATTTGTTTATTAAGTTTTCCCTCCGTTGGTTTACTGCTTATTTAGTTGGCCTTTAAGCTTATGTAGCTAGCTTAACTCCAAGGGGGTCATTTAATCATTCATTTCAATTAACTACATTTCTGTTGGTCAGTGTGTTGTCTTTTTGACCTGTTTAATCTTTGCATTTTTGTATCTCTGTCTGCGTGCCTCTCTAAAAAAAGAGTACTGTTACAAAAAGCTTTATTTACCTCAGTAAAGTGCTAACTCTTTTACATTGCTTTTGGTGTGGAATGTTTGTTATTGTTGTTTTTATTTACTTTGCATGTTTTCAATTGCTCACGGTCAAATTGTGACCCCAAGAATCGAAATCCAATTGAATCGTGAGACACCCAAAGATTCCCTGCCCTAGTTGAAAGTGTTTAATCTTGGTAAAGAGGCCACAGCTCATAAAACCACACTGTAATTATACAATTTAGTCTTGCTTGATTATACATAATTTGCATTTAATTCCTTTAATACAACTCACAAGTCACATTAGTTGGTTGGAATGAGAGTTTTGACCAAAGTGCCCTATGAAATTCTGACCCTTTTGTACTTACGACTTGTAGCAGTGAGCAGCAGACACCACCCACTGGCTGGAGATGAGGGATCCACCGCAGAAGTGGTATCCAGCGTTCAGAGACACCTGGTAGGGAACAGAGTTTCTGGTACACTCATACCCTCCGACCACCTTCTCATCCTCAGCTGCAACAACTGAGAAGACAAATAAGGTACATTATGACATGTGTTAAGGGGCATACAAGTTTTAATTCACTTAACAATCTTTGTTAAACAAGGATATAATTACAATCGTCTCTTACATGCTGCTCCAAGCAAAGTCAGGAACACCAGGGCCTTCATGGTGATTATCTCTTGAATGAAAGAGGAGGTACACACACTGTAACTCTTTATAAACACCTGATCCGCCCTCTATGTTCCCAATTTTTGCAAGGTCAGGAAAGTAAAATACAAATACTGGGAAATTCTGGGAAAGATCCATATGGCTGAAGGCAAAGGCAAGACCTTGACTAAAGTCAAAACTAACATAAGAAACTCCCATGGGGACTTCTGATTGATATGACAGTTTTATAATTAGGAGAGGCCTTACATAAAGTTTGAATAAGTGACTAAGGCTATCATATCCAACATACAACTGAGTGTGGAAGGCACTTTTCTTTTTTCTTTTACCAGTGCCAGGTTAGATATAATTAACACCTTATGTAGTAGTGTATAACTGCAGTTTGAGACACTGATGTATATTGGAATAGATGACAGATTTCCTACTGTGAATCTTTGTCCACGAATGCATTCACTCATTTCAGAGGAGGATATGACCGGTAGCATGTCTCAGTTGCAGTTGTCTCAACTCAGCAGCAGTGTGCCGCAGTAGAGAGAACACCTGATAAGACTATTTCAAAATCGCAGAAAAAGGCTGAGTATTGGAACAGGCACTATCAGTGGAGCATTAATGTGATGGTGAGGATCCCTAAAACAATGATTGTAAGGATCAAGACTAGCTCAAACTTAATAGTTCTGAATAAACTACAGACTTATAAAAGCTTTTGAAATTAATTTTAAAAAGGAAATCCATTGATTATAAAAAAAGGGAATTAGAGAAAACCCAAACAAATGCAATTTTATGTAGCAGAAAAATTCGCATTTGATTTATTTAATAGTTTTCTCATGACCCTTTTAACTAATTTTACATCCTATCACTGGCACACTGAGCCCCAGGTACATGTTTCATATCAAAGCTGTCTTATACACCACAGTTATGAGGGTTTTTTTAATGATAGATTTTATTGTTTAGTCACTTTTTCTCGTGATTCATTTGCATTTTTGCAGAAGTCACATTCAAAAGTTGTGCATGGAAACGTATTTACATTCACTGGACATTATTTCTTACGTTATAGGAACATTTCTAACACTTGAAAATAATTCAATTTACTAACTGGTCAGAATAATTCAAAGACCAATGTTAAACATTTCAAATTTTTATTGAACATAAATTAAAAAAAAAATTTAGGTACAAAAATATTTAACAGGTTTAGAAATTCTTTATACAACTATGTACAGGCAAGGATCAATTGTGAGCCAATTAAGTCACAAACTTTATGTGAGAAATTCTATTATTGTTCCAAAAACAGAAAACAAACTTCCTAAGCATCCAGCCATGAAGCTAAACTCTAGGACTCTATCTACATCCATCTGCTAAGTGTGGTTTCAAAAGAGGAGAAACGAGCACAAAAACATGGTGGCCAGGTAATCTCACAAAAATGACTGCAGGCATAATAGCAAGTCAGTGTTGAAAAGTTTTTGATTTGGTTTGTGTAAAATAGAATGATTACAAAGACTGAACAAGGAGGAAACTAGGAAGCAGTGTTTTACCAATTGTGTCATGTCATTAAATTAAATCTTCGCTTCATAACACTTTTGAGGTAGTACACCGGTGGTGGACAACAAAAAAAAAAAACACGAGGAAGAGGGTGCAAAAAAGATTCATAACTCTGCAACAGCTTCGGTTCAATAAGCCTGCATTCACTTACAAATAAAAGTTCAAAGGTCAAACACGTGTATTTCAGTTAGCTTGTTGAATATACATTTATTGTTCAAATATACAAAAATACAAAAAGATTTATAGGGGACTGTGCCGAGCAAGATCAGTATATTCAATTTCAACCCTGCATCAAGGAAAATCTCCCTCATAGATCTTACAATACACAAACAGTACAAATAAACCAATCAAGACAAGTCAAGATAAAAACATCACAGAAAATATGACGTCACAAATAAAAACAGGAGATTTCAACAGAATGGATGAGGGGCGAAACAGTTTGGGTGACTACATTAAAACTACGGTTTGGGATAAATGTCACCAGCACCCGAAATATTAAATTCCCTGCTCACAAGTTGTATCCAGAGTGAAGTTAAAATACAGCTGCGCTACAATGTACACGAGGAGCCTTGAGTTAAATGTGGTTTGTTTGTTTGCTTTGAAGTAAGAATGTATCCTGTCTGCTGCTATACTAACGCTGTCAGGAGGTCGTGTCAAAGTAAGGTGCTGAATAAATTCTCCCTATCCTTCTCTGTGACCTCGTGTTTACAAAGACACTCCGTCACCTAAAATAACAGAAATCCCTTAATATTCTATTTTAGTTATTCTAGTTATTTAAGTTACACTGCCCCCCGGCTTTCATTGAGACCAAGTTCCAGCAGAGGCCACTTACAAGTTTAACGTTGTAATACTGAAAGAGTGTGTAATGTAAGGAGGTACAACAGTTCTCCAATCTAAAAATTAGAGCAGTTGTTTGTTTATACTGCACGTCCTAACAGACCGAATATTCAGAAGTCTCAAATAAATATTAATCACCCCACGCTGTGTCTTATGGCTCTGGTCTGGTTTGTGTGACGCAGTTTAGTTTCACAGAAATAAACACACACTGTCCCTAATCAGTCAATAAATTAAGCTTTAACAAAGTGAAAACTTATTAGATCAGGTCTGTGTGCGTCGGGAACCTCACTCTTATGGCTACTTCACAACAATCAGCTTCATCAAAGGTCGTCATAGTCCACCTGCTGAATTCTAGTGCATTTAACACGATGGCTATTTGTACATGGCGTGTTTGTGTGTCTTGTATTAATTCAGGAAGCGACGGCAGCGTCTCGTCCCGCAGTTGCAGTGCAGCTTATTATTCTCGTCCTCGATGGGGAACTTGTAGTCATAGGTCAGTTCTTCGCCACGGTAGATCTTCCTCAGAGCGAAGATGACGATGTGCTTGCGGCCGTCGACGTTGATGACACGGGAGTAGCAGTTCGGCTCGCACGAGTGGTTGATGAAACGAGCTGCATTGCCTTGCATGGTTGCGTCCACCACGTCAAAGTCGTCGATGCGGAACATGTAGCAGCCAATGCCCTGATGGGAGTATATCATGGTGAGTTTCACAATGTCAGAAAAATCGATGGGTCAAAATTAAACCATAGTATTTTCATGACATTTAAGCCCTGTGTTTTGCAATTATAATAATACTCTTGTCATTACCTTCTTGCACAGTAGTTTTCATGGTGAGTGGCCTATTACTTCAAAAAACGACCTACCAACAACGGCCTACCTACCTGCTGGTGCTGCTTCGTCACAATGTTTTTGTATTCTGAAGCAGAACAAGGACCGGTTTCCTCCTTCTTTGCTTGTTCAGATGCATTATGGGGTTTTTTGTGATCAATTTTCTATTGGTCCATGCTTATATGTAGACATGCACATACCACAAAAGACACACAACAAATAGAGATGCATGGTTACTAACCTTGCCATCATAATATTTCTCTCGCTTATCAGTCAGAACGGCGCGAATGACGGTGCCTGCGTACTCGATAACCATCTCCCCAGCCTCTATGTTCCTTTTGCAGAAAAGTCCGCGACCATGGATTTCAGATCTTAGAGGATAACAGAAAACCGTTTCATTCATGTAAACAAATAATAATATATATATGTACACACTACATATATTTTGGATACAAATCAAAGCTCATGTTTTTTCCTAGCATTTATTGTTGTTATCACCTGTAAACTCCAACTGCTTCTTTGGAGATTTTTTCCAGGTGTCTGAATCTCATCGCCATGGGAAGCTCACTGCTGGTGGCTCGCCTGTTACATAGACACACAGAAAAGGTGATGTCAACGAGGACACGACATCTGCTAAATCACCTTCTTCAAGCAACTTTTAAGTGTATGTTCAGGTATGAAGTAGGTTATTGTTAGGATCAAGCAAGTGGCATGAATTGAATCCTTTTACCTGGAAGATTTTAGTGGGAATTCATCCTCCTCTTCATCAAATGGACCTACTATGTCTGGGGGCTGTCTGTGCTGTGATGCCAGGAAGTTGAACATATCAAAAGTTGCTTTCCTAACAGGAGAAAGAGAAAATAAATAAATACAATAAACACAGAGACACTAGATTTATTGAAATACCAGACAATAGAGAAATCCATGAAACAACCTTTTAATAACCCTGAATAAAATGCTTATGTTTGGTGTTGACAGGAAGTGTCTGTGTGTACCGTGTGTAGACTTCAGAGCGAGCGCAGCCACTCGGATTGATGGGAAGCTCCTCCTCGATGTCATCACAGCGGTGGAAGCGGAAGCGGTGGCGTTTGCAGTTTGCTGCACCCTGCAGTTGCTCCAGCAGGAAGATAACGGCATCATGGATGACACCGAGCACCCGGGGTCCGCTCATCACGCCCAGAGGCAGCTGCTTCATGTGAAAGCCCGCGCGAGCTTCCAGGACACCATCGATCACAGCACGCCATGCACCTGACAGGAGAAAGAGGTGAGAAAGGTGTGAAAGCTTTGTAACGTGACACACTGAACGGTTAAAAGCAGAATTTAAACAACAAGTACAATATACAATCTGCTGTTACCCTCTATGCTGTTAGCCTTCACGCTGAAGCCATCCTCACTGGTGATTTCAAAGCGCAGGTGAGGCTGGTTCATGTACGTCTTCTTCTTATATTTTGGTATTGGTGCATCTTCCTCAGAGCTAAAACCTGAAGATTTAATACAGTCCAAAGTTAAAGAGAAAATGTACATGAAGTCCTAACAAAAACAAAAAAACAACGTTTGGTAACGAACCTGAGTAAGGGCCCCATTCAGAGAGGTCTCCATGACGAGCACTGACCCACATGTGTGTGCTGCTCTTAATGTGACTGTCGCTTTGTGAAGCTGGACTTTCAACTCGAGTTTGCCTAAGCGAGAAGAGTGAACATATAAGCAAAAGGAAAAACAATAACCACCATAACAAACAGAAAACATATCAATGAACTAAATAAAAGAAAAAGAGTGGTACAATTTGTAGAAACAAGATTGGGAGGTATCCTCAATTCCAGCTTATACAGAGATGAAAGTTCTCCATCACAACAAGGGACTTCTGTCAATATCCTTATTGGTAGCGAACATCTGTGTGGATAGATGTCGTCTTTGTAGCTTACAGTGCGCTAATTTATTAAAGCCACCAAAGTGGTAAAGGGTAAAATGATTCAGGAGTTATCCTGAAAAGTTATACAGCAAAAATGTATTCAATAAATAGATAGATACATGAATGAACCTTACAGGTTACAGGTAGTCTACAGTAACAGTCCATACAGTAAATCAGTTTAAATTGTTCAGCATTCAACCGCCTGATAGCTGAAGGTAGAAAACAGTTTTCAAGTATCTGTTGGTTTTCCTTGAAGGGGCGAGATAGCCCCATCCAGAGGGCGTTAAAGAAAAGACTTGCATTTTCTTTTCTATTTTGGTGCCTCTCTTTTGTAAAAAAATAAAAAAATAAAATCCCAGCTTTGACGGCATCACTTACAATGCATGCGGTTACGTTTAAGATGAACATACCTGGAGGCTGCAGGAGGAGGAGGAGCAGTAATCCTCAACGGCTCAGGCTCTACAGGCATACTCCCCATGTCCATATCAATCACCTCCTTCATTGATGGAGCTTTCATTCTCACACCACTCTGTCTGCTGGACAAAAACATGACAAAGTTAGCATGCTGGTGACTTGTGATGAAACTTGAATTAGGGGCAGTGAACTAGTTTTTTTTACAATACTTTAAGGTTTTAAAATACCAACAAAATAAATAAATACCTATAGCCTAGCACCTAAACGTGTTTGCTGCATTGAAAATAAAAGGTAGAGGGAAATTAAATTGTTCCATACCTGGGTTCATCAATTTCCTCCACGTCACTGTTTGGATCTTTTAAGAAATTAATCTTGGATTTCTTTCTGGAGGGCCTTTCGGACACTGATGAGACTCTCTTCACCCTCACCTGGCGTGGTGGAGCCGGGGTTGGTTGCTGGTTCAAATTTGGCTCATTAAGGAAACTGCTGGGGGAGTCTGAACGAGCAGCTGGTGAACAATCTGACTCCTCTGTGTCCTGAAACTGGGATGGTCTCTGATGACTGGCGTTGGATCGTCTAGTGTTTTTGAGGATGTTTGGTTTTGGTTTTGGCTGCTGTTCTGGCTGTGGTTCTTCGCGGTGTGTCGCCATGGCTCTGTCGATTATAGCCTGAGCTGTGCTTTCCTCGATGTTGCATGAAACTGCTTCAGGAGCATTCTGCACACTGTCAGGAGTTGTGGGAGCTTGTGTCACGCTGCCTTTCACTGGTACTACTCTAAAGATGATTTTTTTCTGAGTTGTTGTTGTGTTGTTATCAGCAGGAGGGATGTTTGTGACCGAGGGGCTGGCACGAGGCTTTATGATGACACGTGGGACTGAGCGCTGTAAAGCATTACCGCTGTGGAGAAGCTTGGCAATCTGGCTTATTTTATTGTAGGCAGGAGAATTAGAACTAAGTGACTGATAGGTGTTTGTTCTCTGGTCTTTGATCAGAATCTGACCTTGACGGTTGACCAAGAGGATCTGAGGAGCTGGAGCTGGAGCAGATGCATTAGACGGGGAGGAGCTGGTGGCTGCAGCCTGATTCTGAATTACCATTTGTGGCTGACCTCCTGGCCTTGAATTGTCCAAGCGGATGGCAACAGTTCTGCCCCGTGTGGCACCAGGCTGAATTGGTAGAGCGTTTAAACCATTGATAACAATGGGGGATGTGACTGTGCGTGGAACTGCACAATAGTTGGCAGCAGAAGGAGAAACCGTCGTGTGCATTGGAAGACACACTTTTGGCGATGTCCGTTTGAGGTTTGTTGTTGGAGATTTTGTCTTCACATAAACGGATTTCAGCAGCACTGTTGGAGACCTTTTGGTTTTTGGTTCTGGAGAGTAATCAGGATCAGTTAAATCATCTTTAAATCCTTCAACTGAGTCGTTTGATGAGCTATTCTCATCTTTATCTTCAAACTCATTGTTATGTGGGTAGAGCAAAGCACCATTTTCAGAAACAAAATGGCCTGTAGCTGAATCCAAAACCACTTCGTTTTGAGAGGTTGGCGTTTCAGAGCTCATCAGGACTTCTTCCTCCTGCACTGACATGTCGTCATTTGCAAAGCCTGATTGGAGAAAATCAACTGGAGGAGAATTTTCTTCAAAGTCTGGCTCAGCAGCTCCTTCATCTGTTGACTTTGACACTGTGTAGATCGACTCCAGCCTCTTCAGAGCAACAGTCAGCTGTTTAGTAGGAGTATTATGATTAGTATCAATCCTAATCTCTCCTTCTTCTCTCTCGTCCTGAGTTTCATCATCGGTCGCCCCGATTTCATCGCTGTCTGACCCTCCGTCCGCTCCATCTAACTGTGAGATTGATTGAGAAGGCGGGAGCTGACCTGAGGCGTCTGAGCTGCTAGCAGCGTCACACACAACTGTACGGGAAAACCTGAGGTACTGGCATGACTCTTCATTTTCTAAGTCCTTCTCCTGATTACCTTCCTGCACTACACCTTCAAGTTCTTCCCTCCCGGCCCCTCCCAGTGTCAAGTTCTCATTCAGGAGAGCCTCGTCAAAGTCAAGCTTAGCATTAAGCATGGAGGCCACTGCAACCTCTGTGTCTGTGTCAAACACTGTGTAAGGCAGCTCCTGCGCCATGAGATGAGCCACTTCCTCTTCCAGGTTATCCGGGGCTAGGGAGATCCCGTTGGTTGTAGCCACTGCTGCATCTTCTGCCTCAGATGATGCTAGGAAGTCCTGCGGAACCTCTGCAGAAACTGGAGTTGTGATTTTAAAGTTCTGCCTCCCTTTAGGGGAATGAGTGATGGTTCCTTGGCGAGGTGAAAGCCCCACAGAAATGCCAGAGTTGGCTTGAGGTGGGGAGCTCCAGACAGGTGATGTGGAGTTTTGTCTTGAGAGAGGAGGTGAGGCTGATCCCAAGTTTGATGATCTAGGGGGGGAGCTGAAGAGAGCACATCTGGAGTGGACACTGCCACTAGAACGGAGGGTTATTGGTACAGACGGGTCGCCGTCTGATTGTGAGGAACTACAGCGGCTTCTTGTTGAGAGCCTTCGCGGCCGACGGGTGTCCTCCAGGTCCCTTAATGTCAAAATGTGATGTGATTTCGGGAGAGCCGACCCTGAAAGAATTAAGTTACGTTTAGAAAGGAATGGAATACTGCTTCTTCATGTGATCTTCTTTAAGATTCCTCATAAAATGACTTTGCAAAGGTCAGGGGAAAAAAATCAACATGCATTGTTTTATACAATGTTTAATAACCAAACTATTTACCTGGAGATGGAAGAGGTCTAGATGACCCTCCTGCTGGTCTCCTAGTTTGTGTGTAGCCAGGACTTTTGGATCCAGGTGTATTGTGCTGTTTAGAGTTGGGTGATGTGGTAGTGGGTTTTATTGGGCTTGATGAGGAACTTAAATGATCTGGGGATGCTACATCTGGCACAGAAGAAAAAAGTGTTAAATAAATACAGTTGGACCAAAAGCATAACAACCGTAACAAATTATCATCTGATATTAAAGTTGCAAAACAGAACAAATCAGGAAAACTGTGCAAAGAATAGATCCATTTTACATTTTTGGGGGATGTGGGGTACATTTTTTTGTCTCTCTGTTTGCTCAGTATTTCAGGCACAAACATTCTTGAGTGCTTATTAAACATTCAACTGGGCTTGCTGACCTCTGTAGTGGCTGGGACTGTGGACTATGGTGTGATTCTCTTCTTGGTCCCACTTCGGATCTGGTTCCTCCCCAGGGAGGGGCGTACTCACTTCAGTAACTTTACAAGTGTATTTGCAACGTCTGCGAGGGTCTAAAGTGCTCCAGTACAACCGAGAACATCTGGAGAAGGAAGGGAGGAAGGTTTTTTTAAGAAGAAAAAAAAAGGCATACTACCCAAAACCAACATTACTCAGAAGCCGTTTTGAAAACACAAACTGAGCATTGTTTGGCCCAAAACATGAAAATTCAATAGACAAATTAAACTAACAAAACACTGAACTATAAAAAGGTAAACGTGTATTATAGCATAGCATTATAATGATGTCTTACTGATAGCCGACAGGATACAGCATCCTCCCATTAGACGACAGCTCTGTCAACACACCAAGTTTCTGAATCTGCAGAGATCCTAGAAAAGTGGGGAAGAAAAGATTATCAAACTTTTCATCAAACTGAAGCAGTCTGATATCCAGCATGCTCTTGTAGAAAGAAGCTCTAACTGACAAAAGACGGAATCCAAATGTTCTTACCTATGGTCATGTTTATGGATTCTGGCTCCAGGCCTGTGAGAAACTTTCTTTTGAGATTGATACCATCGAAGTCTACATACACCCGCCGAGTGACCTCAAATCCTTTTCCAGACACCCTCTGCAAGAGTACGGAAAATCACAGGTCAATTAAATGTAAAGAAAATTGTAAGGTGTGAATTATGTGAATGTGCAACACTCTCCCCATGACAAAAGTGTTAATTCAGAACTATGATGAAATTTACAAAGAGAGTGAAGCTTTGGGGGAGAATTGGGTGCATACCTTTGAACTGAGGAGATCCCTGTGTTTGAAACAGTAAATCTTCCTGTCCTGCTGAAACGCACAGTTCTGCGCACGAGCACACATGAAGTGGAAATTACTCTGACAGGTGGCAAGACAGCAGCCCACAGTAGCTCCTGACTGCCCACAACGATCACAACGCTGGACATGGGTAAAAAAAGAAAGAAATTCTTACTTATATCATCACATTTTTATTCTGTTTATCACACTGCTGCTACACCTGCAATACTGAGAGCTTTATAACTTACCAAGTGGCGCCCTCTTGAGACAGCACTGTGCACTTGCAAAAGAGCACTGTTGTCCTCATAGACCTCTGCAGACCAAATGCAGCAGTTCACGTGGGCCCACTCATTCTGTCCCAAGTACAGAAGCCGCCCTGCATCCTACCAGGATGAAAACCAAATAATATAACTTAATAAACCTTAAAGGGAATCATTTTTATTATGTAAGAAGACATACAAAGAAAGATCACATTAAGAAAAATGTAAAACCAGAACTCCAGAAACTTAACTCTTGATAAAGGTAATTTAAGCACACACAAAAAAATCTAATATTTAATTATTGGTTGTTTTTAGAAAAATCTGCAAATTGGTAGTGATCATTAAAATAGTATTATTGTTATTATTATTATTGTATTATGCTGTATGTTAATCTTGACAGGACATTTCTATTTAGCTTAGTCCAAGTTATTTTAGTTTTCCTTTTAGTCTCATTGAAGTCCATGTTTTAGTTTTAATTCTTAAATGGATTTTGCAAGAAGATTTCCCCCTGGCTGTAAAAAGTCCAATGTGAATAACATAATAAAACATTTTAAATACACACGTTTTTTCATTCATCCCGGCCAACTAAATCTGACACACAGGTCCTGATTCATAAAAGGATAATGCGGCTGTTATCGATAATGTAAAACTGAGCTCATTCAGGATCAGGGGTAGAGCCAGGCAATTTTACTTGGATGGTCGGACTGGGGCTCTGATTTATGCATGACTGGCATGAAGTTTGTTTGCATACCCGAAAATAAAGCATTTATTTACCCTTTCTATATCTACTAATCATACTTCAACTACTAACACATAGCCCCCATGGCTACCCTCTGGATTCATTGGGCTGTATCACTGATGTGCACTAGACAGATTAGTCCCATAACAATGAGAAGGATGCACGGAGGCAGAGATAGTTCAGAGCGCTTGTTGAAGATATATGCCATCATTTTCAATATATTCATTATTTACGTTGCTATCTCAATTAAGTCATCGAAAAATAGGATGTCGACGAATACTTGTCATTTACATTGACAAAATTAACACTGCAATGAAAAAACACAGTATGAAAGTTAAACTCACACAAGGAGCAGCGTCTCCATATTGTTGGCACAGGGAACACTGCCTCATATCTTCAGTCTTGGAAGTTTCTAGATCACTTATTGCACCTGTGACAAAGAGGGGGACCAAATCATTTAAAAGTGAGAAGACCAAAAATGTAAGTCATCCACCCCACCCACAAGTGAATGCCGCCCCAGGCTCAGGGGGTCTGGGGAACTTTATCTTTTAATGTCCTATAAAAGCAGCCGGACAGAGGAGAAACAACCAGTTCAGCCACAAAGTCTACAAATATCATTCAGATAGATTATACTAATTATACATTTAGCATTTGTGTTCCACAATAAAACCTGCGAAGAAAAATTCTGCCCTTGTAACTTTCAATTTGAACACTATTGATACACAGCAGTCTATAAAAGTTTCCATACCATGTTTAAACTGAGTAAGGCTGTGTGATACACCAGACTGCTGAGCAGTGCGTGAGGACAGGAGAATGTTCCCCGTCTGTTGGCCTCTGAACTCCCTGGGCTGGTATGTCCTTTCCAGCCACTGTGCATAGCTGTGCTCCTTGGAAGGTGGGAGGACTGCCTCAGGGAGCATGTCGCTGCAAAGTGAAGGATAAAGACAGAGAGACAGAGGAGCAAGACAGAGACAACATTTGAGACAATCATCCACATGCTACTGTATTCTGAGTGGCACATTTATTCTTATTTAAACTATAGTTGGCACCTAAAGCTTCAACTATGTCTTGAACTTAAATTTTCAAAATCAAGGAACAGTCAATGTGTTCATAGAGACCATATGTAACGTTAAGTTTGTTGTATACCAGTGCTGTAGTACTGGGGTCTGAGTCCTGGACTCAAGCCCTGATTTTCAGAGTTGGACTCTGACTTGGGTAATGGGGACTCAGCTCAGCGTTAAGCACTGGGGACTTGAGACCGGACTCAGACTCGAGGTCTGGTGACTCGACTACAACACTGCTGTATACTGTTATAAATTTACCTTGGGAATTCCTCTGAGATTGAGTTCCACTTTTTCAGTTGGTGTGAAGAAAACCAGCCAAAAACCCGCTCTACCAGCTGTGAGGAAAAAATACAATTTGAATAAGCTCAAAAGAAAACTCTGAAAGGTCAGATTATGGTGAAGGGCAGCATCTTTTCATGGACATTTGTGACAGTATTTTTAAGTTTATAATCTGTTCAGTTTCTCAGCTTCACATCTAAAGTTAAACCAGAGGAAGTCACCATAAATCAATACAAAGGAAATCTAAAACAAAAAAGGAGATTATGAGGGGAGAGCGGTTTACTTTGACATAGTGTGCCTTGGCCTGGCTGCTCAGCCTCTGATCCTCAGGATGAGGCTCCTCCTCCTTCAGCCACCTCCTCATCACAGTGGCAATGTCTGCATGGAAAGCTTTCTGGGTGAGTGAGAAAGAAAAACAAAGAGGTCAGGGACATTTTTACTTTTTTATTTTTTAGCTCAGTGTCGAACTTGTTTGGGACACACACACACTAGAATGGAAACAGGAAATGTCAAGACCATCATCGTATGCTGAAATCTTGAAATGACAGATCAACAGAGAAAATATACTCACAATTGAGGAGTATCTTCCCCTTTCAAACCTCCTCTCTATAGCTTGTAGATCACAGACTGGCTGCAATTCCCTGACGTCCTGTTTGTTTGTTTCCTGACACTGAAAAAAAAAAAACAAGATAAAAAACGTCAGGTATCTGGTAGAGCCAAACAATAAGAAATATGTAAGAAGAGCATACTGCTTTAAAAAAAAAAACACCCTTGAAATATTAGGGCGTCATAGCAATGTGGTTGATCCTTACTGCTTTGCAGATAAGAAGGTGCTGTGTGGCATTGTTGGAGAGGAGGTCAGTGAGCACCTCCTGCAGTCCATCTATCAGCCTGCTCTGCAGATCCTCCTTAAAGCTGTTGGTTTTAGTTTGGCTGCAGGGCGAACACCTGAAAGGAACTTCTTCTGCCTGGTTTGACATCAAACCATACAGCTCATCTGTAATGACACATTGTAGAGTAGATGATGTTGGTCAAGGTTAGGGTAGCAACATCATTATGCACTTTAAATCATTATGTATGCTTCCTATAGAAAAAAAAGATTGTAAGTATGTGGTTAAAATTAAGCTAGGTACTGATGTGTGTCTCTTTACATGTAGCTAAATGTAACAAATCACTTATCCTGATATCTTAGAGTAGTCACTATAAACATTCTGGATTTGTATAAATAAGAGCCAGAACCTTGCTCACCTGAAAGTCCTTCACATGTGTAATGAATCCAGTGGCTGCACTGTGAACACTGCATCATCTGTGAGTGTTTGCTGTTGTCACTGTAGCACTTGTGGCAGACTGTGCAGAAATTTCCTGATGTAAAAACCAAAAACACATTAGCCATGTTGTCCATTTCCAGTGCCACACATTTAAACTATTAGTACACTTTATATACAAATCCAAGACATCCATCAACATGACATCAGACGGTTAAATAATCTTTTAACAGTGTTTTCTTTGCACTCACAAATATAGCTTCAGGAAACACTGGTACCTGTCACAGGTCTTACCTTTATTGTGGAGAAGATTGCAGTCAGGACAAAGGTCCTGCTCGTGGTTCCAGGCCAAGTCCCAGGACTTCCCAGGAGTCACACCACAGCTTTTGCACCGAATACATGTCATACACACCTACACAAACAAAACAATGTCACAGAACAGTTGGATTATTCTAGGTAGGCTCTACTTGGCACAAACTAAATTGATTCAATCTTTTGATTTTTTTATCCTAATAATCCCAAGGCACAGCAAGTAGGTAAATATTGCTATTAAAGGAATTACCCAAGGTATGTTGCAGTTTATAGGCTTAGGGTAAGTTGGTCCCAGGCAGGACGGATGGTACGAGGTTTGGCATCTTCTGCACTGCAACACCGGCTGGAGAGGACAAACACAAGGGCATCAAGTGGGATAAATAGCTACCTAGTATCTCTTTCACAAGCCATCACTACCGTAAATACACTAATAGGATGGTTCAAAACATTTAAATAAAGCAACAATATCCTGGCATCTCTTGTGCAATATCTTAAGACACCATGGGCCTGGAAAATGTAGCATGTTCTACTCTGGACTTTTATAAACAAATTATATTCAAAGCAAAATTAACCATCAAGAAATGTTTGTGTACTACACATACATTTTACATTCATCAGGGATGTGATTGGCAAAACGACAAAAAAAAAAAACAGAGAATAAAAGGCTTATTAATAACTTAGAGAAAAATAGAGAATGCAGAAAAACATCAGCAGGAACCAGATAGACAAACATCTCATATTCAACATGAGATGTAGCACTCTTATCAAAGCACCTAAAGCAGAACTTAACAGCAGACATCTCTCTCTGTGATCACCTGCAGAGCGTGTTCAGACAGTACTCCTAGCATGTACAAGAGTGGTACAGAGGGAGGAGGATGGTCCACTATTTTATCTATCATAGATGGCGATCTTATAGCTAAAGATATAAACAAAAGAAATTGCTAAATAGAAGGCAAGTATACTACAGTGATCATTATTATAACAACATGCGTGACAGATACAGTCTATGTGCAGGAAACACTGGCACTAGTAATTTAAGTTTGGTTTGTCAACATTTGAGGTCAGAAATCCACAACGTTCTTGATTAATCTGGAATGATCACATCCCTGATCTATAGAAAGATTAAATCTACAGAAAGAAAAAAACTAACAAAAAATCAACTGTAGATGAAATCCCTACCAGTGTAGATCAAATTTGATGGATAACATCTTACTTTCTGTTTACCATATTACTTAAGTTCACCTGCTTTGGGCATAAATGTATTCTAAGTGAAGTCTATACAAATGTGGATCTAAAGTCTCCTCTACAAAAGCACATGAAAGCTCTTTTGGCTGCTATGAACAGGAGGAATGATTAAATGAAGGACAAACACTTTCAGTGTACACATGAGCACATAACTATTTCAGACCCATAAACACTTTTAGTAGGTGTGTGTTTTTACATCATAAGTGACGCTGGGTTACAAACCTTTGTGTTCTTGCTTCGACGGCCACACACGTGACAGAATTTGCAGCGCCTGCAGCACCAGTTCTCCTTGTTCTCCTTGATAGGGCGCTCCTCAGGCGAGAGGCAGAAACTGTGGAAAGGCTCACAGCAGATCTGGCAGAATATCATCTGATGGATGTTGGTGACAGAAGAAAGCCAGATTAGTCAAATTGTTGCCATTTGTTATTAGCATCAACTTTTTGCAACTATGGGCCAAACGTGGCTTAATTACCTCATATCGTCCTTTACTGGCACAGAGCAGACAGACAGGTTGTGGTGTGGTTGGGACAGACGTGAGAACGCTGAGCCCGCCCATCAGCCAAACATTTTGCACAGCACAGTCCTCCTGGGATTGAAGAGAAAACAAAAGACAGCGACAGGAAAGTGAGAAAATTCTGCATAAAGAGCTTGCTCAGCAGCTAATGTGAACGTGCTTTTTCAAATAAGCAGCTTCATAAAAAGCTCGTAACTTTGAGCATGACTGGTCCCCAACATGTTGAAATTATTCACCAGTACTGTATTAAACTCTTGGATTTCTAACAGGATAATGAAGAAAACTTTTACATATAGTTAACATACTCACATTTGTAACCGCTGCTTTTAATTTAAGAAAATAATGTCCAGACTTTCTAATGTTAGTTTCAATAGAATCTTGACATCTGTCAACACAGATTTTGATTGTCATTCTGAACTAGACCTTGGGAACACTCTTGCTGTAAAGTAATTCACCATCAAGTTCATATGCAAAGTATAAGACTGCCACACAAAACTTGTGGATCGACTCACCTTGAAGTCAACACGGATCTTGAACTTGTTCTGCGACAGGCCCTTTTGGGGAAATCCGTTAGTTACCCCTGTCAGGGTAGTCGCTGCACACTCTGCAGGATTCTGAGAACGAAGGACATAGTGTGTGTGAGTTGTTGGCAGCACTGTCTCGTTTATAGATTCTTCATCCTCCTCTTCAGGCCGATCCTCTTGTGAATCCTGCTCCTCTTGCCTGCCCTCCTGCAACTCTGAGTGTGGATTTGCAATGTGAGACAGCACATTCACAGTATTGTGTAGCGTTTTATTGTTAGCTCTCTTTGTCTCATCTGGGTTCTGTACCTCTGGATTTCCCTTCAAACACAACGTTGACTCTGTCAGAGATGCGTGCTGTACAGACTGGAGCTGTTGTGATGATGAGGATTTAGATTTGTGCAAATGTAAAGTTGACTGCATCACACACTCGGGCAAACGGTGCAAACGTAACAGCAGAGATTTCTGAGCAGAGTCTGTTGGTGAAAGTGGAGAAGCAGGATGCAGGACAGGGGGGGACAGTTCTGATGGAGACTGTGTTGTGGGATGGGATGAATTTGAAACAGCATATTGTGTTAAAAGCTGGGATATTATCGGATGGGACTTTGAAGCACACTGATCCAAACACTGTCGAGACAGAGCAGACTGCAGCACAGAATCAGGCAGACGGTGTAAGTGTATTTGTAGCTGCCGCTGCAGCTTCGGCATTGGACTCCTGGACAGGTCGGTGTCTGGGAAAGTGTCTCTGGGCTCCAGCTCTTCCATGTTCTCCTGTTCCTGCGAAGGAGGGGACTGCCTAAGCCAACCAGCACCATACGTTCCAAAGATAAACTGATTCTAGTGACATGCAGAGACGGCGACCGGCAGCAGCCAAAGTGACAGGAAAGGAGAGAAGCGCTGTTTAAAAGTAATGTGTTAGCGAGGAAGAAAAGTAGGAAGGGGTGAAGAAAATGTAGCAAACGCATTCAACAGCAAGAGAAATGATCACAGAGGTGTTGTCTGGAGTAAATGTACAGCTCTGCTTCAAAGATAAGTAGATAATCAAAATAAGAAAATCAGTTTTATGTTTTGGACCAAAATGACCCCATCTCATGTGGTTTTCCTAAGTAAAGACCTTTTAGGTTGCAAAACAATAAAAGACATGTTCAAAAGGCCTCTCTTTTTACCTGTCTACCAGATGTGTTTCTTACATTGTTTTGACTTCCTCACAAAGACTTGATGCCAAACAGATACTGGAATTGTTTTAAGGTTTATATATAAAGCCATTTTTATTGATTAAAGACATATTAAGAGTATCCAAGTGATGTTTTTAAGCTTATCCTTTGGTTCACAAAGATTTAATGGTACCTCTGCTGTCATATTCTTTGTAATTGAAAAAGATGACATCTCTGGAGTCAACTCTCATATGGATCACTACCCCGTGAGAAACAGACTAGAGGTTGATCACCATGTACTGACTTGTTGGTACAACACAAAGACAGAAGAAGATATATTTTTCTTTTCTCTTGGTTTGCTAGAAAAAGGAAACTACTTTTCTTTAGCAATATGCTACCTGCTTTTGCCATACAGCGTTATAGTTTGTTTGTTTTTTGACAGAAATATTTTGCCTACCACAACTTTCCTCCATCTCCTTTGTGCACAAAAGCTCCACAGAGGAAAGAAGCAAACTGCCACAACACAGTATAGGACACATGCACACAAAGTATGTCTGAAAGATTAGCATATACATGCATGCAGGTCTTTATATGTGCCATTTTTAAAGATGAATGAGTGATGCATTCATGCAAACACTTTACTCAAAGACATTTGCCCTTTTCTCCTACACTCTAGTGAGTGAGCAGTGTGCACCTACAGCTAACAAAAACAGAAGCTCTCCATGAACTGGATGAACCATTAAAAGTAATTGTTAACCACATGTTGTTGTTCACATTTGTTTTTATGTAATCATCAAAGTATGGTGGCTTCCTCTATAGATGCTTTGGGACTAGGAGAAAGATAGAGGCATTGTAAATCATTGAGTGAAACACCGATGAGTGGACGGATGCTGTGACAAAGATGTTTTAGATTTTAAGATGTATCACTGAATGAGGTAACAAAACCAACTTGTACCAATTCAAAACCAACACACACAGATGGAGATAAACTCAAGACTTGAAGCAGCGTTTACACGTAAATAAGCGGACTTTGGCATTTAGAATAGTAGACGATACATGCAATGCAGTATCAGCAGTGAAGAGTCAGGGCCATGCTGAAGGAGCACTAACAATCTAGTCAGGAAGAAGTCAAGATCCTTGACAAGGTACGAAGAAGTCAAATGTTCATGCCAACTAAAAGAAGCAAAAGAGTCAGCCAGCAGAGCCAAACTTCATCTGAGGTATGAAAAGCGAAACATTTAAATTATTGGTGTTAGAAAGCTACGGTGGATTTGACTAATGATCGGTGGAAAATTAAACTGGAACTATCATCATAAGTTAAATTTCTTTAAAGTTATTCTATAAAACACATGATCACTGTGTTTTTCTTTAGATTGATGTTAAAAAATGTGAAGTAAGTGGTAGTGCATTTCATTGATGGATTGTTTGAAAGGATTTACGTCATGTCAGTGTAACGATAACAGACTTTAAACTCTACGGAGGGAATCAAAGTTTTTAGGCACATTTCTACACATTACTGTAAAGAAGGTCATACATATATTATTTTGTACACGTCGTTTTCATAAGGATTTTAAATTTAACTTTTGATAATCCTTGATTCAATTAAAAATGTGAAGAAAAAGGGATGACATAATGTCCAGTTCGCCTGATATTGGTGTTTGGTTCAAAGAAAGAAGTGCTTTATCGTATGATGAATGTGGTAAAGTATATGTCAGATGTGATACATGAAGAGGAAACCAAAGAGTCAGAGACAGAAGATTAGCCGAGGCTGAACGTGAAAGTTGATATTGAAACAGTCATTCAAACAAATTTTACATTTGAGAAGAAAATAAGTGATAAGCAGACCTGGGCCAAGTGGTTCTGGAAATGTTTTTGTTGTTTTTATAATTAAACTGTCACTTAAACTCAAAGTGGTTATTTTTTATAGTAATTCACCGATGTGGCTGTGTCGTTTTTAAATTGACAACATCTAGAAAACATTTTCCAAAGATAAATGACCCAGGTTTGATACAGAGGTATAATGAAGGCGAGGAGAGGTAATCTGCTGGATGTTTTACCTTGATAGCTCTGGGTCTGCCAGCGGCCCCTCTGGGGAAAGGCCGGCGATGCTTCACTGTCTCAGGTAGAAAGTTGTCAGGAAGTGATCCGCACTCTTTAGGGCCAAGATCTCGAAAGAGAAGAGGAAAGGATTTAAGACACAACTTCAAACAGCACTGCCATGACATATTACAACTACTGCTGTAAATCCAATGTTAGTTACGCTTTAGTTACCTTTGTTGCTAGCGGCAGTAACATCTGACTTGACTCTGGGTTTTTCTGCCTTTGTCTGCTTTTCCTCTTCCTCCTCTTCTTCAGATTCAGACTTCAGCAGGTTGCTGTATGAGCGGGGTTTGATGTTACGCAGGGACTGTTTTCTGACTCCAGGAGTCACTGAAGACGATCCCTCGCCCGCTCCTCCAGAGATCCAGTTTGCATTCTCACTGCTAGAATCATAGCCTGACGTTCGCCTCGCCTTGACTGAGAAAGAGGGGCCTTGTGATTCATTAAGCAATCTATGACAAACTGTTTGGGGTTTATATTACAGTTAACTTAAAGGATACCTAAAGAATTAAACATGAGCAGGAGCATCTCCTTATAAGAGACTTACGTTTCAGTGGTTTGATGAAGCGCTCCATCTTTGCTTTCTCAATCCGGTCACACTTTTTGTGTCTGAGGAAACAATAATCAAAAGTTTAATCAGATTATTAGTCCATGTTAAAGTACATGAGCAGACATCTATGAATGTGTTGATTGTCAACTTGTTTTCCTTATCTGGATTTGAATTGAAAGCATTAAAATATATAGTGTTGAATTTTGTTGACAGCATCACATCAATCAGGACTGTAGCTTTTTTAAATCAACTTACATGCAACACTGTCTCTTGGTGTTTGGCCCCCCGAACTTGGGTTTGTCAAGACAGTTGATACATTTGGCGCAGTCCTCCTCTATCAAGCAGCCCTCGCAGATACCACAGCGTCGGGAGCGGATTCCTCCGGGCATAAACCGATCTAGGATCTTCCTTTTCTTGAACCTGTGGCCGATTCCCCTTCCCCTTCCTCGCCCCCTCCTCCGGATGCTCTCCTGAGAGACAACCCACTGAGCCCTGCCCTGATCAGCGATGTCATCGTCATCATCTGCCACATCTGCAAGCGAGAGATGGAGAGGATGGGTAGAGAGCAACAACATTTATATACACATAAATTATTATTAAGTACCTGTGATGTTGGGCAGACAAATTTGAACTTACTATTCAGATTGAAGGAGGGCTCCTGTGATTGGAGAAGCTTATATGCTAATTTATTCTTAATCCGCTAACAAGCAAACCTGACTACTACAGCTACCAGTTACTACTGGCTGCCTGAGGAAATTGCTTTGTTCAGACTGCAGTCAAAACAGATTTGTTCTCAAACAAGGTTTTCAAACTGTCTGCAGCGTGATCATATCTGCTTTGTGTGTCCAGACACCTCTAACCTAGCGTCCTGGGTTTCTGTGGTAAGGACGTAGGCTTCAGTAACTATGAAAGAGAAATGAGAGTTCCATCATTTTGCATTTCAGAACTCCACCAAACCAGAAAAACATCAGTGATGAATGAAGCCTGTGTACTTTTCTCCAAATTTAATTTTGATCAGCCAGTGTGTCCAGAGTGGGGGAACATTTTTTTATAGAGAACATGTGGCTCTGAATCAGTTATGTAAATTAAAAGGCCCCTGTACAGGTTTTTTTTTTCCAGTCAAGACTTACTAAATAATCTGGAAACCAGTCTGAACAAAGCTAAAGAGTCACTCTAGAATAAAGTTAGGTGAATGCATGAACCAATCAGAGGTCTCAGACAAATACGCTGCTTCTTGAAATCCCTCCCCTTGACTTCTTGTTAATTAGAAAATAACAGGAAATACATTTGAAACTGTAATCCTTTGGGGGTCTTTGCAACCCCCAGTAGAAGTATTTTAATGCCAGCTGGCCCAAAGCAACTTCAGACAGAAACACATTACTGAGAGGTGGTGGCTTTGATAATCACAATGAAGAAGGTAGCTTGAATAATCTTGTGTAAGGATCAGTTTTTTTCTCCTACCGGCACTTAATGTGTTCATTTGTCAAGCGGCACTTCCTCACCTCATACTGAGTGATGCTCACTCGACCAGTGTTGGGTAAAGCTTTCCAACAGCGGTGGCTAATCTGTGTGTGACAAAAGATATTTTTGCTGGCAAGTATTTTTATTACAACTACATTGAGCTAATAAGAGCAGTTTTTCTAATAAATAGATATTTTTTGTGCTCAGCACGATTATGTTTGGTAAAAAATTCTCATATATTTTACGCTGCGTTTCTTACTGCTGCAGTGGCATCACCATGGCAGCTTTTAAGAAAGGTTTAGCTGGTGAACGTTTTCATTATAATAAACTAGCAGAGTAGTTTTGCCAATAAAGAAATGGCAGAATATAATTTAGCTCTGGACAATGCCAATGAAGTTGGAACAGATGAATGAGATTATAAAAAAAACCTACCTGGAAGATGGTAATGTTATCAAGTCGTTTACTTTTTTACGGCCAATCTGTGAATCAATGATGTGTTGATCCTGACTACTAGAAGGATGGAAGTAAGTCCAACTACACAGAGGCAACGGTTGATGCTGCAGTATTAATGTGAACTACCTTACTTGGTTAAAATTCAGCAACTTCAATCTTAGGGCGCACTCACACAAGGCAATCTGTACTGGGCCCAAGCACACTTCACCCCTTAAGTCCAGTTCGTTTGACTAGTGTGAGTGCTCTTATCCGTGCTCAAGCACGGTACACTTCCTTGGCCCTAGCATGCTTGGGGAGGGATGTGCTTCGGCACAGTATTGTTCATGCACGAACACAAGCACAGGTACACAACGCGGACAGCTTTCATTATCGAGAAATCCCGGAGTGTTAAGGCTGTATCTGACTAAAATGATTCAAAATGAGCCACAAAGTCAGTAAAGTAGCTGTCATGTTCTCTGTGTTGTTCTCCGATGTGCCTACGCGGACTCGACCCTGTAGGCACACTGCAAATACTACAGCCGACGGCCAACCACCACGTACTCTCTGTGCATGAGTGAGAGGAAACAACTCTCAGTTGTTATGATACGAGAAGAACATTTTCACACCGCTGTCGCGCACCAGTCGTATTATAGGTAGCCTACTAATCGTGAATAATGTCTGATAAAAAGTTGAAAATGGCACTGGCGTTGTTAGCCTTTGGTCTTTTAGTGGAAAAAGAAAAGAAGAGGCGGAGGCGACAAATAAGGAGAAACCACACTAATGGGTGAAAGCATGGATACAACAGCGGCATGCTCAAGGGGCTCTCCTGAACCTGTGTCGAGAGCTGGAGATAAATGAAACCTCCGAACAGCCAATCAGAGAGATTCCTCTCAACACGTTGAATCGGCCAAAAAATGCCGACGTGTGGCGACGGACCGCAAAAACTAGGGCGACGACAATTCACCGACGGTCCAACAAGGACCAACGGCCGACGATCCCCGTGGTGTGTCAGGGCCTTTATATGTTTGTTTCTATTTGTTTGAGTGTTTCTGGACATCCGTCGTTTACATATGCATATTGGCTTTGAGCTGGACATTTTACAATAAGGTGTTTGTGTGGGGTTTTTTTATGAGAAGGAAACATCGACTTTGACGTCGCTTAGGAATACAAAAGTATTTCCAAGGGGTGTAACAGATCACACACTGCGCGGTTCAGATCAAATCACAGATTCTGTGACACAGAACGGACCATTGTTCGGATCTTCAACACAAAAAGAAAAAAAAAAGATTGTTTATATTTATATTATATTTTATAAACACGTGGACTGGAGAGTTGTAGTGTTTCTGCACTATTTCAGCCCTGCAATATTTTTTAATTCAAGTATTCTGAGTGGCTAATATATAATTTAGTGTGGCATTATTTTGGTTTGTTTCTGCACGTGTACGAATGGCAGTGTTTCCCCTACCATCATATTAGGAGGGCGGCCCGCCTCCCCAACAGCCCCCGCCCCTCCCCCCCTTGAAGGTCAAGTCTTTTTTTGGGGGGGGGGGGCTTTTGTGCCTTTATTGTAGAGATAGGATAGTGGATAGAGTTGGAAATCAGGGAAAGAGAGTGGGGAATGGCGTGCAGGAAAGGAGCCACAGGTCAGATTCGAACCCAGGCCGCCCGCTTGGAGAACTACAGCCTCCATACATGGGGCGCACACACTAACCACTGCGCCCCAAGTTAATTTTGTTTAATTTAATTTTCTATATAGCGCCAGATCACAACTGAAGTCATTTAAGGATACCTTTCCGATAGAACAGGACAGCTGTCATTAAAACACCAAGATTCCTTTAAGAGTTTGTGTCGGTGTCCGTCTATATCAAATCAAATCAAATCAAATCAAAATAAATCAAATCAAATCAAATAAAAGACCCACGGCAGACATCTCTCTCTTTTTCTCTTTCTCTCTGGTCACCTGGGGAGTGTTTTAGGGGTGCAGAGTGAGGGAGATTGATCACTTAGTTCATTGGTCTTAAATGCTGATCATAAGAGTGGAAAATGTGCCTAGACGGCGCGCCTAGCATAACATGCTGCATCGCTAGAACCCTCAGTTCTAGTGTTGCCAAAACCCACCCTACTCTGTTTCTGATTGGCTAGTAACGTTGGTTAGGTTGAGTGTGAGAGCTGAGATACTCGCATACCATTGGTAGGTGAACTCAATTGACTCGAACTTCATCAAGCTATCCACAACACATTTCCACATGCATTTATGTTCATTTTTTCCCCTCACAGCCTCACGCTGGAGATCCAGCATGGTGCCGGAGTACTTTAAGCCCAGACAGAGAGATTCTGCAACAGCCATCATGACTACTCCATATTTTTTCAGGACCAAACAGCGCAGTAATATTGCTGTCCTGGTGTGTGATTTCAACGAGTGTTAATGGGTTGCAGAGGCAAAAGAGGTGTGACGTGAAAACCAACAACTTGAGATTGTTGTTCTATGCTGCCGGCTCCCCCATTCACACGTCGCTGTTATGGAAAACCATTGCACATAAACTAGGCAATGTAAAATGACCTGTAGGTCTCTGCCTTCTGTGGTCAAGACAAAGAAAAACTACATTCTACTTATAAATAAACACACACAGATGCTCTGTACCTTCTGTTGCAGGAGAAAAGGTGATGCCCTCTCTCTCGTGTAGTGGCAGGGCACTAAGTCTGGGAATATCATCAGGCACCATTGCACGGGGCTGCCCCAAAGCCACAGCTGCTGCACGACAGACATGTTTGATCCTTGGACCACCAAGTGGCTGCTCCTGCACACAAACAGAACCAAATTCCGTGAGGTTTAAAACAATTATACAGTTGAAAACAGCTATAGAAACTATGAAAAAAAATGAGTTCTGATCTTACTTTCTTATGATGACAAAAAGATAAAAAAAAGTGCTATTGCAGTGTTGCATCTACCTTTTATGTCATTATGTCATTTTAACATTTCAAACAGATCCCAAAAATAATAAAGACTTCTTGTGTTTCAGTCTCCTGGTTTGTTCATAGAAACTGATATTGGGGTTGGATGCCTTATGTTAAAAAAGAAAAATAGTTTTTCCTTTATGTTGGACAGACAATTACACTGTGTACCTTTTCCCACGAGCTCAGCAGACACAAACAAAGGCACTAGGATTTTTGTGGGAATTCTCTAGGAAAGAAAAAAACTCAAATACTTATTTTGACATGAAATGTTGATTACCTGAGGACTATTATCTTTGGGAGATATGCCAACTCGTCTCCTCCTCCTCCTTCTTCTTCCACTCACTGGTACCAGTGTTTCTTTGGGGTCCAACTATTGGTCCAGAAAATGAAAGAAAATAAAAGTTTGAAGTTAGAGATGTTAATACAACTTTCCGAATTAACCAAAGTAGCCATTTGCTTCTGATTCAAGTTCAGAATAATATAATAATCATACTTTTCATTGAAGTTCTGCCATTTTTTTAGCACCAAGAATCTTTCTACGTCTGCAGATTTAACCTCAGCGTCTTACCTGCGACAACTTAAGCTGCTTCTGCTGATCAATCTTGATGAGCTGGACTTTTGCTTTCTTCAGCAGGTGGAGCATCGTCTTATTAGCTCCACTGAGACCGATCCGATGGCTGAGTCCGCTAACTTCCAACACTTCATGACTGTCCCCTGTTTCACTTCTTGCCTCACCTGCACCAAAAAAGCAAAAATAAACAAAGTCTTATATACAGCCCCCCACAAATGTAGACGTATCTGCCAAATGTAGACGTACCCAACCAAGTTTAACTTGAACATAATATTTTAGTCTAATTAAGATTAAAAAAACATCTCATTGATAATCCAGGAGAGATGTTGTAAAAGATTAAACACTTATATCAAAGAAAATCCTTACAACTGTTGTTGCCTTTGTCTCCTAATGGCATATGTGAAGATGCTGTCACGTCCTTGTTCACCACAATGGCGAGTCTCCTCACAACACCAGGAGAGTCCATCTCCTCCACCATGACCTTGGACCTCCGCCTCTTCCTGACATTAGAGGTCGAACCCTCTGCAGGTTGTGCGTCATCTCCCTGAGGGATTGGCTGGCTCTTCTTTTTCTCAGCAAGTTTCAAGGTGAGTTTCTTGAGGTTCTTGTAGATCTCGAGGTGGCTTGTGCCTGGGCTTGGCTTTGATGGGAACTTTGTCACATCAGATGGACTCTCGACCTCAGACTCGGAATCACTGTCTGACAGCAGCAAGCTGTCATCATAGGTCGACTCCTGACATGATGGACTTGGTCTTCCGTCCTCTTTCTGTTGACTTTTCAGCCATGTTGACAGAGAACCTTTTGGAAATGGAATCATTTCTTCGTCCAAGAACCTCTTTGGAGCTTTTATAACACGTGAAGATCGTCCACTTGTTACCGTGGTAGAGGAGTTGTTTGAGCTCTGCTGGACTTGTTCAGAAAATAAGCTTGTCTCACCATGTGATGGAGTAGTACTCGGACCATGTAGCTGCCTGTCAGGGGTCTCTGTGCCTGGAATGGGCTCTGCTACGTAGGTGTAAAAAACGCGTTTAGTGCGATTACTACCTATTTTGGGGCGTTTAATGAGTGGACATTCTTTCAACTGCTTTCGCCTATGTCCAAATAAAGATCTGCGTGATCTTTTGTGTGTTTTTTTTGATGGGGAATCTGCATCTTTACATTCCAGGGGCATCGCCGCCTCATCCCCACTCTGTGCACCTGCCTCAGCTCCAGCCTTAGGCGAGGCACCCATTCCCTTAGCCGTCCTCTTACGCTGCCGTTTGGGAAAAGACAGAGCAACTGCTTGAGATGTGCGTCTAGCGTGCCCCATTGGAAAGCCCCTCCTGCGGTTTACGGCTCTCCGTAACTGTGATTGGTCCGTGCCGGAGTCCTCTGACACCTCGCCTCTTTCTTTGACCTTAGAAGCTTTATCGGGGCCAATGACTGCTGTCCGAGTGCTAATCAGCTCAACTGCTGCGGTAGCAGTTTGGTTTTTCAAGCTGCGGGAGTCTGCTGATTTTCTTGCTTTCCTGACAAATTCAGCTGACTTTGTGCTGCTAAGTCTACCTGAAGCCTGCTCTTTTGCAGTGAGATCTACCCGCTTGCCTCGCAGTTTATTGACCACTTTTTGTATTTCAATGTCTTTCACTGGACTCTCTTTGACATCCTGGCCCTCTTTATGGACATTAGGTACAATTTTTCCAATCAGAGCAGGTTTTGGGGTCCTGGGCATAATTTTTCCAATGAGAGGCTTTGCTCCAGGAGAGCAATCTGAAGCTCCAGGAGGCGAAGACAGAGGAACAGTGCCAGAAGATTTCTGTGGACGAACTGTTGAGGTCCCAAATCCAGTGAAATCCTCCTCCTGAGGACAAATACAGACAAAAACAACCGTTAGCTTGGTGTTAATGCAGTATCTGGACATGTATTCATAAAGATGGTGATGCTTTCAAAAAAACCTGCAAAAAAAACAAAACATACCCTAGACATATCGTTGCACCAAGAAATAGCTTAAAGCTTAACTGGCCGTTCAAAAAAATGATGTTTGCTAGCCAAAATAAAAAAGTACTTCTGAAGATGATAAAGAAGAAGTCAGTATCAGTTGCCAGTTTGCCATGGGCTACAAATATGAAAAACTGTCATTTAATTATTTTCCTTTGGCTTCCATCAGTGCCAACTGTTTAAGACGCTTTTAATTAAGGAAGAAAAGAAAAAAAGATAAATGTTTGCGTAAGTCTTGGATATACAACCAGCAAGTGACCTGCTAGATTTCTATTAGAAAGATCTGCAAAGACCAAGACTCAGCTGCCACAGAATTGTTTGTTAAGTCATGAAAAGAGGGAGGGATTTTTTCCTGATTAAAAAAACATTTTCATAATTTTTTTCTGTCTTTTTTTTTTATCAAATGAAACTTAAGCTTTGAAGAGTTTTGTCTAGACAGTAATAAAACATTGAAAATAACTTGCGTCACATTTTCATTCTAAGTTTGATGTATAACCGCATGCTGTCCTAAATACTCAAATTAAAAAGGTGAGTGAAAATGACTGAGGGAGGGGATTTCTACTCACCACTTTTAAAGTTTGTGTTGAGATCTGTAATTAAACAACTAACTACCTATTTTTAATAAGTACTGTGATTAAATCAACAACAGTGATGGAGCTTTTCAGGTGCGTAGGTTACCATGTCTGTGTTTGTATTTTCAGGATTTCCATCTTCTTGCTATCATAATGCATGTTGAGAAACAGCTTAAGTAGTGCAGTTGATCTTAAATTTACGATGTCCCAATTTAGATTTCTTTGAATTGATCTGATTGAGATTTTCATTTTGACAGTCAAAATGAAAAGCAGTATTGATGATTCTCTCATTATTTCTTTCCTTATCAAACCCTGCCCTTATAGCTGCCAATGTCTGTGTTCTGCTTTACGTCACGATAATGGTTTTAAATATGTTTCTTGATTTTACAACCGAAGGACCTCTACCGTTGTGGCATATTGGTGGTCATTTTTATATCATGAACTGTCCCTGAGAAAAAAAAGAATAACAAAGCACTGTACCAAATATGAAATACTTTCATTAATGATAAAGGAAATAGTCAAAATGTCAATCAATTATAAGACAAACCTTACACTAGATTTTACCTGAGCCCCTTCGGACAAGGGGGAACTTAAGATTCACTGACCCGGAAAATCAGGGCCAATAACAATGTTTAATATAACAATTTAGCTGATTGCTGATTCCAATACCATTGTGTTTATTTTTAGAATTCTTCACTTGAACATGTACACATTAAATGTTGCTGATCTTAGACTCCCACACAGCTGACATTTTCTTTCACGTTCGACCATGAAGATAAATCAGCGTTTTTACAACTGATGACTTCGTCTACCCAACAAAAAACATTCTGTGAATTAACAGTTAAGATACATTCGCTTGCCAGCATTAAATTGATGCAAAAAACAAATAAGCTATTGACATCAGTGTATACCACGTTATTTGCTGATCAGATGATATTTGTCAACAAGGCGGTTATCGGTAGATACCGATGTTCAACTGATACAACCATACATCCCTTGGTGGAACTCAAACATCTACTTTCTTTTTTCAACTCCCATTCATTTCTGAGTCCATAGATTATCAGGTACTGTCCCTGCTGCTGCAGTAACAGTCAAAGCATCCACACTGCTCTCCACTCTTACTCCAGAGTTGCATCAGTATGCTGCTGAGGCAACAAACAAGCAGATTTTGGTTTCAACAATTAAAAAAAAACACAATTCACCAGGCTCAGTACCTATTCACCATATCTACACATGACTGGTGAGATACAGTACACTGAATGATATATGCAATAATTTCTATGTTGTAAATTAGAGGAGCACTTAAGCTAAACTGGCATTGTTTTGTAGGCTTCATGTACCCTAAAAGAGTGACTGAAAATAATTCATACTCCATTTCTAGATAAGTTTTCAGACACTTTGAAGCACAGCATGCCTCCAGCAACCTCTCATTCAAAAACCTGTCAAGCTGCAGATGCAAAAATGTCCCACTAAAGCAGAACAAAAGCTTACCTCATCTTTAATAACTCACATCCATCTTCATATGCAAAAGTAACGGCTCCAAATATTCATCAACATGAGAGTCCATTCAGAAGCACTTAAGGGCACATGAGTGTGAGATGCAGTGATGCACTGAGTGACGTGTGGTACTCCAGTTGAGCAGCACCCACAAGCTTAAGCCATGTGATTCTGTTACAGTCCACTCAAAAGGGATTGCATCAGTGAATTTCGACTGATGTCAGACACTAAAGCCCCTGCTCGGAAGATTAAATAATATGATGAGATCCGATTTGGCATTATATCGTTATCAGCATCCTGTTTGACATGGGTTTAAAGGAGACCAACTTGGTAGTCAATGATATCTAACACACTAGTTTCTATACTGTGCTGCAGATTCAAGTCCTTGCTATGCTTCGCATGCCTCTTGTGAGATGTAGTCTCGATGATCTAGAAAAACTTTATAATTAAGTGAAAAATAATAAAGCGGGCCTTATCAACTGACCTTAAATAACAATAACATATATGACTTCTGCGCCGACGCGAGTGGCCGCATATCCAGTAGCTCCGTCCCTGTCGTATTTGTTTTTAGTTTTTTTAGTATTTTATTGGTTGTTTTATGCCAACTTTAACTTTGTAGTACACTTTACGGTGTAGAAATTTTTATCTTGAATTTCCCTCGGGATCAATAAAGTATCTATCTATCTATCTATCTATCTATCTATCTATCTATCTATCTATTTTACATTTGTTATAACTGAAAATATTGTGATTATATATTAAACATTTTCCAAGATAATATAGTTTACACTAAAATACTTCTGATTTCTTCCTAAGTCTCTTCAGGTTTTTACATTGGAGAGGAAGACTTAAATAGCTAAAGTGAGAGTTCAACACAGCCAGCTGACAGTCAAGGCTTTAAAACGAACTACTCAATGGTAACTGCATTAAAATCATTAATAAAAAAACAAATACAGTGTTTTTGTTCATCGATACAGTCTCACAAAAATTAAACAATAATCTAAACACTAAATGTTTCCACTATCAGGCTACATTTATGGGCTTTTGTAAAAGTTAAACAACAATTACAGGAATTAAAGACTGCATCAATCCACTTCACTTTGATCATGAGTTCTCTCAAACACTGTATGTCTAACATAACAACACTTAATTACAAGCAGACCACTAATATAAAGCCTGGTGATCTGTTTTTTAAACTATGCTGCTGTTCTAAAAACAATTGTAAAAAGGTAGGAAAACCTTTTTGAAAATTAGAGTTATGCGTAATGGTGGAGGTGAATATTTGTAAACATAGACGGTACTGAAGTGTGTTTTAAGAAAAGCTAGATACTGGAAGAGTTGATGAGTGGATGGTCCAGTTACTGCATCTTTTTTTGTAACGTTGATGTTTCTCTTCCTTTTGCATCCCACGTTATTCTGACGTTCAAAACACCGAGCAGTCAGCTGACCGCTCCAACGTGGAGAGAGTCAACCCCAGGTAAAGTCACAGCGACGTTTGAACAACGACAAGATTGATAGCCTGTATGTGTTAGCTCCGTGTCAGGAATTAAACTCAACAAAACATGTCGAGTTGGGGATAAAAACAAAGAAATTTCCCGGTTTGTACAACAAACACCCGTTCACGATTGTTATCGTACCGCCAAAGTTTCCGCTCTTCCGCTGCAAACAAACACAGCTGTGCGGACACTGATCTCTTTAAATGTAATGCTGTTTCAACTTACAGCACTGACTGATGTTGAAATTCTAAATCAGGTTATCAACTATTAATATCTGAAGAGGCGGCAGACTGGAAACATTCGCCCACCAACCAATCTTAAACATAGCCTGCAGGAACACGACTAGCTACAATGGTTCAGTGTTTGCTGGCTAAGTTACCCCTAACTAGCTTTACATTAGCTTAAATATTTTTAGTAAGTAATACACAAATAGTTTTTAATGTTGCTCTTTGAAATGAAATGCATCCAAGTGCTCCATATAGCGAAACGTAACCCGTGTAGCTGACATGCTATAGTTAGCTTATTCACCTCTTCACTGTTGCTGGAGTCGAACCCCGCATCTCTCTGCCGGCTGTGCTTCTCCGCCACCCCGAGCAGGCGCAGCAGGGACGGGTCCTCGCTCAACGCTAGACCGATGTTAACGGGCCTCGGCCCTCCGTCAGCCAGCTCCCCATCGTCCGAGCCTAGCCTTCCGCGTCTGGTACGTTTCTCCGACCGCAGCCTGCTTCGAGCCGAGCATGGTCGACCAGGGAAACGAGCCTTGGCCGGAGCTAGTGTGCTCAAGCCCGCGACGGTAGCGGGAGGTGATAATCCGCCTCCCGATGCCGCCATTATTTACTACAACAACACGGACGGCGCGCTGGCAGAGGCTGACAGCAGCGATATGAGGAGCAAGATGGACTGCGCAGAGGCAAAGGCGCGAGATAGAGTGGAAACACAGATGCATCATGGGAAAACGAACTTCGTCGACACTTGACGCTCTCCGATCCGAAACACTGCACGACTTCGTCTGCGTACAATATATCTTTCCCCTATCAAGTTGTTTTTACAATTCTTGTTCATGAAATAAAATGTATAAATATAATTTTGGTAGTATCCGCGTTTTAGAACTATTCAGATCACCTACTTTGGTAAACGTTGCAGTACCTTATAATGTAAACAATTAATATTAAAAGTTTTGTATATAAATATTATGTTGCTTAATATATTAAACTCATTCAAACTGCATTTTGAAGTAGTTTTTAAAAACCATAATAATGTAACGTAATTTCTGAGAGGATAAATGTTAGGTAAATCTCAACATTCAAGTATAAGAAATAACATGCATGCAAGGAGTAAAACCTAAAATATAAACTAGTGTACTTACCCCAAAACTAAAATGTAACGATACACTATAGAATATAATCAAGATGCACATTTTATTTAGAACTATTACTATGCCTCACTCCAAGTAGTATAAATGTATTCACCTATAGCAGCAGGTGTCCTAAAAGTAGGATACTACCGTACTTATACTACAAATATGCAGATTTAAACTGTCTATTTCTGTTGATAGTCATTCATAATGGTCAAAATCATGATTTTAGATCATTTGTATAACAACTTTCTGAAAAAGGTCTCAAACAAATAACAATGTTTTTATCTTTAAAATTACTAATAGGAGAAAAATAGTCTCTACCCTAACCCACGACTGAGGTGAATGTAAATAAGACTAAACTAATTTGGTGTTTTTCTATCTTAGTTGACAAATCCCTTTACATTTTGCCCATCATCAATAAAAACACACAACACAAAAACATTTTGTTCAAGGCAGCAACAATTTAATGGTTGAAAGAGTAAACTATGACCCCGAGAATACATCATTAGTCATGAAGGCATAGCATTGTATACAGGGGCCCATTCAGGAGATTTTGGATTGGATATAGTATGTTCCGGACTTACATTCCCATTACATTTGTAACCTTTATGACTTCCCTAAAAATAAAAAGCATCATTAAATACAAAATATTCCCACAATTGAGTGGGAATGAATCAGATACTCTTTAATTGATATAAATATTTCCAGTACAATAACTGCAATATTAACACCAAAGGGCCCTTTAAACGTGAGCTCAAGATGTTAATTATTCATATTTATGCACTGATTGGTACAGTTGTATTCACAAGTGTAGGATGTATTTATAATAGCAATTGAAAAATGTCAGTCCAGAAGCAACTTCCATAATTCAATTGGGTTGCATAACATCCCTTCAAATACTCATCCTAAACTATTCACATATCTACCTACACAAAGGAGAAATAGGAAGAAATACTCTTACAAGTATTTAACTGAATGGTGTAGGATGAAGCTGCAGTCTTTTCCCTGTACATTATCTTTTTTCTGCTACCTCCTCTCCATCATTGTGGGTGTTCTGGTGGATCTGCAGATCACCCTCTGTTGTAAAGCTCTTTACACAGGTGGGGCAGGTGTATTCAGAACAATGAGACTGAGAAATGTGAGCTTTGAGCTGCTCTGGTTGAGCGTAGCTTTCATCACACTCTGTGCATCTGTGAGGCTTGAGAGAGGTCGGCCCATGTTCCCCTCTCTTGTGTGCCCGCAGTGCTGTAACAGAAGGGAAAAGGAGATCACAGTTTGCCTCAGGACAGGGAATTTTTAGCTGCGTTTGTGGCTCATTAGATGGGCATCCCTCCGTTGTAGAGTCATTGTATCCTTCCCCTGATCCCTCTTCTGTTTTGAACTTCTTGTCGTCAATCGTCCCTCCTTGAGCTGCGTTCTTCGGTTTACGGCCTCGTTTTTTGCTTTGGGGCTTAACGTCACAGTTAACACTATTAGCAAATGTCTCCTGGTGATGCAGGAGTTCTTTTTCTGTCTGAAAAGCACAAAAACATTTACAGCACTGGTAGGTGCTGACATCATCAGCAATTAACGAGCCCTTGGGATGCTCTGCAATGCGATGGTAGCGCAGACGTGAAGTACTCTGGAACAGGGCGCCACAATCCCTGCAGGGAAACTTTCGCCCTATGCAATCATGTCTTCTGTGTTTGTTCACCTGCAAGATATTAAACAAACAGCATAGACATTTTAACAGTTATTTATAATCTTCAATACACAAACGAGGCTAACATGTAACCTGCTGCGTCCTCACCTCAGTGTAGGTTAAAAAAGTTTTCTTGCAGTAGGTACAGCAGAAAGGCTTCTCCTCTGTGCTGTGGCTGACCTGGTGCTGACTGAGCATCTCAGAAGACTGGAAGCTTTTGTCACACTGGTAGCAAGTGAAGACTGTGTCAGTCTGCAAAATGATGAGCAAAAAACTACTTTAAAATATGAAAGCCACACCCAATGCTTTATTCAATGATTCTTAGAAAAGATGGCAAGTGATTACAACATTTAATTTAACTCACAGGGGGACATTTCCAAACAAAACTATGTCTAAATTTCCATTGAAAATGATTAAATGTACAAAAAGACTTCAATATTCAGAAAGTCTACATAAAAGTATAACTGATATAACAGCCCAGCCAACATTGCAAGCTAATGCTGATACACGATACATGTACAAATATCAGCAGCAGAACAGAAGAAAATAAAAACACAGAATAACCTCTGATGTGCTAGAGGTGAAAAACTGTCTCTCTCCCCCCCAAAATAAAAAATAATAAACATACCATGGTAACAATTCATTCTTAAACAAATTAAAAATACAATTACAAGAAATGTTGTAATCAATGACAAATCTTGGCTGATTCATATTGTAATATTTTATTATTCTTAAATATTGATATGCCTGAAAAATCCCTTATAGGCCAGACTCTAGTCCTTTTCACCCCCATTCATACTGCAAGTGCAGTCAAGAAATAATCAATAGAGATGTATCAGCAATTGATAAACCGAAGATCTAATAAAATATGTTTGTTAGCAAATGCAACCAACTTTAGGAATTCCAAAATCTCATATTTGTAATGTGTTGTTTTTGTTGACGTATCCCGATGGGGAGCATACTAATAATTTGATTAAGAAAATGATCGATTTCAGCACCTGAACTACCCGCTCTTACAAGAATATCTGCGCTTGTATCACTTCTAGGAACCTGACCTTGCATTTGTATCTTGTTTACCTGCTGCAGCTGTTGCTTGTACAGCTCCCGGTGACTCTTCCGCATGTGTCTGTCCTTGGCTTTAGCGTTACAGAATGTGATGAAGCACTGGAAACACTGCAGACTCTCATGCTGGTCTGCATCACCATAAGACACCATGGGTTTAGGAGATGAGTTAATATGACACTTAAAGGTAGATTTACAACATAGCAAAGAATATAATGTTTCAAAAACAAATGTTGGCTTACAAGACTGCAAAGGACCGACAAGAGTCTCCGCTTTCTTCTCCTTTGAGGTCGGTTTCACTTCGCTTCCAACGACGACATGCTCTATCTTATACATTTCAATGCTGGTGCTTTCAAACACTACCACAAGGAGCTGCCACGCTGCTGGAGTTTATACAAACACTTGAAAGCATCAATGTTATGTTAAGGTGTCTGCAATAACATAGTTACTACACAGATTGAGGGTTAGCTTCAAGCGTAGCCTACTAGCGTCACGTTACGAAGCAATGGGACATTTTAAATGAATAATCAAACATTTGACAGGGGCTCAGTGAAAACACTACGCATTTTCTTAAATCATTCCCATACATTTTTTTAATTGATCAAACAAGTAGTTGATTAGGAAAAGCAGCAATTTCGGGCAAAGCTAGTTGACATAAGGATGGAGAACGCAGACCCTGCCCCACATGCACATCTATAATTACAAGCTCGACGGTTATACACATACATTTTAGCAATATTTAAAAAGGCGTCGCATTTTGCTTGCCTTTTGGTCAACCCTTCGTGCGTTTGAACTGCGTATGTTGGTGGAATTAAAATAATTTTCAACTAAACTCATTGTAAACAATTCAAAAGGGTTTCCATTTCCTACCGTTCGAAGCGTCCACCGAAATGAAGCTGGGTCCACTAGCGTACCCACGTCACGTGACAAGGGAAAAGCTCCTGATATCGCGAGATATTGTGAGTTCATAAAGCAATTCACACTGCATGACAATTTTAATCAACAATATACATTAAACAAAGTGACTATACAGATCAAATTTTCAAAACGTGAAACCATTGTTTAAATCTTTAATAACGTGTCAGAAATGAACAATGTCTTTTTAGACTGTAGGTTAACTCTTTATTTATTTCCTGTTAAGCTTTCTGCCAATCAATGTTCAACAGTTATTTTTCATTAATTTACTCATGATTTTCTTTAATCAGTCAGTCACTGTTTGGTCCTTGAATTCACAGTAAAGATCTGAAAGCCTCCTTTCACGTTTGTGACCTCACAAATGGTGTTATATTGGGTATTTAACCATAGGCATAAAAAGAGTCGACGTTTTAACGACGATCGATATTTTACTCTTAATGACATCTTATCACAATAGACAATTTCTACTTCATAGAGAACTTGCTATTGAACTTTAAGCTGTTCCATCAGGTATAAAAATATTTCTACTATCAGCAGCAAGATATATTACACATTAAAATACTCTACATGAATTATGTCTGGGGAATTCAGATCCTTTTTTAGCATATAATAAACAATAGCAAAGTATAAGGAAAACAATTCAGTGGAGACCTGCATCTATATTTGTTTGATGAGATTTGACAAAAAAAAATTTAAGTTAAAAAGTACACAAGATTTTTTTTCAAAAACAAACCTCAAAAATCTTGTTTCAGATTCATAGAACTTTATTTGTAATAGGACAAGGCAAACATCAATGGCAATCTTGATGAAGAGGTTTTGTGACGGCACATTATGACTTTAAATAATTTGTCAGTGACAAAAGTAAAAGGTTAAGGACAAATGAGGCAGAAGAACGAGTTCAAGGTATCATAGGAGCTGTTTAAGCCCTGGCTTGCTGCTGCTGCTGGTATTGAGTGATTCTGCTCTCCATCACAGGCCTGAAGTGCCGGATCAATCCCTGGGATAAGAGAAAGATAGTACATCAATTTATCTTGAATGCAGACAAACTAACAAAGACTCTACTAAAATCCCAGTGGGAGAACTCGTATTTATAGGTTTCATATTTTTGTTAACAATTACTAAACTCCAGAAATTATTTTCATAGCTACACATGGCTAACTAACGCAATCCAAAACAATTAATCAACCCCTCATTAAGTTTTTTTAATCTTCCGGTGAGGTGTGGATCCAATCCTACATTGTGTTGGCTGAATAATATCTTACAGTTCTCTTTTAAGCCTTTGAATTATCCTGTTTTTGAAAATGCATTTTTACAGAGCATGTGTTTACCTGCACTGGCCATGCCGCACCGTCTCCCAGGGCACAGATAGTATGACCCTCAATCTGCTTACTGATTTCCCAAATCATATCGATCTCTGCCGTCCGAGCATCACCGCGCACAAAACGCCACATCATGTTATTCATCCAGTCCACTCCTGCAGAGACAGATAACAGGGAAAATAGTATTTACACGTTTGTAAGGAGGTAGAGAACTGATGTGTGTAGTGGTGTGACTTACCCTCTCTGCAGGGAGTACACTGACCACAGCTCTCATGTTTGTAAAACTCAATCAGGCGGGCGATTGCTCTGATGATGTCAGTCTGAAAAAGCAATGCATTTATCAATGTAACACATGTTTTTGTATTCCTCAGTGAGTATTGACTGATGCTGCAGGGTAGACAAACGTACAGATTTGTCCATGACGATAAGAGCAGCCGTGCCCAGACCGGTCTGAGCCTGGATGAGGCCGTCGAAGTCCATCAGCACGTCCTCACACACATTCTTGGGAATGAGGGGTGTTGAGGAGCCGCCAGGGATTACAGCCAGCAGGTTATCCCACCCACCGCGCACTCCACCTACCAAACAGATGTTTGTTTCAATTAAGTAAAATGAAGTAAAAACTGCATTGACTTAGGTTGTGCTTATGTTAAGCTGACTTAATCTTTAAACTCCCTGACCTTCTTGGCAGATAAACACATGCAGACAAACAACTGAAGCATTAAGGTTTTCCCTTTCTGTCAGTTTCACTTCACATAAAATAATTTAAAGGGAAAATTATTTACATCGCAAGCATTTTTGAAAAAATGCTGTCTCAGTTACTATGTCTCTTATTTTGTGCGTATATCTTCCGCGTATCTGTACCTGCGTGCCTCTCAATGAGGTCTTTCAGAGGAACAGACATCTCCTCCTCTACAGTGCAGGGGTGGTTAACATGGCCGGAGATGTTGAAGAGTTTTGTGCCAGAGTTTCTCTCTCTGCCGAAGCCCAGAAACCACGTGCCTCCACGACGACAGATTGTGGGAGCAACAGATACTGTCTCCACATTTGCAACAGTTGTTGGGCAACCAAAGACACCTTTATGATTGAAGCAAAAGGAAGGTTGATATTTCAGAAATGCTTTTATTTTACAATAACGAAAGTGTCCAGCATTAGTAACCAACGTTTAGATAAATCAAATAACACATTTTTTTCCATATATATGATATATCAGTTATACTTGTATGTTTTTCTTCCACACTTTGGTCACTAGAACTCACCCACGTCAGCAGGAAAAGGGGGCTTCAGGCGGGGTTTCCCTTGCTTGCCCTCTAGTGACTCAATAAGAGCGGTCTCCTCCCCACAGATGTACGCTCCAGCTCCTCGCATCACAAACACGTCAAAGTCATAACCAGAGCCACAGGAGTTCTTTCCAATGAGCCCAGCAGCATAGGCTTCATTAATAGCAACCTAGAAAAGCATATTGAAAATACAGCACTTTAAACATTTCAAAGCATAATAAAACCATCTATGAGACAACACAGATATTGTCATGATGTTAAAAGGTTATTTACGTAATGTGTAGATATTTATATTACTTAAGGAATAATGTCAGACCCACTACATTAAATAGAGCTCATTAAAAAGCTATTTTTGAGGGTTTGAGAATAATTCTGCAGGAAAACTGGTCTTAATTTTGTATTGGCTGCGCTCATCAGTTTTCTTTTTGGTCTTGTACTTCTGCATTTGTCAGTCCGTTGGTTTGTTCTGTTCAAATGTAACTACTGATTTAGGAGCTGAATATTTTAAATAAAAAAACTGTTAAAAAAACGGAATAGGTTACATGTTTTAAGCTACTTGAATCTTTTTCTATAAACTGATTTCAAACATTACTGAAAAGTGCACAAGTGTTTGTACTCTGTGGATTTTCAGTTGACAATGGAAGGTTTCACTCTGTCCAGGTTTACCTGCAAGTTAGACGACTCATTGTAGAACTCTCCTCTGATGTAGATGTAAGCAGCACGTGCCCCCATGGCCATCCCAGCGACCAGACATCCCTCCACCAGCTTGTGCGGGTCATTCCTCATAATCTCACGATCCTTACAAGTGCCAGGTTCTCCCTCATCAGCATTCACAACCAAGTACTTTGGCCTAAAACACAGAATTGGGTCACAAACGCCCCTAAAGTTGCTGCTGTATTTGGAATTTTTTATACACCAAATTTAATTTTGGCTCAAGCGGGATGAAAAGGCCTTTATGCTGACATAGTTAGCCACTAAACTAATCCTTATAGAAAACTTCTCAGCTTTGCTTATTTCAAGATTTGGTTACAAGCAACTGAAAGTACCTTAAAAAAAACAATATTACGATATTATGATGAACATCCCTGTTGTTGCATCAGAATGTTGTTTTTGTTTAGACTCCAAAAATAGGATTGTGTCTTTTAGTGCTGGCCCACATAACAAGGTTTGAAGATATTTTAATATATTTTGTAATGAGATATAGGGCAAGCAAATATGGTTTATATCTATATAGTTGATGTTGCATTAAAATAACAATATGTTATTCTTTCTTTTGGTCCATATCGCCCAGCCCATAGTGCCTTTACATGTTAAAAACACAGTACACGTGTGTGAATCTGTCTGTCTCCTCACTGACCTGCCATCGCTGGGCTTGTTCATGAAGCTCCACTTCATTCCTGTAGGGAAACCAGCTCCACCTCTGCCACGCAGACCAGAGACTTTGATCTCATTGAGGATCCAGTCGACCCCCTTCAAAAGGATCTCCTTAGTTTTGTACCAGTCGCCACGCCTTAGTGCCCCTTTCAGCCTGAAAGCAATTGAGCATTTTGTTATAAGGATTCCTTATTACTTTTACTGACCATGACATTATTTCATATTGTGTGGGAGCATCATTTAAAACACTCGGGACACAATGTTTAAAGTTACCTCCAGTCATGACGTCCATACAGGTTTGTGAAAATTCTGTCCTCATCTGCTAGAGGTCCAAATGTGGTTTTCTTAGGAGCACTCTGGAAAAATAATACCAACATATCAAATGTTAACCCATTTTTAAACATTTTAACTATATTATAAACTAAATACAAACCAGGTACCTGTGCTGTGCTGTTGTATCTGGTGATAGCAGTCACTCCAGCTTGGCTAACTGCAGCTGGAGCGCGGGCCACCCCACACACCACTGCTCGAGAGAGGGACAGCATCTTCCTGTCGAGAGACGAGACCACAAGATCACAAGTCAAAGACACAGATACTCTAGTGTAAAAAGAAACAGGGCAATCACAGTAGGTACTAAAAGCATGAACATTTTCATTGTCGATTGATTACTGATTAGGTATTGGATCCATCAATAGTTCAGAGTAAAGGCGACAACTCTAAAGACCTGTTTTTATTTTCCAATCTAAAGCCCTTATATGAAAAATGTATAGTTTATAGCTGTATGAATCTCAAAAAGAGCTACCATCCTCCTTTAACTTTTAATCTTCTTCATTTACTTTTCTTTTTATTGAATATTTGATGAATACAAAAATGATTTCATATGTTGTATAGTAACGTCTTCAGACAGTGTAGTAAAATGTAATTCACGTGTAGTCTGAAAAGCAAAAGTGGACCACATTGTTGGGCTATTTTTAATTCTACATCTCGTCTATACTTCTTCCAGACCGAAAAACAAATAGTTATTTTTCAATAGTCTTACTTAAAAAAGGTATCATTATGATTTTCACAAAGCAATAACTAATACAAATTCTAAAATGTGTTGTTGGTAATTTGCTGTAATAACAGCCTCTTGCCAAAAATACCAACAACACATTACAAACTACATTTTTCATCAAACCAGAGCCAAAAGCAAACACTTGATCTTTAGCAATGTAGTTTCATTTAAAAAACAGTCATCAACAATGAATTACCCTTTGTTTAGTTTTATAAGGCGAGGGTTTGTCTGGCTGTACAACACCTTGTGTAACTCCAGATGTGTTGTTGTTATGTCAGATATGCTGTGTTAGCTAACGAAGGTAAAGGCGTAAGGTTATCAATCGAAAAAGTCCGTGGATGAATACACATTATAGCATTTTATACTAAGAGATTAATTCAAACTCTTTTTCCTCGCTTTAGTGTGCTGTTTTTAGGGTACATACTGACCTCCATGCTCACTACCGTGGCCACTGCTAGCCTTTTGCTAAGCTAAGTTAGCTAGCGGTTAACCTTGTAATGTCAGAATAATTGCAGCGGATTGACAACGTACCTCAAACTGACGGCTTATAAATGAATTTGTTGCCGTAATCAACAACAACCGCACGCACGCAAATCAACCAAACGATGACTGATTTAAGGTATGGTTGCAAAAATAGTCGGTCCTTCTTACCTTCTCTACGTCCCGAGCTTTATGAAACCCAGACCGGAAGTTGACGAGTACTCCGCCGGAATCTTTCACTGTAACACCGAGCTGCACTCCTCTGCTGCAGAGGTACGGAGGGTTATTTAAAATGTTGTGGTTGCACAACAAGCTGACAATGACACCTCCTTCTTTTCATTTAGGGAAAAGAAATCCCATTACAACATTGCTCCCCTTCTATAAAGAGATTGATACCTTATATAACACACACACACAAAAACACACAGGCAAACATAATCTTTTCATATTTATATTTAAAGGGCAGAATTATTTATATGTACATGACATTATCAGTAGGACTATTGTTCAGCAGAATATTCAAATAATGAAATAATGAAAAAGGATAGGCTAAGCACTATTTAAAATAAAACAAACAGATCTGTTAAAAGAGAAATATTGCTGCAAAATTAGGTTTTGTAAGACCAGGCTTTTTTCTACTCTTAATTTTATGAAAATAAAAAAACAAAAAAACAAACATGGATGGTATATATCGATATAGTGACCAAAGGAATCAATGTATAAGGGAAAGTGACTTAAAGATTAAACCTTCTTTTTATTAAAGTCAGTATCTCTATTTATTAACGAACAATCAGGTCTTCAGCTTATTAGTGTTATGTCCTTTCAGATCTTGCTTTGAAGCAGAAAATAAGCAGTGACTCTAATTATTGGACGCATCACTGCTAAAAAGATGACATTATTGCAAGAAAATCAGATCTAATCAAGTGAACCATAGGGAATTGTATTTAATACAGTAAATTCTTCCTTTAAATATGTGTATTAACATACTGAAGGTTTACTATCATTAACATTTTAAAAAGCAAAATAAATGTAAATAAACAAAGAAGTTAAAATAGGTTCATGTGCAATTAAAAAATGAAGATGTGTGCGAAAAGAATGACACCTTGTAATACTGTTCCCTTAATTGTAAAGATTTTTTTTTTTACCAACCTCCACATGTGAGTATAGTTACATTTCTCAATTCAAATCGTGATGAATAACTGTTTATAATCTTTCTCTATACAGTTATTACATCACAGCAGCTTATCCTCAGGGAAAATTGGAGTTAAAGCCTTGTTTGATTCAACCTATAGACCTGAGGGATCATTTAAACCAGAGTTACATACACGCAACTGTGTGATAAATTGACCAGCTGGTGCTGCTTTGGGTTTCTAATATCTCTTATGAATGATGTGACGGATATTAAAACTGTAGCGTCAGAAAACTTAGAGGCAGGTACAAATCAGCTTGAGTTGCCATTGATGAAAAGAAAATGAATAGCCGACAATTTAAGATTCTTACATCTACAAGAAACAAGAAAACTGAGCGTGTGTGTGTGTGTGTGTGTGTGTGTGGGGGGGGGGGTTACCGTTTGTTCATTAGAAAACAGAACTTATATAAACAGTGTATAAAGATCAGATTGCTAATTGAGATTTAAGTAAAAGAGAACTGAGCTGAGGGTACACTATTTCTAGCAAAGTGCAGCAATAATGTGCTCATAAAGAGGGTTTCTATCAGGTTGTCCAGCAATACGTGAAATTCACATTCAAGGTTTCTTCATATTGTCACGTTAAGTCAAATTGTAGAAAATAGTCTCCATATATCTGTCTGGAGTTTGTCTCTGTTGTTACTGAAGAGGTCACTCAGCGGCTGGAGACTGAAGACTGGATTTGCGAGCGCCTCGGCCCAGTCGGTCCACAGCCACACTCTCAAATGCTTGCCTCATGAGAGGATGCTCCTCCAGGACCTCGTTGAAACTGTCCACGCTCAGGGAGTAAAGGCGACAGTAGGTGTCAGCCTTCACGGTGGCTGTGCGTCGTCCTTGGGTCAGCAAGCAGATCTCTGAATCAATGAAGAGAATTTTAGTTTAAGCTTTTAAAACAATAGTTTGAGGTATAGTGTGCTGTTTTTCTGTCAGCTAAAACCTTTGGCTCAAAGACTGCTAGTTTAACAAATAAGCAATCTAAAGAAAACCCTAAGGTTTTTGGAAATTATTCTTAACACATGTAAATCATACAGTGCAATGGGGATGACAAAATGATTAAGACTAGCATTAATTTTGGGACAATGACAAATGAAGATAAAGGGAAAATGAAAAACATTATCAGCTTTTTTAAGAGAGCAGAGCAAATAGCATCCTCAGAGCCTCTGACAGTTCTAATGAGTGACTTTTGGGGGGTTAAGTAAAGATGATTTACCCCCAAAATATGCTCCATCGTTGAGTGTTATCTCCCTGTTGCCACGAGGGATGACGGTAACGGTGCCATGCTGGATGAAATACATTTTCCGACCAAGCGTACCTTCTCGTATAATCAAGTCTCCGGGTTGAAAAACCTCGAAACGCAGCTTGGTCAGGATCACTGTTACAAAATGAGGATCAGTGTTGGCAAACAGCGGCATGTTGGCTACCAGACCACGACAGTTAAAGCTGACAATCTCCTGCATGGAAGACAAAGAGAAGACAGAAGACATTACGAACCTGTCAAAGTGATACTGGGAAATGTCTGTCTCACTGTGCTTCTGTTTTGTTTCTTCACATTTTTACTTTTATACTGAAATGTTTAGTCAAATAATTGATAACAAAAGGGGCTCCTGTTTTCACAGCTGATTGATTATAAGATTTCAAACTAAATTCTTTTTAACAAAAAACAACATTGTACCTTTTTCATTAGAATATACTGTTATACTGTAAATTTAAGTTGTTTGGGAACAAATAGTGTGGATATGGATGCAGGGAATGATTATTTGAATGACTGATTCAGGAGCTGATTCTTTCTTTGAATAATAGTTTTGTATATAAAAATCTAGATATAAGGTTAAGGTTAAGGTTAAACTTTATTGATCCCCCAATGGGGGAAATTTAGATGTTACAGCAGCTCAAAAACAGGAATATAAACAGCATCAATAGCGAAAAGTTAAGAAAAAACAGCTACGTGCATGTTTACATGAATTAAATAAAAGAAGTAAAAATACAATAGAATTAAATAATACTAGGCATAAACACTATGTACACTTTCACTTGTGGAAAGACAGATCAGATATTATAACAAAGATATAGATATAGATATAGATATAGATATAAGGCAAAAATGTGAGCTGCAGCAACTGTCTGTAATATGAGAATTTGTAGCATATTATCTTAAAATATTTGTAATACAATTATCAATCTTCAAATAAGTAGTTTAATAGATCAAATGACTCATATTTCAGCTCTTAAGACATTTAAAGTTGTCGCCTTTTGCTGTAGAATACTTTGAGGGACTTGTTTTTCTGTTTTCGGCCAATTCAAGCAAAGCAGAGATGTCAAATCAAGGTTTTGATTTATGGCGCACCTCCTTGAGAGGATCACTGAGCTCTCCGAAGATGCTGTCCTCGTCGAACATCTTTCCCTGGAACCGCTGCTCGTAATAATCGTGGATCCTCTGCCTCACATCCGCTGGCAGTTTATGGAACGACATGTACTGCTCCACTTGCTTATACTGAAACATTTGTACAAAACACATGCTGATTTGACCTTCATGATTGTACAATAGAATTTCCTCAGGTCAGATGCCACATGAAGTCACATTTTTTCCCCCCATTTGTTAGCTTAATTATTGCACAATAACTACAGAGCCGTTTTTTTCCAGCACTAAGTGGATTACAATCTCATTTGTAATGGGCATTAGCTAACAGTGATCCCAAACAAAGGTGCTGCCATTTGTTTATCATCCATCAGTTTTATCATGTGAAAATTCCCTGAACAGGGTTACGTTAAGGCCACAAAAGCTATTAGATAATACACATATTTTCCAGGCCTTTGGCTTAGCTTCTATGAAAAAGAACTGGAAAGTAAGCAAGCTTATGAAATAAAACATGGCTGTGATATTAAACCTCACAGCCAGAATCACATTAGCATCCACGTGAAGCTCCCAGGTTATCAAACAAGAGAAGCTGTGGGTCAAAATGTTCAGTTTGTTAATCTTTTTCGAATCTGCGCAGAGATGATTACCTTCTCTTGATACTGGCGGTGCGATGCATCTAACGACTGCACCAGGGTAGTAGCATGACCAAGGAACATGGCGTAGCAGGTGGCCCCCACCACCATGCTGATCATGGTGAGCCAAACATCGGTCATGCCCTCTGGAGGGTTGGCTCCGTACCCTATACACAGCATGTGACTCATAGCCATAAACAGGGCGTAGGAGTACTGTATGTGCCATGTATCGTTCTGAGAAGAAGAGCGTTTCTTGTAATTAGAGTAATCAGAAAACAAGGTAAGGAAAATAAACAGTTTGCATTTGCTGCAATTGTAATTTAAGAACTACACATAGTAACTTTGTTGTTCAAAGTTGGATGAGATGATTGATACCATTATTGTCTGTATGTTAAGTAAGAAGGTACAACCAGCGGCCAGTTACACAAATAATTTACAGTTTTTCTGCTAACCTAAGCTAATGGGCTGCTGATTGTTGCTACATACTTACTGTACAGACGTGACAGTGCAATCAGTCTTCCCATTTAACTCTCAGCATGAAAGCTAAGAAGCACATTTGCCTTGTTGTCAAGCTTTTTCTTTAATTACTTAAAATGGAAAGCTTAAAAAGGTAGTTTTTTAGGAAATATACAATTCAGCTAATGAAGAAATATGATGAAATTAGTATTAAGTAAGGTTAACATAAAAGTAAAAATGAATGCACAGATTCTTCAGTAAGTTTCATTTGATCTGTTTTGGGGGAATTTTAACCCCATATATAAAGCTTGGGTGTTATGGATGTAATAATGGACGTGTACTTACCACCATATTGTTTTTGGATACCCAGCAGTCTGAGGGGAAGTCTTGCAGCATAGGCACCATGAAGGTCAGACAGCCATCCCAGTGGCACAACAGCAGCATCATACCGATCAAGTTCACTATACGCACAACAGCACTGGCCAGATCGTAGGTCATGTGAAAAATCTGATGAACACAAAGTTGTATGGAGAAAGAAAAGGAAATTAAACTTAAAAAAAATAAATAATTAGAATTCTTATGTGTACTGTTATGAGCATTGTCTCTCTGCTTGTCTTCCCTCCTTTACCTCTTCCCACTGGTGGATGTAGCGGATGAGACGCGACAGTCGCAAAAGACGCAGCAGACTGAGGATTTTGGTGAAGCGCACAATGCGGAGGGCGCGGGCAGTGCGGTACACGTCGGACGACTCCTGCCGGGATTCCAGGTCAACGATGAGGAAGATGTAGTCAACAGGGATGGAGGAAATAAAGTCCACCAGGAACCAAGTGCGGAGGTAATGCTTGCGGATGTCCTTTGGGTCCAGGATGATGTGGCTGTCCTCTCCTGGGATTCCCGTGCGGAAATTAAGAACCAGATCCATGAGGAACAGAGTGTCAGACAGGACGTTAAAGGTAATCCAAGGCATGGTGTTCTGGTCCTCAAAGAAAGTGATTCCCCATGGCAAAATGACCAGATTACTCATCATTAGCAGGAGCATCACAATGTCCCAGTAAAACCTGTTCAGAAAAAGATTATTTGATGAATCATGTGCTGCAAATGTAAAGATGTAATAACGTGTACAACCAAAAACCCTTTCCTACCTTGACATCAGTACTGAAAACAAAGTACACAAACAAAAACGTCTTAGTGGGAAGTGTTTCTGGTTATAAAACGTGTGTATGGATACGAGAGAACACTTCTGTAGTTATGATTCTTCTCTGCTAAAATAATCTTGTGCATCAAAATTCTTTGGGTAAAGTGTTTACAGGTAGGCCAAGAGAGCGTTGCCAAGGTTAAATGCCCTCTTATTACTGCAGGTAGCAAAAGGCTTAAAGATCAAATATGTTCACATTATGAATTCATCAACTGTTAGGGTCTCTGGAAGTCACTCGTACAGTACTTGTTTCACTCTAACAGCTTCAGTGTATCTTTATATCACTTAGTACAGTACTATTCACAAGACACAGATAAACCACACAAAAACACAGTAGAGTGGCTGGTTCACATCTTTCACATCAGATAGCTGAAGTACAGGACAACTTCCATGTTGATAGTGTTAGACTGACGGTTCCTCACCTGTCTGTGTTTTCAGTTTAAAGTGGTTCTATGCTCCCATGTTAAATAATCGCTATTACTACACGTTAAGAAGACCACTCGTGTTTTAATCCTGTTTTTATGTTCTTGGCTATGCTAACGTCAAACGTTTTATGTTTGGCCACCTAGTCAACGTGATGACATCATCCTCCGACAGCTTACAGCCTACTATTGCTACACTACTGGAAACCTACAGCCTCAAAATGATAGGCAAGACAGTTCTCTTAAAGGTCACATAATATGCAAAATACACTTTACCATGTTTTATGTTGGCTCAAAGACTGTTTATGTTCTAACACTACTATGTGTCCCCAGCCTGTTGACAAACCCCCCAATTATGAGAAAAGTCAATCCTTTCCGTCTATTGCCTGCTCCACTTTTCAGAAAATGTGTGCTCAAACTCGCTGTTTGGAGATTTTCCCTTTGTGACATCACAAAGGGAAGTAGCCCCTCCCCCCAAGTGACTGACAATCCTACAGCTAGGGGTTAGTTGCCCTCTGAGTCTGCCTTCTCACCATTAACAATAGAGTAGGGTGCAAGAAAGCCCGAGCCATCCAAACCCTAGAGGGGCGTGGTCGGACATAGCTCAATTGCATTTAATGCTACAGACACAGAAAAACAGCCTGTTCTGAGCAGAGCTGAAGTAGAGGGGTTTATAGGCATGTTAAAATACAGGATAAGAGTGGATTTTTTTAACAAGAAACTTGACAGACATGTTTTTGGGGAGCTCTGAGACTTATTTAAACTGGTTGAAAAGGAGTGTAATATGTGACCTTTAATTCTGGCTTTGATACATTACAATCAAAACTGCATTTGAAACATACATACACACTTTTGTTCTTTAGCAATTCAACTGCAAAAAAAATGCCCTTACAAATCTCAGTGCTAGTTGACACGTTTTGTTTTTAGCTTAGCTGAGCTAGTAGCGCTAACATTTCATTCATCACAACCATATAATTGATCAATTAAAAATAAGATACAACACATTAATTAGTGGACTTAAGAGGCACTGGTAAACATTTTAATTTCCCTTTAGACACAGCCAGGTCAGTCGTTTCCTTCTCTTTCGAATCATTAAGATGAGTAAGCTATTCCCCTTCTAATACTTGCTCCATACTTGGCGAACAGATGTGAAACTGGTGATCATCTTTTTCACTTGATCTAGCGAATATTTAATCTTGGACTTTACGTTTAACTTAAAGGCTTTAAGTTGGGGAATTTGAAACAGTTATTAAGGTCAAGTGAAGTCATCCAAACAGAAGGACAGTGTGTCGTTTGGGGAATGACCCATTTCTTTGTGACCCTTACTCTTATAACAGCTCCTGTCACAGGAGGAACCCCTCTCATCAAAAATGTATGCTGTTTACCTCAGCAGGTTCAATATAGCAAATACAATGAAGGAAAGAAAAACGTCACTACTTCTGGACATGTCCAATACACAGAGAGCTGCTCTTAGACGTCTTTGCTGCACTCATCACTGTCTGCTTCATGTCATACAAGTCCTTATCTCCTTCAGGTCTCCAGTGACTCGTTATATGATGTGGCTTCGCGGTTTGGGTTTCCTTGCAGACTGTTTCCATCAAGTGACAATCACCTTAGCTCTCTCTAACTGGCTCTTAGACTCTCTTTCATTACAGAGGCAGCAGTACCAGAACATAAACCAGACTATTTTCAATTACTGTCACCCTTCACAATCATAAAAACATTTAATTCTCTAGCCGGTCAGAGCACAGAACTGATAGATTAGTTCCTCATTCCTCACTCACATGTATCCCTTTGTCTATCATTTGGACGCGTGTCCTCTTCTGTCTACGTGCTGATTTACATCACTACTTATCATGTCCCCTCATGTTGTAGCAGATTAGTGAACACTTGCTGCTTATAACCCTGCCAAAGACTCTGGACTGCATTATAGCTGTCAACATGAGGCATGTGCATATCTGTGTGTGCTAAAGCATGAGTGTGTTAGCGAGGAGCAGAGTTAAGTCTCCAGTCAAAACCTTTTAGACGAGCTATTAATAACAGTAAGAGTAAAAAATGAACATGAATGTGGTTTGATAGTTTTCCATGTTGGTCCTCAAAGCAAGGTTCAATCAGCTTATCGGCTAAGTTTAGTTTGTGCCTTTTAAAAGCTACCACAGTCAGAAAGAGTAACGTGATTGATGTTACACTATCCGGCAATCTGCCATGTTGTGTACATTCTTGTTGTGGCTTTAAGTATGACAACATTGGGCAGTCTTTTGTTCAACAACTGGTCCAGACTGAAATATCTTTAATATTGGGAGTGAAATTGATAGTTTATAGTTCTCAGTTCACCGAAGTCAAAATCCTTGTGTGTGTGTGTGTGTGTGTGTGTGTGTGTGTGTGTGTGTGTGTGTGTGTGTGTGTGTGTGTGTGTGTGTGTGTGTGTGTGTGTGTGTGTGCGTGCGTGTGTGTGTGTGTGTGAGCATACGTGGCCAATGAAAGTGATTCTGATTCTGATTCTCAGAGGACAATCCTAATGGCTTTTCCACTAGCGCCAACATGAGCCGAACATTTGGGATATTGCTTTAAATCAACTCGACAACTAGACAACTATTGTATGGAGTGCCTTAAACTGGTACAGGCGTTTCAGTTTTCCACAGGATGTTAATGTTAGGAATACTGTAACTTTTGTCCACACTTAAGAGCTAAATATCACACGTTAAGTATAGTAAGAGAAATAAACATCCTCATCGATATGATTGTGAGGTTATTAGTGTCATTGGTTGCATTTCATCACTGCTTTACTCTGCCTAAGTACAACATTACAGTGTTGCTAGCATTTTATCCTCATATCGATCGAAAGTTTTAAGATTTTTAGCCACATTAAACTATGTAAACTCCATCTATGTAATGTAATGTTTTGTAAATACAAAAAAGATTGAAGAATATTTAACAAGAAAGGTTCTCTGGTGGTCAAAATGCCGTACAATGTGATAAGACTCTCCCAATTTGATTACAGCCTAATATAAATATTGATGTATAGGATGGCCACTATAGGCTGTGAGATTTTTACATTTGCTTATTTACTAACTTTAAATCCCACTGAAAAGCCGAAATCCAAACAGCTATTTGACCTTCAGCCCTCTGCACCAAAAACGTGCTGTTTCAATTCATTCATTTTACAGGGGAAGCTGGAGCATAAGGTTTAAGGAGAGTAGGACGTTGATAATCCCTCCCTCAGCTGTCTGTGTATTATTGCATAATAGAGCAAGATTGGAATTATAGGGATTCTTATGGGCAATAATCCCTGTTCACGGGTTGATCCTCTCTGTCTGGCATAGCCCTGATGTTTAAAATTGTTTAAATTGATGGCAGCTATTATTAGTGACCGCACAGACGGAGTGTTTGGCATCACTGCTGAGATGTTCAGACCCAAAACTGAATTATATGCCCAATCCTCCAAAAGTGAGCCCAACCAAGAGTGAGAAACTATTGGATGTCAAATAAAGCACCTTGGATCACTTTTATCATAAGAATCAATAGATGTAGTCCTGCCTTTTCATAAAGACAGAGAAAAGAAGTTACTGGTGGTATCATTAATCCAGATGATCTTGTCCTATATACTGTATCACTAATCAAATCCCTTCATCTCCTTATCATGTGCTAGGAACCATGACATCAGCTGCTGTGCTGCAGTCTGTCCTTGGAAATAGTAGATCTGAGCACAGTCACAGGCAGCTTTGTTGAATGAAAATTGGATGCTTCTGAAGAAAATGTATGGAAGGTGAATGATGAATCAGGCATCATATTAAGGCAAAAGATTACAGACTTTTGTATTAACATTTTGACGGTTTTCTGCAGGAATAATTTTGACACAGTTTCCTACACTTAGCCCTGACATTAAGAAAAAGCTGATTCTGAAGACAACACACACTCATAATTACCTGAAGTCACTGTAGGGGTGAATGATCCACACTCCAAAGCTCTTGACCCTGGCCTGCTCAGCAGCAACACCCTTATGACTGCCAAACATGCGCAAGGAGAACTTGTTGACCCCGGGTTGTAGCAATGATCCAAGCTGCCTCTGGAAGCAGGTGGACTGGTCCTCTGCGATGTCATCATCGCCACCTCCATCAGGCTCATAATTGGTGTTCAGCAGGCCATCAGGATCGGCCGTGTAGTCGTCATTGTGAGTCTTCACCAAGGAGAAAAGCGTTTTGGTCACATCACTTTTCTTGTCTGCTTTTGGGGAGGGGGTACCAGGGGGGCTCGTCCTCTGGGAGCCGCTTCTCCATCTAGAGAAGCTCCAGCTGCTCCAACTGCGGTACCTGGTACTGGAGGTCTCTGGTTTGTGGGTCGGGCTGTCGCTGATGCGTTTCTGGTCTTTAACACTCCTGGTGGGACTGGTCATTTTTACTCCTTGCACTTCAAAATGGGCAATGATTTACTGTCCCTTATTTTTTTGGCTGTTAGGGTCCTGATCCCAAAGTTCACTGGCAGACAACGTTTCCAGTAGCTACCATTGCCATTTAATGCATTGCTGATGTTGGCTTCTGTTTTAAAAGAAATACCTCTAGTCTACTGATAAGCCTGTAGGCATGATACATAGAAATGCTGTGTAGCAGCAATAACATCTAACATAATATGCAAGAGTGACACTACTTCAATGACAGAAGTAGCCTATACCTTTTAGCTATCCTGATACACTGTTAGGCATGTTGATAAAGCTGTGTGGCTCCAGACAGTCTATAAACAAAATGTAACACCACAGCAATGCAAAAAGTACATTTAGCCCTCTTTGGTATCATTGCATGTATTGAAATCTTCTGAACACAATGGTTCTCCACACACGAGTATCCTCAATGTTAACCCCAAAAAGTTGAAGACTCTGTAAAAAAAAAGAAAGTACTTTCCTGTGTCCTGTGATGAACGAAGTCTACTTGATGCAGAGATAAAAAACTTCAGGTTCAGTTTTCCTCTGCTCTCCGTGTCTGGTTGACCATGCAGGACGGACGTAAATTGACAGCCAGGGCTCAGTAGCCTTCAATAATCGGCTTGTTGGCATAACTGCGTCCACTCACCTCTCTCCTCCTCCTCCTCCTCCCCCTCCTCTTCTCCTCGGTCCTCTCCCACCTCCTCCCCGTGGCCAAATCGCCCTCCCTCCGCTCGAAAAACTCCCAGGGTTTGTGTCAAGGTCAGGTCGGATTTCGGAGACGGGATGTGGACCCTACAGGTCGACAGCAGCCAAAATGCATTATGTAGGCGACGTTACTGTTCACATCCACACATCAGCCTACTGCTATCGTCTTTGCGCGGGAACTACAGCAGCCCTGCATAACACAGCAATTGGTTATCACACTCAATATTTAATTCACAGTAACAGGCTGTAAAACCAGTCAAGAAAAGAGGGGATAACATAAATAGCACTAGTGTTTGTCCCACATAAGCTACAATTTAAAAGCCTACCCCTGCACTAAACAGATGAAGTAGTAAGACTATAGTGGGTCTACCTGTAGGCTACTTTAATCGTATTTTTCAAGACACCAGATGTCTTTCAAGTTTGGAAATTGCCACTGATGCTATTAAATTAATAAAAATAAAATGATGTAGATCCAATAAAATAGGCATAGACTATTACTATTAGACTTCTTTGTTTTCATAGGCCTATTTGTCACTTTTTTTGTGTTAATTTCAATTTTAGTTAGCCTAAGGAAAATCAAAAATATGTTATTCTTCTGTCGGCCTATAGGCCTAGTTGTAACCGATTGAAGCTAAACTATTCATTATTTCTGTAAATATTTTTAATTGAATTACTCAGGAAATATAGGCCTAGGCTTACATGTGTGCCTATATTCATTGTCTTATAGCCAAAGTTTGATATCTTGCTCATATCTTACAGCCTAATGAAGCAGACAGCTAGGTTAGTCCTAGCTTATTAGCTTTGCATAAATAGGCATATTGGAGATATAGGGATATATAGCTATAGTTATAGTTTAGAAATTGCTTAGTTCAAACATAGAAACTTTGCCAATCAGCAGCACAAAGATTACTTCAAACTTGTTAGCCTGCATTGTCTTTGCATTATCTCTTGTTCAATTGGCACAAAGCGCCTAAAAAAGCAGCTTATCCAGAGGGATTGGACTTTTATAAGGACTACAGATCTTGCCCTACAATTATTTTCATTATCGTTTCATGTAATTTTCTGCCCCGCGTTTGTAATGCTTAGGCTAATATCGTTTGTAATGGATTAGTCCAGTATTAAGATCTTTTTTTTCATTCTATTTTCCGCCACAGAAAGATTCATATTTAATTTTTACAAAGGATGATATTGTATATCGTGAGCCATGATGAGCTTTGTTGAACTGTAGTCAAATGAAAGATAACTGTCAGAGGATGCTCCCTTCTGGCACATTACATTGTTTAAGCTACCACAATAATCATACTAATGAAAATGTATGTCCTATTCCACCATTTAGAAACAACCAAGTTAGTCTATAAAATGTACAAACAAAACAGAAAATGTTTTATTTGTTAGTAACTTGAAATATGATAAGTTTGTCCCCTTGTTAGGTAATATTGTAATCCATTTTATTAACTTTGTGTTGAACGTTAAACCAGATGGATAGCGTATTGGAGTTGGATTAACACTATGAAGAATATTTCTACGTGGAGAAATTGATACAAAAATGCTGTTACAATAAAGATTTGTGAGTATTAAAGGTTTCTTCTCGTTAATGAAAAAGATATAACTGAGATACAGTAATTTCAAAGTTATGTTTTTGTTTTTTTACACCTTAAGTGTACTGTTTACCCCTATGCATCTGTAGTTCTAGATATACAATCCTTCATACAGCTTGTAAACCTGTTCACTGCTGCCCACAACATGTGTTCTCTCCTGATACCTTCCTGTCAGTGACCAGGTCAATCTTCATTATATAGACCCCTGAAGTGGATCACATTTCCCCTTGTCTGCCACGTACTTAGAAGTGGCAGGAGTCATGTTCGCATTCACACCAGTGACTCAGGCGATCTTAACAGGCACATTTGAGAAGACATAGTCACCATTATCAGGTCACTCTTAAAGTGTGCAATTAAGTATAGAGTTTCACATATCAAGTTTATCAGAAAACAGTGAAAAGGAACCAAACATTTTATATAGGAGCTCTTACGAACATCATGAAGTTTAATCGCCTGAAATGTGGTGCAAACAAGGAGAAACAACATTAAGAATGAGTGAAATCATCATTCAATAAGTTTAATTAGCAAATGTTGTATGTTCCTATTAAACTTACTTTACATTACATTGACTAATTAATGGATGAGGTATCACTTCCATATTTTCAATCAATAGACTTTACAATCAAGGAGAGGCATCCTCCCACTGAATTGATTAGTGTAACGCAACAAAGTTGTGTAAACTATGTGCAAACTACCAGCCTCATGTAAAACAAACATGTCAACATGCAAAATGTCATTCTATGGTTACAAAGACCCCCGTGTGAAATGAAGGTATTTCAATTTGAAACAAATCCCACAGTGTGCCTTGAGTTCCTTTTTTTTAAAAAGACTTTCCATAACACATTTTAGTGTGTTGACATTTTTTTGCATTGCAAAGTCATGGCACGAGAGCATTTGCATTTTGTACGACAACAAACCAGATAAAGCAAAGGGACTTGTTAGCCTAAAGTGATCCCAGACAAGAAGTATGTCATCCCGAAGTCCTGTTTCAAGTTTGACATGGTTCCTTTGTGCTGTCTTTGCCTTCCATTTGTGTCTTTACTCTGTCTCACAAAAGCAGAAAAAAAGTATTGAACGAAGGTCCCCACATGCCTGAAATGATTAATGATCTGACATTAAAAAAAAAAACAGCCCATGAACACATCACCACCAACTGGCAAATTTTTGCTTAAAAATTATGTCTTACTTACATTTTAGCTCAGAAACAAAGCAATAACATTTCAAACATCACTCAGTCCCAAAAATGGCACAAACATCAAAATCAATCTGGCTCTTAGAATAAATATTAACTTCTGTAAGTAGTTTTGTTTTGGATCATGGAGATTGTATTCATCAGTGTTGTTGTTCCGCTGGGTTTAGGGCCACACAGTTTCCTAGAAAACACAATCATGCAATTATTATTCCACTTTGTACTTTATAATTTGATTTTTTTGTGATTAGAAGCGTCTGTTTGACTTACAAAGCCAGTGTGTTGTTCTTCACATGATCACATATTGATCTGTATCCCGTCAGCAGCTCTTTCAATATATTTATCTCCTGATTCCAGGCATTAGACGCTGCATTTAAGGAAGCTTAGAAAAGAGGAGAAAGGACTCAGACCTAAACATTCATTCTTGTGCTACACCACATGATGGCAGCAGCAGACATATATCAATTATGTGTTCAAGTTTACCTGCAGTCTCATTTTGTTCCTTCTTAATGCTGGTGAAGTCATCCGTTTTTGTGTTCTGCAACAGTGGGGGAGAATTGTCAGTCATCTGGTTCTCATGTGACAAAAGCACTGAATACCTGTTAGTCTTCACCCCTTATTATGACTTCCAACGTGTAAAACTAGACAGCAGTGTCTGACAGGAAGGGATTTTACCCTCTCAGGGCTGTTGAAATACTCTGAGCTTTTATTTCAGAAGAAGTATCAAGTGACCAAAGTAAAGTTCTCCCTAACAAGTCAAACCTGCAATAAACATATTATGTCGCACACACACCATGCACAGAAGCTAAAAGTCCTCATCGCAGTGGCCGTGGGTTCGAATCTGACCTCTTCCCTTTGCTGAAAGTCATCCCAAACTCTTTCCTCCTACTATTTACTCTCTTCAGTTGCCCTATCCAATAACCCCCACCCCCACCCCCAACAAAAAATCCTCACTAGTATCATTAAAATGCATGAAGTGAAGACAGAAAATATAGCAGGAGAGCCACACTCTCTGGTCACATTGGATTGCAGTTTCTTTTTTGTGTGTGTAGAAAAAACTAAAGAAAATCTTCACCTTCTCTGCTTCACAGGTGGCAATTTCTGTTTTCTTCTTCTCCAAAACCGGGCCAAGTTTGGCCACTTCAGCATCCAGATCCCCCAGCACTTTGCTCCTCAGAGCCAGCTGCCTCTCCATTGTCACTTTAATGAAGTCTTCATTTACGTATAGATTACCAACTTTCTGTCTGTCCATTTTCAGCTTTTCCTCCACCTTGGTCATGATGTTCATCACTTGGTATTGGCCCATAACAACCACCAGGGCACCCATGGACACCAGGGACAACAAAATGGCAGCAATCCACTGAAACCTCATGGATGCTGTTTGGAGGCTGTGATGAAGAAAGGCTGAAAGAAAGAGAGCATGATGACACATATCTGCAGTCAACATGCTTAAATGTGTACAGTCAAGCTCTTATATTAACAGTGTGATAACGAAAACATCTTACCTTTTTCGTTATAACTTCAACTTTAGTTTCTGCTTCCTTCTGTTCACGTGTTTATCTGACAAGTGTCTTTTTCTCTATAGCTGCAGGATTTTCAGCTTGGATCTTCCTCTTCATACTTCTCTAACTGTTGCCTCCTCCCCTTTCTTTACAAGCTGCCTGTGTGAGTTTCACTATGCAAACAGGTTGAGCAGCTTATTTTACAAGGAGTGTAGTAGCTGAGCATACATATTCAGGAGGTGAAGAGTACAGCTAGACTCAGGCCAAAATAAAAGTGAATGAAGGATTTCTTTTTTCTATGACAGGAAGTTTCCAAAATAAACTGATTAAACACAAAAAAACTTTTAGTATGAATGAGCAGTGTGCCCCAGTTTACAACCACAACGGTGGAAACAGGCACAAAATGCTCATTCAGCATTTTCTGATTTAGCTTGAGTAAAAAACATAAGGAAAGGACATAATGCTAGCAACAGAGTTTGATTGCTTCTGGAACCCCTTTAAATGATCACTGGTGTAGCTTTACTTTTCACTGCCATTACTGTGCTGCTAGACCTCTTATCTCTTACAGCTCATGCTCACAGCCACGCCCACATGCATCAGGATCTTTGGCATTTCTGGTCTGACCGGCCTCACTTTACTGTGTAAGACAATGTGGCTGCACTGTGTTACAATGCAAAGGCATTTTCAGCTCTGTTAAGTCAAAATGACTGCAGTGAAAACGTCTTTTATAAGTGTTATACATTTATATTTACAAGTGGGTTCCGAGGGAGAACTCAGTGTGTGGGTCTGTGTGTTTGATTAGCAGCTGTAAGGCTAAGCCTGGACTGAGGAACAAGAGTCGCGAGTATCTTAAAGGACAGATAGAAGTGATATTTTCCTGGTATGCTTACAAACTGTTTTGCAGCCAAGCAGTTACAAACCAATGTGGTCAGTGATCAAAGTCAGTGGCTTCCCTTAGCAGCATCCTCACTGATTATTTAAGTCAACAGAGGCAAAAACAAGTCTAGACAATAATGTTGGTTGCAGCAAAACTGCCAATGAGAGAAACACCTACTGTATATTTATATAAGAAAGGTTTCAAGAAATCACTTTCTGAAAGTTACAAATTAAATGAATGAGTACAGTCAATGATCTTATCGGAGGTCACACCCTGAAAACCACTGAAAAAAAATAGAGTAATCAAATTATAGTGTAAAATAATTCATTTTGTTAAAGTGAATGAAGTGTTTTTTTATTTTTTATTTAACCTTTATTTAACCGGGAAAGAAACTCATTTAGATTTGTTTAAATATTTGTTTCAAGAGTTTCCTGGTCAAGACGGGCAGCAGCACAATTTACAGAGTTTCACACGAACAACAAGCAGCCACACTTAAGAATGATGAAACGCCCTGTAACAGCACATTGCAGAGAGCAAAATGCTGACAGAAAGGACTAACTGTTTGAATAAAGTGCATCCTACATTCCTCTGTCATGGAGCAAGTCAAACCTGTTTTTTGTAGATAACAACATAATACAAGATGTTCAGCAGTTTTGGTGGTGAGTTTAAACCATCCTTTGATAACAGACAGCTCACTCAGACAGTTTCTGAAAACAGAGGTGGTGTAAGACTGAGTTTGGGAAAACATTGTTTTCATGAACGCGCCATTCCGTGCCATGATCCTCCCACACTTTATCCAGTCAGCAAAACAAACTTCACAGTTTTGAATATTTTTTTCTACTACATCCTATACTGAGTTTTGACATGTAGCTCAAAGATCAGGTGGACATCAGTTTATCTTTTGTACCTTAAAAGTTCTGTATTTAAAGTCTCTCTTCAGTGCAAAACTAAATGTGTGAATGTAGTCATGCAGAAAATTCAGTAATGTGGATTATCATGAACAAAAAGGGAAATTCTAGAAAGTATTTAGTATTTATATTTTTTTTTTTGGGGGGGGGGGGGGGGGGGTTAGCTATTGTTCATCCAACATCACTGTCATGGCTTTCAGGGACATTTTAAAACAATGGCTCCATCATCAATGTGATTGATCACACCTGTGTTTTTCCTCTGATGACAACTCAAAAAAGGCCTGTCAGAACCTGTATCATCGTGGACTTTGATGCAGAATTTTGAGTCAGACGATTTTCATCACGAATGAGCTCCTTGAAGACATTGTTTTGTAAGTTGCACACATCAGCAGCTTTTCACTTAAGTTCAAAGTAATTTTATTTTAATCTTGACTGCTCCCACGTTGTGCGATCAACCCACTCCCCCCTTTCCGACTTCATTTGCCCTCATCCTTTCCTCCCCAACTTCCAGGCATGTCACGCCCACAGACTCCATCCCCTCGTACATAAAAGTTGGTTGTCCTCACTGAAAAAATACCAGTTTGTTGGAGAGAACATAGCGATGATTTCAATGGGAAGCCTCACAGGATTTTGGATAATTGCACTTCTGACTCTTTATGGTCCAGATGTGGGAGGTAATTTCTTATAGATTCTGATAACATTTACACTTAATTTTTCGATAAAGAAAATTGCAATGTTGTTACCTTTGTGTTGCTTGATCTTCTATTTCCATAGAGTCCCAAAGAAACTCTCTCAATGAGCCTGACGTCCCCTTCCCGCCTGCTCGTCCTACCTCTCAGAACCTCGCTGCCATCTGCCATCAGGGTCAGGGTCGTCCCAGATACCCGGCCAGCTTCTTCTCAGGCTCTGGTGGCAGCCATTTCCGTCGCCTTGGAAACGCCATCAACCGTCTGGAGTCTTGGTACAGTTTATGCTGCAGCGGAGCGGTAGCCCAGCAGAGCAGCCAGATCCTCTGCTGCACCACTCAGGCTGTGAGTCTCTGCATGTGTTTCTGAGTGTTTGAGGGAGAAAAACAAACAAAAAAACCCAGATTCAGACAAAGGATCATTTATGGATCTATTATTATTTATCAATAACACAGATGACATTAAAGGCGAGAAAACTGTACTGTGCAAGATTAATGCAGCAATTTTTGGATCAATTATAATCATACATTTAATACTAAATACTAGATTTGTGTTTAAGTAGTTTTCTGCACTCAAACAGATTGAACGGTGTGATCAAAATAATGAACATTAATGAGGATGCAATATCCTTTTCTCAGACACTTGATCTAACGTGAAAAAGAAGTGCAATATTTGAAAATAAGAAGCCCATCTCTTCTCTTACAGTGGAAACAGGCCCTGTCTCAGTTCTGTGTGGAGGAATACTCCACTATGACTCTTCCATATGAGTGCTGTGAGGACAAAGGAGATGCACGCTGGACGTGCTTCGACAGCGAGCTCCCCAACCCAAACTACAACCCAACACCAGGGTACACTGCACCTGCAGTCCCCCCACAGCCAGGATTCACTTTCAATGCAAATGCTTGCTGAAGGTTAAAAGAGGGTGCATTTTAATATAGACATCATAAGAGTAAAAGTATATGGTGGTAAAACTAAGATTTTTGTGTACCTTTTTGGAATGAAATTGGCTTAATATGCTCAGATGTAGACACAAAAAGAACAATAAATGCTGAGTTTTTTATACTCTAGCTGAATGTCCTGCAGATTACAGATGTTTAGAGGAGGACATGACATGCTTATTGTATTTATGCAGTATTAAGAGGACAACAGCTGAAGTCGATTATTTTGAGTCTGTTTTAGTTTCTTTCTAGACAATTGGAAAAAAAACCTTATTAAGTTGCATGAGTTACCTGTTATAATCCAAAAAAAATTGGGCCTGAGTGGCTTTTGTGGTTTCTGATGTAGAATTCTTAGTTTGAAAAATAAAGGATGAAAAAAGACTTCAAAGTTTCCATATTATTTTTTCTGTACAATGATAGGCCATTTTACAAGTTGATAACACATTTTGTTGTTTCAGATAGTTAAAAAAAAGTGTGAGTTTATGGTTTTAGTCTTGAAGTGATGTGATAAAAAACATATAAACAACTTATAGCACAAGTATCCACCAGGGGTCACTGTTGGCCTCCATGGTTGGTGGTGGGACATTCACACATCAGCGATGAATGAGAAAACTTTAGGAGTGAACGTATAAGAGTTAATTAATTCAAATGTTTTCTTTATAACTGGTTCAACCTACATATCTTATTTTGTGCGGACTGGCACGTACATAGACTTTAAATACTGGGTACGCACCTGTGATTGAACTGGGATGGTCACGTGATCCAGACCACAGCAATCCAAAATATGACAAACAGTTCCTGTCTGCATGGCTTCAAAATAAAAGTACAACAATCTCAATTAGAAAAAACGTCCATACAAATATAAATATCTTGAAAGATGCAGGCTTTGTACTGATGGACACATGTTTTTGTAAATGTCCTTGCCCTGTAGAACTTTAAATCTGAAAATAAAAGTGTAGAGTCTCAAAAAACTGTTTGTAGCTTTGAAATGAAACTTGGGTACAATTTAAGGGAATTGCAACTTCTTATTTACATACTTCACATCAATGAATTTCAAAGGTCACTGCCTACATTTTGAGATTTTAAACACAAACCTATGATGAACCCAATGTTATTAAAGATTAAACTACCCAAAGGCAAATAAAGGACAGAAAGTAGCTCTTACTAAATGTATAACTGTGTTACCATGTCTCTTTATTATTAACAATATACAATATTAAAGGCTTTCATGTTATACAATACAGCGAAGCATAAAAGGGAGACACGCTTCTATGAAATGGACTCATAACAGTGTATGCTCTAATTGTTATTATTTCAGTATTTTGACTGACTTGAATATTTACCTCACCACATAAGGATGTAACTTATACATGTATTAAAGAGCAACGTATGATTTTTTACATTTATTTTTATTTCCAGGTCTAAGTTGTGGGTAACTATAAGTTTACAGTCTAGATCACAATCTGTTGAAATATATTGCGCTGTGTAAAATTGGACCTTTATTACTGCTCTGCCTTTTCAATGGACAATTCAGGGGGGAAATCCTGCAATCTATACATAAAGCTATTCGATGTTATCTTCTATATCAATCATGAGGACGCATTTTTGTTTTCAGTCAGGACTTATGCACACACTGTGTTTATCAGTCTATATTTTAAAGCAGTGATGGTTTGAAGAATATTTCATTTTATTCTGAAAAACATTCCTCCGGAAGCTCTGTTCCTGCCATAGAGTTCTATGGTCTGAACACAAAACTGCTGCTTCCGCACTGCTTCCTTGTTCATTAGTTTTAGGGAAAACAGTGCCTAAAGAAGAGGGAAAAAGTCTGTTTTCTTTCTTTCCACACGGCCAAAGCTAATCCAAACCGCTTTCAAGTGAGTTCACTGTTTGTTTGGGTTATTGTTTGTTTATATCCGGGCATAGCAACGTAAAAAGTTAGAAAAGTTTAACCAGAGTTAACGGCTAGTTAGCATTCTCGCTTCTGTTTCCTTGACTGTCGCAATGCAAGCATGTCGGTAACGTATCATGTTAGCCTGTTCCAACATGTACGACTATTAACTTGAATCACAATTCACCCATGTTACATAATACAACACATAATACGCTGCTAGTTGCTGTTAAAGACCACCGTCAGTGTTTTTTCAGATCAGCAGAGCCAGTCGACGTGGCTGCTGTCAATATTTGTAGCATGAAGTCATCTGTGCTGCTTGCTGAAACCTTTCGAGATACTGGTTTTTAGAAACCTTTTGTGTTTACAGACATCCATCGACTTCATGTGCTCACACCGAGAAAGCTGACAGCATTTGAGCTCCAGGACTGAACTCAGGATCTAATATTTGTTTACTCCACAAGAAAGTCTGAGTTCAGTTCTGAATGGCCACAGCTGCAGAGGAACCTCCAGGGCTGCAGGGCACCTCTGGGTGTAAGTAGTATTGTATTGATATTATATTTTCACACCTGATTTTCCACCAGTGATACACCAGAAGTGTTTTAACAACGTTGTTAGCCACAGAGTTGATAGAGATATTGATATTTAAGTCATACATGTCTTGGCATGTCAGCAGCTGGTTGGAGACACTGTCCATTGTTTTATGTACTTAAATGGTAAATAGAAACATCCTTCTTAATGCTTTAATAATAATTCAATATGTGTGACCCTTAAAAATGTCATCCTCCATTGTACTTCAGTGTTGCTGTTTGTAAACACTGAATGTTGTTACACGTCTAACATCAGTTCATTTCCTAAAAGGTTTCTCTTTTTATTCTTCTAACAGTTTGTTGAATTTTCACATAATATAAAACAGTAACAATGACATAAAGCACAACATAACTGAATGGAAAAGATAGGAACGATCGAAACAAGGAAACAACCCATTTCTGTTTAATACAGGTTTCAGAGTTCATCATTCTGCCACCATGTTTACATTTTTATTTAGACTCAATCCAACTGGGAGTGACCCGTGCTTGTATTCAGTCCTGAGGGTTTCCAGGCCAAATATGAACAACTTTTTGACAGCATATTTAAATCTTTAACATGGAGATTAGTGCTTTTCAGATGTTCATGAATACTTATTCAATACCTTTAAGCACAGCGCTGATCCTGTCACGGCGAAGTACATTAAAGATCTCATTGTTCCACGTAAAAACAGAGAGAGGGTTATCTTGGATCCCCTTCTCAGAAAAAAATGTTCTTGCTAAAAGCGTTAGTTTATCCAATAGTTAAGAGAGGGAGAGATGACACCTTGTTGGAAGGTAGGCCAAGCCAGAAAAGTCCAGAATCCAGGTTTCACAGTTTTGTATTAAAAGTTTGAGAGAAATGTTGACTTACCTTTTTAGCCTCATTTTTAAGCTTAAGTTAGTGGAGCTGTTGACCTTTGTGGAGTTCTACTGTGAGGTGTTTCAACATTGATTCTCCTCTCATTGGAAGACATGCCCAAAAAACAGAACAAAAATAGAACAAACAAAAAGTATTGATAATAAGTAGAAGAGACGGCTGAAAACAGGCAAATAAGCTTTTAGAAATGTGGCTGTTTAACTTCAACATTTTAAAAGGGAAGTACTGCAAGTTTGTTAGCCAAAAGGTAAAAATTGGTGCAACCAATGACCAGATATCCCGTCCTTTAGTCCTCAGTTTAGCTCAAGTTCTGGGAATTCTGAATCCTACATTTCCCAAATCGCAACCGATATTTTTCAGCTCGGTATTTTCAAGCTCCGCCCCTTCAGTGTCAGACGCTGTTTTTGTTTTGAAGACTGATTGCCCTGGTGACATCACAATGAAATAATCAGAGTTACTACCTCAGACTTAACCAAGCTTTTCACTTATTTATAACTAATGCGCTTACTTTGAAATGTGAATTAGGTAAAGGTCGCTGTAAATGTTCTTTTGTATTCTGATATCAAATTCATTTCGAATCTCTGGTCTTGTGGCACTTGTGTTTCATTCATTTCCATTCAGCTCTTGTATATATAACATGAACGTAAACAGATTCCCGGATAATCTGCTGTTTTCTTGATAAAGATTATCTTTCTAAGAATCTATTGAGGTCCAGTGTAGACTTAAGGCTTCATGAAATACAGCTTTCTTTTACATATATGGAGGCATTCATTGGCCCTGTCTGAACTCTCTTTAATAGTAATAGCATACTTATCTAATTCCTCCCACTGCCCACAAAGACCTGCAGAGTCAGTTGTGGAGGCGACTCTCTTCTCTCAGAGGTAATGATCGAGGTGCGTCTGCATGTTTGTTTTAAAGCTGAGCTGCACACTTTGTTTTAGGGAGTGGTAGAAGCTGCTTCAGGCTGTGTTGTCTGAAATTCATGCATCCAGTGTTCAAATTGAATTTCTTGAGTTAGCTCATATCTTTTCCTCTTGTTGTCTTCCAACACAAACCTCTTTGTTTTCTTGTTTTCTCAATCCAGATTCGAGTGGGGTTAGGAAAAATGCTTCCCCTGAGGTAAAGAAGTGATTTTATTTCTAAGGAAATGTGCAATCCAGCTTTTTTTTGTCACTTAGGACGCACATCATTGCATTTTTCTTAGACGTTGAGGAATTCACCAGTATTTAGCTGACACAATTCTATTCCTTCCTCTTTATTAGCAAATACATGTTGCTGCACACTTGCAATTCCTTTCCATGCACCTTGTGATGCTCCCTCTCACCATGTTTCCACCGACAGGGACCGAGCACAACAATGTCTCCCAACATGAAGAAAACCATCGGCCATCGTGGAATTGATCCAACTGGTGAGACTACTTACAAGAAGGTAGGAGAAAAGCTGTCATTGAGTGACATGCATGTAGATTTACTCACTTCAAAATGCAACTAACTGTTATTTTCATGATCTGTTATCTGCTATTTATCCCTGTTATTTTACACTGTAAATGGGAGATTTTAAAAACATGTGATGATCTGCAGACATTAACAGCCAGTCCAGCATGTGACAATAAATAAGTAATCTACCAAACACAGACTGCATTTGATACTCTCACTTCCAGACGACATCGTCAGCCCTGAAAGGTGCGATCCAGTTAGGCATCACGCACACTGTTGGCAGCTTGAGCCAGAAACCTGAACGAGACGTGCTGCTGCAGGACTTTGAAGTAGTGGAAAGCATCTTCTTCCCCAGGTGAGCCTTCTGAATAATGAAGTAAGGATTTGTTGTTGAGATGATGAAAATGAGTGCATTATTTCCTGAATCAGGATGTTTTGTCTGCACTGTGTTAACCTCCTTATTGTGTGCTGTAAGTAATCCTCTGCCTTGTCTGTCTTTTTATCATCAGTGAGGGCAGTAACTTGACTCCTGCTCACCACTATGGAGACTTCAGGTTCAAGACGTACGCGCCAATCGCCTTTCGCTACTTCAGGGAGATGTTTGGCATCCGGCCTGATGATTACATGGTATTCTTGCTCACTCAGCATCTTTAATACTGCAGAACATGGAAGTGGTGTGAACTGTGAAGAGAAACTTATGAATGGGGAACTGCAAAGAATGAAAGTGTTGACACATTTGAGGTGGAGCAGGAGAAGCTGCCTGCTGTTAACCTCTCTATCAGTGTTGATTGTTTGTTTCTTATCACATGTCTGACCTCTGTGCTCTGTTCTGGTTTCAGTACTCTCTGTGTAATGAAGCCTTGATTGAGCTGTCGAACTCTGGAGCCAGTGGATCTATCTTCTACCTCTCCATTGATGATGAGTTCATCATTAAGACAGTGCAGCACAAAGAGGCAGAATTTCTGCAGAAACTTCTTCCGGGATACTTTATGGTGAGATTTGACGAGGGGTTTAGGTGCAAGGCGGTCTCTGCAGAAAAAGCATTATGTTAACAATCAATTACACTAACCATTTTCATTGCCCATGTTAGAAAAGTCTCTCTTTTCTAAGATGAGATACACATTTAAAATATGCAATTGTTTGGGGATCTTACCTCTGCATAATTAAACTTTCAAAACTAATTTGATGTCTTTGCAATTAAATACCGCTATAAGGTGTTCTCTGTGTTATTCAAGGCATCATTAGTGTGGGCTAATATTCTTACTTTTTCTACATCAGTTTATTCTTACTTTTCAGTTACATCAGTCACTTTTTGGCCGCTATATTTCAGTTCAATATTTAACTTTCCTTCCTCCTTCTTCTCTGCTCTCCTCCAGAACCTGAACCAGAACAAGCGGACCTTACTACCAAAGTTTTACGGACTCTACTGTGTCCAAGCTGCAGGAAAGAACATTCGTATCGTAGTCATGAACAATCTGCTCCCAAGCACTGTACGAATGCACCTCAAGTATGATCTTAAGGGCTCAACCTATAAGCGACGGGCCTCAGCTAAAGAGAGAGATAAGGCCGTGCCCACGTACAAAGACCTGGATTTCATTCAGGACATGCAAGAGGGGCTGTTGATGGAAGGGGACAAGTACAGTGCGGTTTGCAAGACCATCCAGAGAGACTGCCTGGTAAAAACTGTGCAAACATATCAGCATTTTTCTTTTTCAGTTGTTATATCTGGTCTCACTTCTCTTCTCTTTTTAATTTCCATTCAGCTGTTGCAAAGTTTTAAGATCATGGATTACAGCCTTTTGGTTGGAATCCACAATTTAGACCAGGCTTGTCTAGAGCAGGCCAGTGAAGAGGCAGGGGCCGCAGCCGCAGACCAAAGGAGACCTCAAGGCCAGAAGTCCCTGTACAGTACGGCTATCGAGGCCATCCAGGCTGAGACAGGAGGCGTGGGATCAACGGGTACAGAGGACCAGTGAGTGACAATGTTTCTGTGGCCTGTGAGGTAACTCTCTCATAAAGTTTCTGCTTTAAAGAATGGAGCAATAAATGCATTTCTTTATGTTTTATTGTACAGAACTGGAGGAATTCCAGCACGAAATGCAAAAGGCGAGAGGCTGCTGGTGTATATTGGTATTATTGACATTCTGCAGTCCTACAGGTAAACGGATAAGTTTGTGTGCATTTGCTGCTCATTCAGTCAGTGACTCTTACTCAATGTCTACACAGTCGGTGTCTAGAACTTGTCAATAAAACCCTTATTCTTAGAAAATGCTTGGGATGTAGTATTTATAGAAAAAGTTGTGCTTTTTAAGGATTGTTCCAAGAATCTTGGGAATTATATCTTCCAAGAGTAGACCAAAGAGCTAAGTCTGTCCAGTAACCATGCATCAATATTTCTTTGTTAAATAAACCGTACAAGAAAGAAAGCAGATTCAAAGGAGGTTATGGTGGCAGCTGGCACAGTTATAATGGCTGCGTCATACAGCTGCATGACGCTGATAATATTAAGTGCTTAGGGTGAACCAAAAGCTAAGCACCATCTCTTTTATACAAAGCCATAATGATGAACTTTAAAGATGATCATTACAGTTAAATGTTTCTGCTGTGAACATGTCATGTTGGTTCTTTAACTCCTTTAAACAGTCCACTTTTTAATGTGTGTTTCCTCAGATTAGTAAAGAAGCTTGAACACTCGTGGAAAGCTCTGGTTCATGATGGGGTAAGGTACTCCTTGTGACCTCAGTTCATTGTGTTTTAAACTAAAAAAAAAAGATAAAATTGTAACCCCTGTACCTCTTCCCTTTGTTTAGGACACTGTGTCAGTACACAGACCAAGTTTCTATGCAGAACGCTTCCAGAAGTTCATGTGCAACACCGTCTTCAGGAAGCTCTCATGTGAGTTTTTAAAATAGTTTGTATGTGTGAATAAGCATTGAACATCAGGCAAAGCAACGCAGATCACAGTGAAGTGAAGTTCTCTCAGTGTATCAGGGCAAGGCTAACACTCTTTTGGTATTTTCCTGGCCAGGCCTGCCTGAGGTACTTGGATGAAGGCCATGGCCAAACCATTAGCTACTTTCACTCCCTGTCATGACACTTTGACAGTTTGGGAACTCATGGCGTGTTTCCCTCAAAGAAAAAGTATTATTGTCTTTAACGTTCCAAAATGTTTTAACCACAAGTTAAATGTTGACATCAACACAAAGGTGTCTGTGGTTATTTTGCAACTGAGCCTGTTGCTTAAAATGTTATTGTGTAAGTCACGGCAAATTATTTGGTAAGTGGCACAGTTCAGCATATTGTCTCAGTGCAACCAGGGAAAATGCCAGTTTGTATTCTGAGATGTCACTGAATATCAGCATGTCGGACTTTAATTTTACACTCTTTCTCTTGTATGTAGTGAAGAACTCCCCATCTAAGAAGCGTCGTGCAGTGACACAGGGTCCTCTGAGGAAGTCAGCCGGCTCTGGGCCTTCTCTGTCGACACAAACAAGCACAAACAGCCAGCAGGCTTTCCTCCAACATCAACTCAGCTCAGACACTAAAGAAGATACTGAAGGAGACAACGGTAAGACCTGGAAAAGGGATTTCAGGTTTCAGCTGGAGTGCTGAAAACAACTTTTGTTTACTGATACTGGCAGAGATTCAAGCCTCATGCATGTACCAGCATGCAAAGTGCTTCTTTCACAACACAGTATTAAACGTTTTTCCTCCCTTCCTTCACAGGCATGCAGTCAGGTCGTCCTGACCTCCTCCCAAACACCTCACTGCCAAGCGAAAGTGTTGGCAACACTTCTGAAACCACAAACTCCTTCTCCTCCTCTTTGGAAAACTCTGAATTTGCTCCCTCTAGTCAGCCCTCTCCTCGCTCTCAGAACAGCAGCCGGACGGGAGTGGAATTAAACAGCATGTTGAACAAAGCCCAGGAGCACAGCACCCCCAAGAGGTAAGAGAGAGAAATACATGAAGATCTGTTTTTTTGATATGAGAGATATGAGCAGTATGTGTATATTGAAATAGTTTTAATACTTACAAACTATTTCTTCAAGTGTATTTTCTTACATTATGCCAGAATTTTCACACCACAAGGGATTCTATAGTTTCTAATGTGAGCTCTCCAACAGAACTATAATCGCAACAAAAAACAATAAACCTGAACACTTAACATAATATGCTGCCAGACATGGCCGCCAAGTATCGATATTTTTATTATATTAATAGCAAATATGCTTTTTTAATTTTTAATTGCTGAAGGAGTTGAACTGGTCAACTTGAACAAGTTGCATTGTTAAAAATTCCTGCAGTTGTACAGTCGTCCGTTCATGTTTGTGTTCAGTTCAGTTCGATTAGACTGAAATACTAACAGTTCAGATTGTGAGGTGCATGCAGCCTTTTACAGGGTTTGACTTTGATCACAGTTGGTCAGTCTGTGGGCTTGACTCCCATTGTGTAGGAATGAAAAGACAGAAGTGAGATGAATAGACTGAGAATTGTATTCTTATTTGACGAAACCGTTCTTTATTTTAGTTACATTTTGTGGACATAATATGCAGTTAAAAATGTACACTACCAGTCAAAAGTTTGGACACAACAGTAACAGTATCATCAATAATACAGTATAATACATATTATTATAATATAGCTACTGTAAGCAGTATCTAGGGCACACCTACTAATAGAAGGGTTTTTTCTTTATTTGTACTATTTTCCACATTTTAGAATAGTAGATATTAAAACAATAAAAATAAAACATTTAATTTAATTTTTGTTTGGGAAAGAAATGCATACATACGAAGGTATCAACTTCACTATTTCTGTTTATATAGGAAACAAATGTCAAACATTTAAGCATAAGCCTTTAGATGAAAATGTCTTTGAGATAATAACGTGCATTTCAATCAGGTGTGTCCAAACTTTTGACTGGTAGTGTATATCGCAATTCTCAGCATATCACAAAATGTTTAAAATCACAATAATATCGTATCGTGACTCAGGTATTGTGGCGATATCGTATCGTGGGGCCTCTGGTGATTACCACCCCTATTATCATACTTTGCTCTGGCAAATTATAAGGGGAAAATTGCATGTTTTTTTTAATACATTTTAAAAATGATGATTGATGATGATCCTCTACAAATGAGTTCTTAAAGCAGATACAACTGATAGCCAAAATAAATATACTTTTTTATTGAAAATAAGGGTTTTTCAAGTTCACTCTTAAGCTGTGTAACAATCCCACCTTTTTGGCTTCTATTAGCTGGATCCAAACCAACCCATTTACAACCTGAGAGTCTGAACTAACTGTGAAGGCAGTAATATCACTTAACCAGAACTTCAAGAAAGTCAGCATGTGCTTAAGCAGTGAAATATCTCAAATAGGTCAAACAAATCTTAAGTAAATCTGAGTTCTTCTTAAAGGAAAACAATTGAATGAACATCGTAAATACACAGGAAGTCAGTGTTTAATGTTGTATGAGGGCTCAGACGTCTTACTCTGCCCCTGGTTTTGTCTGCAGCTCTCAGGTTGGGACTCTTGAAGACAGTATTGGTTCTGTGGATGTGATCTCTCTCAGCGACATTGTTCCTAATGCAGGCAAATGCTCAGTAAGTAGAAAGAATTTCTCTCTCAGACTTTTCTGTGACACTTTTGCTGGTTGTTTTTCTAACCAGCTTTATTTCTTTTGCTTTACAGGTATAGACGTGGTAAAGAATTATGGAACCAAACTAATGGAATAAAACTTTGAGGGCGTTATGAGCATGGATCAAATGTTACAGCCCCCACCCCACCCTGGTGTGATTTGAGGTACCACGAATGAAAATCTGTGTAGCAGAATGACCAAGTGGTGATGTTGTTTTATTTTTTGTTCTTGTCATTGTTTTTGCACTTTGATTCCAAATATGAACTTGTGTGTGGTTGTGTTCTGACACTAGTAATTGTGGGTACATTAATGCTGCGTGGTTATCGAACACTATTACTCATCCCAGAGGAATACTAGGATGCACAACCAAAGATTGTTCTTGGCACTGATGTGCTCGATGTGAGGACGTTTGCCTTCTTCCTGAACAAAAAGCCTAGTTGTTCAAAATGTGTTGTCTCGTTTATTTTTTTGGTATATATTTCTATTTTATGAGCACGAAATTGCTGTAGCTCCTCTTAACATGTTCTGCTCGACTCTGTTAATGTCTCATTCACCAAACAAAGGCCCAAATGTTTAGAGTTTCTGCCAAATCTGCCACTAACATGCTTTAACACAAAGCCATTTTACTTGTATTGGGGATATAGGTTAAAATAAAAGGATATATTTTAAAAGATATTACCTTATTCATAAAGGGTAAATTGATCTTTTTCAAACTTACTCTGAACGGAAATTATGCTGGAAAAAGAGTTGATTCTCTTTAACCAGGTGTTGTTGGACCTAAACAACCTGAAAGACGGTCAAGCTTTCACCTCTCATGTTTAGGTCAAAGGGTTATTTTAGAAGTAGGTAGTTTATTTCAAAACTTACACACTGTAGAATTTTATATCGGTCTATCAATGATCTAATACTAAGATGTTTGTGGACAGAGCGGTGAAAAAACGGGGACCCAGAGGTCTGTCTCATGAAGCAGGACGAGTGTGTTGGACTGTTTAGTCTTAAGTGAACCGTGTTGTTCTCAGTGTCAGAATTCCTGCTGAGTTATGTTGCTATTGCAACCAACAGAGCAGAGCAAACCCTCACCGACATAGTGTGCGTAGGAAATTGAGTAATGTGTGCTTACAGGGTCTCTATTAACAATTACACAACATTACATTAAAGTGTCATGTAGCAAAGAGCTCCAAATGACAATATTACAAACATGGTACAATCACTGTTTTTCATTTAGATGTTAGTTGTTGGAGATAGCTAAGCATTAATATTTGTATTATTAAGCAGATGTCCCACAAAGACTGTAAACCTGTCTCCAAAAGAGCACACTGTAGATAATTGTTAGGTAATACCTGTTGTAAATAAAATGTACTATTTCCTAGAATTCATATGTGCATACACTAAACACTGCAGCCTTGGTCGGAAAGAAAGTAGCAGCAGTTTGGACCTGAGAATAGAGAGATTCAAAGTAACAGCCTCACCTTTATCAACCCATTGGCCATTTTACAGATGAAGAGTGTTGGCACTGTGAATGTTAGCACTGTGGTGTGTTTTTTTGTGTGTTAGGAAAGCCTTAGTAGTATTACATTTTTGTCATTTCTAACATCAAATGTATTTTCAGTTCCGATCCGATACATACTGTATGTACCGATACCGATTTATTCTCATAACTAATAGTGTTATTGTTGTTGTTGGTATTATGAGTAAGGCTACACAAAGCCGTAGTAAAACCAGCATTGCATTGCATTGTGCTGGCTTCACATACAAACAGGAAGCAGCAACAACTGTAAGGTTTTCAAATTAAATATTTTAAACTAAAGTGTAAGAACTGTACTTTTGATCACATAGAAGGAGCTGTTCCATCTCGTCATTGAGACGATTTGTGGACACTTCTTACAGTTCAGTCTGAACGTCTTAAAAGTGAGACTGTGCGAGTTGAGAATCTTTTAAGTGCCCAACTTCTTAATCAGGGACATGGATTAGCGTCTTCAGTCTGATATCCGATCTGTAAATTACGTCAATATCGGACCCGATACCGATATTAGATCGCATCGGTCCCATCTCTTGTGGAAAGGCATAGAAAGACCTGGCTGTTTGGAGAAATGAGGGTTGTAACCCAAGCATGTTTTCTTCTTGTCCAAAGAGGCAAACTTTTTTTCTAAAAATAAAAACGAAAAATGTAAGTTAGAGGGATATTTGACTTTGCTGCTAAAGATTTCAACATAACAAAACTGGGCTGGTACTGCATTTTTTTTCTATTACCTTTGCTTTTCTTATGTCAATCACATATTAGAGCCTTCTAATGATGAAACTGATTCATCATGTGTTGGTTGTTGATCGTTAAGATTCCTGTTCCTACTTTTTATGTCAGTCATTATTCGTATAATTTGTTATATTCTCATAATAAATACATTTTTTATCTGGCTAGCTGAACGCGGTGATGGCTGCCTGGTGTGTAAAAGCATAAAAGACCAAATCATTTTTTAAACTCAAACTGGTAGATATAGTAGGAGTTGTTAAAATGCAGTTGGTTTTGGCATTCAAAATGAGTGTACACTGTTTAAACTTATTTTGATTAAGTCAAGATATATTCAATTGTTCAACATTGGAAAATGCAAAAAAGATGTTAGAAGTTCTATTTTGTTTAATAGTGCAAAACAAATTATCTGAAATTATTTCAGCTATGCAACAAAATTCTTTGTGTACTCCATATTTGACGAAATGACTGCAATAAGTAAGATGAATTTTGAGAGGATAATGGATAGAGTAGAAAATTAGGGGAGTGATATGCCGGAAAGGAGCCACGGGTTGGACTTGAACCCATGGCCGCATGCTTGGAGGACCATTTCCTTTGTACATGGGGGGGCGACCTAACCGCTAGGTCAGTGCTACCCCATAATTTTAGCAAAGGATGGAAAGGTGGAAAGAATTTTATTATGTTTGCTTTTAAATCAAACTGTTCCAATATTGAAAGTGAAAGTCCTCCTAATTATTACAAACACGCACGCACGCACGCACGCACGCACACACCCACAGCCTATGAACCAAAAATGTAAATAGTTGTATGTATTATAGTATTTATAATGTAAGTAAAACTCTGGTTTCCAAAATGTTTATAAATGTTGATTTGAAATGTGCCTTTCTTTGGCACAACAAACCTGTGTCTATGGGTTGTGAAAGTCTTTTGTTCTTTGCAATGATTCTTTTATCGCCCTGTGTACTTTAATCTATCTTCTCTTGCCTTTAAATGATATACAATTAATGTGTGCACATCTGTATACAAGAATCATAACAATGCCTTTTCATCGAAGGTGTATTTGACATGTTTTCTCTTTGTTGCTCTGTTTTGAATATGTTGTTTTCTTTACACTTGTGCCTATAGTCTTGGATAAAAAAAGACAAATTGATCTGGTTTATATTGCATTATTCCAAATATTCAGTATCTCAGAGTTATGCAATGTAAATGCAAAGCACAGTGTAGGACAATATTTAATTATCAACCTTTGGATATTTTTACTGTTGATAATAAGGTATCCCTTTGTATTTATTGGTGTGCTTCTCCCTTGCAATGTTGCAAACCAATAAAAATGACTGGGTTATGAAAATGTTGTATTTTATCATAATTTTTGAAGATAAAGTTACAAATGATCTACTTCTGACATGCCAGTTTGTACATGTACCTTTGTGCACACCAAAGTTAGCTATGGAGTTCCACAAGGTTCAGTGCTTGAACCGATTCTTTTTTTTGCCTTATGTATGCTTCCTCTTGGTACATTTTCTTATACATTTTCATTGTTTTACAGACAAAACTAAACTATGTGTCAATGAAGCCAGATGAAACTAATCGGATATGTTAACTAGGAAAATGCCTTTGAGGACATTAGGAACTGGATGACCAGAATTTGTTTGCTGCTTCACTGAGACCAAACTGGGGTTATTGTGTTTGACCCCAAACTCTGGGAGTTCTATTTGATCAAGATATGTCCTTCAACTCCCACATAAATCAAACTTTAAGGACAGCCCCTTTTCACCTTTGTAACAAGGCTAAATATCAGGCACATCCTGTCTCAAAACAATGCAGAAAAACTAGTTAATGCATTTTTTTACCTCAAGGTTGGATTATTGTAATTCTCTTCTGTCAGGCTGCCCTAGTCAGTCTCTAAAGACTCTTCAGCTGGCCCAAAATGCTGAAGCATGAGTATTGAACAGAACTTGGAATAGAGATCACATTACTCTTGTATTAGCTTCTCTGCACTGACTTCCTATAACATCTTAAATAGAATTTTAAAGCTCTTATTGGTCAGGCACCATTGTATCTTAAAGAGCTCATAGTGCCTTATTACCCTTCAAAAACATTACGCTCCTAGAATGCAGGCCTACTTGTGGTACCTACAGTCTCTAAGAGTAGTAAGGGAGGTAGAGCCCTAAGTTATCAGGCTCCTTGCCTTGGGAATCATCTACCAGTTAGGGACTGGGAGGCAGAACCCTCTCTACCTTTAAGAGTAGAGTTAAAACCATGGTGGATTAAGTGTCTATGCCATTATTGTTAACTGTTTATATGTTTATATCTGTGCTGTGTTTATTTTTGTATTGCTGCAGGGCACCCCTGGAAAAGAGATCTCAGTCTCAGTGGGTCCTCCCTGCTAAAATAAAGGACAAATAACAAAATATATATATATATATACTGTAAATATTATTTAAAAAGGTACGGTCTAGACCGTAAGGTAAGTAATGGCACTATACAAAAAAACATATGTACAAGTTAGAAAAAAATAATAAAAACCGAAAACTGATAAGAGGGAGTAGAGCAATTAAAGCCTTTCTTGTCAAAGGTCTGTCATATGCTGTTTTTTACTACATGACAACTAAGCAGATGTAGAAAAAACAGTTGAAAGTTCATAAAGGGGAAATAAGACTTGTTAGTAGAAGTCATTAAAGATTTTATTCTATTTGTTATGATTTATTTTTGTATTAAAACTATTCTACTTGATTCTACCACATTCGGGTTTTTGTCAGTGGGTTACAGTTCACTTGGCCAATCAGATTTCTCCTTGTTTAGTCGTTGTCCAATCGCCTCTGAGCTTGTTACATTGCTACAGAGAGCAACAAGAAGTTTTCAAAATGGGGCTTGAAAGTACTATGGTTTGGTAAGTACTCTACTAAATGCAGTTTATTGTTGTTATTGCTCGAGTAGCCATTCATACGAAGAGGTTAAATGTTTATTCTATTAGGTAGACTTGAGAACCGAATTTGGAAATGTGATCTGGGATCATAATTTACCTTTTGCGGTTAGCGTGCTAACGTAGTGTCAACCAGGCTGAGTCATTGTAGCCACTGTTAGCTCATATTTCTGATCTAAATAAAGTTCTTATTTCGCGTTTGCATATTCGACCTTATTCATTAATGTTGTTTTTGGTGACATTATGCCTTGAAATAAAATAAACAGCTGACAACCCTGTTGATTTGATTGTTTCGTCTTGCGACTAAACACTTGCTAATCTTAGCATCCATGCTAATGTTGTTTTAATATTGTAACCCCAGCTGTTCAACACCTGTTCACGACTTACTATGTAAAGAATACAGACTTTTCAAGGTGTTGTTGGTCTGTGAATGCGAACTGGGACGTCGTACTAACGTGAACTATTTGTTATGTTGCTATTGGGGTTTGTTTGATATGTGAATGACATGTCAACTGCTGTTAGCTGGATAGCTAAGTGCTTTGTCGAAGCCGCTTTCAACTAATATTTTCCCCTCAGTGTGGACAATAGTGAATACATGAGAAATGGAGATTTTCTACCAACGAGGCTACAGGCTCAACAAGATGCTGTCAACATCGTTTGCCACTCTAAAACAAGAAGCAACCCTGAAAACAATGTGGGCCTCATCACAATGGCAAAGTAATATCACCTCTCTGTCTCTTTTTAAAAACACACACTTAGTTGTAGTTATCTTCTTCTCACATAATAGCACCACCAAGTAGATTTGTTTTTCATAGTTGCTGATGATGGTTAATTATGGATGTTTGTCTTCATGTTATAATGCAGTAATTGCGAGGTACTGACCACACTGACTCCAGATTCTGGCCGCATACTGTCCAAACTCCATGCTGTCCAGCCCAAAGGAAAGATTTGCTTCTGCACAGGCATCAGAGTGGCTCATGTAAGCATACAGGATGTTTCTCGCTGTAATCATTAATTCGAAACTTTACAGAAGGGCTCTGCCTGACAAGAACTTGATTGGTAAATCAATGGTTTTACTCTCCTAAGCAGCAGTCTTTAAGTTCATATATTTGTGTTGTATTTGGTTCTGGATAGCTGGCCCTAAAACACAGACAAGGAAAGAACCACAAGATAAGGATCATTGCTTTTGTTGGGAGTCCTGTGGAAGATAATGAAAAAGATGTAAGTTTGAAGTCTTGTATTCAATTTTTTTGCCAATCCCAAAAATAGATACACGTACATTACAACCAATTTATACGTCCAGTGTTTAAAACAACTTTTTTTAATCACTTTATTTGTGTGCATGTCTTTTTCTTCATCTTTTTTTACGCAGCTTGTTAAGTTGGCAAAGCGTTTGAAAAAAGAGAAAGTGAATGTGGATATTATCAACTTTGGAGAGGAGGTGAGAAGTTTTCTTTCAAAAATTTGCCTTAAGGCAGAATCGTTTGGAGTATTATTATTGTGTTCTCTTGATTTCCATGGCTCCTTTTATAGATTGAGTTTTCAATCAACTTTGTCATGTTTTAATTTTTCAGGAGGTGAACACAGAGAAGCTTACTTCATTTATAAACACTCTAAATGGGAAAGAGGGGACTGGCTCCCACCTGGTCACAGTCCCTCCGGGGCCCAGTCTGGCTGATGCGCTGCTCTCCTCTCCCATCCTGGCTGGTGAAGGAGGCTCTATGATGGGTCTTGGAGCTAGTGACTTTGAGTTTGGTGTTGATCCCAGTGCTGATCCAGAGCTTGCCCTGGTAAGAATTATATAGACGAGCTTTCCATGAAAGTACTTATCACAAATGTTGTCTATGATACAACATACTTGTAGTGAAGCATCTTACATAAAAAAAATGCTACTTTATAATTATCAGCTAATTTTAAAAAGAGCCAATGTTTACACTAATATATGTGGTGCTGTTTACACAACGTATTTAACTGAATAGTTCCTTGGAACCAGTCTGAGGTTAGAAACCACAAATCCTTACGCAGAAAGCCTATGTGATGCTGGAATAGTGGAATATATATAGACATTTATAGGCAATGGGCCTCCTTAAAACAGGCCAGTATGTATAAAAAAACTTAATGTTGCCTATTCCTAAAACATGTGAGGCAGCATGGATTTCAGCATTATGTTATGGAATTACGTTTTCAGAGATATATTTTATTCTTGAATCTTATTCTAGGATTAGGCTTTTACGGAATTTCCCTCCCGTCATGCTCCCACATTTTGGTCAATTTTGTCAACAGCAAAAAGTGCTGTGTTAATAGTCAAGGATTAAAGAACTGAGATTTCAGGGTTATTATTGGCCTTTTATTTTTAAGATTTATTTAGAGGCTTTTTCCTTTATTTGATAGGACACTGGATAAGTAAGAAATTAGGAGAGAGTGGGGAATGACATGCAGAAAAGGTCGGACTTGAACCCAGGAAGCCTGCTTGGAGGACTATAGCCTCCGTACATTGGGTGTGACCTAACTGCTAGACCATCTGCGCCCCTTTATTTGCCTTTTTATTTTCGCTTTCTATCTAAAGTCTCGGTTTGTGTTTTTTAGGCCCTGCGTGTATCAATGGAGGAGCAGCGACAGAGGCAGGAGGAGGAAGCTCGCAGAGCTGCTGCTGCTTCCGTCACTGAAGCAGGCATGCCCACACCCAGTGCTGATGGTAAATGAAGTAGTTGCTTTCACTTAAGAGAATGCACTTATTATCAAAGATATATTAGGATTATATGGGATTATACATTTTAGTCAATTTCCAAGTTCGGCTTGATTTTTGCACAGAATCAGAGGAGGCCTTGTTGAAGATGTCGGTATCCCAGCCTGAGAGCGGTGCAGCAGTGCTTCCTGACTTCAGCAGCATGACAGAGGAGGAGCAGATAGCTTATGCCATGCAGATGTCTCTTGCTGGAGGAGGTGAGATCCATTTGATTGTTTTATAATTTTTAGCTATTGTTATTACTAATTATCCCACTTATATTTGCTGGAATTACTGACATAATACCTTCATTTCTCCTTTTGTTTTGTAAACAGAGTATGGAGAAATGGACACAGGAGCTCCCATGGATACAGCAGATTCAGCCAAGGTGAGTCAACATACAATGTTTTAAACAACACTGTATAACAGTCTTTAAATGGGGCTCTGCTGGCACTTGTGTATTCTCAAAAGAAAAAGAGGGGATGGAAGTAAAAGACTGGTTCACTTTTTGCATTGGCAGTGTTTGGTTAGGAATGACGTAATATGCTTTTATTGTGTGTACAGGCTAAACATTATTTACACTATAAAATCAGAAATATTTTTACTGCTGATTGCAATAAGCATTTTCAAATGACTGCCAATTTTACTAAAACAAAGACCAATCAATCCTTATCAATTGTCTCCCTCTTGTAATCTGTCAGGAGGAAGATGATTATGATGTGATGCAAGACCCAGAGTTTCTTCAGAGCGTCTTGGAGAACCTGCCTGGTGTCGACCCAAACAACGAGGCCATCCGCAACGCCATGGGCTCCCTGGCCTCCCAGACAGGAAACAAGCCAGATGGCAAAAAGGATGAAGAGAAGAAGAAATGAGGAGCAAATCGGCTTCAAATATCCACTGAACAATTGCAGACTAACGCAGGATTACTTAAATATACAAGAAGATGGCCCAAGCACGAAACACCACACTGACATTTAATATTGTTTTCTGTCAGATAAAAGCACCAACTTAATGATTATCTAGTGTAAAATCTGAATGCCAAGTAACATTTATTGATATCCTCCTTAAAATATAGCCCCACATTTTCTCTACATGGTGTAATTGCTGATGAATGAACAAAGAAGAAACGATTTGTGATGACAGGCTCCTAAACTAAACAGTTAGCCACACACCTGTCATGTCTTTGTGTGTTTTTGCAATAAAAGCTATGTATAAATACGATGTCTTTGGTTTAGTTATTTTCCCCAGAACCTCATAGTGTTGACATTGGTGTGAGCATGTAGAAAACAAGCTCATGTAATAATGGCAAACAATTTATGTAGTGACCACTGACATAACTGGAAATGTCTTTGCATGATAATTCAAAATAGTCTATAATTTATAATACAAATAGACTGAAAGTGTCGTTTGCAGCATCCTCCATGCATTTTTCCAGCGTTATCACAGCCTGATAGGATGTACCTGGTCACGTGACGGGAAGACATCATTTTCAGCTGAAAACGAGCTAGGATAGTCGGGAATCGCATATCCAGGTAAACAATCAAGATACATGAAATATTAAACGTATATCCCCATCCAAACCATCCTCTTCTGTGTCATCGTCGACCCTACAATCTCAGAGTTATTATCGCTGTCAAACCATACTTCAGAAAACAGCTCCAGCTGCTTTTTAATGGCGAACGCTAGCTTGTTAGCTAAATGACCCCTCTCTCTCTCTCTCTCTCTCTCTCTCTCTCTCTCTCTCTCTGTCTCTTGGCTGGAGCTCAGCGGCCAGCTAGCCAGCCTCAGCCGGGGAGGAAACATCGCTAGCTCTAGATGACAGAGGTTGCTGCCCTGGTTGAACTGTTCCTTAAACGGTCACAACTATAAAGCCGAGCATGCAACAAAAACAAAACATTAATGAAATATTTTTCCCATTCATTGAAAATGAGTGCTTATCCTGTTTCCAGAGGAGGGTTTGGATGCAGAATCGCTGTTGCTAGCGCGCTAGTAGGCTAACAGAAATGCTATAGTAGGATTCCTTGTTGTTTAGCTAGCTTTCCTGAAAACAAGCTAACCCGCTGTAGATATGCAGTTTTCGGTCAAATAATGGTGCAGGATATTCTCTGTGCGGAATTTACATATAAAATGTCAACATATTAACGCCCGTTAACGAATTATATACATTTTCATGTTCAGGGTTGTAACAGATATATACCAGCAAGGCAGAGTCAGAGATGATGGACAGACACATATAGGCAGATTCATGCTTGTGTATTCTGTTGCTCCCTGCTACTACATCTTTGACTTTATGTTTTACAGGAGTTAATCCCGGTATGGGGGACATGAAGACCCCAGATTTCGATGACCTGTTGGCAGCATTTGACATTCCTGACATAGATGCCAAAGAGGCCATCCAGTCTGCCCCAGATGAGGCAGAGGGACCCCATGGAGCAGCAGGGGCACCTCTGGGAAAGACAGACAGCGTGGTGGGATCATCATTGAGACCACCAAGCCCATCAGACCCCCAGTCTGACACCTCCATTGTTAGTGTGATTGTGAAAAATAAAGTACGCCTCGAGCCTTCAGATGGAGGAGAGGGAGACACTGACCAGGACCCTATTGATGTAATCACAGGGGTTGATGTGGGTCCTAGACTGGGTGCATGTGCCCCTGGGATTGCTGAATCAGAGGCTCTCAACCACAACGGTTTTGGGGCATCTGGTGCCTCCACACCCCTTCCCCTTAGCCAGACCCAGTCTAACGGGGCACCCTGGTCAATGAACACCCCTAAAGTTTCTTCAGAGGCAGCTGGTTCTGGTGCAGCAAAGTCTCACAAACAGGGTGGAAACATTTTCAACAGACTTAAACCGCTTGTAGCACAGGGGTCAGGAGATCCAGTGGGCCGGGCCAGGAAGATGCAGCTACTCCAGCAGCAACACCAGCAACAGCAGGATACAGGCCAGGAGAGGGCTGATGGGGTCAATGCATCATTACCTTCATCTTCTTCTCTCTCAGCTGGGTCGTCTCCTCTGTCTACAGGTGGACCCGTTGGACTAGCCTCGCCTTTCTTTCCACCTTCCAAGCCTCTGCTTCCAACTCCACCTTCTGCACCTGCAGTACACCCGCTGCACTCTTCTCAGCCGTTTAACGGAGCCTCTAAAAGCGGCCCTGCTGGGTTTCAGCATCAGCAGATGGAGGAGGATGATTCTGACCCTGATTTGGGGAGTCCACTGGTGATCCAAGAGAGCCCCGACTCCCCGACTTGCACTCAGCTGAGCCGACGTTACAAGTCTGACTCTGTCTCAGCCCAGCCCACGTCCTTGACTGCATCTCACCCTAAACTTGGGGACACTCCTTCAGGGGCGTCTCAGACTTCATCAACACCCCAGTCAAGCTCAATAGAGAATCCCCAGCTGGAGGACCGGCATCCAGAACATGTCATAGAGGAGAGAGACTCACCAGAGAGTCCTGAACCAGAGATGCCAAAATCAACTGCTCAAGTTGCTGCTAAGAGGTCCTCCAGCCCTGCAGTGGCCTCCACTCCACCTCCACCTGAGATGCGGGAGCCCAAAGAGGAGGAAGAAGAGATGGAGGTTGGGAATGGGAATGGGATTGAGAGGGTGGCTGATAGCAAATCTGACAAGGGAGAAACTGCAAAAACAAGTGAGGAGAAGATGGATGTAGATAATGGAAAGCCAAAAGCACCCATGACTGATGGAGGAGAAACAGGTGGTGCTGCACCTGCTGCTAGTGGAGCTCCATCCCGACCCCTAAAAGTCAGAATTAAAACAATAAAAACCTCCACAGGCGGAATCACCAGAACTGTCACAAGAGTAGCACCTAAAGGTGGTGCAGCAGGGAAAGGTTTAGACTCTAAATCTCAAACTGGGGAGCGTAAGGTTTTAGGAAACAAGGCCCAAAAACTTGACTCGTCCTCTGGTTTGACAACATCTTCCCAGAAAGTAAGTGCTCTCAATGCTCTGCCTGTGTCTACACTCGCAGCCAGCAGTGTCATGCTAGCTGCCGCCACAAAGGTCCAAAACAAGATGGCTGCATCAGACAAGACCAAGGTTTCTGCCACTGCCGTTAGCATCACTAAATCTGCTGCCCTGCCTGCAACTCCCACTGTGGCATCCTCTCCCAAGTTCTCTGTTGCTGCCGGTGGGATTAGTGTACGTACAGCCACTAATAAGACAGCTAACGGAGGTAGTAGCACCATCATAGGCGGCACCCTCCAGCCAAACAAACCAGCCTCCATCGTCAACAGCACAGGCGCTGTCATCTCCCGCAGTCAGTCCAGCCTGGTTGAGGCTTTTAACAAAATCCTGAACAGTAAAAACCTTCTACCAAGCTATAAGCCAGACCTCTCAGCTCCTCCACCACCTGAGTGGGGCCTCCCACTCCCATCCACAGGGTACCGCTGCCTGGAGTGCGGAGATGCTTTCGCTCTTGAGCGCAGCCTGGCACGACACTACGACAGACGATCACTCCGCATCGAAGTAACCTGCAACCACTGTGCTAAGAGGCTGGCCTTCTTTAACAAGTGCAGCCTACTGCTGCACGCCCGGGAACATAAGGAGCGGGGGCTGGTCATGCAGTGCTCACACCTGGTCATGAGGCCTGTAACAGTGGAGCAGATGATTGGACAGCAGGACATTACACCCATTGGTGGTGAGTGGTTCTACAGTTGATGATAACTGTGATTATTAGTTTAAACAGCTGTATATTTTGAAGATGATTCAACCAGTCTTTTAATAAATAAAAGAATCAACAAGTATAGGAAGTGAAAGGAATCTGGTTGTAGTTTCTTCATGATAAGATGTATGAGATCTATGAATGTCTTATTACAACTATACCATGTTTGCTGATGTCACACTTCTGATTCTGTTCCATTCACGGACGTCAGTATATTTCCATGTTTCACATTCACTTACATTTATAATACCAGTCAAATTAACAATAAGTACGGTAATAATAAAAGTAGTCGAATATGATGGAATTCGTATCAGTTGACTCTTCAAGAAAATTGAATGAAAATAAATGACTTTAGGTCAGCCTTTCTTTAAGAGAACTATGATGATCTATTCACTTTGTATCTTTAAAATCTAATTGTCTATAATATAATCAATATGCATTGATCCATCCTGATGTAAATGATTTATCATTATTGCTTTGGAGTCAACATTGAGTGAATGTGCTGCCATCCGTCAACTATTTCATCAATTCACTTTTTCGCTGTGAAAAGTGATCAGAGAACAGTGAAAATACAGCCAACACAATTACTCAGAATTGGCCTCTCAATGGCAACATCTTGACATTTTAAATAAATACAAAACCCCCCAGAAATAATTTCAAAGTGATGACTCATATACAGATCTTTTTGTCTTTAAAACATATTGATCAAGATAGTTGAGTGTATCTTGTGTTGTCTTATCTAAAATAGACACCATTATTATTAGCATAGAAAGCAGTGAAAGCCCCCCAAAGATCACGTTTCATCATTCATTTGTGAATCATCTTCATTCACCACGTCCCATTTGTCTCTTCTGTTCCCACATTTGGCTGACCAGGCCTGCTCTCCTCTTCGTCCTCCTCTCCTCCAGTCTCTTCTCCCTCCACCACGACCGGAGGCTCTGCAGCCTCTGCAAACTCCAGCCCCATGAAGGATGCTTCAGCTCCCGCTGCTTCAGCTCAGCCTCGACAGGTCCGCCGTGCACCTCAGGGCCCCCAAGCCCTGATGCCTCTGCCCTGCAAGAAGGCAGAAGGGCTGCAGTACAACAACTTCAAATGTCCAGAGTGCCAAACACAATTCAACGGCAAGACGGAACTGGTCACTCACTTCCAGCAGATCAGAGCTGCTCCTAACTCGGTGAGTCTTTGTTTCTCTCATGCAACTGCTACCTGATCTTACGAAATGCTGGCGTTTACTGAGCACTTTGTTTGATTTTCATTCCCTCTTTTTCAGACATGTACGCAGTGCTCGCCTCCTATGATGCTGCCTAACTCGTGTGCCGTATCCGCCCACCAGAGGATCCATAAACACAGAGCGCCTCACGTCTGTCCTGAGTGTGGTGGGACTGCCAGACAGGCCAGCTTCCAGACTCACCTGGAGGAGGCCTGTCTGCACTTTGCCAGGCGCATCGGGTACAGGTGTGGAGACACTTTCCTTAATGAGACCTATTATTATGTCTAACAATTTCCTATTATAGAGCATCAACTAAAGGGTTGACATTGACTTGACAACACAGAAAGACAAAACACTGATTTTTCATTTAATGTGCACATTATTTTATTTTTTAAGATTTATTTGTAGGCCTTTACTGGAGAGACAGGACAGTGCATAGAGTCGGAAATCAGGGCAAGAGAGAGTGGGGAATGTAGCCACAGGTCCGATTGAAACACGAGCAGCTGGCTTCGTGGACTAATGCCTCTTTACATGGGGCAAACTAACTTTTTGTTTTGTTTTTTAAAGATGACTGTTTGAGCTGCCATAAGAGTGCCTTTAATAAATACATCTGTGAAAAGAAAGTAAATTCAGTTGTAAAAATAAAATAGTACATTAGAAGTGTGGAGAGTAAAACAACACACCACTCTAAAACATTTAAATACATTTTTTGTTGTGGAAATATAAAGAAAAATACATTTTAGGTGGGTTGCAAATGTGTGCCTGGAATTTTTTTTTTGTCAAAAAGTATAGGAAGCACTTTTTAAACATCTTTGAATTGATTTGTGTCCTTGTGCTGTCACATGTTTTATACCTTTAAAGGTAATTTTGCATTAAATAAATCTGATTGGTTGGAAAAAAAAAGAAGAAAATTAGGTTGCAATGTTTCATGAAGGAATGCTGTTCTAAAGCACCTGTAAAGCATCATTCATGTGTGTGATATTAACTGCTCTTCATGTAATTTTTAGACTGCCAAGACAGTTTGAATATTTTGAACATTTTTATTTTTTGAGCCATAACACACTAAACTATGTTTCACAACTTCTTGAAGGTGCTCAAGCTGCCAGGTCGTGTTTGGAGGTTTGAACTCCATCAAGTCCCACATTCAGACTGCTCACTGCGAGGTCTTCCATAAGTGCCCAAGCTGCCCCATGGCCTTCAAATCCTCCCCCAGCGCCCAGAGCCACATCAGCACCCAGCACCCGACACTCACTGGAGGACAGGCCAAGTACGAGTTGCTTCTACCCAAATATACATTGGACATTTTTGTAGTATGATTGGTGACACATCCCTAATTTGGTGCGTGTGTTTTTTTCTATTTATGGCAGAATGATCTACAAGTGTGTGATGTGTGACACGGTTTTTACCCAGAAGCCCTTGCTGTACATGCACTTTGACACTCATTTAGCCAAGCAGAAAGTGCATGTGTTTAAGTGTCCTGACTGCACGAAGCTCTACGCTCAGAAAGGATCTATGATGGAGCATATAAAGGTTTGTCCTGTGATTATTCAATATGTATCAAGGATTTAAAAAATAAAGCTTATCATGAACCTGCCCCTTGCCTTTATGTGTTGCCCATTCATTGCTTTCCACGGCGAATGTGGCGTCAACAAAGGCATACAGCAAATTCTTGTATCGGCCTTAGCAAGGTTCCTCATTAGTGACCTTGTCCTAAGTTCTATACCAAGTACAAATATTATTCTGTTCACATAAATGTATATTTGTAGGTTGTCTTTCTGTGTCCCAGTTGGAGTGATTGGTTTTGCTAATAGCAGCCTGTTCTGTAACACTTAACTGTCGACCTCTCAGACTGCTCACAGAGGACCTGCAGCCAAACAAACGGACTCTCAGACCGATTCCTCAACCTCCACCTCAGCCCCCACAAACACGTCCGGCCCCTCGGGCCTCAAATCCAAATCCTCCGGAAAACCTGACAACTCAGATGGAGAGGATTGGGGCCGGGATCAGGAGGAGGAAGAGGAGGAGGAGGACGAGGAGGAGGACGATGACGAGGACTATGAGGCACCAGGGAGCAGCAGTCAACCCCCGTCACAGACTGAGTGGACCTGCCCGCAGTGTCAGACCACCTTCACTGACAACGATGACTACCTGAGTCACGTGAAGATGGAGCATGGCAAGGTGAGGCACACGTTCTCTATTTGATTTTATCTGATAGTACTGAAACTAATGGTTACAGTGAGGAAGGGCGCTTAATTTTGTCAGCACCAAATATGAATCGTTTATTAAGCACCTTGTTTTTTGTGGGTGGAAAACTATTTCTGACTATGCGGACAGTAAAGAACAAACAAAACAAAAATGTTTGAAAGAAGCCTGTAGTTAATTTCCTGCCTGTCGTATGCCTCTCTGTTTGTGTTTGTGTCGGTCTATGTGTTCTCTGCAAACTCCAAAGTTCCCCTGTCGTATCTGTGGAGGCACGTTCAGTACGTCTTCCAGCCTGAGACGTCATGAGCGAGTCATTCACGAGGGCAACAAGAGAGTCTTCCACTGCCAGTGAGTCATTTAAGATTTCAAGCAAAAAAAAAATTTAAACGTTTCATTTTCAACGTTTTGCTAAAACATCAAAAAGTTTTAATTGCTAAATCTACTCTTAAGTAAAAGTAGAAAATTGGCACAGTAGCTAATAGCAGACTTATTGGTTCTGCATACAAGTAGGCTTATAAATAAAGACAGACATGAACTGTGTTATCGAGTAACGGTCAGGCTGTATTTATAAGGCCTAGAGTTGACACAATCTTGCATTCTGTTGTGCACCATTATTTTTTCAGATATTGCACAGAAGGGAAGCGCACCTTTGGCAGTCGGTTCTTACTGGACAAACATGTCCGGCTCCATCACAGAACCACAGACGGACAGGTGAGTTCAGACACTTCTCTCTGTATACGTACAGTAAAGAAGTTCATGTTTGAGCGTTTGTCTAAAGCTGTGTCCTGACTCCAGTTGTTCTCAGCGGATTTTATTTTTATTTTGTTTGGGGTGTGCAAGTTTAACACAGGTAAATTGTTCATTGTATGTTTCTTTATAAAGCCAGTGAGTTTGAGTTTGGGGTTATTTACACTGTTTTCCCACAATGCACTGCTGAAAAGAAAGGAAAAACATGTTCATAGTTGGAGAGAAATGGAAGAAATGTTTGACTGCTACAGAAAGATCTTGTGTAAGTTGTGTGTTTGGCATGTAGGTTCAGTGTAAGGTATTTAGGTTGCATGTTGACCTACATAGTATTTATCTAGTGTGGAAGTTGGACACATTGATTTTAAACTAAATAAAAGTTTTCCTGCTTTCCTACCCTTGTGCATCAATTCTGCAAATGTTCAGCCACTCTCTCTTTCTGTGTCCTCAGGGTCCCCCGATGACCCGGAAGCGTGCAGCCACAGGTGGAGAAGGACCGGGCAGCTCCTCAGAACACGATGGGGAGGTCGGACCTCCTGGAGGCCGGGGAGGAGGAGGAGAAGAAGATGAGAACGCCACAGAGGAAGGGGAGGAGGGTACAGGTCCTGCTAAGAGAACCAGGGCATCTGTAGCTTCGACATCATTGGCACCAAATGAGCTGGAGGAGGAGGACAACATTTTCCGCTGCATCCCCTGTGGCTTCTCCACAGAGGACGGGGCAGAGTTTCAGCGCCACATCCCCCAGCATAGAGGTGACACCGTCTCCTTCCAGTGCCTGCAGTGCGGCGTCTGCTTTGCATCAGCCGGCTCTCTCGGCAGACACAGATTCATCACTCACCGTGTACGTGACACCCAGAGCGAGGCTGACCGCAGCACCCCCCCGCGCCCATGGCTCTCCCGATGGCTCGCCCGCCGGCTCCCCACAGGCACAGGGCGAGGACGGAGACGGGAATCTGGGCTGCAAGGTGTGTGGACGGCGTTTCGACAAGGCCTCGGACCTCAACACCCACTTCAGGACCCATGGCATGGCCTTCCTCACCGCACACAAAACGGACAAGCCTCAGTAGAGGGTGGGCGGGTCCTCTGAGACTGACAGGTCATCTTCAGCTGGGAGACGAGAGACGGAAAAAAATATGAATGTTGATCCTGAGATGAAGCACGTGCTTCCCTCGCAGTTTTTTTTAGCCCCCACAAACAGTTTTACTTGATCTATGGCACCTCCTCTGTGCAATTGTAATTGCATGTTTGATCATGTTATGTAACTGAACACACCTGTGATAGACTCTTTGAGAGAAAAAGGCTCTCAAATGACCCACCACCCCGCCCCCAGAGTAAAGCATTTATATATCAGCCATACTGTGTCATAAACGTCTTGTCCCTTCAGTTCAATCACTCTGCACCGCCTGCAGTCACCTGCCTGTTTATCATGTAACACACTTAAAAATACACACCTTACCCACCGTACTCCAGACCGCTGTAGTGCCGATATTTTTCTACTTCACGTCTCCTCAATATTCATACTCGTTTGCCTCAAACTCATCCTTCTTTTCCCAGCATGAGATCCGTTTTAACAGCTCCAGAGGCTGTTAAAACAGACCTCAAGCTAATATCACAAGATGTCTAAAGCATGAAGGGGAGCGTTTAGAGAATTTGACACTGATTTTTATGTTGCTATAATATTTATTTATACGAAACACATCACTGCTGTTGGTATTTTGGACAATATGGCGCAATTTACCTGCAACAGAGACATGAGATTAGAATCTCTGAAGGCAAATCTTTTAGAAGAGGAGGTTACTGGAGGTGTGTAACCTGTGTTGTGTGAAAAATGTGTGATGTTGTTAATCGTTAAGCTAGAAGAAGAAGAAGAAGAGAGGTCAGGTTTCCTGCCAGTAGTAAATGTGTGCGAGTTTTGCCTTGTAAATACATATAATGACACTAAAGGAAAGCGTTCTGGTTTTAGTAACTTGCTATGATAATGTGAATACGTAAAGTATTTGTACTTGTACTGTTCCCCTTTTTTCCAAACAATTTGAGGTTAAAAAGAAAAAGAATCCCCCCCCCCCCCCCCCCCCCCCCAAAGAGGTAGCTATACATTGTAATTACACAGCAGAGTGTGGGGGTTGTGTTGTCTTAATGTGTATGAATACAAATGTTTATCTCTTTGAGACAGTTCTTTTTTTATCGACAGAATCAGTGCTTGCTGTTCTCACATTTCTTATATATGTTTCAAAAAGCAGCCTTCATGGTCACGTGACGGAGGTCTGAGTGGATTCTGTTTGTTTGTATCTTTTATATGTCATGATATCATATTTATATAGCTCAATAGTTGAAATTTCACGTCATTTTCTTTTCCATGGTTGTGGTCTGCTTGCTGAAATGCCATACACTTTTGTGCTGTTTCGAAATAAATGTGTAAGAGAGACAGATGACTCGTGCAGCTGACTAAACGCATGCAGAGCTGTGTTTACAGACTTTCACTACAATTTATTTCATTGGAAATGGCCTACAGTCTTGCCAGCAGATCATTTAGGCTGCATTATTAACCCCTCCTGTGGTGCCATTTTTGATAAACATTCATTCAAACCATCCCAACAGCAACTCAGAAAATTAGCAGAAAACATCCGAGTGACTACATTAAAGAGGACAATGGAAGATGTGAGTAACACTAAGTTTAATTATAATTCACGGGAGAAAGCAGATTAGGTTGTACTGTTGGTTTCTGTACAAGTGCATATACATAGATTAGGCTTAAAGCAATATTGTAGTGTTTTCAATGAATGCACTGCTATAGCAAGAAGGTTTGGACAAAATCACAAATACCAGAAACAGCTACAATGCTGTTGTCTTTGAAGCATCCATGTTTATGAATTCACCAAGGTATGACTGATCAAAATGCTAAACTGCTCAGATGCTGTTGTAAGGTACGCATATTAATGCTTTTTTAACAACTTTAAGTACTAGATGAATTTAAACTGATTAGAAAATAAGGACCATGAAAAACTTCAGAAGCATCCAGAGGCCCGCATAAATATCTCCGCCACATTTCAAATGAACCAATTCCAATATGAGAAATTGAACTCAAAACCACAAATAGAAGACAATGAATTTACTGTATGCCAATCTATCTTGTAAATTATGTTGCATGTTTTCTTTTCCTGGATAAGATGACTATCCAATCCATCCCATAGCTGTTGACTAGTGTAGTAGTAGTGGAAACTGGATTTAGTTGTTTGTTATATGTTCTGATTATGCTACCCAACAATCAGACAAATTTGTTCCGATAAATCAATCACACATATTTCCAAAGAGCTTAAGTTATTTTTTTTTTCATCATAATATACAGCAGATGTTTCCTTTTTAAACTAAGCTTAATTTGAGTTCTTGGTAGATTTTTCACAGCCTGTTTCCACCCCGTCCAGCTCCACGCCTGTCTTGCTTTCAGTGGCCTCCTGACATGAACTCGGTAGCTCAGACTGATGGGTAGGATGGTGGACTTCGATCATCAGTTGGTAGATCAGAGTCCCCAGCAGAGCACCGGCACAGGGAGCCACTATGGGCACCCACCACCAACCGTCTCCAGCCCTGAAGGGACACAAGTGTTACACACAATCAGACTTTCTATGAAATGTGTTAATGTGGAGAAAGAGATAAGTGTCTTCCTACCAACCTGAAAACATCGACGCCCCAGCCGGCGATGTACGTGAACAACCGAGGTCCAAAATCCCGGGCTGGGTTAAGAGCGTAGCCGCTGTTGGAGCCCATAGCGATGCCGATAACCAGCACCAGTGCACCAACCAGTACAGGCTGAAAGCTGTCAGGGAGGGAGGTGTTCCTCTGGTCCCCGAGTGCCAGGACACACAGCAGGAGGGCAGCAGTGCCTATCACCTAGGCAACAGAAAGCAGAGAAGTATTTATGTACACATTGTGTCTTTATTTAGGTGAAGAGCAGACCAAAAGTGACTAAAATGGATAGTATTCACAAACTGAGTAAAACTAAACTACAGATTTGACTTCTTTTTATGGTTTTAATTCAGCCTGATGGGAGCACCAGGCCTCTGAGTGTCAAGTGATGATATCTGACCTGGTCCACGACTCCTCCCCACAAACTCAGGTAGTCAGATGGGTAGGTGGAGAATATGCCCGCTGTGGCTGTTGGCCCTGTCACTGTAAGCTGTCCACCACTGTACGACATGATGGCATCTGTAAACAGATCACCATACACACAAAAATGCATATAAATCACCAATACCAGTCTTTTAAAATAAAAAAAGAGTAAGTTAGGTGATATTTCTCAGTTAAGTCAAGATAAACAGCACATACACGAAAAAATAAAATGGCTGAAAATTGAAAAATTGTCCAAAATACCACGTTTCCCTGTACCATAGACCATTCAAGTTGTTAAAGGAAAACCATATAAAAAATCCCACAACGATCTACAAAGTGGCTTTTGTTGACATGTGTCTTCTCCAGGATAAATAATGGAAAATGGCTCAGTCCTTCAAAACAAAAATCCTAATGCCAAAACTATGAAGTGAAACCACACGTGTAATAATCCACTGATGAAATGAGTGCACCTCAAATCCACTGTTTTTAGATCATCAGAATATGAAGTGACTAACTGTTTTTGGACATCATCCTATTAGATAACAAATCTGTGCCTGTGCACAGATTATAGGAATTATTGGGTTTAGTGCTAAATCCCGTTCTTTGATTTAATCTACAACAAAAACATTGAGCCAGTCTGTGTCTTTGCCTGATCCTTTTTATAAACTCACCGTGGTACTGCAGTGCAACTGTGGCTGCAGCTAGAAAAGCACCAAGAAGTTGGAAGAAGACGTAAAAAGGCAGCTTCATCCAGGGATGTCTTCCCAGAACACACATACTCAGAGACACAGCCGGGTTCAGATGGGCACCTCAGGAGGAAAATAATGGTTTGAGTCAAATTTAGGTTCAAGTTTAAAGTTCAAATTAAACATTTTTTGTCTCCTGAAATCATTACATATTAATGTTAAAATAACCTTTGCATATCTGGGGTTGTGCACATCTTAGGGTCTGTTTAAAAATGACAAGGAGTGGAAAAGAAGTGGGATAAAAAAGAGGGTTTGGTCACTTTAACTCTGGCAGAAGGAAAAGTAGTTTAAAAATTTAGAAGGAAAAGAGACAGACAAAAACCAGCACACTGAATGTCCTTTAAATTTCCTTTATCTGGGTAAGAGCAGATTAGCCCCTGTTTTGTGTGTAAAAATTGTGATGCTTTTCTGGTATTTAATGGGTATTTCTGCTTGCTGTCTGCAACGCTGATGAAGGCCTAGTGCCGAAACGCCTCAGTTGTTTTGCTGCTCTTATCCAGATAAAGGAAATTTAAAGGACATTCAGTGTGCTGATTTTTCCGTCTCTTTTTAGTCTTGTTGCGGTCGTGCACCTGAAACTGTCGAGTGTGCTCCTTTTTTGCTGTTTTAAGACTTTGGAAGGGAAAGGGTCGGTTCTCTTTCTTATTCTTAAATCACATTTTACAAAGTCTTCCTCTGAAACTTACTGTCAAAGCTCAAATAAAAACTTAAATCAAAAAGAAAACTTTCACTCCTGCCATGACTCTTAAAGTTGTCGTAAATACAGACTAAAGAAGCTTCTTTAAAAGAGCACACCAACAATTTAGTATTGACCTCGTAAAAAAAAACACTGTCAGATCATGCTACATCTATGTAGCATAAACAATGATGCTGTCCCTTTTATTTCACACTTTCCCGACTGAAAACATGTTTATTTCAAACGTGTCTTCTCCACTCCTAATCCACACAATCTCAGTGAGAAGACTTTATAGTTTTATCCTGAAGCTGTAAACAGACGTAAATGTGAGAATCTGTTCTGCAGTGTTATATTTAGCTTAAATCTCACAAATAATTTTCACACAGTCCCTTACCTGAAACTCCACGTGACACAAAGATCCCAAATGTTACTCCAAGAGCAAAACCCAGGTTTATGGATAGGTACTGTCCCTTCTTCTCTTCGGTTGTGGTCACCTGGGCAACGGAGCCACATCCAAACAGCTGCAATAACAAATAATATATTATATAGAATATAATGTGAAGAAAACATTCATTTAGGGACTGAAATCTCAAACGATAAGGCCAAGTTTACAATTTTTTGAAATTGATTTCACATTAACTTCTTACAGAATGAAAAAAAAAATAAAAAAATTTACAAATTAAAAACCACAGTTGCTACCAGAAGTCTAAAAACACCACACTAAAATTCCAGAAGAAAATTTCCCAAACATGTCAGGACAAAATTTCAGGAATTTTTTTTGTGTGAAATTTTTTCCAAAACATTTCAGACTATGACTATGGACTAAAATGTACCCCCAAAATTGGCCAAAATTATCAGACAAACCAACTTATATTTCTGACAGAAGTTTCCAAAAATCTTCAATGAAATTGCAGATAAAAAAATTCTGATGAAAAATATATATTCATATGAAAGTTTGTTGTGTTCTGGCACAGGTGTATGAGCACCTTTAGATAACCATCTTTTTTATGACCATCATTGCTAAGGAACCGCCTTTATGCTTTCTGCTGTAAACTTTAATTAACCTGACAGATAGAGAGACAGATTCAAAACACACAAACACAACCAGCAGACAAATAATCAACACAGGTCATTCCAAAAAAAATGATGAGGACAGGACCCTCACTTTTTGTACCCTCCCATTTCACCTCACCCATCCGTGACCCTCTCTCACTCTCCCATTTGAACACTATTTCTACAGTCTGTCTCCGTTTTAGGCCAAAGTCCTCAGTTATCCATTGAGTGCAGAAACTAGCTGCTTTGAAATTAGAGCACAACATAATATGTTATTGTTTCTCATTTGAAATGCCCAGTGTTGAGTTGACTGATCAAGTGAGCATTTGTCACAGAAGAGTTATTGTTTTATGGACCTTATTCCTTTTTCAAGTGAGCAAAATGCTCTATTGACTGTAAAAAATAAGATGAAATAAATGAGCAGATTCAGCACAAGTAAACAAGGTTTAAAGGGTGAAGCTTGTTTTGTACTTTGTCACCTTTATGTGTAAGAAAGAAGTGTCTCAAAGTGCATCATAACACTCACAATCAAGATGTAGACCCCGAGACATTCAGCCAAACACTCCCTGACCAGTGTGTTTCTGATCCGACATTTCTTCAGCAGCCTCTCCATTCCCGTCGTTTCCTCCTCTCCGTCCGGCCACAGCTGAACTTTCAGACCCGGGCCGCTGTCATCCGTCAGATCGTCTGACCCCCACAGCACTGCACTGTCTGCCTTGTTGAGCAGAGTTTGCCCTTTCATACTGGAGCAGTTGTCTACGTCATGCACTTTATGGCACGTCTGAGGAGGTGTAGATGTGTTTGAGTGCAGGAGAGAAGCGTATTTCATCTTTTGGTACATGTTGATGTCTGAATGTCAGGAGCACTTCACTGCACAGAGGTGTTTTGACACTGCCTGGCCTGGTTGGTTTGTCTGTGACCTCACCTGGTTGGTATTGGGCTCTGATTAATCCCTACATCTGATTGGTTATCACATTTCTTCTCCTCTCAATGCAAACATGAGCAGGCACTTTTGTCTCTCTTACCCTTAAGGATAAGGATAAACTTTATTGATCCCCCAATGGTGGAAATTGTGTATTTGATTGGCATTCTCAGTAAAAAAAAAAAAAAGAGAGGGTGCCAGAAAGTTCAAGAAATACAATTCCTTGTTCCAAAAATCCTTTAAAGTACCCGAGTACCTTGTCCCTTGTGATATTGTAAGTGTTTCCATTTCCACTGAATAATAAAGCTGATAAGAGATAAAAATCTCTGTGGCTGGCACCACACACTAAAACATTTATAACTGCAGTTTGTAATGAGAATCATTTCATGTGGTGAGAGACACATGTGACAGAGCTTATCCTTAAGATCTTATATTTGATCTTTTATACAATGCATATCAAATAAATATTTTTTATGTGCACCTTTAATTGTGTCGTGCTTTGCAACTTGTGCCAACAGTGGAGTTAATCACTGCAAATTCTATTCAGTACTCATAAGGTATGACATTACACCAGAGACAAATTACATATGGAATAAAATGATCATAATGGGTGTTACGTGGAGTTATAAAAGACTAACAGAGAATATTATATAGTAGTACAATCTCTAATGAGATCATTCAGCTCCTGGATGGGATTAGATAATATACATTAAGCAACATACAGTTGCATTTACCTCCTCTATACTCAAAGAAATACTGACATAATCAGTCTATACATAACTAAACGTTATGTATAGAGCCTGTGAGGAGTTTTTCTTTGCTTTTGAAACATGTAAATCAGTACTGATGACTTTAAATGTATAACAAAGACCATCAGCGTCAAGATTGATTGTCCGCCTAGATTTTTTTGATGCCTGTATTCAATGCCACCACTGAAGAGATAAAGAAACGTTAAGTCGACAGGGGGCAAGATTAATACACAATGAAGGCTCCTCATAGTGACCTTAAAGTCTTACAAGCCTGTAGTTTTCCAAAGGATGCCCCCCCCCCCCCTTTAAAAAAAAGTAAATATGCTGTATCTGATACTTATAATCAGCTGTTTTCCACCTGGTTAATGAAACTGGGAAACAATCTGCATGAAAGGAAGACAGCCAGGAAACAGTGAAAGAGTGAGGAATGACAAGCAGGAAGGGAGCCACAGGCTGGATTTGAGCCTGGGCCGCCCGCTTGGAGGATTGTAGCCTCTTTACATTAGGCGTATGCACTAAACCACTAGGCCAACGGCACCCCCAATAAGGTGAGTTTTTTTTATTGTATGTCCCTGATATTTATTTTCTAATTCCCTTTGGTGATTTCTGTTTTTTACAGACATTAAAAACCCACATTTTCCTCATTTGTCTACATGTTGTTTCCATCTGGATCTTTTGGAAAATAAATGTTTCTGCTACCTTAAAGAGTGAGAAGATTACGACACCTTCTTTGAGGTTCATCTCAAATGTTTAGGCCCTGTGAATAAACACTTTCCAAAGCAGTTTGATTTAAAAGGTCTTGTAGATTCCCTTGTGTTCTTGCCAATTTGTCTTCAGGAGGGGAGTGGAGATAATGTTCCTTTTAGAGATTTACTTTGAAGATGAGCACTACACCTGACTTCAGAGGGAACACCTTGCAAACTCTTTTGATATTTAACGCATGAAAGAGCTTTAAGAATGTTTTAATTTAGAATTGAGCATTATTAATCATTCTTTATCAAGTAAACCGAGGAGGCTAACTACTGAAGCCGAGGAACTACAAATGTGCTTGAGGTCACACTGACACAATCATAGGGGCTGTTTGTAAAGGCTCGAGGAAGGAGAACAGGCAGGGGGGAAGAAAGAGAAGTAAGGAGGTCGGGGTTGATTAAACTAAATCAAACAGGGAGGAGAAGAGGTGGTCGGCAGTAATCAAAGCCACACCGTCTGAACAAATAAGGAGCTGATAACTGTGATCCTATTCTGGGAAAAGAGGGCCTGACATCAGATTTATAGAAACAGGATAGAATGTAAAAACATGAAAACAGTACAAGCCGTGTGTTGCCAAGTGCATTGTTCATGCTGGATGTGTGTTATGTTAATGTACGGTGTCACTCTTTTTGTAAAGTGTCTGGAGATAACCACCAACAGGGAACCCCATGCACAGCCTATACGTTCTCTGGTGCGCACGGTTGCAGGAACATATCATCTCTTGAGAACATTTAATAAGGATTGATTGGATGATTGAGTAAAAAGACCCAAATACCCCATTACCACATAAGCAGCTTTCCATAACAATTTTCAGTGCAGTGAATTTTGAACTGCAAAAATCTAAATATCTTGATTTAACATTACTATAATGAAGTTTAAATGACACATTTAAATGCTAAATGCAAACTCTTTAAAGTCACACACTCAAAAAACTGAATCAGAAAATATTGCTGAGTCAGCAGATAAAAGCTGCAGCAGTAATCCCCCCCCCCCCCCCCTCCAGTATCTCTTGAAGTGGTCAAAAACAACTGGAGCAAAAAAAAGTTGTGTAAATATATTAGGACTTTTTATTCGACATACCACACACTCACATCCATACAGGCTTATGCTACAAAACTGAATCCAAAAATAAAATATTTTTCAGTCAGAACAGAATTATTCAGTCCCTGATTTGTGTCAGTTCAGTAGAATCACCAGTCGTCAGAATTGGCAGCTTCTAGTCTACGTGGTCTGTAACAGATCGAGTGGTCGTCTTTTTTTACCAGGCCAGAGATCCTTTACAAACACTTTCATTTTTGGCAGCTCAAGGTCATGCAAGTGTTCTGTTTAAATTCAGATACAGTCTACAAATATGCAAACTCAAAGCTCTACGGAAGAACGCATAGACTGAAACAGCAGAGAAGGTTTTTTTTCACATTTTACTCCACTTCACGTTTTATTTAAACCCTCGAAAGAACTTAGAGAATAACGAGTCATCATCACGCATGTCTGAAAATGGATGTTGGCCACCTGGAATAAAAACAAGAAAGCATTAGAGCTAGATCAAACAACAACAACATTAGGCTAAATACTCAAAATTAGCATAATAGTCCTTGTATGGACAATAGAGTAATCACCCATTTGACACAGGCTAACCTGGTATGAGGGGCACAGTGTGATGGTCTTGATCTTCCAGGCTACCCAAACCTCCTGAGCGGGTCACTGTGGTCTCTTCATTACCATGTCCATCTCTAACAGTTCGCCTCTCCTCAATGGTCTGACAGAAAAAAACACAAACTTTTAGCCAATTCGTTTACTGATTTTTTTGTTGTTGATGTGTATGAAATAAAACAACAAAAAATCTTCAGTTAATCTTTAACATGTGATTCATAAATAAATCAGGATTCACTGTTTCTCTCACCCCATCAGGTTTCACCACCTTGGTGACCAAGACTGACTGAAAGAAGGATCTGCTCCTGGGTTGGTTTGGTGTCTGACCAGCAGGTGGTGTCAGAATCTGATCCAGGCCCCCAGAGGACACTACAGAGTCCAGGTCTAGAAAGGATAGGGGAGAGGCGAATAAGTTGGGACATTGGGCCAATATCACATCCTTTATTTCTCTGACTAAGTGATTAAAAATGAAACTAACCTCCATCTTGTTTTCTCTCTTCCTCTGGAGCTTTCCGTGGCCCTTGTTTCCAAAAATCATTGAACTATCAATAAACACAACACAGTTGTGACATATGAACAATCATTGTTTACATAGTAATAATCAATAGCAATGTTGCTGCAGAGAAGAAAAATGAAAAAGGACGTTCACCTTTGAAAAAGGGGTCCAGCCATGAAACTCTGGTGACTCATAAGAAGGATGGCTGTCATTTCTGGGCTCTCTGGGTGGCCCTGATCTGGGTCCCTGTGTGTTGCTGTCAGGCAATTTGAGCATAAAGTCTCTCAGGGGGTTCACACTGGATCCCCCTTCACCCCTCTTTTCTCCGTCCTTAGGTGGTGGCAGCATAGGAACACCTACAACAGAAGAACTCTGATACAAATGTGTAGGGCTAGCAAAGAGGTAATAAAGTACTGGATCATGGCTTAGGTTTCATACCAAAGTGTCCTGACTCTGACGACCTGTCCATGCGGCCCAACTGGGAGAAGATCTCCTCCATCTCCCTGAGGACGTGGCCAAAGACTGGAGGCTCCTGGATCCTCATCCCGTCTGGACCAAAGCTGAAGCCAAACCTCCAGTCGCCATCAAAGGGGTCCTGCTGGTCCCCTCGGAACTCGTCATAGCAGAATCCGTCCTCTTCATCATCATCTTCATCGTCATCATGAGTCATTGTATCGAAGAAAGGGTCCCTGACACAAAACAGTACAAGAAATATATTTGATTATTCATGTAGAATGACCTTTACATCTTGCTTTGGGTTAGCCAGCGTGCAGCCATTATATTAATAGACTTCAAAGTACACAATCGTATTACTCTAAAGGTCACTCTCAGCCTAAATAGAACAGTAACTATGCAAGGTGAGGGGCCCCATGTGGTCATCCTGGCAGAGAAAACCCTAATCTTCTAACCAAAGCTGTTTAACTAACCAAACAGCGTACAAGCAGTTACAAACTTCTGTTAGCTTAGCCGAGTGAAAGATGTGAAGCTTCATGACTCTGACACTTTAAACTTACCTTCGGCCGTGATAATGGCCTCCAGGTACCCCGAAGAAGCCGCGAAATAAATCAAAAACACTCATTTGATAACAGGTTTTTGCCAAAAAACTAAACCATAGCGAAAAGTGCTCCTGAAGCAGATACGCACTGGACAAAACGAACGTCTTCTTGGATGTCAACAGTGTCGTAAAGCGTTCTAGTAACTTCAGAATGACGCAATACGTCATCATGCTACGTTACCGTAAATAACAGAGTGTACGCGCAAAAAACAATAGTACACTGTATTTAAAAAACTGAGAGATACTGAATATAGAAATAAAATACAGCTGGGTTACCTCCAGTTAAAGAAATGTACATTTAAACAAGCTTATTATCCTTAGTGTGTATTTCCAATTAGTGTAAACGTCACTGCGAATCAAAAACATTTGAAAGGAAACTGTGCTTTTAACATCACATTTTGATTTACTTGGCAGTTAAACATTAAACAAACAAAACATGATCCAATGAAACATTATAGCATAGTAAGCGATTTAATTCTCTGTTATTATACTAAGCGTTAAAACTATATCAAATGGAGCAATGCCAAATGGGCAGTCTTAAGTAGTATATAATAGTCTGCTACTATTTAGACTGACAGCTGGCAGTAGATTGCGTTGAATGTTTGATCACAACACATTTACAGACAACATTTCTGTGAATAAAGGATTTTAAGTATTGGACTTTTAAGTGTCCTTCCTGCTCATATCGAAAACAAAAAGGATCTCCCACACCACCACTGTTGGTCGAACATGTTTCGAAGTAAAGCAGACAGCGTTTCCTTAGCAACGGTGTTCCATTGAACAGCAACTGTTGACGATCCATCAAATCAAAACATTCTAACAAGCATCATGACGCCACCGGTCACCCAGGCAACAGGAGACTTTACTGAAGGTTACAGTTAATGCTTCGCAGAATAAAAATGAAAATACTTTTATAGTTCTGCATTCAATAATTATACTTTATCTTGAATACAGCTGGTTACTGTTTGTTAAATCTACTAGTGTACTTCAGTTAATTCTACCTCTGAAAAGTATCATCAGAAAGATAAAATAAAAGTTTTGGCTGCGTAACTATGTGTTACGCAGATATGGTAGTCTAATGAGATATAGGCATTCAAAGAGTCCAGGGGAAAATAAAATAGATACTTACCTGGCCGCACCTTTTAGCAGCCAACAGTCAAGTCAATAAAACTAGGTATTTAGATGCAAGTCTTGTAAGCAACTAGACACAATGTCTGCATATAAGGTCTGTGTTAGTGAGTTAACTTAATGCCTATTGTCACACGCACGCGCACACACACACAGTCAGTGTCAAACTGTAGGAAGATATGCTGTTGTATTTAAAAGCCACGAGGAACAAATATAGTTTCTTAAAAGACATTCACATCCAAAATGATGAAAAATGTCTTTTGTTTATTTACTTAATATTTATATATTTTTACAAAATAAAAAAAAATATTTGAAACAAAAAGCTAACAAGTCTGCAAGGATTTAAGAAGGAAAAGGAGAAAGCCATCGAACAAACAGGGACTACAGTACTTGTGTTTTTTTTTATATATGTACAAGACAAGTTTATCCATTTAAATTGTTTTAAAACGCACAGTACAAAAAGAAAAATAAATCACTGACAAAAAAACCCAAAGTACAATTCTGTCCATCAGTATTTCAATGTTGCAGGTTTCCTTACAATTGGGGACAGGTGGTGGAGCGGGGAGGAGGTGGGGGGGCCTCAGAAACAAACAAAAATAAAACACACTGGAAGGCAGACTGGGTGTGTATTGGCCTTAGAAATCATTCTCCACATCTCTTGCAGAATAGGTGGGACCTTGATGCAACATATTTATAATTCATGGGAACAGTTACTGTACATACGTTGGATAATGAAAAACCCTGTGCTAGGAAGAAAACAAAGCACAGTACACAACCCGCGGCCCCCGTGTGTACAAACATGCACGCAGTCACATGACAAACACACTTTCCTCACAGTTCAAGCCAGTGAGCTCACTTAAATGTCTTTATATATATATTTGGTAAAAAATAAACTTCACAACTCTACCTATTTTAGAGAATTGTTTCTTCAAAACTTAAAATGACATAAAAATGAAACGAAAATGACAATTAAGCTAATTATTGTGTTTGGGTATTTTGTGTCGTAGGGAAGAGCTACCTCCAAAATTAAGGAATGGGGAGCTGAGGGTGAGAAATACAAAACCAGCCTGTCCCCCCACCTTCAGATAGTACTTCATTCCTCCCCATCAGCAAGAAAAAAAAAAAGGGGAGAGACAGAAAAAGAGCAACCATACAGGAAACGTTCATTCTTTTAGAAAACAGTTCTATGTTACATACAAGTGAAAGAAAATAAGGGGTTGGGGTGGGGTTGTTAACACGATACAAATTCCCAACACTCAATACATCACCTCTTGACGGTGTATTTCTATTACCATTATACTCCTGTCTCCCCTCTTTTCTAAGCCCCCCCCCATCCATGCATCATTACAGTGCTGGATCTCTCGGCACAGCACCTCCTCTGACCGCAGTCAGAGCTGCAGGAGTGCTGGGCTAAGAGACTGGGGAGGGAATCTCTGCAGGAGGAAGAGGGGGTTTATAAGTGGAGACTGTTTGCGGAAGGAGTGACGAGCCTCCTTCTTTGCTTCTGTTAACGTTGTGGGTGGGTTGGTGGGGCCCGACAGCAGATGTTAGTTTGCCCCCCAGTTGTAGCTGTTGTATGCCGACTTGTTGATCTGAGACTTCTGTTGAATGGAGGCGTTCTGGCTGCGCTGTCCAGTGCCGCTCTGCGAGAAAGGACAGAGTGCATGTGAGCTGTTCATTCATGACGTGTTTACTCTGAAATTGTGTAGCTCAGTGACATTATGAAAGAACAAATACACACTTTGTGGATCATTTGCCAAGGACAGATTTTACTGCAATAACAGGAGTGCTGAAAGGAGCTACTTTTGACATGTATAAGTAATTACACATATTAACTCACGCCTTAAATCAAAGCACCAACATTTATTCATCACCAATTATACTAGATCTTCAATGAAAATGAAACATGAATTTTATTTAATGAAGATCTCAGGTAATAATGGAACGTTTCCTGCCATTTAAAAGTCTCAATCAGAGCCCTCATGCATCGCACCTGAAAGTCTGTTAAGGCCCTGACACAGAGGGGCCGACGGGTAAGACACACCGCAAAAACTAGGGTGACGACCGCTCACCGATGGTCCAACTAGGACCGACGGCCGACAGTCACCTTGGTGTGTCAGGGCCTTTAGTCTTGAGTGTGAAGTTTTTCCAGTTACTAGCTCACAGGAAACTGAAGTGTGCAAACTGGACCAACTAAATTGAACTCAGAAATTGACATCCTGCACTGACTGAAGGAGACAAACAACAACCAAAGCATGCACGCTACCTGTCCGTCCTGCTGCAGGTGGTGGTGCAGAATCTGAGAGTGGGGCTGTTGGTGCGGTGCGAGGATGTGCATGAAGGGGGCCGGGGCGTAACCAGCTGCAGCAGGTGGGTTGATTGGTCCTCCACTCCCCAGAGCTGAGGGCAGGCTGAACGAACCTGCTGGTGTGCCAGCATGGAAACCCTGCTTATCAAACGACTGTGGGAACAAGCGAGACAAAGAACAGGCGAGTCATTTTTCACCAATTCTTCTTGTGTTTGGTCAGGCTCTGTCCTAAGGAGAACATCTCATTTTATAACAATATGCCTGAATGCAGGGAGGAAAAATGTCTTGGCACCCTCCATGAGCTATGGCTTGATATAGTTAAGTTAACATTTCTGCTCTGTAATTACCTGCGTCTTTGTGTAAACAGACCCTGAAATATCTGGTACCCCTGTGTTGCTTGACGTCACAGAGACACCTGCAAAGACAGAGAAGACGGAAGACATAATGAGTCCAAAACCTGGAGAAACGGAGCAAGTAAAGGGACTTTAGGATCACCTATATGTACCTAAAAACCCACGCCCCGTGACATGGTAGGAGAACGAATCTAACCCGCATTATTCCTCTATATTGCACTAAAAACTAAAAACAAGGACACATAACTATGGTTGTATGGAAACATGTTTAATTAAAGCAGCTGAGAAAAGACTTCTCAGAAATTTCACACGTGATCATCTATGCCAGTATACGTCCATAGATGATCTCAGTAGGATTTCCCCCTTAGTGACGACAGCGCAGAAAGACAGAGTGAGGAAATATAGAGATGAAGAGGGATGAAATGAGGAGAAAGAGAGAGTGTTGGGGAAGATGGTGTAGCAGTGCATCAGTTCCAGTCAGCCACCGTGTCTGACTGTATCTGGTGGTTACCACACTGGTTGTTCTGGCATGCACTGAACCCCCTGGATCGCCATGGAGACGCAAAACGCTGTCAGCTGGTGTGCAGAAGAAGACGAACACTGAACAAGACAGATTCATGCTATCAAGTATCAGTTCTAGTGTCAACGTCATGGCAAAATGTTAGTGCCTTCAAGTCCCTAAACTTTGGACTAAAAATCTGAGCAAGGGAACCGATCACATGATGAGATCTTCCTAATGTTGGTGCAATGACACATCTAGCATGACATTCAACTTCCTCCTGCTCCATCTTTTCTTCTACCTGAAAGCATAAATCTGTTGAAGGGAATAAAACTCAAAAGACTGAGCAGCAGAAAGATATTATGTATAGTGAGCATTGTTGTAGAAATAGAATACTGTCATGGTGAGACCCGTGACAGTATTGCATTGAATGACCCTGTTTTTTTCTTGTTTTCCCATAGCTAGTTGGCTGATGTTTGCTTTATCCTCCAGAGTCACTGATCTAATCTGTGTCCAAACCATCAGTTTATCCTTTATAGAAGCCGCCTGCTGTACAAAAACAGCACACCACACATTCAACAGAGCTGTGTAATCACTTCTTTATAAATGCTTGCCATAATTCACAGTGGTCATTTATGACAACGCTAGTTACTGTCATGTCAACATGTGAAGCTGCTTCTTCATATATCAGGTAAAGTGAACTAATAGAACATTGTGTCAGTTGAGTGAATGTACTTTATAAGGAAATGCTAGGGAGGAAAAAACCCAACGTTAATGTGAGAATCTTTGATTTGCATTTTTTTGTTCAGTCTGTGAAGGACTAAATGTGTCAATTGATATCATTAGAATCAGACCCGTGCTTCTACGTCCACTTAAGTGGGACTTCTATGTAACAGTGTCTCAAAAGATTAATGAGACAGGAGACCAGAATATTATTATTTGCCATCACAATTATCCAACAAGGTGCATGTCTGAAAAAAAAATAAAAATAAACCTATTAATCCTTTTTTTCCCCCAAAAGCGATAGTCTGTCACCCACCAGGCTGCAAACTCGATACTCTGGAGAACGACAGGTCAGCAGTGACATGAATGAACAGCAAGCTACACAGAGGGAAACTAGGACAGCATCAACCAGAGAAACTCATCAGTTCACAAAAGCCACAATCTTTGTGACCTAACACATTTTGACTCTTAACATGATACTTGTGCGACGTAACTTTCTAGAAAATGTAAACCAGATTGGACTGATGATGAGTTGCCCTGGAGGAGAACAAGTTACAGACAGAATGGCAGACAAGGCTTGTAAGAGAGGCAGGCTGCACTGGGCTGTCTCAAAGCGGATGTAATATGACGGTCAGCTCATCAGCGATGAGGCGAAGGAACGAGAGCAAAGAGGGGGAGAATGATGATTGGTGACACAAGGAGGAAGACGGGAGGGAAAGGGTTTTTTTCTCTCCTTTTTGGTTTTAATCTGGCATGTGGCGGCACTCACCGACTCCAGGCCCGCTGACAGAGCTGGCTGGCTTGTTTTGTGCAGAAGCGGCAGCGGCCACGGCAGTGCCGTATCCGCCCTTACAGAAATCCCCACTCCCTGAAGCCTGGCCAACATCCTCATAGCCTGCAATAGTCAGACACACAGCCGCAGCCCACAGCATTAGACACACCAGGCAGGGGAAGCAGACCTGCCTCAGATAGTGTTTGCAAATACTGCAAGGCGTTTGGTTTGAAACTAATCACCACATGGACAGGTTTTACCACATTGTGATAACACAGATAGTGCAGAGTTCTCTATTCTGTATCAGTTTAGTGTGTTTTCAACTCTGCTGCAATTATCTGAACTCTGACACCAAATGCATTGTCCTATGTGGAAAGCCTGCCAATGCAGCACAACAAGCAGGTCAGAATCAACGCCAACATCATTTGCAAGTACCATTCGAGCCAGGTCTGAGGGGGAGGAGGTGGGGGGAAGTGAGGGGGCAGGCAGGTTGTGTGTGTGGGAGGGGAGGGGTTGGAGGGTGAGCTTGAGTCGGGTGATGGCGGAAAAGCAGCAGATGGTCCAGCTTAGAACAAATAGGTGTTGCACATGGGTGGATGTTGAGTGATGAATTAGAGTATGAAAATAAACAAAACAGCATCCCTTGTCAAGGAAATGTAGAATATAAAGTGATCAAGTGAGTAGAAACTAGAAGGCCACTGGGAAACATATGAAAACTGCTGAAAGAAAATGTGCTCAGAGGGGGGTCCCATTAAGACATATGGCCAGATGATAGGTGCTCCATTTGTTGATGTGTTTAAGGTTAATGTGTGCGCAGGAGATGTGAACTCGCTTTTTGAAATGAGCAAAGCAAGATATGGAAGACAGCAGGAGACTGATAATCTAACCCCTCTAGTATTTAAACAGGTAGAGCCCGGTGCCGCTGTGCAGGCCCATCGTCGCTTTTCCATTTGCTTTAAAAAGCAGTCCCTTTTATTTGAACATTAGAATCCATTGAATAAGAAGTGACACGTTTTGACCATTTAAAACATCTCCAATATTGAGGCATATTCCTTGTATTTGCAAGAAAGGAAAGTACAAAATGCAAATGCTATTCAAATATTCAGAAAACCAATCCTTACTATTTCAATTTCTGAAGCTGATTGTTAACATCGAGGACAACAGTTCAAGTGAGAACAAGCAAACGCATGTTTTTTTAAAAATCGACAGCCATTGACGACTGACTCGACACAAGCATCGTGTTCATGTTTGCTGAGAACCAGCGCTGAGTTATTGCTGTGTAGGTATGCAGGGCAGGATCTGTATGACCCCTCTATCGTGCCATTTCAATGTGCTTTAGTGCCTCACCAGTGCTGTATCCATGGGAACCGTAGCCACTAGCCTGCTGAAAGGGTGTGGCTGATGCATTCACACCGACATTCACTCCGTGCTGTTTTGACGAGGTAGGAGCCACCTGAACGTCAAAAAAAATGACAATGTCATGTTATCAAGTCAGGAGAAAAAATAAACAAAAATTGGGGGGGATCAACATTTTTTATCTAAATTATGATGAAAATGTGTAAACAGTAAAAAATAAAAAAATATATAAATGCTTGTTCTTTAAATGGACTGGAATTTAAGACATTTCTGTAGCTTTTGCAGGTTTAAATGTCCTCACTGGAAACACAGCAGGTCCATACTGGAAGGTACTGGGCAGACCCGGCATGCCAGTGTAGTATGGGAGGCTCGTGTAGCTATAGCCAGGCGGTAGCGCTGGGTTGAGGAAGGGCTGCTGTGTGGTGTGATGCGTCTGGGTCTGGTTCTGCTGTGTCTGAGCTAGCGTGGTGGCTGGAGCCGGGGACGACGCATCACCTCGACCAAACTTTGATAAGTCGCCTGCAGATATGCAAGGGGGGGGGGGAGGAGGAAGGGGAAGTAAGAGAACAGGTTAAAAACATTTGACTGTTTGAAAAAACATCATGAAAAGTTACAAACAAGTGTGTCTTTAAGTGTGAGATAAAAATAATGTTGGCATATTATCAGTATTGGCAGATAGCTTTGAAAAAAAGATATCAGATTGGCCTAAAAATGAACAAGAGTGACAGGCGGAGTCTTTGGAGGTGAGAACACACTTAAAGGTTCAGAGGGACCAAAACGTTTTCCCCCCTTTTCAATGTGATAGTTTAATGTTCTATGCACCTACTTTGTGATAAAGTTGGATGTGCTAAAACCTCCTTTAAAAGAGTTTTTAAAGCTCAAATGACAGCAGCAGTGAAATCCCTGCAGGATCTGGCAAAGATGTCACCTAGTTTATTTGTTCTTTGGAAACCAACTGCTGTGAAAGAATATTAAAATAATGTGTTTTTTTTCTGAATTACTGCTTTCTTTTTGATAATCAGACTCCCTTTCTTTTCTATATTCACCATCTCGGTCGCTCAGTCACTGCACTCAATCTTCATCTTTTCATTTTCTCAAGACACATTACGAATTGATCGGCTTCTGAACTGTACTCTGACAACAGAGGCAAAGAAAACCTTTCAACAGGAAGAAACTTCGGATACTATGGACTCTAAACTTTAATGGGAATTCTTTCAAATTGACAGCTCAAACAGGAAGTGCTGTTTTTCAATGTCCAATTCTTCATTGATCTAACACCCAGTTAGATTTGTTAATTAAAGGGAATGTGGACAATCTATCCTGCCAGTTTCCTTCAACAACCACAATAAACTAATAGTAAGCTCAGTACCTAATAACTAATACTTCATGTGTGGTTCATCATTTCAAATCTGCTCCATTTAGACTGTTCCTTCAACAGGTAAGCGCACAAAGCTTCTCCAACATGCAGCTAACTTCTGAAAAGACTCAGTTAGCTAAACTTTTAATGACGTCGCTCACCAGAATAAGGGTTGCTTGTCAGGCTGCCCTCTCTGCCAGTCAGTGCTGTTGTTGGAGTTGCAAAAGGGATGCTGTAATAATCCTGGAGAGGGAAAAATATGGAAGTTAAAATGCAGGCCATGAAGCAGTGAAATATATCTTAAGTACTGTGTTTTTATTCTCGCAGTTGAAGACAAAACTCACCAGCGGTATTCTTGTCTGCAACATCTGTAGGTCATCATAGCCGTACACCTGAGGCTGACACGAAGCAGGAAATGTGTCAGAAAATCATGACACTATATCTATACAACATGAAATCTGCTAAACGTAGGTAAAGCTCAGAATGTTCAAAGACTGACTGAACCATTGGCAGAAACCTACAGGGTAGGCGTGCAGTAGTCCTGGGGCCATGATGTATGGGTTGGGCAGTAGAGGGGGCACTCCAGGTGGCAGGTTTGGAGGTGCTTTCCCTGTGTACACAAAACAATGAAAAACATTATAATAGTGCATTCATTTCCTCTTAGAATCTTAAAACCGGGACTAAGAATCATCAAAACACAACCAGTGACAATGAGGAAATAGAAACCCCACCCATTTTAGCAACCACCAGAAACATCTCTCAAATTACAACATGATGAAGCCATGAAAAACTGTGTCCCACATGTGATAAAAGGCTGTAACAACGGGCAGCAAAGAGAGATAATCAAATTGTCAAACATAAAGCTTTGAAAATACATTTCCCTGGAATTGTATTTAGATCTACCTCATCTTTATACTCTGTGGTAAACAAGAGCAGAATTGTGGCAATAATCTTACCGGCAATTTATGCAGAATAGTGAAAATAAAACTGAAAAATCATCTAGTCTATCATATACTGACTGGGAATGCTACCTGCAAAAACACATACAGCCACAAACAAGCTACATTTTCAGTTTTTGCTAAATTTAAATTTCACCTCCTGAAGTCCACCAATTGTATTTTCACTGTTAGTTCTCGTGCTTGTGTTTCACCTGAGGATGCTGCAGAGCCGCGTGATGAGGAAGCAGCAGAAGAAATAAGCGAGGCCGCCGTGGAGACTGAAATCGTAGCAGCTGCTGCAGCTGGAGCACCCATAGAGGCAGCGTTGAGACCCATAGCCAAACTGCTGACAGGGCCAAGGCCAGAGGGGGCTGAGACCGTGCCAGAGCCCATAGAGGGGGGCTGAGGGGCTCCTAGTGACACCTGCGCCGCAACAGCAACCGAGGAAGAGGAGGGGACTGATGAAGACTGCACGGCTGAGACGGAGGAAGGGAAGGAGGAAGAGTGCAGGCTAGAGTCGCCGTCTACGCTCGGATGCTGCAGATGAATGGGAGAAGATAAAAGATGCGGTTAGGATTGATCGGATAAGATTTCCATTAGTGGGACATCTAATGTGTTTGTCTGCCGTGACAGGAAGGGCAGCTTAAAAAGTCTCAGAGAAATGAGGGAAGAACACTGTGCAGTATTAGCAAGAATAGATCACTTGTGTTTACTGTCTGGTTTAGTGTCTTTCATAAAAAAAGGAAATGCGATAAATCAGGTACACATTACAAAGAGCTCACCAGTAAGCTTGAGTTTGATGTCCGGACTGAAGATTGAGCTAGGCTGTTCTGTTGTGATGGGTGCGAGCTGTAAAAATGACACGGTTATGAGCATGTCTCACTCCTCGCCAATTCCCCTGACATTTACAGATACAAGGTTTCCTTAGATGCTATAACGCAACAAAGAGAGTTCATTTAGCTTCAACTCACTTGTTGTGCTGAGGAGGGGGGATGCTGCTTGGAGGCAGGTCTTCACTGTGCCCCATAGCGCTAAGGGATGTCTGATTGGATGTGGTCAACAAGGAGGCGGGGCCTGGGCAGCTGTCAGTCAAAGTGCCCATGCTGGAGACAGAGGCCTGTGTGACCGAATCAGAGGCCAGCTTGACTGCAGAGCCTGCTGCAGCTGTGGAGGGACAGAGAAGAGAGAGATTTGTAGAATCAATTAAAAACCAGATCTAGACAAAAGTGTGAGTTTTGCCAATGCCAATTTCAACAATGCTTTTAAGGGAAAAAAAAAAAAAAAGGTGTTAAATAGTCACTTACCATCCACAGCTTGTGTCGCTTGTATTGAACTGTAGCCATTCTGTAAAACCAACAATGAGGGTAAGCTCAGAGGTTTCCATGGAAACAGGCTATTGATAAGTTGAAATGTGTCGGGCTCTTCAGTCATCGGAGTAACAGTAAAAGTTCATGAAGTTCATCAGCTCCCATTATAACTTAAATATGTGAGTTCAGATGAATGATCTCTACACGAGTTCAGGAGTTGACGTGAATTTAACGGCAGATCAATCAAAACAAACATTTAACAAAAAGGACTCTGACGTCTAGCATCGACGACGTCCTCATATTTTAATATTCAGTTCACATAATTAAGTAGTACAACATACATAAAACAAGTGTTGTGTCATTATTAAGGGGCATTTCAGTTTGCAATGTCTTGTTTGTTTTAAGTACTTTGACTCAGACTGACACAAGTCTGTATTTAACCATGATTGTATTACTAGTTTTGGAAAGGGTACAGGATAATGTGAGGGTCAAGCATGTTGTTCACACGGGCCTCTCCTCAAAACACAATCATACAACAGGGACAACCTAAAATGGTAAAATAAAATCAAAAGTTTCAGTGAAATAGAGAGGCTGGTGTTTACCTTTGGCTGCATATCCTTCTGAGGGGAGGAGGAGACGGAGGGAGGGTAGCGCCGTGTCTGGGCTGCTCTCTGATCGTACATGTCCATCTGGCTGGAGTTGGAGAGAGCTGCAGCTGATTCACTGCAGATTGTAAAGTTATCAGCAAGACAAGTTTGACTTGACTTGAACTGACCTGACCAAAGCTACATTTTAAACACTCTTCACTATAAAAACCCATTTAAATCAACTGACCCACTTCTGAGAAATGATGCTCAAAAACAGCTTTATTCCTAGGCCGTTAAATGAATAAAACTCTCTAACATCCAACCACTATTCTGTGATGCAAGATATTGCTACGTTTAAACTTTAAACACAAATGATGGTTGATGTGGGAAGTGTTTATGAAATGGTTTCTGCACTTCCAAAATATTGACAGTGCAGTAACATCTCTGCAGGGTTGTGTTGTGAATGTACTAACCTGCTGGGGCTTGTGTAGAGACTGTTCTGAACCTGGTTGGCTGGGCCCGAGGATGCGGGGGCTGACTCGTACTCCGGTAGAACTGGCTCTGACCCAAACTGCAGCGCTCCAAACTGAAGATTGAGGCCTGAGATGTCCGCGGAGCCAGGCATCTCCACTGCCATCGCTGGAATCTGAGAGGGATTAAAGGCATTTATAGACTTGGCCTGAATAGAATGAGTCTGTCAGGCTTGAAGAACCAATCCTGAGTCAAGTCGATACAGCCACGCAAAATCTGACTTTTGTAAACAGACTCTTGATCAATCTATTTCATTATTTAAAATTACAGTTTTTATTTAGTTCATTTAAAAAAAATTATAAAAAGAATGAATGATTTTCACAGGATTAGCATTCTGTGTTAAATGGTTATTACAGCAGTATGTGTGCATTTTAAGGGGCAATGGAGACCTTGTATGATATTGTTTAAAATATAACACACCTTTGTTGAAATAGAGGTCCTCTTCTTCTGCTGTTTGAGTTTGTGTTGCTGCAGAGGAAGAGGACTCTGGGCATCTGAGGAACTTGGGGAAACTTGTTGACCTAGAGAGGGAACTGCTGCCATTTTGGGGAGGGCGGAAGCAGGCGGAGGCACCGCGTGGGGCGAGGATGTTGTTTGTTGGGGTAAGGAAGAAGATGCAGAGGAAGGAGGCAGGCCTTTGTCCTGCAGGAAAACATCCAACATGGACGAGGTCGAGGTGGCGGCCTGGTACGGCTGCCGCTTTGCAAAGGGCGAATGGACTGAAGACTCTGGCTGAGCCTTCATGTCTGGGAAAAGAACGGGCAAAAATGTAATCTCCTATCATAACTTAATTAATCCCTGGAGGGAAATTGTGTTGTTGAAGCAACAATAACTAGAAATAACATCAATGGACAACAAGAGGAAATAGCACACAAAAACACAAACAAGTGCAAGAGTGCAGGGTAACAGTAGTAACCTAGTGATGATATGACACATCCAAGTTAGATATAAATAGTTTCTCTGAACTGTTCATTGGAAACATTTATGATTTAAGAATATATCAGCCTGTGTGTGTCTTCATGTTCATTAAACAGAGTGTAAAAACAAGTTTCCCCTCGCGGGATTAATAAAGTATAAATTATTATTAATGTCAAAACTTCTCTCTCTCACATTTTAGTGTTTGTGTTAACTCGAATAATTCATAAACTTGTTCTATTCTAAAAACGTTCAAACATATTACGTCATCTCACCGTATTGTCCCAGTGAGGCGGCACTGGTGTCCCAGGATGAAGGCGCTGTGTTTGGAGCTCCTGTCTGGGAGTGCTGGGCAGCCAGCTGAGCGAGTGCCTGAGCTGTTTTATACTGCTCTAGGAACTGAGAGCCAGTGGTCCCCGTGCTCGCTCCTTTGGGGTCCCCCACATCCCCGAAACCCTTGCTCAGCATGCTGACCTGCAATTATTGTGAAAACAGAGTCACAATCTGCAAATATATCGTAATTATGACGTGACCTGAATTTTCACATCATATCTACAGTGATTAGGAAGTGGTTGAGTTTCAAAAATTAAGACGTGCATCAGGACATAACATGCAGAAGGATGCAAACAAACATTTAAAAATACATGAATGTTTCTGGTGAGTCTCACCATGCTGTGCTGGGTGTACGGGGTGCTGGAGGGTGTTTGAGACAGTGGCACCCCTTGCTTGGAGTTGCTGAAAACCAGTGACTGAGACAAGGAGGGGGGGCTGGGTGGCCTCCATAGGATTTTCTGTCTCTGAGGACGAGGATGGGGGAGTCTTCCCCAGAAGCACCGCAAGGTCAATCCTAAAGCAAAGAGTAAATATGTATTATTGTAAATTCGAATAGAGAACTGAACCTTGATCAAGTACACTTTCAGTGCATCTAAAGCTACATAATTGAAGACTTGTGGCCTGCGTCCACAGACAGCGCTTTTTGTGCTGTAGGCGCTCACAACCTCCGCTTCAGAGCGCTTCTCACCAGCGCTCACTGTTGCTAGGTTACGAAAGTTAACTTTAGCTTCCATCGTTAATGTTGGTTAGGTGTATTTTAGATAGCTCTGTGTGCTTATTATTTGCTTTAATTCAAGGAAGTATCTCCAAGAAAACACAAAAACAATGTAAAGCTGTCCTGGCATCAGTAGCAGCTCTACATCTGGAAAATGTACCCTCGAAAAGATGAGTCAGACTAGCATCTCCTCCGCCATTGTTGTTGACAAAGCTGCTGCTGTAAGTCCCGCCCTGTCTTGATTTTGAGCGAGGCGCTGTTCCAAAAGTTAAACTGTTTTCAACTGAGAGCGCCGTGAGCGCAGCGACATAAAACAGCAGACGCTGAGAGCGTTTTTGCACTGACCGCTTAAAACACTGAACTACATTGGGTTTTGTATTGAAAATGAGCGCTGACAGGGCAAAAGGCGCTGTCTACTCAGTTCACCGTGTAAGAACTGCTCTTGGAAACATTTTTTACAGAATACACTGCCTTAGTCACACTAATAAAGGAGAAGCCCACCTTTGTCCTTTGGTGATGGTAACATTCTCTTGAGGCATAGGAATGGACGCAACACTGGAAGCTGTGAATATCTTGGTCTCTGAAAGCTGCACGGGTAATTAGAGGAGGACATTTTAGTCAGATGTACGGAAATAAACAAAGCTTTAAAAAGAGATTTCTACTTTGACTTCTGATTTTCGTTAGAAGTGCTCCTACAATGTTACATTTAGAGATACAAACGTTGAATGAGGTGAAATCCAGACCACACTCACATCCTCATTCCAGTCCTCAGTGCCCCACTCCTCTGTGGCAGTCCTCCAGGCACCTACAATCAAAGAGAAACTGTTCAATATGATGGAGATGGGCAGTGAGAGCTTCAAAAAGAATAGAGTATGTCTAAAAAAAAAAAAAGTAACAGAAAAGTGAAGACAGACTTACCAGGAGCAGAGTCAAACTTGGGCGGGTAATTTGTTCCCTCTCCGGTAGAATACTCCAACCCTGGAGACAAAGAGAGAGGTGAGGAGATCAAAGGTAAACCAAATGAAAAGGAGGTGTTTAATCTTTTGTCACCTGGACACACAGACACCCGAGAGGAAAAAGTAGCTGTGAATTGGCTTTTTGTAAAAACATGCATGTTTTATGAGTTTCTGCAGGGTCGAACCAAACAAACGTCTTTAAAATTTAATAGAATCGTCTTTTCATCTTTACGGACGATGCTGAACATGATTTTAAAATGGTTTGGATGTTAAACAGATGTCCCTTTGATAAGATTAACGTCTTTTATTGGAGGGCAACCTTTGTTAATAAATTCACTTACTTGCTCCCTCCTCCATCTCCACGCTTCCTGTGTTGTTCCAGGTGCTGCCCCCACCATAGTTTTCCTCTGTCTGAGCTGGCTCCGCGTAGTCAGCAGGGTTGAATGTTCTGGGAAAGAGAGCAAAAGATGGTTGACTTGAGAATGAAGTTAATGTACTGACACTACAGCTATGTACCTGCACACGCCTGGTTTCCAAACTAACCTACTAAAGGTCAAAAGACCCTGGTTTGATTTCTTAATAAGGGTTTTACGATAGCAGTATTTAAATTTTGATACGATACTTCTGAAATCAAGCAATACCTTGATATCTGTTTCAATACCACAGCAACAACCCAGTATTGGGTTATTACTTGTTTTCAAGTGCCAAAAACAGCAGGCAAACTCCTGCACAATGTCTAAATTGCAAAAATAAATTGGTTGTCAATGTATTTGTGCAATTTAGTGTCTCCTCGACTGCTCTCAGTCCATTTTTAAGAGACATAAATGTAACTTGTGCATCTTTATGAGGAACAGTAAGGACTTGAGAAACAGAATTTGCCGAGCTGTGAAATTGAATGGCGCTTGCTGCGCTCTCTTTGGCTTTCAGCAGCTAAACATCTTTAGTTTTTAACGCTTTTACTTTTTTTTTACCATTAAGATAATGGAGACTGTGTTATTTTACAACACGTGGTAATGGGAATGATCAAAATATCAAAAAAATTGAAAATTCACCAAACCACAAGAGATGTGGTTGGTTTTGTGCCTGTATATCGAGCTATCAGTACTGTTGGAATAAACTCGAGCACTGCTGTTATCAAGATGTTTTTACCCATTAATAGTGACACACATAAGAGTGAAGTGAATGAGGTTGAGGTAGGAACACATGAAGAGGAAATGATAAAAGACTGAATTTGAAAAGTCAAGACATGCAAATACAAAGGTTTAAGCTTCTAATACTGTTTTTGTTGTTTCTCAACAACTACTTCCTGGGACTGCAAGCCTTTTGTTAACCTGACACTTCAGCGTATGCTGGGAAAATAAAAGCTGCAACCTAGCAACATGAAGTACAACACTTTTCTGTGAAGTCAAGCCAAGCCAAGCTGCTTTCTTTATTTGTCTATTGCCGTCCTGTGCAAATCTATTGGGGGTCGATTGATTATCAGCCTGGCTGATACTCATTTGGCCGTTGAATCTGCATCGGCGTTTTAATTTAAGGAATCAAAAAGTGTGCTACTTTGGCTCCGTTGCAGGTGCGACTTTCCCTCTGGGTCTGTTTTCACTCACTACTCTGTCTCAGCTAATGTCCCGCCCACAACCCTATCTGATTGGCCAAATGTCACAAGAGTAAAAGCCAATCAACCCCGACTCCTGGTTGCCACTTACACGCACAGACGAGAGCAGCATTGAGCGGGAGAGGCTCGGTTGAGCATTTAAAGTAAGTCTTATGTTGGAGTTAGTAATATTTGAAATTCTAAATTTGACAGAACATTTTTCTTTTTTTCTGTTAATGCATATCAGTTCAAAATATTGGTTGTCTGTCTCATGAACTACTAATATTCGGTATCGGCACTTATAGTCGACCCCTAAAATCTATGAACATTTAAGGCGTGAACTAATTTTACATCGAATTTCAGGAAGCTTGTTTCTCTTTCTTGTCCTATTAATAAATTGAGAAGTAAAGTAATACATTCTGTTATAATAATGTCCTAAATTACATCATCCTGTTTTATGGCAATAAAAAGCTCCCTACAAAAGGCAAGAATAACACACACACACAACAGAGGCGATGCACTCACCTCTCACCATCTGCAATATCAAATCTGGGCCCCTTATCAATCTGGCTTCAGAGGAAAAATAATGGCAACAATTACAAGAAGCACATCAAAGTTTCAGCATGATATAAAGCTTGTTTTTTTTTTTCAAACCACAATCCAGAGCAAAAGCTTAAGCAAAATGCCTTCAATCTGCCTGTGCCAGTTCTGTAACAAACACTAATACCTGTCAAGTCATTCTGCAAATCAAGGCAAGCCAGTGTGCAGGGTAAACAAACAGTCACATAAACCCACCTCCTCCAAACACAATGCAGCCCAAAACACCATCACTGTTGCCTAGATTAGCAGTATGCAACAGTTAACATGTTGTCATTAATACTGTCCAGGAATACACCAGTCATCATTACTGCCTCCCCCACTAAAAGAAATCATTGCTATGTTCACACACATACAAAATTAAAGGTGCTCTATGTAGATTTGGGAGTGAAATTTGAAAGTTGGAGAAGTGAAACAATTCTATGAATAAGGTTTGTGTATTTAGTTCAGAAAATATAGCAAAGAAAAAAATGGGTCCCTGGACACTGTTTGGAGCTAAAAAGCTACCAGGAGAGTTACAGTTTCACTGTTACGGACCCCCCACCATAACTTCTCGCGTAGCATTTTATCTTCAAACAGTGTTGCAGGGACCACATTTTCCTCTGAGGACAGTGCGTGTATAGAGTTATGAACATAAACAACAGAATCTGTACACTTCTCCAACTTTCACATTTCTCTGCCGAAACTCCATAGTGCACCTTTAAGATAGCAAACAAATTCTTCAGATAAACAGCCGAAAAACTCACAATTTATTCTATTGGATTTATTCTGCAAACTCCACACCAGGACTTTTATATAAAAATACAAACATATGCCCAAAAAAGGCAACACTGTCAATGAGCCAAACAATACTTCGTTATACGTTTATACAATTGGCTGTAGGATAAATGCATCTCCTTTACACCAGGCAACATCAGCGATGGACGGTGTATACACACACTGCAGTAAAAGCCACACAAGTCTGGATGCAATATCAAAAATACTGCATGTGTCACAGTCTGACGGCAATGATTCAAGATCAGCACAGTACACTTTTAAATCCATGGTGTGATGCAGCCAAGAAAAGAAAATGCTATAAATAATCAATCTAAAGGGGAATCCATCTGCACTTTCCTTTAAGGAGAAAAACAGGAGATTTTAGCACTTCATTAGACTAAGAAGAAAATGTTTTAATTACTTTGAAACGTTATGGGACTAACCATACACTAAAGCCATTCTGTAACAGTTCTGTCAAACTGGGGACGAGTTTAAAAACTTTAAAATCTTCTATATGAGGTTAATAATAAAAAGGTGCCAGAGGTTATTGAAAGCATTATGTTTCACAGATTAAAACAGGTAAATCAATTCTGAAGGGGCCAAAAATATGATGTGAACGATCCGTGTTGTTGCAGTGGAGTAATAACTTAGCTGTACGGGTCATGCTGTAGATTTGGGTTTTACGCAGCTTCAATTTCCTGCCTAGGTAACTCATCTGGTAGATTATTCAGCCAGCATTACGCACAGTTTAATAACACAGTTTCTTTCTCCTTCTCTTGGCCACTCTTTAAAAAGGAAAGTCTGAGTACATTCGTCTGAAATATTTGGCAAAAAGACGTTTACCTCATAAATTAGCTTCTATCTCTTTGAAAATAAAAATATCTGCTTCAGTTGGCTTAAACACAGCATTTGTGAATACAAGTATTTTAGATCAATATTCTTCCAACTCCTCCAAGTTTAAAAACAATTCTCTTTGATCAGCTTATTCATCACTAATGAAGCGTGGGACTCATTTCCCTCGTGAGCTCACAGTTTGAATCAGTGCATGTTAAAGATGTTTGTGCAGAATGTGTGTATGCAAGGTAAACAGTGCACAGCGCCTTAGTATGATCTTTAATGTAGTCGTATGTAGGCGTGTTGGTACAGCTTGTAGTGTATTTAACATTAAACAGAAAAAACAGCAATACAAAAGAAACACAGATGAATTACATCTACTGACTTTCAAATATAAAATGAATTCAGTGTCAAAGATAAGAAAATGAAAAAGAGTCATTAGGAGCAATTTTTCATATGTATGATTAACTTTTGAGTCTGGGAGTTTATTCCTCTTAAAAAGGTGCATAATGATCACTCCGAGCTGATTAAAAGTGCCATCACTGTGACACAGCTTTAAAAAGGAGCAATATGTAAGATGTCTGCTGAATGAAATCATAAAATGACCTTACTATTGCATCAGTCAATGAGATAACATGCTATGTTGAAGTGCTGGCTTCTCTGACAACAAAGCAGCAGCCAGAATGTCCTCCTAAGTTTCAATTCCGGTCCTGAATGGTTTGTTTTTGTTTTGAAAAGAGAAGGTAGGCAGTTTGATTGCCCAGCCCTAGGAAGTGGACAGGCAAACTAGTTCAGATATAACTGATTCTACCTGACCTAAAAAGCCTCTGCATTTTTCTAATAAGCTCCAAGACCAGAATGCGGTAAGACTGGGATAAATATTGTAGATGCTTTGGAAAAACTGAGAGAGGTGAGAACGCAGAAAAGTTTCAAGACCGATGCAGAGCTGGCTAAACACTGAAGCTTCCGTGTCCACGACATGGCAACCCGCAGGCGCATCGACTCTAGGGAGGAGGGGACGGGGGGGGAGACGGCTCTCTTCAAAGTTCTGAATTTGGACTGTAGTACCAATTTTAAATGCTATGTTTCAGAGTTACATGTTGCTCCTTTAAGTGTCATGGGAGGGTCGTACATCTGTTGTAAATGCAACAGTGGGTGCAGCAATTATTCGACCACTCAACCACTGACTGGCTTACGGGACAGCATGGCAGTGATAAATTTATTGGGCACTCGTTTTCTTTTGCCTAACTCTGCTGGTCAGCACACTTGGGTGATGCAATCTTATATTCATTAGCACGTTAGATGTGTTTCCAATGAAACACCGCACTGCGAACCCAAAGTTTCCCCACACAACTCATTTAAAGAAGGAGAGTCTTCTAGCTCCACCGTGTCATCTTGCTATGTTACTCTTCTTCTTGTGTTCCCTGTATCTGATTCTTCTTCTGCATTTGCTGTCCAATAACGGTTGGTAAACAGTTACGAGCATTACCCCCCACCTGGATTGAGGATTGGATACTGCCATATGCGTTTTATTCTCCACTCAGACGTATTTGTTTAATGACTACATGGACAGAACAGAGACGTCCGTATTGGTATGGTTAGGGATGAGTAGACATACCATTATGCCCCCAGTAGCATGAGATACACACACCTGAATGCAAACCTTCCCATGAATCATCTGAAGCCAAGCTGTTAACTTGTCTGCTAGCAGCAAGGAGCAAAAGGGATCACAGAGCTGATGTGTTGGTTGAGATGGAGGGATTAGGTAATAGGGAAACACCTCAGCAAGCACTGCATGTTATTAAAAGGTGAGAGGCCCTAGCATTCAGCTCGACAAATACAAGCCTATCATAAGCAATAGGAAACAAATCATAGTGTAGTGTTCCTTCAAGTCAATATCTGGGTCCAGGCAAGGGGTAGGAATCAGTAACTCAAGATACGATATGCAAAGCATGGCACAGGATACTATCACCATTCTCCATACAAAGCAAGACAATATATATCACTATATCTCATTAACTAAGGAATAAAAAGTCCCCAAAAATACCGGCACGGGTATTATGTTCTACCACAACATGGATGTTTGCCATAAAACACACTTTGGTTGTTTTACACACACAGGGCAACACCTACCCGCCACAGTAAATAAAAGTAGCATTAAATAGTGACTTACGAAAGACAATGGCTCTGATTGTGTCCCAGTCTTCTAAATGTTTCGCTCTCAAAGCACAACCAGCGGTCTCTCTCTCTCTCTCTCTCTCAGAGCTGGCTTGTTTGAAGGGGATAAGGTGGGTCATAATGCGTGAAAATGCATTTAAATCCGCAATCCCTTTTATTACTGTATTATTACTCTAATACTGCTATAAAACACTGTTCTTTGCGCCACTGTAAGGAGTCAAGAAGTATTGACGCTGGTCAAATTGGCTGGGAAATCTGTTTAAAGAGCCATATTTTTTTTTATTAAAATCTTGATATTTGGAGCCACGAGCCAGCGTAGTGATACTTGGATTGCACATGTCAGGACTACAATATATTGCTGTATCGATATTTGTTCCCACCCCTAGTCCACTCTACAAATATAGTTCAAATTAAAGGACATCTGCTAGGCATCAGAAAAACACAGGCCATAAACAGTCATGAGGTTTTGTAGCCTTAAAGCTAATGTGTGCACCAACATCTGTGCTTCACACAATAACTCTTTTACATTGTTTAATTCATGTCATGCCTTCATCTCATGAGATTTATTTTCTCAATTATTGATTTATGGCACTGTTAAAGTAGCTTTGAAGTGCACATTTGATTCTGTGTTCTAGCAAGAGTGGAAACAACATTCAGGCCTGGCTTGGGAGGAAGCAACTCAGCACTTAACTTCACAAGAGAAAGCCGCATCATGTCACATGGGCTACTTCAGTAGAGGATTTAAAGATCTATAGCTGCAGAGTAACTTCAAATCTGGCTGCTCATCATCAGAGGTGTCACGTTTCTTACGACAACTGAAGCTCTACTACGATGTCGTACATTAAATGATGTTAAATGAGTTAAGCATGTCATTACAGTTGAGAGAAGTACTTCCTCTGTTATGACACCTACCATTCAAGACGCTAACTCATCAACTTCCATACCCGAATTATTGACTGCACACACAGAAACTCATACACAGAACAAGCCAAATACAACTGAATTATCCTGAAGCCTAGGGCCAGAGAGCAGAGAGTATTAAGTTAACCAAATGTGTCCCTTCTAAGTGGATTTATCCAAATTTCACTCTAAATAAACTCTCTGTAGAGGGATATTCTGCCCACACTGTTCCATCCCATTGGCTCACATATGTCCTCCCTCCTTTGGATTAAGGCTAAACAATAGGCTGGGGTCCTGCTCTCTGGTGACCATGGCAACAGGTAAAAGTGGAACAAAAGGGACTCTGATTTTAAGCAACGCAGGTGTTCCCTTACCCCATTCCCTGCGCCGAAAATCTGCCTCCTCGCCGTGCAGACACTGCTGTGGAGACAAGGAGAGATCGCTTCCGTTTATTTAATATTTTGACAACTTTTGTCAGAATGAAGAATGATGGGGATCCATTAGAAAGAGATAAAAAGGGTCCCTTGTTCCATGTTTGTTTTGATCTGATACATTTCCTAAAAGGTATTACGGCCACTTACCAACAGTCCCTCTTCCTCTGCCTCTTCCCCTTCGGCCTCGCTCTGCACCCCTTCCAGCTATTCCAACCTTTCCTCCATCCAAGCCATTCTCCTGACCACGAACTTAGGTTGAGAAGCAAAGAATGACATTACATTAATAGATGGAATGGAGCTACAATGGGTTACTAGTCTACCGAAAAGCTGGGTGAAAACTATTTGCATAAAAAGTTTCGACGACTCCTGCTGCATTGCAGAGACGGGACAGAAGTCCAACTTTTAAGCAGCACATTAATTGCTCACTTTAGCTGCATCAAGGCATTAGATGATACATCGATAAGGCTATTTATATTGTTAACATTAACTCACAGATCGTAGCCACAGTGTTCATTCAAGTTCACCAGTAACTGTTCAGGAAAGCCAAACCCTTTCTACAGCTGCTTTCTTTTAAATGCCTCCCATTGATGACTTACCAGGGTAGTTTTATTTCAGACGCACTACTGATACTAACTGACGATTGTTTATCACTCAAAGATTGCAAAGATAAAGTCGAGCTGTGCAGGGTTTGTTTTTGATGAACACGATGTGCCAAAATTCGGATGAGAGGAAATGATTTCATGATGTAAATCTAACATGCAAGCTTGCTCATTATGCAGGTAGACACACCAGTTTTCACAGACACAAATGGTGATAGCAGAAGGTAAAAAGAACAGCCAGAGCAGTAAGCATACAACACTACAAGAGGTAATAGTTAACACTCACACTCTCGTCCCCTGCTAGCTCCGCGGCCCCTGCGTGGCGCTCCACCTCGACGACGTGCAACATCTTTTTCTCCTCCTTTCTCCCTGTTCTCCTTTCCTTCGTCTCCGGTCTCCCCCTGGCTCGTCTCCTTCTGGCCTGACACCCCTTTCTTCTTTCCCACCATTTCCCATGAGTCCTTAAGAAGAAATGAAGACAATGTTACCCTATTGGTCACCTTTAGTTTCTACCTAAATATGATCAAACTGAAAATAACTGCATGTATACATGAGACGGGTTGATTGTGGTTTGTAACCTACTGGATTCTGGAAATGTATTGGTTGGTCAAAAAAATATATTACTGGTTCCATTTTCTTATGTGGTTAGTCTGCACTCTTTTTCAGGTCTGATTAATGTTTCTTGTAATCTTTCTGGTGTCAATGTCCCCTAACGTTCCACTAGTTAGATTTCTATCAAACCATTTTTCAACTGTGAGCTTATTTAATTGTCTTGGGTACAAGAGGTCTAGAGGCCAATTCATACATGTAAAGTTTTATTGACCCTTCACTCTGTTGTTGAGAAATGCCACACTTACATAGGCTGAAATACACACACACTAATGGAGAGATGTCAGAGTGAGAAGAGTGCAAACCCCAAAGATGCCCTTGTCCAGCTCAAGGGCACCTCGGCAGTGCTCAGGAAGTGAACTGGCAGCTCTCCAGATACAAGCCTAATTCCTTAACTCTGTCTTTAACGGCCCCTACAGACAGAGCCTCAGCTGCCCCCCTTTTAACGGGTTAGTGCCAACAAACTAGAGGCATGCAGAAGTAACAAACTGACCAACGGGGGAAGTACAGAGCGTGTATTCAGTGAACTTCTCTGTGCACCTGCATGTTTCTTTATATGAGAAAAACACTGCCTCTGTCCATGTTCACATCATCCAAACAGCATGACAATGGTCAGCACTGAACCAATACCATAGTTATCTAATGCATTGTGGCACTGATTTCTCCAGAATATGCCCCCTGCAGTGCTAAGCCCTCACACAAAGCCGATACTCACAGTGTCTGGGCTACCCTCCAGCAACACGTTAATGGCTCTGTTGACATCCCCGTTGCAGTCGTGCAGTGCGATCATAGACTCATCCTGATCCTTGCCTGTAATGTCAATCAGCTAGAAAAGGAAGAGAGGTACAATGAGACACAGAGGCAAACCCTGGTTGACACTTTCATTCATTAAAGAATCTTGTGTAGACGTATGCAAAATGTTTTTAAAGCATAAATTAATCAGAGCACAGTGAAATGACAGCACACCTGCTGCCAGCAGGGATTCAGCATCTTGGTCACTTTGGAGGCTTGAATACAAGGTAAGTTTACTATAAAAACTGTGACACCATGTCCCCTATTTGATGTCTCTGACATCAACAGACATTGTAATTGAGTATTCAAAAAATTAACTCTTATAAGAAGGTCCTGATGACCTGTGTACACAACTTTCTGACCTTGGATGATATTTTAGGGCCTTGCTTGAACACTGACTTAGTCATTAATGTTGACAGATCATGTTGATTTAAAGCCAGGTCCTGCATGACGACACTGGGAATAAATTCAACCACATATGTTAGTAAGTAAAAGAGGTGTGCTAAGTAGTTCTCAAGTTTATAAACTGAATGAACTGCAGAGATCAGCATACTGTTATATTCAGCGAGGCAACTCCAATTTTGAACCTCTCAACACAAGGAAGAAACGGACCAAACCATCACAGCATCTACTAAATGTAATGAATTCTGCATCACTTCCTTTTTGTGCTTTGTGACCAATAAAATCTGCAAAACATATAAAAAGATACATGCAGACACACAAAACATACAAAGGACCTATGCATGCATACCAAGAGTACAACACAGGGAAGTTTAAGTAGGGCAAAAGGATGTGCATCTCACATCTCACCTGTTTGACCTTCTCTTCAAAGTCTGCATCATTGTGGTCTGAAATCATCTGGGCGAGTCGGATCTGCTCTGCAGTAGCCTGCCCAAAGAGGAGAGAAATGTCCAATAATTCAATAACAGAAGCAGAAGCTAGAGGTCCTGATAGAGCCTCCGATCACAGACTTACACAAACTCTAGATTTTAATGATGTATGATTGTCTGTTTTTTCTGGTTAACTTCGATCAGAGACTGATTTTTTCAGTGTGGCTCAGGCTGGAGCTGTAATCCCTTAAAGCCTAATTTCAGGGAGTCCTTTTCTGATGGTCAAAATATGGATAAAATAACCAGACTTACTTTAATAGACTTTAGTTTGAGTCTACTTGAACCTTATTCAAAGTCTTAACCTCAGAGTTACAATTAACACGCTCTATCCTAACAAGTAATGTTCAGCTATATTGTTATTTATGTGCAATAGTACAGTCCCAATTTGTGGTGTACATCATAAAACTAGTAACTCTTCCTTTAACTGGTTTAGTAACATCAAGTACATTTTGTTTGCCTTAACTGAACCCCAGTGCAGTAAATTATGCATTTGGGCAAAATGACAGGTGTAGAGAATGAGGGTACCTGAGGCCTTTGCTTGTGCTGTGTCTGGCTCTGTGTCTGGCCCTGTGTCTGCTCCCAGCTGCCCCGGGCTTTGTTTCCGCCCATGGACGTCATCATTTACAGTATATACAAATAACAGTATTTACAAAGGAATCAGACCTGGGAAGAGAATGATAAGAAATGTGTTACAGAGCTGTGACAATTACATATTCGTCATGTACATGTCTGGTACTAAACTTGAAGACTACTTCCTCAAACTGCCAGACAGCTTATAGCTAAGTGGGGAGAAGCTAGAAGTGTTATCAAGAAGACACCAAGAGCTTTGTTGTTAGAAACGCCTGGAAAAAGACAAAGAGCCTTTTTGGACACTTTCTCAGGCAAAAACAAGCTACCCGCGGGTTTGACCCGGGAAGTAAGAGTGCCACGGTGCTGCTGCACTCAGGGCTTACTAGTGCATAACATTACCCAACTTATTTACCTCAAGACATTATGCAATGCTCTCTGTGGTTTTTAAATAACGTATACTATGAAACGCCGATGTATAAATCACATAGTTTTTGATTGACAGATGTGGACTGTGTTGACCATCAAATGACAGGGACAAGACTAAACACTGATAAGACAGCCAACTAAGGTAACATCCATTTCCGATGGTAAACTGCTAACCTTGCTATCAACAGCGACTCCTTAAACGTGCACACGTTACGTAAAACCCTGCTTGGACTAGCCCACAAACAAGCCTAAAGCCAAGGCCTGGGGAACATACTCAGTTCTATTAGCCAGCCACATGGTCAAATTGCTAGCCAACTAGCTAATAGGTGAGGGGAAAGCGTCCAGCGATGAAGACTCGGTGGGCTTCCGCTTCTCACGGCTTCACCTCATGGCGTCAACGAGGCTAACTTTGACTACCGCTAGCAAACCAGCTAACCAAGTGCCGAAAAATAACAATAAAACACAGATGTTGATAGCGTTAGCTGGTTTGGCTTGGTAGCCATCAAGTTAATTAGCTAATCAGCTATAGGCAAGCTGTAGAGCATTGATGTTCGACCAAACCAAAACGCCCATGCCACTACATTGACACCAGTCAGTGGTCTGCTAGTTAGCCATGCTAAGTTAACGAACCAACGCTGCTTCGCATAGCTAGGCAACATTAGCCAGTTAACGCTAACAACGTTAGCATATAGCGGCTCCAAAAAACTGCACCTCCACTCCACATTATTCACAACCATTCTGGCCGCAGTATGATCTAAAAGCGGGGGTCTCCTAACACAAATAACCGAGGCTGAAGGTAGGCCTGCAGGCCCCTAAAATGAAAATAAATAACAGTCGATACTGACCAGAAACCCGGCTCAATATTAGACACTGCTACACAACCGACCGACAAGTGGTCTCGTTGTCGACTTGCTAGTCGGATTTATGACAGGATACAATAACTGAACCCCAACTTGATACGACTAAATTGGGAAAAAATAACGAACCGACTCGCTCACACAATAAGCGAGAGACTGAATTTACCTGTTTCTGTTCCACTCTGACACCACGGAGAGCTGCGTCACGTGGTACACAGAGCGCTTCGAGGAAACTGGACCCACAACATGTGATCACTCACTAATATATAGTCTGATATTAGAAACGTAGTTATGACATGTGAGGGACTGGGATGCAAAACACAGATAATAAACATTGGCACATAGTGAGTGCAGACCTTCGTAATGAGGGGTTGCACTTATCTAACAAGAAATACATTTACATAATTACTGTAAACACGCTGGTGGAGCCATGGAATGCGAAGTATTCACTAGAAAGATGTAAAAAGACATGAAACAAGTTCAAAATAAAAACAAATACTATTTTAAATATGTAGAACAATACACGAAAACAAGTACAGATATATCTATCAAATTATCCTGTTAATTATAAGATAGTCTCATAGAATGTTTCAAAATGATTAGGTTTTAGTTTTAATAATTAATACAATAAGCCAAAACTTCACAAGAAAAAATGAAAGAACATAGGGGAGTTGAATGTAATATGCATCGAGGCATTCTTAATTCAATTGAAAATACGTTTAAAAGCCTATCCATATATTAACTGAACTATTGCGATTATTAATTTGATAAAATAATAAGATACTAATAAGAAAACATGTTTGATTAAGTTACATTAAATTAAAATCGTGACAAATGTATTTACTCATTTGACTACAGCTGCTTTTACTTCTTCTACTACTTCAACAAACAAATAAAACTATTACTATAATAAAGATATAATTCCGTTCAAGGTGTAGTTGTATTGTTCTTAAGTTCCTTTAAATTATTTAGGCACTTCAGTACATAGAATACATTGTATATTTACATAAAAAATTGTCTATGAATGGTGTCATATGAAAAATCATTGTGTAACATCACACTTCATTGTATTAAAGTGTTGTTCAATTGGACCTTGTACAAAATATAGGCCTATATGGGACTATAATAAACATAAAGCAGCAAGTTTGATGATGTTTAAACAAAAGGGCCAAACAGAGATAACATTATGTTGATTAAACTGGAAATTTAACTCCATGGGGTGGTTTCTCCTGTCTGGTCCAGGTCTGGTCCAGGTCTGGCCCCTCTTGCAGCGTTATTACGGTAATTTCCAGAGTCGCAAATGAGTTGTCGCTGTCGTCCGTGCTTCTAGGAAACACAAGCCAAACTGCGTACTTCATTTATGATGTCGCTAAGCATCTTGAGGAGCATCGTATGACAGCTTTAGTGTGTCTTTATCTAAAAACGTAAATTTTTAGCCGCAACCAAATAATTAACACATTGGCCTATCTTTGCTTTAACGGCATTGTTTTCAAAATGGACAACCGGTTAGCTACCAAGCTAATATAGCATCACAATGTTTATGCGTTGCTAGCTAGCTTACTATCGACCTGTGGATAAACAGTAGCTCACACACTGACAGCTATCATGGGAGACTCATCGCCGTTATCGGGGGTTAATGTTGTTCTGGTTATGGCCTATGGGAGCTTGGTATGTATCGTAGACATACGGTGTTTGTTTTTACCTGGTATGCGCTCATGAATATAATTCCTTTGATGTTTGGTTTTTGTGCGCAGGTGTTTGTGCTGCTGTTTATCTTCGTCAAAAGGCAAATCATGCGTTTCGCTATGAGATCCCGCCGAGGACCCCATGCACCTATTGGCCACAATGCACCAAAGGTAAAGTGGATCTCCTTCTTCGTGAGATTGGTAATTGTTGTGTTCTCAAAGAAAGGTGTAAGAGTGAATGTTTTTTTTTAATGTGCAGGGTTTGAGGGAGGAGATTGATTCCAGACTGTCAAAGGTCCAGGAGATCCGTTTTGAACCTCGCCTCCTATCAGAAGAAGATGACAGGCTGAAGCACGGATCACAGATTAGTCAGTCACTTTATCAGCTCGTCTTGTTACCACTTGAATTTCTTTGAGGTGACTTATATTGTCCATTTGCTAACTGTAACAAAAACATGTATGCATTTTAAAGGTTGCTACAATTACCTGTACAGGATGAAAGCCCTGGATGCCATCCGTGACTCAGGTAAAAGTTCAAATTTGATGCTGAAACTAATTGATACATCAGGTGCATGCATTATTTACTCATTATAACACACCACTAGTGAATCCATTATTCTCATTATTTATTACTGTCATCGTCTCTCAATTTCTCTGATCTCACTGTTACCTCTATATATCAAACAGCCTGTGTTCTGTAGAAAAATCATTTTTATCTTAAGTCTAGTCTCCTATTCTTAGAATGCAGTCTGAGTTGACTAATTAATGTTCTTTATAGAGTCCCTAATTCCCCAAGGAGAAAATTGATGTGTCATCTTTTGTAATCTGCATTACTTATTCCTTCATGTGTTGACTTCAGGTATTCCTCTGCAGGAGATCAGCCGCAGTCCCAGTGCGTTCACCGGACGAAATTTCAGGAGCTGGCTCTTGGAGTTGCGTAACTCCCACTCTCTGATCAAGAGCAGCCGCAGCGCACTAATCGACCGTTTGCTTGAAGGCTACGACAGCGCTCGACATGGGACCGGGGTGCGTAAAAGTGTTGTTTCTCAAAGAGAATGATGAAGTCAATTTGTTTCATGTTACAGATCTAATGTGACCTCTTTGTTTCAGGTGTTTGGGGAAGCTGAGTTTCTTGAATACCAACAGGCTCTCAGTGAACTGGCTGATGTGTAAGTGCTGTCGTACTGGTCTGGACTTGAAATTGTTAGTCTTGTAACATCGTTGGAGAAAAGTGTGCTGCATTGCAATCTGCACTGCTCACATCAACAGGACAAAGATTTAGTGATTGCAACATTCTTAAGAACTACAAATCAAATGATGAGAGGAGTCCTGACATAATGCATTTTATTTAAAGAACCAGCCTGGCTCTAACAAACATTGATGTTTCCTTATTATGTCCAATTAATGATTTTTAGTCTAGTTGTACAAATGTAAAAGGTGTGTTTATGAACTCCACGATCAGCTGAATGGGTGAAATGAGGAATGTAAATTAGAAAAGTATTTTTATTACTGATATCTACAAACAATATTTCATGTACGACAATAAGTTATTTATTTCTGTGAAGCTATTCACCATGTGTAATCAAGTTGTTTTTGTATAGTAATGCTCTATTACTCTATTTCCCTCATCTCTCTTGCTGCAGGGTAAAGGCCTATTCCAGCACTACCAGTCTGGACCAGCATCACCAGTCCGCAGCCAAGGACCTGACGGGCTCCCCTGTCTGCAGCACCCCTTCAACCATCCAGGTCACCTACCTGCCCTCCACTGGCCAGCGCAGCAAGAGGCCCAAACACTTCCTGGAGCTCAAAAGTTTTAAAGACAACTACAACACACTGGAGAGCACCCTGTGAGGGACCAACAGTCAGAACGTGTGTGTGTGTGTGTGTGTGGTTAAGCATACTAAAGGGAAACAAACGTTCTATTTGAGCGATAAAATTCTCCTTCAAGTTGAGAAAACGGTTAAGCTCTGATAAATTCATGTCCATTATGAGCATTCATACACAATATTTTTAAGGGCATTAGAAATGTTATTTGGAAAAAGACATTGTGCATTTTATAACAGCTGTTGAAGTCTTGCAGTCATAAAATCTTTGATCTCATTACAACAGGAAATGTAAGTCATATTTGTGTTTCTCATATGTAAATACCACTGTCCCTTTTTGTTTAAAATGTGTTTGTACAGATTTAAATGTTTATACGGACGATAACTTATTTTCTTGACAATGTTTGATTTGTATTAAAATGAGGATATACACTTTTGTGGTTCAAGATTAAAAAAACAACTTTACAACCCACTTCTTCATATTCAGTGTCTTTATTATGCCCACTAGGGGGCAGAAGAAGATAATTTAGGACAAGATGCAACAGGAGAGAAGACAAGTTCGGTTCAGGCTTCAAATGCACAACAGATAAACATCTTTATTATAATGTCAGAAATGTTTACAGAGGAAACAGAGACTTCAATCTATCTACAATGTTCACAGTCAATTGTAACATGTATAATTTAATGGCTGTACATAAAGTATACAACAGAAAAAAAAAAGATTAAGGTCTGAACAAAGAATGCATAGTTATGTGAAAAAGTAAGTTTAGCAGTTTATAAAGAGTTATTGTTTTTAAATATGTAATGTTTTATTAAAGAGCATGACGTACCAGAAAGACGTTAAGGAAAGATTTGGCAGCAAACTAACCTCTAGCTTTACAAGTAGCCTTGATAATTTAGAAACTAAAATAAAATAGGTCATTATGTTAATGATAAAATAAGATGATCACTCTTACTATATTTAACCCACTCTCATGTCAGAGAGATGTGTTTCAGTTAAACATAAATCATATTTCAAAGCATGCCTGCCATTGGCAATGTGCTGCAAAGCACTGAGGAATGTGACCTGAACCCCTCCCCTGCCAGGGAGCAAGCTGTATGACCAACAAGTGATTAACACACACACAACATGTTGCATCTATTGGTACATTTTTTTCTTGTGGATGTGTAACAGAGACTTTCACAATAAAAACAGGAAACTATTTAACTTTGACCCATCGCTTTACATGTTCCTTTTCTGCTCATTTCGGATCCAGCAGAGGGAAACTTTCTCGACACAGAGCTTTACTGAACTCTTGCATCTTTAAGAAGTGCTGACAAAGTGCATAAGGAGTTTGGTAAAAATATTCTTTGCATTGCTAAGCTCCTTCCTTGTTTCCTTTTTTAGGATACCTTGAATTCCTTTTTAACTTTCCACTTTTAGATTCCGTTTGAAACTGCAGAAGTCAGTAAAGGCATGCAGAGCAGCCTCAAAGGTAGCTATGAGGTCCAAACTGAAGACCAGTGTGCTTTGTCACCATGAGGTCTGCTAACATCAGCCTCTTTGAATCACTGCACACCTGTGCTTTATGTATAGGTAGATGGTTAGATATTTATTTACAATGATTTTAACGTTTGCTCTTTTCTATGGGTGACTGCTCATTCAGGACTTGATCTCAATGACTTTAATGAACGGGAGGACCTTTTTGGTCGATGTCGTCGGTCTGAGTGGTTTACTGTACAGAGGGGGAACATAAGAAATAAAAAATTAGAGTTATAAAGTTTACAGCACCACTAGCAGAATACATTCCTAAGTAATTACGATGTTATTGTGAATTAGAAAATGAAAAAAAAACAAGTTAGGTGTGAAGTGACTGCTTACCTGTAGACAACCTCTGGCTTGTTCTCTGAGGATGTGAGGGGTGGAGGGTCCTGACCTGCCAGGAAGTACTGCATGTGGTCATGCATTTCTCGGTTCTGCAGACAGAAGTAGAACAATGTTGCTGCTGTATTTTGATTGGAAAAGATTTCAGTCTTTTTGAAATCATAATACGATACGAAATATTAGAGCAAATCTATCTCTATTTAAATCAGGTTAGACCCGGCCGAGCTTCTTACCTCAGCTTCCAGGAAAGCCACCTTTTCCTGCAGATCGCTGATGACTCGATCTCTCTCTTGGATCACCGTTCGGGAGTTCTGCAGCTGTGTCATGAACAAAACAAACAAACATAAGCCTTCAGCTCACCATTCTAAGGGGAGAACATGCAGTACCACTTATTCATGACGAGTGAGCTGTGTGTATCACCGCACTGTTCCGCTTGGCTCAACTCCCTCAAATCAATTACACTTTTATCTGTCCTCCTCCTCGAGGTCTAATTTCCCTATTAATGGCTTCCTGCACATGTACAGGTTCATACGCGGTGTTTGCATGTGTACAGGTGTACACCTTAGGTTGCTTGTCGACCTGCTGCTGGTGTTTTTAAATACCTGTTCGATCATGTGGCGGACTTTCCTCTGCTGACTCTTCAACATGTCGTCGAGGTGATGAATCTTTTCCTTCAGGATGGCCACCTTCTTCTCCAGCTCTTCACATCTGCAAACCAAATATACAAGAAAAATCGTTCAAACTATCCTTGAGACACAAAGTATACAGCCTTACACTGAGAGAATTGAATGACCAGGTTATTTAGTTTTATTACATTATAACATAACTTATTTACCAAGTTACATAATTTGACTATAGAGGGCATGTCATCCGTAATAACTTTATTTTAAACCCTGGGAAGCTAGTTTTTGAAGATAATCTAACGAAAATTCTAAATAGGGATCTATTGTTGCATAAAAGAGGACATAAAAGTGCAGGACGTTAACCTTATTTGCTTATTGCTAATATTATTACAGTTTTTCCACATGATTTGTCTTGTTAAAAACATGTTTTGTTCTGTCCACTGATTGTACCTCTGCTCCTTCTCCTCCCCTCCCTCTCTGCCCGCTTGAAGCTGCAGCAGCTCTGCCTCCCCTGCGGCCATCTTGTCTTTGAGGATGTTGCTCTCGATCTCCATGCTTCCAAGCAGCCTCTGCAGCTCCTCCACCTGCTGCCCCCTCTCCTCCGACAGCTCGTCCGCCTTCTCAAGCTGCTCAGTCTGCTCAGCCAGACGAATGCGATACTCTTCTGACTCGGCCTGTGAGGATTAAGAACATAGCACTTTGTTACAAGAGATGGATTTGTTATTGAACTAGTCTGGTTTGGCTGATTAGACCTCACTGAGGTTTAAGATACATGGGGCACTGCTGGAAGTTGTTGTCATGCTCTAATAGGTTCAACAGTACTAACAGAAGGTTGAGGGAGATGTCAAATGAGTGTAATTTGAACACGCCCACACTGCCCTGTGGACAGGTCTGAGTAGACAAAACACATTTGTGTAGGTGGACTGCTGGGCTTTCAAGGATTAAGCAACTAATAATACAGTTCGATAATTCTAGAAGACGCTTTTGTCATAAGTGACGTACATCAGGGAGTAAGTACAACACAAGCAAGCATCTAGAGAGGAGGAAACGACGTCAGTAAGTGCAAACAAACAGCTTTAAGTCTGACTGGACACACAGGAGCTGACAGAGCACTGTTTTTTCTTTCTTTAAATGAAAGTTAACAAATACATGGACAGCTGCTCTCGGCAGCTTCTCTTGAGAGTTCTTATAGTATCAAAACCGCCCTAAATATCGCCATCGTCAACATCATGATCAGATTACTATTAGATATAATGATATTTTTCACCCCCAGGAAGCTGCTTAAACTCAGAACTCAGTTCAGTACAGTTTAGCCAGATGTTCTAATTCACTTTATTTGTACATAAAACTGACATTCAATCTTCTGACATGTCATCAGTATTATGTATGTATGTATGTATGTGTGTGTGTGTGTGTGTGTGTGTGTGTGTGTGTGTGTGTGTGTGTGTGTGTGTGTGTGTGTGTGTGTGCGTGCGTGCGTGCGTGCGTGCGTGCGTGCGTGCGTGCGTGCGTGTGTGTGTAAATCTGCTGGCACAGTAGTAATAGTTTTACCAGGAAAAGTCTGTAAACTGTAACGGAGGTTCACAACAGAATCGTTTGTTAAGGTTAAAGCTTTTTTTTTTTTTTTTTTAGATCTGAGCAAATCATTTGATGATTAAAATATCATTTTTAACTTCTGGGAATAATTGAAAAAAAAATGAAAAAGGGATATCCAGCACCATGTTGCACATCTTCCTTGGCTCTGTGACATCAGCTCGACGCCTGCCTTTGATTGCAGTATACAGAACATTATATTGTTTCCTTTCAAGAAAAACAAAAAGAGTTCACTATAAAGCTTAGCGTATACTTTCCACTATGATCTATTAATGAATGGGGACACATGGCATCTTCAAAGGAGGTATAACTGCTGTGTTAAAAAAACAAAACACCCCATTATGTTTTCGACTGCGGAAATTGACATTTTCCAAAAGCTTGTCATGTGATGTGTTTTTTTTTTTTTAAGAGTGATAATTTCATACATAGAATCATGTGAATTAAATCGCTTTTGCCTTTACTTGAGAGGACAGCTGAATAGTGACAGGAAATGTGGGGACAGAGAGTGAGGGATGACGTGCAACAAGTAGAAACAGGACTGGGAGTTGATCCTCCGACTAATGCAACGAGGAATGTTGCGTTTGTACTTGCCTGTTCTACCAACTGAGCTAAACTAGCACTCCAATCATGGAGTTTTTTAAGCCTTACTTCACATGTTGGGAGTAAGGTTCAGCTTTTAAAAGGGACTTATCTTTTCCCTCTGTCATTATGCCTTTATTTCCTGTATAGTGTCACTCCTTCAAGTAGGGAACGTAAGAGATCTTGTGCTGGTTTTGTTATGTAATGATGGCTGTGTTTGTTGTTGTTATCTGAATGACTAAATCTGTTTTTACGGCTCACTTGGAATTGAATAAAATGAAGACAGGTTCAGGTTTAAACTGAGTGAATGGTTCTATATTTGTGTCAATGATCAATTTGCAGTGATTGTGTTTGTGCAACTAATCTAATTAAGAGGTGAGAGCACTAGCGGCAAAGTACAAACGGATCAGGCGATGATACAAAGTAAGTCTGTGTGCGGTGTCCCTACATGACCTGCAGCTGAATGTGCCAAACAGAGGAGGATCACAGTCTGAGGGGATGAGACCCAGAGCACTGAGAGATAATGAGGATCATTAGAGGAAATAGCGAGCGGCAGAGGAGTGAGTCAGAGCTACAGACAGGGAAACAGTGTCATGTTACACATCTTTTAAGACAGACCTGCAGCGTCTCCTTCTCCTCCTGGTGCCTGTTCTCCATCTCCTTCAGCTGCGTGTACAGACGGCGGGTTGCCTCCCTAAGCCTCACACTCTCCTCCTGATTATCCTCGACCTGAGAGTGATGGCAGACACAAAGTGACACGCTCAATTAGGCCTAATCTGACAGGACACTTGAACCTGAGGGCAAAGCGGGAGCTAACAGACAGATAAGAGAGGCTGCTGACAGGGCGTTAGCTACGCGTTTAAAAGGCTGTTTGGTGAAGCCTGAGGTAACACAAACAGAGACGAAAGTAGCTGGACATTTGTTAAACTGTGCACAGATTATCTTTAATCTCTGGGCTGTCGTTTAGATAAGGTAAATACTTTTCCCAGACAAACAATGCCCTTTGAGCAAACAACTGCTGTATAATCTGACACCTATAGCTCACCTATACATGTATGCAGGTCAGTGTGTATAGACCGCCACAAAACACGCACATCCCCTCTCTGCTCTCACACTACTTCTTTGGGCGTTGTGTTACAGGAGATGTGGTATGGTGCTGAGTCTAGTATAATGCATTGGAAATATGATACTGTGTGTGAGTGTGTGCGTGCGTGTATGTTCTATTAGTCACAATGTAAGTGAGCCCCTGTGGTGTGTGTGTGTGTGTGTGTGTGCTAAGCTTTGTCATCAGCTTCAGGGAGACTGGCACCCTGTTCCTCTTAGCAGAGGCAGTTTGCCTGTGTAAGGGGAAACAGCTGGAGCGCCAGGTGTTCTTCCCATTTTTTACGTCATTTAAAATACAAATTACAAATTCATTCAAACTAGCTTCACCTCAAATTGCTTCCTTTTTTATAAAGATGATGAATATTCAGATTCATAAAAGTGACAGTGACAATACTTTTGGAGACATTGAAAGAAAGCTGATTTGGGATGAACTTGCCTGTGTGTCTGAGTCAATGAGAATTGTGTTGCCGTTTGTGACGACTGGTTTGTTTCTGGGCACGCTGACTCTGAAGCCATCAACTGGAAACTGAAGAAAAGATAAGCTTCTAGTTAGTGGTTTATTGTGCACTTTCAGTTGGGAAGTGAACACATATTAAAATGGCACTGCAGCTTTAAAGAACATGAAAACATAAAGAAATGTTGCATGTGTCTGCTTGTTTGAAGTGCTGTTTTGGATTTGCATTGCAATACAAGCAAAGGCGGGACTAGAGATATCCTGAAGATAAATCAAATATAAGGAGCTGGTGGAAGAAAAACAGGAGACTTAGCAGATACCCCCACTGTGGCCCGCAGGCACAGAGAACATCAGCAGCAACTACTATTCTTTATTTTGTATAGAAAAGGATAAGATTGAGTAATTTAAATGTAATGCCACAAGAAATGTAATCAATGTCTCCTTAACTCAATAAGTTGTTGCACTATAACAAGGTTTGCATGTCTCTCATTTTAATCTAATCTAAAAACCTTCCAAAAGTGTTACATAAAAACTCCTGTGAGGAACTTTTGGGTTGTGCTGATTTTGGCGACCTCTGTGAACAATTTGTTTCTTATCTGATTTTTCCCTGTACAGGTGAAGATAGTATTTTTAACATTTAAAAAATGATCTGTTTGTATTTTACATGTCTAATATGAATATCACTTTGAATCTTTGGAGTGGAAAAAAAAAAAAAAAAAAAAAAGAAGCTGTTTCTGCTGCATGCTGTTAAATGCCCAAGCTGACACCTACCCCACCACAGCAGTGACGTCATAATACAATTAACTACATAGAAATAAACAACCTTTTCTGCGATGGTCTTGTTTGCTTTTGTAGTTCATAAAGAGTTAGCAGTATTCATTTCAGACAGTTTCATTACCAATCAAAAACTCCTCACAGGAGCTTTAATTAAAAGTGCTAATTAACCACAGCTGCTAACTAAACGCAGCTGAGTTACAGCGCACAAAAAACTGATGACCAAGAGAGTAAGAAATGAAATGCTAACACTGGGTGTGGCATCAGTATCTTGAATAATATGGAAGACGCTAAATAAAAAACATTTAAAATGGAATTAATGTCATTAAATAAGCACAAATACTGACGTAAAGCGAAAGTCAGAAGGAGAGTTTTCATCCTGATGCAGAGGGTGTGTACCTTGTTGTTGTTACAGTTCTGCCTGGCTGCCATCTGCTCCCTCAGAGTCTTCAGACAGTACCTCACCTATCAACAAAAGCACATCACGTGTTAAAATAAGCGTGTGCTACAGAGAAACACACTCGAACAGTCTCCACTAGCAGTTGAATGTTGACTCATCGTCTTTTTCCGTCTGTCACACACTGACCTCCTGAATCTGCGACACCTCGTCTGTCAGCATCCTGACACTCTCTGCTGTCTCTGGACGGGCTTCGAGGTAAACCTGGATAACGCAGCGTTTAATGAGTGTGTGTGAGACAACACACATACGCAGACATATTCCTCAGATAGACATGAAGGCTGGACTGGACTTTTTTTTAAAACAAATGAACAAATAAAATTAGAGCAAAACAAGCTCACATACCTTGATGACTTCAACTTCAACTTTTTCTTCAGGGGGAGCGATGAGGTCAAGTGTTTCTTCCTGCGCCTCTTGTTTATGTGGCAGCACTACTGCTATGCTGCTCTCCTACATCAAGAAATAACAAGTTCAGTAAATGACCATCCTGTAAACTAAAAAGAAAACTAAATAGATGTCCTCTTTTATTCGGTACCTTTTTGTTGTGCTGCTCTGAGTTGTAGCCTGACCGGTTTCGATCTTGCAGAGTGAGTCTAAGCCGCCTGCATGGGTCCTGAAATGAAAGATTGGGAGGATAAGAGCTACTGTAAGTGAGTGAGAGGAGCGGTGGGGAGCGTGAGAAAAATAACCAATGAAGAGTAAGGACAACTCAATATGAAAGTCATCAGAGAGAAAGAGGGTGGAGCAAAGACAGAGAGGGTTACTTTTAGCCATTAAACTTCCTCTGTGGATGCCTCACTGTTACACAGTTTCACCTAGCAACCACCGCAGAGGAGACGTTTCCACTCTGAATCTTCCGGGCAGAGTCTGGTGATCATGACCAAACACTCTACTACACTCACTGAAGAAAAAAGAAACCAGTTCAGTCCAGAGAGGGACACAGGGACAAAAGCATCAACACTAATAAAAGATGAGTCACTCTCAAGTTGTTGCCTCAGCAACAAAAACAGAGACACGCGATTTTGGGGTTTTTCATGTTTGCTTTGGCAACCTCAATAAAAGACAAAAGTATTTACAGAGGGCAGTTTGGTTAACATTCAGAATTCAGTTTTATTTTTGACATGCTATTATACCTCATTAAAAAAGGAAGTCGGTGTGGTCTCTTTTTATATTCCTTTCAGTTAAATTCTTTAGATGCATTCAAGTACTAACCCCCCGTGTTGGAAAATAAGCCAATGATGAAGTTTCATTAAGTGTCACTTGAGGCTGGCTGCAATAAATTATTTTATTCTTTTAGCATGTAAATTATGTTTTATTCTATTATTTTCTCACTAGCTGTCCTAAATACAAAGAAATTAAAGAATGTTCCCCCCCCTAAAAAAAAAAGAAGTAACATGAATCGGAGACCTCTAACCCTCCCAGAAGACAAACTGACTGAAACAGTTCATGGAGGAGACAATACTGAAGTAGAACTGGCAGGAGACTTTGTTACTGTATTTCTCAAAGAAAGAGATACTCTATGTAAAACATTTTTATTTCAGTCTTTTATTTCTTCATGTTACTTTCTCTTATTCTAATGACTTCTTTATATATATGTAATTTTTTGCTTTGGCACATATTTGATCCTGATAATACAGCCGGTTAAATCTAAATGGATTCTGTTCTGTAGCTCCAATCATTTGACTGAAATAAATGTCTTTCTTTTGTGTTGTTTTCTGCATTGTGTTCCTGTCTGTAGTTTAGTGAATTCTCTTCCACTTTGTTTCATCAGACTTTTACTGTCTTTCTTATCTTCTGATTGCTTTATGACATTTTGTTTGTTTATGATGAGCTGTGATTGATGGGATGCCAGTGTCAATGTTATTGCTCAGTGACACTTTGGTTTTTCCTGATATCATGATAATGACAGAAGGCCTCACAGGAAGTCCCTGTTGTTTAATGTTGATTATAGTAGTTTCACATTATAGTAGTTCACATCGTAATGCAGTACATGTCATTGTCTGTCTGTTGTAGATCTTCATCCACAGGAAGCTTGTAAGATCATCCTCTGAAAATATTCTGTTGTTGACTGAGTAATGAGCTGAAAACCTAAAACCAACATCTCTCACTTAGAGGGATTTTTTAAAGCTAACCTTTTGACCCCCCCAAAAAAGCACAACCTTTCCCTAAAGCGCAAACATACTCACGCTAACACAGCACATAATCCTCTTTGGCGACACACCCGTTAAAGTATGTTGAGGTACGTCTCCAAACAAATCATTTTGCTTTGTTACTGAATGTGCAAAGACAACAAACCGTTTGGCCCTCTGACAAAGAAATACATTTCAGGTTCAGGATAAAGTCCAGGCACAGGCGAGTTATGTAAGACGGTGATTTTGATCTTATCACAAACTTCAATTAGGCTTAATCCTAGCATCTAAGAGGGGTTTAACTTTGCCATGAATGCATGAATATCTACATGTACGGCCTCATATGTCTCTGTGTATGTGTAATAGCTGTTGCATGCATAGTGTCCCCACCCTACCAAAAAATGACATAAAGACTGAACTGATAATAACCCATTTGTCAGGGCGGATACTTTTTAATTAGTACTGCTGCTGTGGAAGCTGTCATCAGTGACCCTAAATAGACATTGGGTGGGCATCAATTAGATTGTAAATCAGAGCAATCAGGCATTAAGTCAAGCAGCGCAAATGGCACATCATGTAAAATCCAAACGCCACGAAAAAAACAGACTTGCGAATGTTCGGACTGTTTTTTTCATAAGTTCTCTGATGATTTTTAGGAACTCTGCAGATCTCAGTGAAAACATCAAACTTGCTGAAGGATGAGTCAAAGCGTGAGGCACTGGTAGCCTAGTGGCTATGTTGCGCACCCTGTGTACAAAGACTACAGTCCTGGTCGCAGCGATCGTGGGTTCGAATCCGACCTCAGCCCTCTGCTGCACGTCATCCCCCACTCTCTCCTCCCAACATTTCCTGTTGCTCTTCAGCTGTCCTAACTGAGAAAGGCCAAAAAGGCCCAAAAAATATCTTTAAAAAAAAATAAAAATAAAAGGATGAGTCAACGTGTTGTATCAACGTACTGATTAATATTCAGTTAGTTACAAAAAGGGCGATCAGACGCCACCCCAAAATGTGCTCTAGGCTTAGTTTTTCATTCTTTGTGCAGCAGTTTACAGGCGATGCACACAGGTGTCACACAGGTGTAGCTGAACCTTTGCTCATAAAAATGTGTTTTTTTTGGTTTTGCAGTCAGAGAGGTATTTTTTTACAAGTTTCATGGCTAGGTTTGACCGTGGCATGGTACATAAAATGTAAGAGAAACAGGTGTTCATGCTTCTTTGAAAATTCTGACATACATAACTAATAATCTTCTTGTCTCATGTGTTTGTTTATTTGTATTCCATTCAAGTGAAATAGATTCCATGGTTTGATCTGGTGTATTTCTTCCCCCTCATCTTGTTTTGGTTAGCCTGTAAGATTGTGATTTTTGGTTTGGATATTTTATCTTTTTCATTCATTTCACCTGAATTTTACACTCACAACCTTTGAGTACAGTACGTGCATGTTTGAATGTCCCCTAGCTCAGTCACTGTCCCAGAAGAAAGTGCATGAACACTTACTCGTACAGAACATTGAGTTATGAACTGTACACTTAATAAAGCCACTTATTCACACACCTTTAATAGCTCCCTGTCAGAATGACACCTGTGGTTACAGAGCAGGAATGATAAAGAGGCGATGACACATTCCCTGAATACCACACTCTGTTGTTAGCGCCAAGTATGACAGCAATGCTGGAATAACGACCACAATGACAGAAACACGTGAATTAGTGATACAACAAGGTATTAAAGGTAACATTCCACCTTTAGTTATAAAGCTTCCCAGCAAAACGTTACTGATTCAACCCCTCCTTCTTTCCTGAGAAAAAGCTCTTCACTGAATCTGACTTCTAAGTAACACCGCGGCAGTGCAGTCATCAGGACACATCGTGATTCCAGTCATTAGAAACTGGTCTGGAGTGCAGATGAATATCTCAGATCTATGTGATAATCTGTAGCACTTCACATACTGCAGAGGTCCAAATATTTACATCTGCACTCAGCTGCACTTCTGATGGTATCAGGCAATCAAAAGTCACATGGAGCCTGGTACATGCTACCAGTGATAAATCATGAAACATGAGCAACAGGATGATTAAGTGTTTATCATCTCTGTTTAAAGCACGACTTCTAATGTAGCAGAATAAGCTGATCTATAGGCTCGACACTGAGCTAAAAGCTTTGTAATTTACTTTTAAAGTCAACTACCACATGGTGAAAATCTATGTTTCTTTGTGTCTGTGTGTTGATACATATATTGGGATTGTCAGTTTATAAGCCTGTGAGTTATATATCTTTTTCTCAGAGCATTGTTATGTCCTCTATTCATATAAAAGGTCAAGAAACTGCGACAAACACATGTTGCAGATAATACACTCTGCTCTGTTTGAGTGTGTGTGTTTGTGCCACTGTGACACACAGAGCAGATTTGCATATTAAAGGGTGGAACCAGTTTATGGCTTCAGCGAGTGTGTGTGTGTGTGTGTGTGAACATGCCTGCAGTGAACAAGTCGACACATATACAGGACAGTAATGTATGGCTTAAGAAAAAAAAGGAGGGCAACCCCCGGCATGTCACATGTGGAAAACACATTTGGTTACTTACGTAAGCAACCAGTTCTGTGCTAGCTTAGCAAGTCAAACACAGATTTGGTGGTTTAGCGTGAGTGGCAGTTCTTTGTGTGTAATTGCAACGTCTGAAAACCATCAGAGCCGAGGCAGTGACAGGCGGGCTGAGAATTCCCTCTATGATCTGAGGGATAATCGTCTCGAGGGCTTCTTCCTCTTGAGAATTGGATAGTGGGACGGACACACCCTGGGAGGTGTTTGCAGTACACAGAAAGAAACACAATGTTCTGCATATCACCACACGCTACTCTGCTGCGTTTCTATGGAAGACTCCACAGACACGTTTATATTTCAGGCTCTCAAAACAAACAGAACACAACACAAAAAGTTATCTGCTTTTTTGGTCATTTAAATTCTAAGTCGATAACAGATACGCCTTTTTTTTCCCTGTCATGATGCTTTTGATGTCTTGTGCGAAGCACTTTGAATTGCCTTGTTGTTGAAATGTGCTATATAAATAAACTTGCCTGGCCTTGCCTTGGTACTCTGTGTCCTCAAATGAAAACTTAACTGTGCCAAAGCCAAGTTGAGCATTTTACTATCCTTGGTATATCCATGTTATTCATTTTATGTCAAAATAGCAGATGCACGTTTTGGGTCAAATAAACAAACACAAAAGGTAACGGCTGCCTATAATGTCGCCCTTGGTAGATCATATTTTGTCAGTGCAGTCGCTGTACACTTAATACTAACACACACACAGTGGCTACTTTCCTCTGATCTCATACCTGGGTGGGAAACTTAAATGGCGTATTGATGTCATAATGCGGTTTTCAGGTTTTTGTAGTGAATCTGATCAATTGTTATAATTAACATCTTCTTCAGCAACTGGAAAGACAATTGATTGTGCAAATCTGAAGGGACATCCGGACATATTTCAAGGTAAAACAGCATATTTCATAGCCCATAAGCTACTAGCTAACATTAGCATTCAAGCTAAAAATGTAAACCTTTATCACATCATGTAGCACTTTCAAATTCCTTATTACCACTGATGTGTCACGGCTCTGGCTGTGTGTCTCTGGAGGGCGTGGCTTCTTCAATCAAGCACCTGGTGACTACTCACACCTGCAACTCATCTTCTCATCTGCATCAGTACAAGACCCTTGTTTCAACTCAACTCATCGCCAGATTATTCAGTCTACTGAAGTGGTAGATATGATCGGCTGCTCTTAACTTTTGTTAGAGTTTATTCCAAGTGTTTTTTCAGTGAAGTCTAACGGATTTTCTCTCTTGTTGTCCAGATTTCTGCCGGTGTCACCTCCTCCAGTCTGCTTCACCTGCAAACCACTCCAAGTAATCTCTGTCTGCCTACGGAACCAGATTCTCTCCATCCATCTCCTCCACTCAGTCTCTACCAGCCCGCCAGTCAGCTATCCATACCAAGCCTTCCAATAAAACCTCAAAACCTTCTATTCTGCTGCCTTGTCTGCTTTTGGGTCTACATTCAAACCGTAACATGATGTTCGCTAGGGAGTCATTGAATGCTAATGTGAGCGCTTAGACAAGATCATCAGTTATCAAAGATGCTGTGAAACTTGAAATATGGCTCAATGTCTCCCCCTCCATTGTATTTTCATTTGCAGACTAATCTTGAAGTACTATTTATAGATAGTACTTATAATCATATAATTCACCTCTGTTTATAGACTTGCAAACATGGAACATAACAAAGTTTTAATGTTTTTTGTCACCTTTTGACCCACTATGAACATGACAGCAGAAGAAAATGGCCGCCTCGTGACTACGATGGTTCCATAGACTTTATAAAACGTGAACGAAATCTAAGAGACGTCACCAATTGGTTTCTGAAGGGTAGTTTTTAAGCAAAACCATGGCGGTCGCCATATTGGAAATGCTAACCAGACTTTGGGTATGCCAATAAATATATCAATTATTGTGACCAAAATCGTTTATTGTACCAGGCAAAAAACACGTTTATTTCTCCTGTAAAAAAAAGGCATTTTAACATGGGTATGTCTGTGACTTCAGTGGACACTCGAGGAACTGCAGTGTTTCGCACTTCAACATTGGATTCATTTCTCAAAAAAGACTTTGCTGCTTCGGTAAATCACACACAGAGTCCAAAAAATAAGAGTCCTGAGCATTACCACCTCAATCAACAAATATTGTTGAGCAATAATTTAAAAAAAAAAGTATTATGGCTGAAATAAAGGTTGATTATGAACCACTCCTACTGAAGGTGCCTATTAGGTGTTATTAGAGGCCAAATGATCGGTGCGTGTGATCTTATTCCAAGTAGAAATTAAACACTGAATCACTTCATACCTCGCAGTTCTGGAGGAACTGTAAACTTTAAAACCACTGGATTGACAAAAACACACAACAAACCCAAGCAAGCATGAGTACAATGATGAAGGTGGTGTTTTTGCTATGGCAGGAGTCTAGAATACTTATTTCTTCTTCAGCTTTGTTTTTCTTTAAAAAAAAATTCTCTGCTGCATAGACAAGTACAAACTGGAACTTCTGACATAAATAATATAATGAGCCCTTTTATCTGCCCGGTGCATTGACAGTGCGACAACTATCTGCCTCCAGTGTTGAGGCAAAGACAGGGAAACAGTGACGCTCAACAAGGCTTGTCCGTGCAGCTCGGGGAACATTAATTTCCATTTCTGTGTGATTTCCAGGATAAGTTACAGCAAATTTACTTGAAAAACTGGAGAAAAAAAACACCCTCAAGGTGGAGTAGTATTCATGAGTTTTCAATATCTCTTAAATGAGATGGGTACCATGTTACCCATAAAATCATTTAATGAAGCAATCACTCTCCAAACAGAATGCCTTAGAGATCGTACAGTGTCAAGCCTTTGTATCATCACATGATTGATGCTCCCTCAGAGGTTTGGAGAGATGAATCAAATTCTCATGAGCTTGATAAGATCATAGACAACATCACGGCTGAATACCCCACATTTCTTGGAAGACGCTGTGATCAATTACACCAAGCTTTCTACTGGCCATGAAGCCATGAAATGTAAAATGTTCAAGAAAGCAGTCAAGCTGCTCAGTTGATCTTTTTGCAGGTCAGCCCTTTAGCTTAGCATCACTAGCTAACCCAAAGGGGAGAGTCTGTTTTCCATCTCTTGTGATTAGTCACATCAGGTAATGGAGCAGGAGGACAGAGGAGAGATACCGCTTCTTTAAACAGCTGTATCTCTAACTATCATTTAACAGTTATGAGTACAACTCCACCATCTTTGTTCACTTTTTTCAATGTTGCGAGGAGGAAACAATTTGCTATAAATAACTAATTCTGCTAGCTTACCTTTCAAGCAGTTGTCATCAAATTGACGCCAGCTTATTTCAGGGTAGCTGACGGCCAGCTAGGGCTTCATCTGATTGGCCAAACGCATTGATGTGAACACACGGTCCATGTTTGCTGGTCTATTTGATAAGTTGAATGTCTGCATACTGAGTGTAAACGCATGGCAATCAATCATACATTGTTTTTCTTAATGACTTGTTTGTCAGGCGTTCTTGTGGGGTGTGTTGAATGGCATGCTTAGAAATTGCAATCATGTTAGAAAAGTAAGTCTATCATGCAGCAACAGCTCTTTAATGACCACAAGAAAGGAATTTAAAGTGAAATACAATAGACAACAAATTAACAGCAAACAATAAGGCTGGAATGCTTTTTTTAAACAATTACTTTGTAAATGGAAATGGTTTTATCTTTAAAATGGTGAAAAAATGTCAATTATAATTCCCTAAAATTCACGTCTTTTTTTACAGCCCATAGTCAGACAAAGAGAAGCAGGATCTTTTGTATTGATAGGCTGGAAGAAGGGAATGCCTAACATCTTGCCTAAAAACTGACTTTTATCAAGCTATACCAATTTCTTTCTTTGATTGATTTATTCCCTAAAAAAATTAAAACTGAGTCAAGTATACCTGTTATGAAAGAAAGTGGCAGCTCAAAGTACAGTACAGAAAGACTATGCACTCTGAACCACAGCAGGTCAGAAAACGCCTGAATGATGTAATGAGGTAGAGCATGGTGAAGTAGAGGACAGAATAACTCATCTCTGACAGTCAGGTACAAAAGAAAGCTCCAACACTGCTTATCACATAACCCATATTGGCTAGTAGTTACAATTCGGATCAATGTGTATCATGTTTGGAAATGACATCACTCATCTCATGTCAACAAGAACAAGAGCATCCTCATACAGTCAGTCCTCTAACACGATCAACACACCAAGGGACCATCCAATCCCAGTTACCAATCTTCAAACTCCTCTGTGACTCTTCTTCACTGGTTTGAAGATGATATCACTGCTGTAGTCAGCTGTACATATTCTCTGTCACTGACAGAGAACAATGAATTTAACCTATGTGCTACATTCCTCCAACAGCTGAGAAGAATTGAATGTATATACAGAGGTAGAATATAACCTTTTGCACCAACACCAATGTCTAAATTCCCATTCTGGTGCCAACAGAGATCTCAGCAAAGTGTGAAATCCATCCATCTCCAAGTGCAGTCAAAACAAAGTCGATTTATTACCAAGCTACGCGACTACACACTCTGAGTGAAAAGAAGCATTATAAAACATTTTAAACACTGTTGTAACTTGCTGATAATGGCGCATCCAACTACGAACCATCACACGTCATACCTCTTAATTATGAACTCTTACCTACTTATTAAAGCCAACAGTATGCGTTACCAACACAACAAACACTGTCACTGAAGCAACCTCTCACATGGTACAAGAAGTAACTGATGGGATGTTACTGTATGAAGTTTGAAAGTCATTTTTGTCTGACAAATTTGAGGGCAGTGTTTGACTTCAGGTTGTCAATCAAAGGATACACTCACAAATGCACATTGAACAAAATAGTGTTTTAGTGTCTTGTATAATGTAAATAATTGTGAATAAATGTAAACGTCTGTGTCAGAGATTTTGAAGAATCTGTCTTTGGACTGGTTTGATCTATGTGTTGGATTTTATCCCTTTGTTTCAAGTATAACACGTTCACTATGAAGACATGCCCAATGAATCAAAACACCCAGCACTCAGAAACCAGAAAATAAAACAAAAAAAACACAAGTACCATCATGCACTTCACCCTGTATGAACCAACATTTAAACCCCTTATCTATCACTTCGGGATCTCTCTGATATCTACCTGGGCAGAAGAAGCTGTGCGGGACTCTTCTCTGTGATGTTCATGCAGCTGTGATCCAGACTGACTCCCCGCGTGTGTGTGACTAAGTGCGTGGGAAGCCTTGGCTGTCTTGCCTTACATGGCTGGGTGAGGCTTCACCAACTGCCCAACCCTTTTCTCCTCCAGTCACAGAGCAGCAGTGCCAGTCCAAGGAGGCACATAGCTGTTAGCCTCCCCCTGCAGGACCACAACGCCAAATACACAACGGAAAGAACTGGAGGGAACATTTCTCTGGTTATGTCATATAAACTGTAGTCCAGCACAAAAGAGAGTCTGTATGGTGAATTCAAACTGTACAACATGTCGTTGGATGTATTACAAGACTGACTTGCAAATGTTTCCCCTTTTTTATTTGAATTCCCGGAAAGAAAAAAAAGGAAGATGTGGGCATTTATTCAGATGTCTACAGTAGTAGAAGAGTGACTAAGTGAAGTATTAACTTCTGTAAATAACTTTAAATAAACAAATAAGTGACTATCAGATACAGCTGGAATGCAGAAGGCTTCATGTATCTGGCACTTGGTGACAGTTGTAGGTAGCAGAACCGTGAGGAATGTTTGGTGAGTTATATAACGGAGATTAATGAAGCGTCTTTATATAACAGTCTCTGGCACAGGCGTGTGTACAGTGTAAACATAACTGTACAAACACAAGGCAAATGCAACACTCCAAATATGATCATGTTAGTGCGAGTCAGTGTGTCTTTGTCTATCTCAAACTGAACCGGTTTACCTTTATAGGTTCCACTTCTGCCCCTGGTATGAGTTTTATTTTAATAGCCAATAACTCTATATGGATGTCATTGCTGTTTAAAGTGTGCAACTAACAGTTATCTTTACTCTCTGTTCATCTTTAGTTTTTTCTGTTTAATGATTCTTAATGGTTGTTTGCATGTATTTTGATAAAGGATTTATTTGTTGTAGGAATAAATATAAACATCTTAGAAGCTTTTTACGTGTGTTTTCTTAGGCCGCGTGTCCACCTAGCGTTTTTTTTTCTGAGCGGCAGCGTCTTTTTTCAGTTGTTTTCAATGAGAAGAGAGCGTTCACAGGAGAAAGCGCCCGCCTGGAGGAAAAGCGCAGCGCCTACAGTAGCATCTTTTTTTCCGAGCGATCCGCCTTTTTTGTGCGGCCGCTCCGATTGTCAAGTTGAAAATCTTTAAATTTTTCAGAAAGGCGCTGTTGACGTCACCGGCGCTCTTTTCCAAATGTATGATATTCCCTGTAGTTTTGCTGCCTATGGATCGTTTCTTGTACCTACATCCTCTTTGCTCCGTGTCTGATCGGGTAAAAAACGATCTCAAATATAAAACATGCAGTGAAAAGTAATGACTGTCAGTCATACAGTTCAGCGGCCGTTGTCAACAGACTGTTGTCATAGAGACAGGCTAGACAGGATGTCATAGAGACAGGTTTTTCTGCCTGGAAAAAAATGCTAGGTGGACACGGGGCCTAAAACAGGAAAACTGAACACATCACTTTTGGGCTTTTTTTGTTGAACAAATGACACACATTTTATAGAACAAACAATAAATGAATTGAAAAAAAGAAGATAACTGGCAGATTTGTTGATGAATGTATTTGTTATTGGTTGCAGACTTGTTTTGTCCAAGTCAATAACGTGAGGAAATTGAATTGGCACCTTCAAATGCTTGTTCTGTCGGACAATTTGACGATAATCTGACAATAATAAGAAACAAACAAAGCAAAATATTTCACAGACACTTTGGTAGTAGTAAAGATCTAATGTTTGAAATGTGAACTTATAAAGAACTTAAATGTGAACATTGTTCTTCATGGTAGTTGTTATTTAACAAAATAGAACTTATTATGCTTTGTCTCTTCCTATTGTCATCACTGACCTAAATACCATACACAAACACATAGACACATGTAGTGTATATGTTATTCTCCCGTCAAAATACTTCTGTCTCCCAACAGAGCTGCAGTGCTGCACTATGGAGGCGTCTTCATTTACTGTCTTAAAAGTGTGTTCTGGCCTGCTTTTAGAGGTGTATGAAACTTTCATCTGTAGACCCCTCCCCAATATAATCTCTTAAACAAACTGAAGATTTCCAATTTAATGCAGGTATGTACACCCTGTTATTTATCCATCTTATGTCTGTATATATTTATAGATAATTATCCTCTTGTTGACATGTCAGCAGTGCAAACCTGACGTTGAACAATGTAGCTGACACACGAAGGCTAGGAGTGGATCTGTCTTTGTAACCATGTAAGTATACTAGATCTGCCAAAAAGCCACAACCATCCAGCTAAGCTTTCTTAATTATATACCTGCCTGGACAATTGTTGCTCTTGCTCTTCTTGTTCTCATGCTATGAACACAGCTAACCTACATGTCATTTGTCAAGTTCAGGCAAAAAAAACAATTACACAACAATTACATGTGCTTAAGGCGAGTGAAATGAGTTTCAAAAGAGGATACAAGAGAGGTAAAAAAGACAAAACTTATGTGAACAGTGAGATTACAGGATTCATAGAAGAAGAAAAGATAACCAAAAGAACAGCCGGCTAGCTCCAAGAGGGTCAATGCTGTGAAACAGAACCAGAAAAGTACTATACTGATCATGTCCATTTGAACAGAGACCTTCGTAACTTTTATAGTCAAGAATAGAAAAGATAATACAACCTCCAAACTGTAAAGCCAGGGAAAGTCCTGACACGACTCCTCTAATCATTTATTATTTTTTTTAACCACCGTTTGAGATGATCAAAGCAGCTTGTAAACTGCCAAAAATTTCATTTGCAGTATTTTAGTCTAGGCATGACTTTATTTCTCTTCTTCCCAGATATCTGTATAAACAGATGATCTGTTCATTCATGCCATCATGATGACGCACATGGGCCATTATTACAGGCCAATAACGCCTTTTAATCTCAATGGTTAATGCCAAAGACTGCCTTTAACCTTGAATAAAACATTATGCAATGTTGACCTTTCTTTTGTCACAGTCTTATTCATGCCACTTTGGTCAATAGCCAATACACATTGGTCTCTACCAAGAGCATGTAATGACATCACTGCACCAAACCGTGATGGTAAAAGAGCGGGTTTTACACAAACCGGATGACATGTTTCAGATTTGGATAAAAAGTACTTAAAAGAAAAACATTTTGACTGCAAGAGAAAAGGGAGAACTTCTATTTAACTTGCCAACCCAACAAGTTTGGGCACTTTTTAATGATCTGCTGGAACTTTTTGCAAGTACATTCAGGAATGTCAATCGATTGTTTTCTCAATGAAGCTTTCACAAAAGATGAACTCAGAAAGTTCTTGGACATAAAATGCAGCAATTATTTTGAAATAATCAAAACATGGCTTGAGGGTAGAAATCTGAACTGACTTTTCATGGCGTTTGTTGTAAAGCGTCAGGACTCCACATGTTCCAACATATCAATCCATTCTTTTTCAAGTGGAGGATGTTACAGTACACACCGTTACAGTACACTGTTTAAGGGCAACCACCCTGCTTTTCATTCTGCGTTTACAAAGAACATGTTTCCACGTAAGCTCCTCACTTACTCTCGATAATCAGGTTGAAGTTCAAGGTAAAGTTCCATGTACACAGTGACACACTGAACTCTGGGGGAAAGTTAATGATAACCGTACAAGTGGAATTCAATTTATGCAACAAAAGTCACACCCAAACTTGACCACTGCCTCTTAGTTTGTATTTGTCAATTCAAGCAATATCTAATGAATCCTTTTTTTTTTTAATCCCTTTAAGTACGGTGTGTTAAATAATTCAATTTCCCATTTGAATCATAGTTCTTTGATTGGAATTCAGCCATGTATCGATAAAGTACAAGTCTAAATGACGTCCCAGTATGGCCTACATTTCATACCATCAGACTGACATACTGTAGCTCCAGGCTCCTATCAGGCATATAGTTAAGAGATAATGTTGGCTATTTGCCCTTATCAACACGCCATTAACTTTGCTTCGGGACAACACATGAGTTCATGCTTTTTGCCCAAAAACATACAAGAGTGTGTTGTGATGTATCTGCAAACATATGATCTGTGTTTAAAGCAGCTATAAGGAACTTTTAGCTGGTTATGAAATTGACATTAATTAATACTGATGTCCCTATATGACCTACAAAAGCAAAATACACCGTCGGCCACAAGATTGATTATTTATGTATAGTAAATCTTTATGCATGAAACTGCTGCCATAGGTGCCTGGTGGAGTATTTAGCAGAAAAAAGCCTTTTTTGCATATTCCACAGCGACGTTTGTTGACGAGTGATATATTTGATTGATCAAAGAAAGGAGGTTCAGAACATGCCCTACTTGATTGGCCAATGAAACCACACAGGTATGGTGGAAATGTCTACTCAACATATTTTAAGTAAGCTGCTGTTTGGACACATTTTGCTGTCATATATGAAGAGCTTGTTTGTTTTCCCTCATCCTTGTCTTACATTTTTATATTTGGTGATTTTTTGACTACCATGTCACATAATCATATTTCAAATATATCAGATACGCTTAACAGATAAGAACTACAGTTTCTATTCAAAATGTTCTCCTTTGGAGTTTCACTATGAATTTGATGGAGAGGATAAGGGGCATACACAGAATTTCATTTTAGTTCTGAGTTAAAAGTCAGGATTAACAGATGTGTCTGCAGGCGACTTTTATATATATAGGCCTACAGTATATATAAACTTTATTTCAGACCCATAGGTCCATATCATCATAAAAAAAGCAGACGAAATAAAAATAAGGAACACCAGTATTTCCAAAAACACGTTAACTCAGTATTCTGACTCCAAACTCGTAATTTGTTTTCCTTTCCTAATTTCCTTAGCCTATAATTCCTGCTTTCCTTGTTTGAAACTAGTAGGCCTAATAACTTTCATTTCTGTCTATAAAAAGATATTGTTCTGTGAAAAAAACTTCATTCGGAGATTATCTGAATCCCAGACCAGAAGTCAGAAATCACCCTACTAAATTACTACATGTTTGGTTTCATATTCCTCCGTAGACATGGCCATATTGGAAACTTAACATGTGCTAAAAAATCCTGTAAAATGTTCAAAATACTCAGTTAACATGAACTGCTAGCTTACGTTGTATTTTTAATCAATGCAGTAAAACCCAATCTTCTATTGTAACAGAGTTTGTCCAGTGATAGGCCTACCACAAGAACCATTAAATGAGATGTAATCCCCAGAAGAATAACACTGACACATTTACATTGATTTGCCGAAGCGGAATTGGACTTTTGAGTCTTTGCATGAAAACAATTGCAGTAGGTTATGTATTCCTCACTCACGTTAGCCTGGCTGTCCTGCTCTCCTTTCTCCACAGTCCGCGTCACGTCGCCACTCATCTTTTCACACAAAGTTTTCAAAGTTGTTCCGACACATGAGAACAGAAATGTCAGCGGTCGAAAGTTTCACAGTCTGTGTTCAAACTCTAAATTCCTTCTCCTCGGAAAACAAACTGAGGTACTAAAACTACTCCAACAACTCCGCAGCGAGGAGACACCTGAGCTGCTCTCCCTTTCTCTGTGTCTGCTCTGCACTGAGTGTCTGTGTCTGTCCAGGTGATAAAAATGAACCCTGCAGGTCTTCAACATGCCCGCAACTCATTTAAATGGAATTCACTGAATCATAAGTCAGACAGGAAACAGAAGTCAGTGTGGGATTTTGATACTGTTTTAGATTAAGTCCAGGTTAATAGTTATCTGATAGAGACACATAGGCCAAATTAATATCACCAGCATAGGCCTACACATTTTAACCTTTATGTATTTTGTTTTAAAATATAAAACCTCCCACAAAGGGATGTAGCCTGTAAAAGAACACTGCAGCTCAACCCACAGTATAATCTAGCCTATTATTTACCTCTTTTGCACACATTCTGTTTTTTCCTTAGCATGTATCCTCTTCCTTACCCCCATCGCTCCTGTATGATTTAATAATATGTTTATTGTTTTATTTTAGCTAGTCTGATCTTATTGTTTATTCATGAAAATGTGTATTAAAAATTGACATCCCAAAACATATTTTACATATTTGGACAAAACTGACCATTTATCGTTGCCTATAAGAAAACTGTTTCATATTTTTACAGTCACAAGTGGCGTCCAGATAAACTAAGAGAAGAGTGCAAACTTGCTAACTCTAAATCTAAAATGACTATTTTTCCTGCATGGGGATCTATAGGAATAGTAAGGTATCAGGGACGGTGAGCACAAATGGCTGAAATGAAACCTTGTCTGACCTCAGAGAACTTGACGACCCTTCCATCCGTCAGACATTTGGTGTGAGAGCTGCTGAACCAGGGCATTTTGTCCTCAGTCACCTGCCTGATCTTCTTCCAGATTGATCCCATATGCTGCCTCTCCTCATCTGTCTTCCTTTAACAAATGTTGTCCCTTTTTCCCCTGCAACATGTCAGTAGCAGTGCAGCTCCAAGAACGTGTACTGTAGCAACTGTGATCTGCCACCCATGCACCTCAGCTAATTCTGTTTCAGACCTGCAAATAGGATATACGCCTGTTTGATAAGAGTCCTGTCACATGGCAGGTGGCTCTGATGCCACTGCTGGGCCCATGGCTGAACTCATTTACCTTTGGTTGTATAGCTTGAAACTTTTGCTTACTTCAATTATGTCATACTGTAAGAAAGCTTCCTACTTTCAGCTTTCAACAATGTAGTTGTGGCAGTGTGAAAACAGATCTTCTCATTTGTTGAATGAATAAAAACTCCTGGAAATAGTGAGAATGCAGAACAGAAGTATAGTAGTTTTATAGTACTTTGTTTACTTTATACGTATTAATAGATTGCATTAACCGCTTTTCATCAATATCTTTCAGGATAGATGATCAAAATAAGAAACTAAAGACACTTCCTGCATAGTCAGTTTACCTTAAAATATGACAGGCTGTATTTTCTTGTTGTTACTTGCTTTATATGTACAGAAGGTATGGCAGAAATTTCTGAAAGGCTGTTGCCATATAGAAAGACCATGACCTAACCGCATGTCAGGTAAACCATTTGAATCTATCTTATTATTTTTCTACAATGTTCTTCCGTTCATGTAATTATGTTTCATTTCAATAGCCTACAGTAAATATAGCACATCTGCTTTGTGTGAGGCATCTAAGGGATACACAGACTACAGGTAACAATGACAGAAATTCAAAAGGCAGCTTATTTTAAAAAGCCCAGCCCAAAGTCAACATGAACTGGTTTGATTGATGGATCGGCCTTTAATAGTAGACACCTTTGTGTGCCCAACAATGTTGAGGGTTCATGTTATTGTAGACCTATTTAGTTCGTCGAAGGTCATGAAGATGTATTGAATCATGCACATTTCTTCCTTTTATAGTCAGTGGCAGTCGTTGATTTGGTGTGGTCGGTGTATTTTGTATGTTCTGTTCTTAACTAACATGCAAATGTAATCTTATTGTGTCTGTGTAAGATCAGGGCTGGTTTGAAATGCAGTTCTTACAGTGGCCATTTTCCTTTGATGTCAAGCTCAGAATAGGAAGATATCCATCCATAGGAAGCTTTTTACAAGAGTGATAATTGTTTTAAACCAAGAAAATGAAAAATCCTTATTATTCTCATGCTTTCAAACTCATCAGCAACTAGGGATGTCAGTCCATAACATATTTTTTGTTAGCCAATATTAGACAAAAGCTAGTATTCAACCACTTCCAAGCTTCAAAAATTAACATTTAGCAAGGCTTACATTAAAGTGTTGTATTTTACTATAGGCTTCCATAGAAAAAACGTTCATACTTATTAGCTAATAGTTATAATAGCTAGGAACTACAGCTACAAGTACAAGTTTACAGTAATGTTAGCTAGAAAACTTAACCGTTAGCCGCCATTAATTTTAGCCAGGAAAGTGTAATTCTGGTGAACAGTAATGCTAAAGCTAACAGTAATGTTAGCTAGGTAGTTGTTGAATGCCAATGTGAGCCTTGATCTAATGGCAGCTTTGAGGGGTTTTAGGCCTATAGGCCTATATATTGCTTGTGTACTTTCAGAGGAAAAGAGCCGCTTTGTGACTGTGAATGAGATGCAAAAGCCACTGAATATGTTCTCAGGCATCATAGATAATAGATCTACTTCATAGCAATTTTTCTGAGTGCTGCAAATTGTATGAAGTCAGCAGACCTGTGACCACAGACCTATGAAGTCCGCTATCTAACTACCAATCTATCCAAGTTTACACATGGTGGTTCAGGTTAATTGATGGATGTGTGTGTGGACAACCCAAGCTATTAGAAATATTCTCTTATTTCTTTTTGAAAAAGAAAGCAACAAGAAAGTTGAAGGAAAGTCCTAACCCTGTATGCGTGACATAAGGAGAAAGACAGGGGGGCTGGATGAGGTGTTGTTGTCATGACTGCAGCTTTATGTCGTCATTAATTACAGTATACCAACCAAGGATTACACACTGTGTCTCTGAGGGGGGGAAACCCAGCCAGAGCTTAAAGAACATGCAGTTGAGTTGTTACTACTTTTGATGAATAACAGAATCTAAATCAAGAATACTGAAAAAGTACTTAGGTTAATAAAACTAAACTTTTTTGGGGAGATATTTTAGATCTAATCCCTGAATATTAAATGATAATCCCCTCAAGCTTCTGTGACGTAAACTCCCATCTGACTTTTCCTTCTCTGTTGATTTGTGACTGGCGGTGGTTTTACTCGAACTGCCTCAGAAATTCCTTTCGCCGGTGAACCATCAGCTGGGCAGAGTTGGTTAGCAGTGATATCAGGAAGTGGTATGAATCCTGCAGCACACACAACACAGCTAGACTGCAACAGCAGGCCTTGATCTTATATTCTCTGTTTTCTTGTAAAGGTGTGAACTCGTCTCAGGTTTATTGAAATGTTAAAAAGGTTCTGTTGTACATGTGAAATCCCAGTATGCTTTATAGGGTCAGCTTTCAATCCTTGTACCATTGAAATCCAACATCAAAATCAACATGCAACTTGATAACCTTGTCTCATCACTAGTACAGATTCTTCACCCTTTTCCAACAATGGTGATCCCTATAAGGTGAAAAACCTTTAAAAAAAAGGATGCTGTGTTTCCATCAAATTCTGTTGCACCAGGTAGCTCCTGCAACAAAAAATACAAAGAATCAGACCAGCTCCTTCTGTAGGACTATCCAGTTACTGAGTGAGTCCCCTAATCCTGGAACGGCACTCTATATTCTGACAGAGCATATCAATTTGCTTACCATTGCACATCCATTTTTTTCCGTTTGTTTTTTGGGGGGACTTTTCCAGAAAGACTATACTAGAGGGGCATTTTACAAAATAATCTCAGTCTGTTTGAAGTCTTGTTTGGACACACTGGTGGAAATGGTACATTGGATGTTTAATGAGGTGGGTGGTGTGGTGTGGTGTGGTGTGGTGTGGTGTGGTGTGGGGGGGGGAACTCTTTGGGACTGGGTTCAGACCTGCCGCTTCCTGGCACACCTCCCGCTGACACATGCACAAAACACAAAGCAGTCAGGTATGATTTAATGGCCACACCTCTGGGATAAGATGGTTCATGTGTCCAAAAACCCTGGAGGGTAAGAATAAAAACACTTAACCAAAACTGAATCATCCCAAAATTATCTCTGTTTCAGAACAAATCCAATTTACATGGAAGCCTTTGAACAAGTTAGAAAACTTGTACTTTTTTGTTTACTCACAGCATATCAGTGTTTATTTGTAAAAGAAATATATAACTCTAATATGAATGTGTATGATGGGGCACCTTAAGCAAACTGCTTAAAGGACAAGTTCAAATTTGTTATGGTTTATCAAAACCATGATCAACAATCTGTGGAAGGAAGACAAAACAATCAAGCTCCACGGTGACTAAACTGCTGTGAGATGGCAGAGCTAACCACAACATTTCATGTTGCAGTTCTTACCTGTTTAGATCCGTTTGTTTTAAAAAAAATACCCAGGGCCCCTTCTTCTGTTGGGGTCTTGGGTGGTCAGTCCCACTTTCCTCCCACTACAACGTGACGTGTACAGACAGAAAAAATTATCTTTACCTGTTTTTTTTTTTTTTTTGGCCTGAGACATTTGTGTCATCCCTCTTCCTCATGCATTGTCTTATCTCTACCATCAGAAATACATGTTTTAAAAGCACAGACAAATACAATATACCTCTCTTTATTGTACGTCAACATTTTCTTAAAATATGTGTCAAACATTATTGGAAATCTGACAAAGATCAATTTAAAAAGTGACACGTTTCAAATGTTAACTCCATCAAACTGTCAATCGGGGATCATAATCAACATTCATCAAAGTGATAGCTGCAATAAAGAGAAATGTGGAGCGCTTCCAAAGCTAAGCTAATGATTCTTTCCATAGGAATGTACAGGAGATATAGAGTGTATAAAATACCATTTTTAAACATTACAGCAGCTGCATTTAGTCAGAACTCATGCGGAGACAACATGGAGTGAAAATAAAGACAACTCTTATTAAGGCGTTTGAGGGAAAACATGCACATGTATCAAGCTGAGTAAAGCAATTTACCAAAGCACAGAAGAAAAAAAAAGTGGTTGAAGTAGAAAATGTTTCATGGGGAAGGTTCATGTCTGAGGATGCTCAGTGCTACTGTACACACATTTGATTGTCTCAAGTAGCTAGTATGCTAATACAGTGTTAGGCTCACTTTGAATGGCCCATCGTTATCACACACAAAGGTAAAAAAAAACAAAAGATAACATCACTTCAATACACAAAGAAACACTTTGAGCTGCAAACAACACTGACAGATTTAACTTATCATGCATGAGCAAACATGTATAAGACTTTATATGTATAGACATTATCATTTTTGGTTTAAAGTAGTTTGTATTTGTCTTCTGCATGACCCATAAACCATGCAACGGTAACCTGCTATCACAGTAGTGTATTGTTAATGTAGTATTTAATGCAAAGAGCACACAGCAAAGAGCCTTTTTAAAAGGATGATTCAAGTTCAAACATGTGACTGTAAATATTCTTTCAACGGAAGAAGAAAAACAGGATATTTCAAAACTGATAACACATGACAGTATTGAAGCAATTGTAATCACAGCAGAAGGCTCAAAAATTCAATCTAATTATCCTGACAACCTGTCTCTGTAGGACTGCTGTACTAAAAATAAAACCCACAACAACTCCGAGGCAAACTTGTAGTGCATGGCAACTGAGCTCTTCATGCAAGCAGGTCCATGATGCCCTGAGTTCCTTTTCTAACCAAATCATACGAGTATTGGAGAGGAAATAAATTATTTTCATTGATCTTCCTTCAGCAGTTGCTGGTCTGTAGTTGGCTCTCATTAAGGATGGAGGTGATGTTGGTGTCATAGAAACCTTCCTCATCCTCGGAGCTTAGAGTGGTGGAGCCCAGAGCTGCGCGGTGTGTCTGGTATTGAGACTTCCTCCTAAGATAAAAAAGAAAATCCAAACACATTGACTCAGTTCCTCTACTTTAAAACATTGCTGCTCAGTGAACGCAGCATGTGTGCAGTTAGCTGCTATAGGGTGCCACCTAGTGTCAGACAGACACATGGTGTTGGTTTGGAAAGATAACAGTGAAATGCTCAAATATAAGAAGACTTTTGTGACATTATTTTTTAGATATCGGGACAGTGAACACTCTTCCAATCATTGACATTATCCTCGGATGCCATGCTGTGGGTGTGCTTAGCCTATGTGTTGTCATACTGCTGTGTGTTTCTGCTCCATCATTGATCTGGAGGGAGATATTTCATGGTTCAACAACATATTGGAAAACTCATTAGCTACCTAAAGACGACGCTAACATTAGCATTTAACCACTTGCTCTGTTGGAAGGGTGTGGTTGCTGCCCTATGCTCCACTTAGAAGTCTAAAGGAACAACAGCACTTGCTAGCTAACATTACCGTGTAGTGTTACACTATAAAGTAACAAAATAAAGATTAATTTTGAAGGCATGTCAGAAACATTCTTTTAAGTTTAAGTATTTTTTGGTTCACTCAAGTAAATTATTTTTGGAAGTATTACTGGAGTTTTCCTATTGTGTCATGTTAAGCTATCAAACAATGGCGTAAGCGAGGAAGTGGTTTAAATGCTAACATTGGATGTAGTGTTACTGTGTGCCAATGTGTTACTAAATATGCTATTTCCCCTTGTAATAGGTAACAGTGTCCCTTCATAGTATAACTATCGGTTGTTGTTTTTTGTTGTTGATTGACCTAGAAGGTTAAAATTTAAATGATTTCTTATCTTACTGAAAATCATTCGACCTGAAACACAGCAGCACAATGTTATGACAGCATTGAGCTTCCCACCCTTTTGTTTTGACCCTGACGTCAAAACAAAATGGCCTCTGCATAAATGTATCAGATAACTTAAGTCCTACCTTAGTTCGGTCTCCAGGGCTGTCACTTTGGCATGTAGTGCCTCCTGGAGCTCCTGCTGCTCCTCCAAGTCCCTGAGGACCTTCCGGCGCACTCCTTCCAGGCGCTCCACCTCTCCCTCGCTCTCGTCCACCTGCCGCTTCAAGGCCTTCACACGCAGAGACAGCTGGGGTCGGAGACAGGGAGAGGCAGGGGGTTAGAGGGGATCACAGGAGGTCAGCCATAGGCCACGGGGGAACATGAAGCAGAAAGGAGTTCTCAGGGGGTTTGACTAGTGTGTGTTTTTTTTGGGGGGGGCGGGGGAATAGTTACAGCTACATAAAAAAGTTTGAGGCAGAAGGAAGATGAGAGGAAGGCAGGTCAGGGTATATTCTGATGAACAAGTAGGGTTGGGTCGGGAGCAGTGCAGATGATGTTATTTTTTCGCAGATCAAACAGTATCAATCTATAATTCTGTCTTTATAAATAGAAAACTATGTTGAGCAGCTACATTTCGTACAGTCAGGAAACTTTAGCTAACTGCGGGAAAATATGATATCAAAGAATTGTGATTAACTGCTTCACATTCAAATAATAGTTAAGAAAAAAACAATTTTATAAGAGAAGATTGAAAATGCTCATGTTAGTATGGCAAGTAAGCAGCCACAGTCAACAGCTGGTTAGCTTAGCCTAGCTAAAAAACAGACAAAGGGGGAAACAGCTAGACTGGCTGCTAAAATCCCCTTATTGTTGTTTGTTGAAACACATTTTTACCACAAAGTATAACGTGTTTATAAGTGAGCTTTGAAGGTGCTATGAGGTGGACTTTTTACCTTTGGACAGAACCAGGCTAACTGTTTATCCTTGTTTCAGTCTTTAAGCCTAGCTAAGCTAACTGGCTGTTAGCTGTAGCATTGAATGTCAATCAAAAACTGCCTTGAAGTACATTTTAGAATATTCTAGCTCTTACTACAATATTTGACACACTTGTTGAGTCTTTGAACTGAAGTGTTTGCCAAATGTAATATTCCAGAGACATACACAGAGGCTTATCAATCTTGTCATTTAACTCGGCATGAAAGCAGATACAGGTTGAACTTTCACTTTAATTGGAAAGATCCAGTTTGAGTGTTAACATTTTTTTGTTTAACCAGCAAACATTACAACAAACCCCTTAAGACAATTTCTATGCAAATCTGTATATTTACCTGATCTCTCTGTTCAACATGCTGAGTTCTCTCCTGGTCTAACGTGGCGTTAAGTTCTTTAAGTTTCCTCTCAGTTCGTCGCTGTGATGCCTGGATGCTGGCCTTCTCTCTGTATGGAAAAAAAAATCAGAACTCACACAACATATAGCACCTTTCAAAGTCTGTGAGTTAGTCTTAAGACTAGTTATTTTATGGATTGATAATGGCTGGGTCCTCCATATGTTGAAAAGACAACTTTTTTTTCCTTTTTTCGATGACCTGTCAGATGTGTTCTTACCTTTCCTCACTGCGTAATCTCTCCTCCAACCCCTGAATTTTGCTTTCCAGCAGGGTTGTTGATCCTGTTGAGGGCCGAGTCTGTCCCTCCAAGTCTGCTACTCGAGACTTCAACTCTTTTAGCTAGGGATGGGAAATTGATGTAAATTAACTACTGACTGCAAAAAAATGTATTATGACTTTATTGTTGAAATGTGTGCACATGTGAAGGCACTGAATGATTGAATGGTACCTGTCTTTCAAGTGCACTCTTGTCCATTTCCAGATCATGTCTTGCTGAACGCTCTTGCATCAGCTCTGACCGAAGCTGGTCCACCTGACAGGTGAAAGTGAGAAAGAAGACAGGCGTTAAGAGGCAGAGTAAGTAGAGCTGTTATCAGATGTATGTAGAAATTCCTGCTGCTAATTTGCATTAGTATGCAAATATCTGGCACCTGATCTCTGCTACGTGTGATGCGGTCATTCAGAAGCTCCACACTGCTCCTCTCTTCGTCTAGTTCAATCTCCAGCGACTTAATTTTATCCTTTAAAAATATGCACACATTAATAGACAAATACACAGTGTGTAACATATTCATTTTCTTAGCTCAGTCCATCTATACTCAAAGCAACTTGATCACCCCATTACTAAAACATTAAGACTCCCGGACTCAATTTGCTGACACATCACATATTCCCAGTTTACTCCCATGCAACTTAAGATTCCCCAGTTCATGAGCTTTGACCTGGCAGCCTCACCTCCAGGCCTCTAATTTCTCGGGTGCGGTCAGTGTAGGTGCTCTTCTCTGATTCTAGTTCATTCTCAAAGTGTTTGAGACGGTTGTTGAGGAGGTCTCTCTCCAACTGCGCACTGTCTCTCTCTTCGCTGCAAACCAGCAGATCCTTCTTCAGACGTGAAACCTGTAAACAAGATTGAAAAGACCATTACGTATCGATTTTAATCAAAGTCTGTTCGTTTTTATTTTTCAAATTTGGCCCTAGTTATCTGATTTATTTGGGACAGTTTTGCCTTTATTGGATAGGACAGCTGAAGAGAGACTGGAAACATTGGGAGGAGAGAGTGGGGAACTACATGCAACAAAGGGCTGAGATAAGATTTGAACCCATGAACGCTGCGACGTGGACTATCGCCTCTGTACATGGGGAGCATGAAATAACCGCCAGACTATCCGACACCACTGATTACCTGATTTTTAGTGAAAATTGACAGGATGTCCTTAAAGTCTTCTGAAAAATAGGAATTTGAACATCTATGATTCTCTGACAACTGAGTAATCTGTATCTTCTTCAGCTAAAATAAACCCAAAGGTCACAATATGCATTGTATGAAAAACGCAAAAAATATTGTTTTATGGGCATGAAAAAGTAAGTTCTAAATGTTATATGCCACTTTACAAATCCAAAAAACTTCTACTTTAAAACATCAAGACGAAGGGTTCAAAGCATAGACTGTAAATAAACATGGCCTGAGATCACTTGTTGTTTACTGAAGGGGGCTTTTGAAGGCTGTTGAATGCCGTCGCCATGTTGGAAATGCTGTCTCAAACAAACTTTCTGTCATTTAAACAACAGGCTAAGAGCTGGAGCTGAAGCGGGTCTTAAGCCTCCTGACAAACAGCTACACCACGCCTGTCCGTCAGGTATTATGAATCACTCTTATCCTTCATAAAATCAAAACGGATTAGTTTAAAAAAAAAAAAATCACCCCCCAGTACAGTAGTTAGTAAAACAGGAACCAGGCTTTAAACATGTTTAATTCAGCTGTAAAAACTGGCATTTTTGAATGGATGTGAATGGGACATCCATGGCTTCTGCAGCCAGCCTCAAGTGGACACTAAAGGAACTGGAGGTTTTTGCACTTCCTTAGAAGATGTCGCTTGGTTCAAAGACTGACTGATATCCATAAAAAGGCTAAGAATGTTAAAGAAATCAAGCTAGTAGTTTAGTTGTATTGCTGGAAGGATCCAGTATTTCACAAAACCTGAAAAATTATAAATCAAATTGTTAAAAATGTTTAAGCTGTTCAAGGTTTTGTTATGCTCTTGCCGGTTCCTTCTCTTGCTTATCCTTTCTATTTTTAACCCATTAGTCCTCACCTCCTCCAGCTGGGCCTTGAGGTTGCTCTGAGCTCTCTGCAGCTCAGCTAGTCTATCCTTGCTGTTTCGCTGAGCTTCCAGCTGGTCCTTCCTGGAGCGCTCCCTGTAGTCATCAAGCTGTGTTTGCAGTGTGGCTACAGACTGACGAGAATCTCCCATCATCACCTCCATCTGACCGTATAGAGAAAGGGTTGTGGATTGGATTATCTCTATGAGTCAGCTAAGACAATGCTTTGACTTAAACACATCCACACACCTCTTTGCTGATCTTCTCCAGCGCTCGGTCCAGCAGCCTCTTCTGCTCCTCCAGGTCGCTCTTTCCCCTCCTGAGGGCGTCCCTCTCCAGGTCTCTGTCCTCCAGCCTCCGGGTCAGCTCGTCCCTCTCTTTAGACAGCCATGTTGCTCCTCTCTTAGCCTCCTCCAGCTGAGACTTCAGGGAGCGGTTCTCATCCTCCAGAGCTTCAACCGCCTCTTCAGTGTCTGAGCTGTGGGGCACGCTGGAGTGAAGCCGTGTCTGGAGAATGAGAAAGTAACCAAAGATAAACATTGGTCACAAAGCAGCTTTTATAATCATCAAGCTTTTTACTTGGTACCATTGGCATATGTTTATTTTACAGCTTTGCATCTACAGCAACAAGATTACAGCTCCTTAACCTTCTGTAAAACGTCGCTCTTCCAACACACATGGAACAAAAATGTTCATCTTAAACAAATTAATCTCTCAGGGATTATTTCCTGGGCTTACATGTTTGAGTTTTTCTTTTTAATTTACTTCACATCTCTGGGGTTTGAAATAGATTCTGTGTGGGAGGTTATTTCTTTTTTCTGATACAGTGTTTGTGTGTGTGAGTGCACATCTGTGTTTGTTGTTGTGATGTGGTACCATGCGAGCCAGCCTCTCTCTGAGGCGAGTGTTTGCTTCTTGGAGCTCCACGTTGGTGCCGTCCACCACAGTCTTTCCTGACGATGTAACTGATGACTGTAGAGAGAAAGATTCAGAATTTATCAACTGTGCAAACATCATCTCTATGAAAGCTTTAATCCCTTACAATTGTATTCATTTTATCCATTACAAATGTATTTGTTTGAGCTCCATCTGCTTTTTTTTAACTGCTTTCAAGATGTCTGCCTCACCTCCTTCAACTTTTCCAGCGCCTTTTCCAGCTCATCTTTGTCTTTCTGCGACCGCTCCTTCAACTTGCTGATCTCAGACAGCAGCTCGGCCTCCTTCCCTTCGCTCGATCTCTTCAGGGCTTCGAGTGCCTCTCTCTTCTCATCCAACTGGCTCTTTTGTTTGTCCAGATCGGTGCGAGCCCTCTTCAGATCATCATGGCAACGCCTGAGCTCCTAGGGATAAGCAATCAGTGATGAATATTGTGGGTGCGAGTATCACAAATGTGCCAGGGTGCATAACAATGTCTTGATAGGAGAATGGGGGTTTGAGAGGGGGGGGGGGGCATTTGTGTGTGTATGCAGGAAGAAAATGAATGAAATTACCGGGAAAAACACAACAGGCTTAAAAACACAAAACACTGTAAAACAAGGGAGATGAGCCCCTGCTTTTCACCCACACAACCAGCTTAATCTGCCTCCTCCCTGACATGTGAATTACCGTGGCGAAAGAGCCGTTATCGTCAGATGCAGGCATCTGTTTCTTCATGCTGAGCAGTGAATCCTGAAGATCCTTCAGCTCGCTCTCAAAATCGTCTTTCTCCAGACGGGATTTCAGCAGCCTGTGGAAAGAAAGGACTCGTTAAAGAAAACACAGTGGTAACAGAAAGCTCTACAAGCTGCACACACTCACTGCAAGGCCATCATAACACACCAGAGACAGCAGAGACTAACAACAAATCAAGCACAAGGGAGTCAAACTACTGCACTCAACCAGAAAAAATCATCACCATCTGTCTCTTGTTAACACGGACTTTCACAGTGAGATTGTAACTGTTAGTATATTTGTAAATTCTGGATATAGAATCAAAGTTTAAAATAAGTTGTAAATGATTAGGATAAAAAGACAACATAATTCATTAAGACACAATCAATGAAGTCAAGTGAGTTTTCTAATGGTTGATTGGCTTAGAGGACCGACATGATTGGGTTGATATTCACTGGATTTCCATAAGTAAGAGTTCACAGATCTAATGAACGAAAGAGAATTCATCAGATCCGAAATCCACTCTGACGTGTGAGCTTTCGGAGTGAATTTCAGGGGAAGTATCTGAGAGCTGCTGATTGAAAACTAGTCTAAAGCTACTCAAACCCACAAAAAACAAACAAACAGTGAGATTGATTTTCTCCCTCACATTCGCCCGCCGACTCGCTTCCTGCTCCTGCCAAATGAGAGAGTCAAGTGAAAGAGTGCATGCATTAAAAATAACTCAAGAGAAATGTCATACTGCATGTCTTAAAAAAAAACAGGAAGTTCAGGGAGTCCACATGGATTCAAGTTAACAGACGTTACAGCTGTCGGCATATACTCTTTGATCTGACTTTCCTTATTGTAAAACATGACAGAGAGGGTTTGATGCTTACTGAGACTTATGTGTGACAACTGGAACTTCAAAACAACAAAGAGAAGCTGTGCATATAAACCTGTTTCATGAGATACAGTAGCCCTGCTGCTGATGTGTTTGACAAGTCAATGTCCAGAACCCTTATTACCTAAGTTCAGCATGTGAGCTTGGAAACAAAGGCTTCTTTCAAACAAACATTGATTTTCCCACGTAGTCATGGTCTTTGAACGCTGCTTCCTGCTTCAACTGTTTATAAACGTTTGAAGTTCAACACTTAAATAATACGGTATGTGTTTCCCCGGCTCATGAATGATTGGTGTTTAGAGAAGCTTCTGATGTGAGAAGCATCAATACAAAAACTCACAAAATGCAACAGAAATGCAGCTTTGTATGCACAAAAGCAAACATATTTCTCTTGTTCTTTGGGGAGATATCATGTCATTTATCCGACAGAAGTGTCTAAAATGCTTGGCTGTAGTTGATATTTATTATTGGCCATCATCTGTCATTACTCTTTAGATGATAACATTTATAGTAGTAGTACTGACTCCTTTGTGGTGGCTTCCAGCTGCGTCCTCCAGTTCTCTCCCTGGTCTCTGCAGCTCTCCAGCTCCTCCTCCAGCGAAAAGATGGAGGCGTTCACTCTATCCCTCTCTTCCTCTATCTGCTCCTGGGTCTGAAAACACATACACACAAGATATATATTTTACCAAGTCATGAGAGTGAGCCGCTTTATTCCTCATACTCAATCACCTTGTCAATTAAACATGAAGGAGTCCACAAACCAAACTCTACGCTATTTTACTTTGAGTTCAGTTACTTTATAATCAAAGGAGAACAGCAGATATATATATTTTTTGCTTATACCTTCCTCAGTGGTTTTCAACCTCTAAAAAAATTCTTCCATGTAAGAAATAACACCATATAATATGAGAAAAGATCGAGCTAGATACAGTCAACCCAAAAAGCGATGCAACTACTTTAATCCTCCTCCCGCCAAATAAATCACCACATCAAACGCAGCTGCCAACCTGTCTGCTTATCTCCTGCTCTCTGGCTGCATGATACTTTTATTCCTGACACCGCTGCTACTGTTTCCAAATTCTGCATAATGATCTATTCCTGTATATACCGATACGCTTCAAAATTCCTCTACACCACAATTTCCTTTAGACCACATCCTACAGTGCTGCGCTAAAAAAAAAAAATAGTGGTGAAACTCTTCAATAGAGCCGAAAAGTTTTGCAATCACAAGTAGCAAAATTCTCTTTTCTGAGTGTGCACGCAGAGCTTAGCCTGACCCGATGATACCCTGACTCAGTGTTTGAACACTCACTGCATACTTACACATAAAACTGAATGACAAGACAAGGCCTGGGTGCATAATGGGGCGAGTGCAACATCAAAGCAAAATTAAATATCGCTTAATAAAGCATGCAGGGTAAACAAACAGGTAGGACCTGACTGTGCCACTGCTACACTTGTACTGAGAATTTTATTTTGCTATCTTACCAATGACTTTGATGTCATTAAAAAAAAATAAAAATACAAATTATAGTCTCCAGAGTCTGAGAAACAACAGTTATTGCTTCATTACAGGTTTGGCTGTTGCCATCAAAGGTGTTTTCAAAGCCTCACAGGAATAAGAAAAAAAGAAAATGTGTGTTTTACTTAAAGTTTACTTACAGACTAAATTGTGACGAGCAAATTGCTGAACTGAAACAACCAAATTGTCATTTGCTTGCGTCCACTTTCTCCATTGATAAAGTGAGTTCATGCATGTTCTCTATGCAGAATGTTGGGGTTAATTTATGATCTGCAGCATCTGTTTTTAAGATGTTCTGTAGTAAAAGTCTTGATAGCACTTGATAAAATGACGGAAAGACTGGAAGGGATTTTGTAGACTCATAAAATAGAGCTGAAGAAGACCTTAAAGCCGTGTGCTCTTCATACAGTTTTTTGTACCTCAAGTGTTTGTTCAGTGACATCAGGGGCACTAAAGCAACATTTTTTGTTTTATTGAACAAGCTGTGAATGGGGGGCTGCACAGTAGTGCAGTGGTTAGAGCTGTAGCCTCACATCAAGAAGGCCCCTCGTCAGACAGGGACTTTCTGTTTGCCTGTTCTCCCTGTGAAAGCCTTGATTCTCTCCGGGTATTCTTAGATCCTCCCACAGTCCAAGAACATGCTCGTTAGGTTAACTGGTGACTCTAAATTTCCTGTAGTGTGAGAAGTGCAAGCAAGCAAATTTGTCTGTCTCTAGATGTCAGCCCTGTGATTGACTGGCGACCAGTCCAGGGTGTACCCCGCTCTTTCCCAATGAGAGCTAGAGATTTAAATGTATTCATTCCTACTTTTTGTTGTATGTTCAATGAACTACTACTTGTCTCAATTTTTAACTAACCCAAAACTAGAATTTGAACTTATAGGCTTCCACACATGAGTTTTGGAGAGTTGCAGAAAATGGAAAGGATAGTTCCCGCCACCTGTGTGACCTGCTCCATGGTCGTCCTTAGGTCCTCCATGTCGTGGCTGTACTGCTCCCTGAGAGCCTCCATCTCTTTGTCATGGCACTCCACCTCCTCCTTCAGCGCCCCTTTAAGAGCCGTAAGCTCCCGCTCGCGTTGCCGTAGAATCTCCTCCTGACGCTGACGCAGCATGGCTGCTTCGGCCAGGTCGGCCTGTAGAGCCATCACATCCTGCAGAAAAATTACACATATAGTCAGATATATAGACAAGAAGAAACGGGGGAATGTTTTAATATGTGTGTGGTGTGTGTGTGTACCGTCTTCAGCAAGTCTGAGTGAGGTGAGTTCTCTTCAACCCTCCTCAGCTCCTCCTGAAGCTCGGCCAGCTGATCTTCTTGTAGACGCAGACGAGACTCAACAACCTCTCTGGCCATACGCTCCTCGGCCAGTCTGCACACACACACACACACACACACACACACACACACACAAACACACACACACACACACACACACACACAAACACACACACACGCATTATCAATATTGCAAACTCATCAACAAGCCCATCAATCAAGTGATACTGAAGGATCCTTTAACAGAAAAGCCACAGGAGAATTAACAGAAAGATAACTGTTCGCTGTTAAGTGCACACACTGTTCATGCTCAGACAAACACGCACGCACGCACACACACACACACACACACACACTTACTCATCATGGGCCAGCTGCAGGTCTTTCTTGCAGCGTCTCAGTTGTTCTTGAAGTTCCTCGAGCTTCCCCTTTTTAAAGCTCTCATCTGATCCTCCTTTCTGTACGAAAGACGCACATACACGCACACACAGAGGGGATGGATTGAGGGTGAGACAGAGAGAAATGGGACACAACAAAAGAGAATCTTCGGCACAAAGACATGGACAGGACGTCTGGAAACTTTCCCACAAAGTATCAATGTCGACCTTGCAGAAACATTATTCGCTCTATCTTGTCTGAAACTTTAAAAGGAAAAAAAATATCCCTTACTTGGATTCCTTGCCCTACTTTCTGACAGTCAAAAAATCTCGGGGAGAACAGGCCCCGCCAGTGAGCTCAGACATCGTCAGAAAAGACAATCTCCCCACGTTAACAAGTCTTCCTGACAGGCTGCAAGGGAGCAGAGCCGGAGCTGCGTCGCCCACATCAGTGTGCCTTTTGACAAGCCTTTCTCTTACCGAAAAAGAAGCCATAAGAACAGTGTGCCCATGAATCTTCTCTTATCCTCCTACACAGTCATTAAAGGCACGCACACACAAAAAGGAAAGCGGGACAAAGCGAGGATCCCGCACAGTTGTGATCCTTAGGGGACCTCAAATTTCTGTTATCAGTGATGGATTTTGCACAAATTTGTTTCACTTTGCTCTTGTTCCCTGCAGGACAGTTTGTAGATAATCCTCATTTCAGCTCCTTACAAAGAGATAATTAACAGACGACAACATCATTGAGAAGATGTATGAGTTCTTTTGAGCACTTTGAGTGCATTACATCAGCTTTATCCTTATGTGTATTAATCTTCTCCAATGAAAGAGTCTGCCCTACATTAGTAGTCTTAGCACAAATACTTGAGGATGAAGTAATTACATAATGCAAAGGAGATTCAATTAAAGCTTGATCTAAAAAATAGCTGATTTGGTATTTATAGCCACTAGTGTAGTGGTTCCCAACATGGGGGATGGGACCCCCCGAAGGGCTCGCTAGATAAATCTCCAGGGTCATGAGATGATTAAAGTCAAGAAAAAACACACACCATGTTTTGGCAACTAACAAGTTAATTTTCAGGCATTTGTTTTTCCAAAATTACAGGAGTGCTTTTAACGCCAAGCTCAGAAAAGGTCCTCAGCTGTAAAATGAGAGGAGAAGCCGGGTTGTAGATTTTCTACACTGCAAGCTACCGCACGCTAGCACAAACTAACCAACGGTGTTCGGCGGCTGCCTGTCCAACAGAAAGCAGCCCAACTCTGCTTCCGTGGGTAAAAGCCAACACAAGGTTCACGTTCTCGTTGTAGAACGGGCTTTATCTGTGAGGCGTTTCACTATGATTCAATATTTTATCTTCTTTGCCGCTATCACAGAATTGAATCCACTCCTTTGGCGGGGGGAAGCACACCCGCTCCCCGCCCAGAAATGTCCTGTGTCAACCAAAACAAACTAAAACATCAAAATACAGGCCGAGGACACGCTCTCTGCAGACAGAGTCAACATCACACATGTATGGAGGCCCAGAAGTGATGATTGAGTGGCATTACTTTTGAATATGTCTTTATCTCTAATGCAATTTAATTTCTAGTTTCTTTAATCTAATTTTCGTTACATTTATAAGATAATTTGATGCATTTTGATAACATTTACATTTATTAATAATGTATCATGATTTTTTAACCTAGCCTTGTCCAATAGCCATTTTAAAGCAATCAAGTAAGACCCTTGCAGATTTCTTTGTATTAATAATTTAATCCAACAAAGTTTGATGATGATCCAAGTTGAAGAACAGCTACACCTGTGAGTATATGAAAAAAATGAATTAGACCTTTACTATTAGTACTGGGACAACTCCAAATAACTATCCTTCTTTGCAAATCAGGCAACCTAAGAGGGAATAAGCAGTCTTTATATATAATGGTCACAGACAGTTAATGTGTTGGGCACATTAACGACTTGTAGGATGTTGGCTGTGGATATTTAAGCAGCTTTTATCACTGCTGAAGAGCCTTAAATGACTTCTGTGAGAGAAATCGGCTGCTTAGTCTTATAGCATGGTAAACGCCTTGGAAAAAAAAATAAAAAGACAGAAATTTCAACAGGACCCCTCTAAGAAGGATCTGTCCCATCCGGCAAGACAACCCCCAGCTGGTGCAGGGTTCCAGTCCAACTCAATTATTGATGGCTCTCAATGACTGCACCCTCAACACACACTGAGCCCTCAACAGCCTTCCTCTGCAGGTGCATCGTTGCCAAGAGACAAGACGGGCAAATGATTCACAGGCTGCCGTAGTCACAAACGCACTGCGAAGTGCATAACAAGGGGTCATACATAATAAAAATGCATGTAATATAAGAAGCTAATGACACGAAGGGATAACTTCTGTATGTAGATTTATGCAAAAGGATGCAAATGTAAAACAAGTGGTGTTCTCTTGCACATAAAAAACAATTTAATAAGGTGTCAAAGGGGGCAAAGATGGCACCACAAATGAGGGAGGCATACTCAGCAGGCTATGTAATATTGGCATGTTATAGTGCAGAAAGAGGCTCATCAGAGACAAAGTGAATGAAACAGAAACTTCATGTCCTCAGAAAAGAGTACAGCCTGCCCACCATCTGTTAGCTCCATTACAAGAACTGCTCGGCTGAGAAGATGTTCATCAGAAAACAATACGTTCGAACCGTTTGTCTGACACACAATGCAAAAGCTTATTGGATTATGAGCTATTTTCTATTTTTACACTGTCTTCATGTATTTATGGAAACAGAACTATCCTGTAAAGCTTTTTGTCAAGTTGGAAGCTTTTAGTTTAGATGACAAACTAAAAAAAAGTTCAAAACAACTTCATTGTGTCACTAGAACTTTAAAAAAGGAAATGCAGCCTGTGTTAGTTCAACTACTATCACAGAAAGTTAAAATAAATGATAAATGATTACCAAGGTCTGTATCAGTGTTCTAGTCCATTATCAACATCCAGGTCCTTTCACACAATATTCAAGCGTTATGTAAGAAGGGGCAGCGTTGCTAGCTTAGCTGCTACTGTAACAATTTGTACAGTTTGGATCAGTTAGTTAATATTTTGAGATAAAGTCTTATTCACCTTTTTTGCAAGGAGCTGATTGGTCATAAAGCTATAACCCGCTGCTGGTTAGCTTAACGTAGCGTTTTAGCTAGATTTCTAATGTCCCTCTAGTCAACTCCTTTCAAAAAGACTTCCTGGAGGTAGATATTACTTCATTTTGGCAGAGATACTGTAGGCTGGCTGTTTCCCCCATTTAAAAAAAAAGTTTAGGCTAGACTATGCTATGCTAAGCTAACAGGCTAGTGCTGCTCAATATTTACCATGTAGTTAATCTTATCTAGCGCTCAGCAAGAAGGCTTAAAAAAACAACAAAAAGAAAAAGCAAGTGGACTGTTGAGTTTCCAGAATTTGGCATTGAATCTGTTCTCAGTGTTAAGACTGAACTTCATTGCTTAAATATACTGATGTCTGGTTTTAATAAATATAACTGGTCTTACCAGTTATGCAGAAAAATACACAATTACGCAAATTATTTTGTCTGTTCTCTCACTAGCTAAAGGTGCATGTAAAACAACTCATATTTGTACGTGTGTGTATACTATTAGAAATATTTGGGTTTAGTTTATATTTTGCATTTTTCTTACCTTATAACTGCCCGTGGTGTCATAGACGAGGTTGACCTTTCTTTTGAGGGAGGCCTCACTCTCACTGGAGCTGATCAGGAAACAGTGCACAGATAATTACACAGGAAAAAACACATATATATTTGAGGTTATATTGATTGTAGCCATCCACTTAATAATGCTTGTAGTTCATTTACCCATCTTTGAGGATGCTGTAAATAGCTTCCTTAACTTGAGCATCCTCTCCGCTGATGACTGCTGTACTTTGACTCTGGCTCCTTGGAGGTATCTCCTGCAAATAGAAGGTAAACAAAGTAGGACAGAAAACAAAGAGGCAATCTGAACCCTGCAAATAACTCATAATCTCATAATCACTGGTACTTACAGGCTTTTTTGCTACAGCTGGAGAGGTGTCCTTGGCAACAAAGTTGCCTGGTGACTTAAAGCTGGGCTTAGGGGCCTCGAGGGCTGTCACCTTGGCAACTGATGCAGGGCTCCTTCCCAGGCTAGATGATGTCATCAGGTTGTAGGAGGAAGACAAAGGAATGGCGTAGGGGTTTAGAGTTGGAGAGGGAGGGGAATCCTCAGGTTGAAGATCCTTTCTGGCATCGAGACTTCTGGACCTTCTGCGTTCATCAAACCTGAGACGCTGCCTTGCTCCAGAGCGACCTCTTGTCTGCGGGGCAACGCCTGGTGTTCCACTGTTGAACTTACTGATGAGCTTGTTGATGGGAGCCAGCGAGTTTGTGTCGATCGCTAGGACAGGCTCCTTAGAAGTTGATGCTGGAGGTTTTGACTCTAAAGGGGGATCTGTTTTAGCACCTTGTTTCCCTAAAGATCCAGTGAGACCAGACCCAGTTTGTTTAAACCCTCTGGGTCCAACACCGTTTAATTTGACTCGTTTAAGCCCTGCCTCGTTATACTCCTCCTTATCTGTCTTTTTCTCTGCTCCACTGCTTGTTTCTTTGAGTTCTGCTTTCGACTTTTCTGCCTGTCCGTCTCTGCAGGCACCAGCCTCCTCCTCCCCTTGTGTTCCTGCTTGACCATCCCCTGGAGGTCTTTTAAGAGGACTCCCAAAAATCTCCCCATCCTCTTCCTCTGCTGCAGAAACAGGGGAGCGTGTAGTGTTCACAGCAGGGCTGTAGGGGTTTGCTACTTCTACTGGTTCTTTGTTTAATCTTGGGAGGCTGTTGCTTGGCGAAGACGGCCCTGAGGTAGGGCTGGTGGTGTTAAGCTGAACCCCGTAAGAGTCACCTTTCTCGCCATCTTTAAGGACCACGTAGGGATGCCCAGAAATTCCCTGAACCCGCACTGCCACCCCATACTTATTGGAAGGAGGAGTTGCAGTGTTGGGTCCTTTAGATTTGTCAGGGTAGCCTCCGCCCGTGTCATGGAGGTCTTTGATGAAGCGGATCTGTACGCCATAATCTACAAGAGGCTTCTTGTCGCTGGAGAGACTGCTCATGTTGACTTCCTGGTTTCCGTGCGAGCAGCCTGAACAGACAGGGAAGGGAAACAGCAGAAATGCAAATGAGGTGAATCAGTGGAACAAGCTAGGAAAGCAAGGAGAACACTGAAAATGAAGGCACTTAGAACCTGTTTGTTTATCAATCAATCAATTTTAAGTTATATTGCACAAAATCCCAGTCGTCACACAACTTAACATGTAGCACAGCACTTTTAAACATTATTATCAGAGTCCGAACTTTATCCACCAATCAGCAAGGACTTGGATGCAATAGCAAGAAAAAACCTCCTTTAAACAGTCCGAAACCTCAACAGAACCAGACTCATTTGGTGGACAGCCTTCTACCTCAACACAAATCTGCTTGGACCTTTAAAACGTTTTGTTTTCAAGCTTAACAAATGTCAGATGCATCCTTTAACCCTGAGAGCTAACCTGCTTCTTGACAAGGTTCCTTGGCTTGTGTGTAAATTTCAAACTTCTTCCCATGAACTTGGCTAACGTATCAGATTGCTGGTGTATCTTGATGAAGCTTGCTGCTCTCCAGGTTCAATTCTGTCTCAGCCACAATGGATTGTGTTCTTGTTATGTCAATTATACCACTGGGGTACTAAGAAGTTCTTTGTACAGGTTGGGGCTTTTTTCCCCCCAGAGGGTGTGTTCAAAGAGAAGGGAAACAGACAGAGAGAGTGGATCAATTATGTTGCCCCAAATTTACAGCGGCATCCTGTCTGTATGGATGTTTACATACATGGATTATTAACCGAGACAAGACTCGAAAAGGTGTGCTACTAACTAGAAAGATAGGCGCATTTGCAAACAGATAAAGATCAGACTATATAATGCTGTTTGTTGCATGATGGGAAGTGTAGGATCCAGCATTTTTTTGGAGCTTGGGCCATACCTTATATTATTTTATCTGTATATTTAGGTCTCTGCTGAAACAATTTTAACCATGCTTTTTAAAATGTGTAACTTGTGACTCCTCCAAGACTAACATTAAGTTCTTGAAATGTCTCTTTAAATGACACTTAACCTTTTTTACTGCGTCAAATTTGAATACCACTGCAACTAGCATCATAACCTTAATGCCTAATCACCTATTGGTGGTGTACTCTGTCACTGTCAGAAATTCAACCAATATTTTCACAGGTATGGGTTCTATCTACCCAAGACATAACCTTTCAAATCCTCATATTTAAGAGGATGTAATCAGTATATATTCTGGATGGATTAAAATGAATTAAATCATTCCGTTGTCAAGTTAGCAGTATAACCCCAAAATGTCCACCTCATAAGCTCTGGAAATGAGCTTGGTGATGAGAAGGAGCATACTCCTCTTATTGTCCAGGCTCTGTGGACCATTAAACACTGGGGGCTATGTCAGGAATGGGCCTCCCCTCTCTCGCTCTCTCTGCCTTTGCCAGAGTCTCCCGAGTCACCAGACTTCAGAGTAGAGTCACTCAGGCGTAGACTGTTTACTTTGAGCCATGCAGACACACACACACACACACACACACACACACACACACACACACACAGGCTCAAGCTTATGCACAAACACACACATACACACGTGTGTGCACAAGCCTGCTGTGTATTCCCCGCCTGGTAGCAGGTAGTTTATCTAATGAGTATCACTTCTCTTCAGTGGCTGGGAAAGTGGCAAGAAAGAAGTTATGTAGAATCATGTTGAAACAATGCTGTCACTGCTTTCATTTTATAACATGAAAGAAAGTGTTGTTTCGCTAGTATTTAAGCTCTACTAAAGCTGCCTTACAGATCCAACCATCAGACCTCAAACTTCAGCTCCCACAGATGCAAGTGAATTAAAAAGTAACTGACTCTAACTGACGGCTGGTTACAGTGTAACACAGAGCGCCTCGACTAGCAATGAGGTTTCGATTGGTGAATCAAAGTCAGCCTTTGTCTTTCCTAAAAACATTCTTAGGATTCCAGACGTACTCTTTACACTCGGCATTGCGCGTGGTTTGCATTTGTATTAATAAGGACAGATTAAGAGGAAAGTGAGAACTAGGGCAGCAGTTACTGCAAAGCCTACACATACAGAGAAAACTGTCCACCCAGGCAGTTACTAAGAAAGTTAGCAGACTAATTAAAGGAGACAGACTAAAAATACTGCAAAAACAAAATTAATTCCCCAACATAACAACAAGCAACCAGGTTTGCTGACCACCATGCATACTGGACATCAAAAGGATGATCTGGAGGTTAGAGAATTGATAACTTCTGAGGATTTTTGATCACGCGATCTGCTCTTACTGTTTTCTATGAGCTTGGCCCTCTGGTCACACATAAAGTGTCCAGGTGTAAACAAGCTTCTTGGGTTAATTTAAACAAAAGGCTGAGCTTTGATGTTGCACACGTTCAACAACCAGTAGCCGTGCACTGCTTCGTGACAACTGCTTCACCTCTTCTGTCTCTTGTCACAAGGAATGGCTGTGTCAACATGAGACAGGAATGTCACCAAACGGGCTGATCTGCCGCCATTCTTCCCTTTCTCCTCACCCAGCAGGCATTTCTCCTTCTTCTCTTTTCCTCAGGCCTTAATCCTAACCTGCACCCAACTCTGCCTCCTGACACATGTCCAACTTTCTCCCACTGTGTCTCTTGCCCTTGGGTATCTGAAGGAGAAGATGAGCAACTCTGACAAAAGTCTGCAGTATTGGATGAAAGTATTTTTTGTAGGGCTATATTTTAAGGTTTAAACTACTGAAATGATTTCCCCTAATGCTTAAACAGAGAAGAAAACAATTTGGACAATATTAAATAATTCATTCACTTTTCAATCCTAAACTGAGTCTTTCTGCTTCCAGCCTCTAAGGGGTGATTTCATGCTTTTATCTGTTAAATATTGTTGTGATTTTGGATGTTTATGCCAAAACAGAGTCAGGGAACATCAAATTGAGCTGTAAGAAATTGTAAAACAGTAGAAACGTTTCTGAAATCAATTAATAAATCAGTTGTATTCGTGTTCAACCCATTCAAGTCCAAAGAATAAATTGGTTTGACATGATATTTACTTCTAAACACATGTGAAACAATCCCCTAATTAACCCATTGGTTAGATTTGTCATCATCATAAGCCTGAAATAATACAAATGCATTTTGTCACACTACATGATCACTTTATGTAACTCAACTCAACTCAACTCAAACTTTATTTATAGAGCACATTTTAAACGACCAACGGTCGACCAAAGTGCTGTACAGTTCAGTAGACAAAACAATACACATAAAATACAGTAGACGGGTGTCTTGCTCAGCCTGAATTAAAAGCCAGGGAGAACAGGTGGGTCTTCAACAGGGACTTAAAAACCTCCAAACGTGAATGTAAACGTGTCACATTATGATTCCATTAAGGTCAATAAATGATAAAAAAAATAACAAGCACTTTATACAAAAACCTTCCATTTTGATATTCAGTGTTTTTCAGCTAATGCTGTACACTTAGAAGGTAAACTGCTCTGATAATGTAGGTGCTGGTTCGGTTGTGTAAAATATCAACAACACAGTGTCTCTAGTCCCTCATCAGAGGTGGCCTAAGTGTTTACCTAAACATCTCAGAGTATGCTGAAAGTGTAAGGACTATTTCTGGGGCAATTCACTTTAAATGCTACCAAAATAAATCATAGTTTATCAAAAAAAAAAAAAAACTTCCAACAGCAGCTGAGTGTAAACATAATGTTTGCCAGTGAGGCTTATCTTAGGCTCCTTGTCACTGAGCCACGTAGCCTACATGTAACAAAGCCTGCATTTTGTTTCATGGCAGTAGTAAGATTATTTACACAGATTTACCGATAAATGACAGAACGTCGTTTATTTTTCAGCAGTTACCCCCTTCACACCTGTCTGCTCCTGGATTAATTGCGTCACACCCACCTATCCGGTCAGTCAGTATCGGTGTGCGTCGATCCACCACCGGCTTGTTTACACGCGCCAGTGCGAGCACGAGCCGAGTAGCAACAAGGTAAACAACGAGCACACCTGCCCCCAACGAGACCCCGCCGCTTCCTATTTGAAGCTTTTACCTGATGGCTATAATAACCCTTCATATCCTCTTTACGCAGCGCAGCCAGATCCAATTATAGCCAGCAGCGAACACACACATACAAACACACAGTCTGCCTCCAAAACACACCGAAAAGCGAACATAAGGGGGTTTTCATTGATGCTTGTTTTAGGTTATTATCGAAAACAAGCATTAGAAGACCGCAGCAAATTCTAACCTCAAAGCCACAGGTGTCCATCGATGCTCGTCCAAATGATATAAAATGCCCGCTCAGCACGGTAGGCTACAGTTCAGACACTCAGCACTTTCACCACAAATACAAAAGTAGGCTACTTGAAGAGAACATAGACATAAGCTGTGTAAAGACTTACTCTAGCCTACTGCACCTGCTTAAATGATTCAAATCCCGAAATGTCCCTCCTCGGAGTTTTCTCCAGCAGCAGCAGCAGCAGCTCCGTTCACTGTCGGTGGGATGGGGAGATGAAACTCATCGGGAAATTTCTCCCCCGCTACCAGAGCAACCTGTTGCCAGCACATCGGACAGTCCTCGTCCCGCCTCAGGACCGACTCCATTGGTGGTAGGCTCCTCGAGAAGGCGGCGCCTGCTGCGGGTTCATCTCTGTGCACACAGTGAATGTGTGACCCGTTTATTCAGAGCTGTTACAGAAAAGACTTTCTCAATGGTATTTAATGTAGTCTATAATGTAGGCTATGGAATCCCAGTCCCGCAAATGTAATAAAACATTGTTATGTTGTGAAGTCATTGTAATGACACACTTCTGCAATTATAGCAAATCATTTCAAACTTAGTGTCCAAAAGTCATTCGGGCCTACGTATTGTTTGAGAATGCCTTGTTATTATAAAATGATAGGCTGTAAGTGGTCAACAACTACAAGGACTTTTCTCCTTAAAATGATGACTAGGTTTCTTAAAAATATAGTCCATCAAAAATAATGGGCTTCTATAAAAACAACAACAAACAACTTACATTCACATAAAGGATTGGTATCTTAAAACGAAGAAGGTGTGTCTCAAAATGAGTAATTATGTAAGTAATGGATATCTAAAATGTAAGTGTGTCAAAATAATGAGTCAGGCCAATCTCAAAATAAGATATCGGTATCTTGTATTGCCAGTCTCTAAAAGATATGAGTCATAATCTGTATATCTCAATATATATCCTAGTGTCTGACATGATGGGTTAGTATCTCAAAAGTTTGACTATGTTTCTCAAATATATCACACAGTATCTCAAATTAATAATCACATAAAAAGTAAAATCTCAAAATAACAGGATACAAACATTTTGGAAAACCTACTCAGTTTTTATATATTTAGTCATTCTTTTGATTAAAGTAATGTTTGGCATTATTCTGAGATCATGTTTATTGATGCCAAGTCATTATAAGACAATTAATATTTAGTTTAATGAACTACAGTAATATTTTTTCGAAATTGGCAGAAAGGGGCTTATATTAATAAAAAATAGGAAAGTTACGGCTAATGCAACTCTAATTATATACAGGATAAGCGTTTTTGTATTTAGTCATTTACATGACCATCAAATTGCATAGGACCTGAACATTTGGGTATGATGGTCTTAATTTTAAATAACTTAGTGGAAAGTCATGGCCATTGCACTTAAAATTATACTTATTTAAACCTTTTTCACTTGTTTTGTAACCATATATCATCTTAACATTCAGCACCATAGTGTAAATGATCTCTTTCAGAATAATTATTTTGGGTTGCTAGCAAAACAAAGGCAAGCTTTGGCCTGTGTTAAGTTGAACAGCAGTTGAGGACTTTCCTTAAGAGTCCCATTCAAACCTAAAATAACGATCCTTTACTTATTTCTGAAAAGCTAATTATTATATATATAGTGTACTATATAAACCTAATTACACCATTTGAGGTGTACCAATTGAACACTTCCTCCATTTACTTATAACTAGTAGCCGACTGCATGACTTTCAGTATTCCTTATAGGAAAATATGAGAACATAATTAAGAATTTACAGACTTTCAAGTCAACGAAAAGATGATGAAACACCTTCAGGACAACTGTTATTTCCCAAATTAAATCTTTCAAAAAAAGGTTACTGATGTGAGATTTCCGATCCTCGTCAGATTCATTTCATAAAAAACTGAAAACAGCATCAAAAAGAAGTCACTGATGACAAAATTGAGGAAAATTAGTGAAGATATACTGAGCTTATAGCATACTGATCAAGAAATAACATTATCCATTTAATCAGGTTTTCCAACCCTTATTTTAATACAACAAATAGCAAACAAATTAAAAAATGGGAATATAAACAGACATGGACAAGTACAAAAAAAAAAACCTCTTTACTTCAGAGTTCAGTACCTTTCCCTCCCCCCCATCCAGGGCTCACTGGTTCTTCCAGGCTCCACCAGGAGGCACTAGAGCAGAGCAAGAGCACAGCACAAATACCGGTACAAAAAAGAAAAAAGAGAGAGAACAGTAGAGGGAGCAAGGAACAGAAAGGCAACCTGGACATTGAATAAAGAAATAGGAGAAGGAAGGACATTTATAAACACCTTATACCATGACAGAGATGTGAAAAAGTTGTTTTCACTCTTAAGTTATTTGGTCTATCTCAAGGCCTCTTACAGCTCAGAGGCCAGTATATAAACAAACAGATCAGACAGTTACTGCATTGATTCACATGCAACCCTCCCCTCCCCTCTTTTTTTTCTTAAAAAAAAAAAAAAAAAAGGACTATGCACATTTGATATGACATGATGTCACTACTTGCTATGCCAACACCATCCAAAAGCAATGATTTCACAATTTGTGTGTACTGCAGAGATAAAAAGAAATGGTTGACTCAAATGTACTGTATAAAAACCAAAACGTCTTACTGTACACAACCAAGACACACAAGTTCAACTTATTTTGTTCATTGGTCAACTCTCGGGCGTGTTCACAACTAATGAGTAGCTCCAGACAAATGTTTTGTCTGAATATTTACAATTACTTTGATGGTAAAGTCCTCTTTTTGCAAGGATTGAATGAAATATTAGCCTGGGTCTCCTTTGGATTAATCAGCACTGTGTACAAAATTACAGATACAAGAATGAGAGGGTAACTGTGAGTGTTTATGTTCATGTTTGCATATGCAGGACTTGGAAAAATAACTTAAAATGTATTTCCCCTTAAATATTTTTGTGTTAATATGCTAATGTGCTTTTCCGTTTTTCATTTGCTTGAATTTAAAGGCTAATAATGTGACAGGGCAGTGCTTGAATGGAGCATTTTAATGGCAAATTAAACTTGGGATACACTTATGAATTAAACCAGTTTCTCTCAGACTTTCAGGCACTCTTAATGTATTTTGAGAAAGTATTTCATACACTTTCTGATTTGATTAAAGCCTCGAAATACAGAATAAATCGTGAGGATTTGAGTCACTGTAGCAATAAACAGTGGGGGAAGATTTAACATTACACTCTTTATCAGTGTGTATGTGTGTCCGTGTTTGTTTGAAAAAGCATCTTATCTATGTGGTGAATGAGTGTGACGAGACAATCGCAGTCAAGTCAGTGCGGGAGCCTCCATGCCAGTCAGTCACAAAGTGTGTGAGGTAGTGTGTTGGTGTCAGTGCTTTGCTGGTCGGCAGGCTAGATGTCTGAAGGACTGTGTAGTTAACATTCATTAAGATTTGACACCTCTAGGGAAGGGGGAGGAAAATCATTTGCCTCTAGCCACTCAAAAGTGCTATGTATGAGCATGAATATCAATGAGCACATTTCTCGGTGTAGTGAACAAGTAAAGGGCTAGTTAAGAGAAAGTTGGGCAAGTAGCTGACATGACACACAGGTCATTCAATTAGATCAGAGGAAAGAGTGTCTCTGTTTGTCCTCATGCTTTGCACCTCCATGACGCTCCCTTGTCCCTTGTTGCCCACTCCTCAACTCTCATTAGCTGCCACCAACTGGCCTAATGCCTGGCGCACAAACACGGCCTGTATGTCCTTGGTCTTGATGCAGAAGTCACAGGCCCAAACGGCAGCACTCTCTCGAGTTAGCAGCCCGTACGCCGGCTCCGTCAGGCCTGTGCAGTCCCTATGGAACCAGCGTTGGCACGATGCCTCGCACAGGATGGCGTCCTGATCGTCGTGCACCTCTGCCATGCAGAGGCCGCAAGGAAAGACCATCCCAGGGCCACCAAGTTTCCCAGGGCCAGAACCAGGCCCGGTCGAGGGAGCTGCTGGGCCAGGGGGTAGAGGGGACTGGGTGTTTGGGGTTGAAGTTGAGTTGGAGGGGGGGTTGGGGTTGCTGCCAGGAGTGTTGCCCCCATTGTTGTTGGTCATGTTGTTCTGACCTGAATTGGAGGCCGGGTTTGAGAGTGGACCACCAGTACCAGGAGTGTTGTTCTGCTGGTTGTAAGGGGTGGAACCAGGGGCAGAGTTAGGTGGAGTGGATTGTTGCTGCTGTTGCTGGTTTGAGTTGTTTGAGTTGGGGGTATTTGTATTATTGGGGGCTTGTAGCTGATTGGGTGGAGGATGCTGGGGTTGCCCTGACCCATTAAGGGGCCCTGTAGGAGAAGAATTGGGGTTAGGCTGGGGTGGTGCTGAGGGAGGCTGACCGGGTGTGTTGGCATTGGGCTGCTGGACGTCAGGGTGGCCAGGGAACCCTCCCCCTGGCTGCGAGGGGCCAGAGTTAGCAGGAGGGCCAGGAGTGGTGTTATTAGGAGGGGGGCCGTTGGGATTTAGGTTAATCTGTTGCTGCTGCTGCTGAGGCCCAGGCGGTGCCCCTCCTCCACCAAAGTTCTTTCCATCCTCGTTGCCTGGTCCTGGTGGGCTGGGGCCAGGGTAAGGACCATCCTGTGACGGAGGGAACTGCCCTTGTGGGGGCATACCTGGCATCCCTCCCACCATGTTGCTTCCTGGGCCGCCCATGCCCCCCATCATGTTCATCCCAGGACCCATGCCTCCTCCCATGGGAGGCAGTGGACCATGCGGGGGCCCTCTTGGACCTACACCACCAGGTAAAGGCGGGCTGTTGAATGGGTGTCCACCCTGACCATGCTGCTGCTGTGGTGGCATGCCAAAGCGGGGGTGAGGTGCCCCCCCTCCTCCAGGACCTCCCATAGCTCCCGGGGACAACATGGGGTTGAAACCTGGGCCGCCATGCATGGGTGGACTGAAGTTTGGTGGCATATTGAACTGAGAAGGCCCACCAGGAGGAAAGCCACCACCTCCTCCTCCCCCGCCTCCTCCTCCACCAACACCACCTCCAAAGCCAGGAATGCCTCCAAAACCTAATTGATGGTGAGGTCCAGCGTTGGATGGTGGGCCGAATGGAGGCCGCCGTCCAGGCTGGCCGCCACCTGGTCCTCCTGGTCCTCCCATGAAGCCCATGCCGCCGCCCATTCTACCTCCACCTCCATAACCACCTCCACCGCCTGCACCCGGACTGGGGAGAAATGGAGCACTGCCTGGTCCGCCTGTGCCACTGGGTCGGGATGGGGGTCCAAAGTCATCATCAAAGGGATTGGAAGCCACCAGGTGGTCCACCATTGGTGTCGGAGGGGGTGCAAACTCAGTGAGGTGGGAAAACCCAGCCGCCTAAAAAAAGAAAAGAAAATTTAAAGCAAAATCTTCTTTTAAAATTGCTTTTTCAAAATAAACACAATTTAAATGTGAAGTTAAGTGGTTTTTGCACACTGAGAAACCTTTTTTTTTAATCACACAGTAATTAGATATCTGAAAGATAACCTGAGTGGTGGATTTCCTGGCCTTCTTCTTCTCGGGACTCTTCATCTGGGAAGCTGAAAAAGTAAAATAAGGAGGGAATGGGTTCATAGAGGAAAATGAAATATTAGCCACAACAAAACAGGCCTCTTTGCTTCATGCTATTAGTCCACCACCAATCAGGTGCAGCATCACATTTGGATTGGCCAATACCCCTTAGTGACAGAGTGGAGCAGCTTTAGACCTAGGGCCTCTATGTCAAGTCCAACAGTTGGGATGGATTCAATGATGGGACATAGACTGGCATGAGGACAAGATGCTGAACATCCAGGCGGTATCATCACCAAGGTTATGAAGCCTGGAATCGCAAATGACCCAGGCAGACCAAATGACCCAGGCGAGAGGGAGAGAGGCCGCAAACAGAGGCAGAAAGGTAAGGTCAATGAGGGAGACAGGAAAAGACGAAGACATGAGAACGAGGAAACGAGGCTGAAGGTACATTGATAGCAAGATAGACATGAACCCCTCTCACAGATCCACTCTGTGAGAAACAGCCACCACCGTAGACAGTCGTGAAGTTTACATATGGGGGAGGCGAGAAGGGATTTGCTAACAGCACCAGTGCAGCCCATTGCAGCGCAGTAATGGATGATTCCGTTCTGATTGGGAGATGGGTGAAATTAATTCCTACCTTTGCTTCGTTTTCCTTGTCCCGCCAGTAGTCTCCCCGATTCGGCAGCCATTAGCTAATATGACTGTCGGTGAAGTGGCATATCACCGTTCATGTGCAAGAAAAAAAAAAGTTAAAAATGACGACGTCTTAAAGGCTATGAGCCAAGTAGGTGGAATCTGCCTTCAGGTCATTTCAAAATCGTAAAATGTTTTATCATCAAAATATTATCTACCACGTATTGGCAACTTGATTAGATTATAAAGCCGGCCCAGGTCTGGAAACTAATTTCCAGCTGCAAATCTTTCGCCACGGTGTCTGTCACGCCGGGATTTGGTCACCAAATAAGCGTCAGGTAAAACGGATTTGGTTCACGTTCTTCAGCACAAGTTAGTCTTGTTGCAAGGCAGTTTCTACAAGCTGAGTAAAACTGGTTGCTTGCTACCTGGCGTGGGTGCCAGTACAAGCAAGTAACAGAGCACCCCACCTCCCTCTCTAAATGATCACTTACAGATGTGTGGCAAAAACAAAAAAAACAAACCAGCTAGCTAACGCAAGCTAGTTACTCCCTCAGCTTACTAGCTAGCCACGTTACTCAATGTGGCTTGCTAGCGGCATTGAGATCTCACCCAGTAGCTCCAACACCGGAAAATTACCCGAAGCTATTATTTATATTTCCACATTCATTTGTAAAAATGTGCACTTGGTTTAACTTATCAGAGTAAAGATTAAGCAATCAATCATGTTTTGGAAATGGTTGTTTACTATGCTAACATTAGCTGACTAGCTAACGTTAGCATGCCACTGAAGATAGCTAGCCATCTTGCAGACTGTCTTGGAAGCAAACTGTACCCTTTCTCCGTTGCTTTCTCTGCTGTCCTTTAAAATGAAACTCTCTGGTGTGTCATTGTCAGCAAACCCGTCCTCACTCGGTGTATGCTTGTTGATCCACCATTAAACTATAATTCATTCATAAACGCAAATTTTGCCATAATTATCATGGCCTTCTATCGCCACCGGACAAAGAGGGACAAACAGGAGTATCGCGCACCATGGAAGGTTCCATCTCATCGCAAAAATGGGGATGTCGGTAAGTATACCTAATTAACAAGACATGTATTTCTTGAATTATTTGTTTCAACACAATTCGCAATGTATACTATACATAAAACAATATTATATTATCCTTAAAATCTACCAGGACAACAGTTGTAAACGTTATTAATTTAAATGTGTAGATTTAGTGTCAACCCTTTCTGTGGCACATGTGGAACAGCTCAGAACGGACCATTTCCCAACTCAAGGCTGTGCAATTAAAGAAGGACCGGACATTAATTAGACAGCCAATTAAGCACATTATCAAGTGACACTAAGATTAATAATGAATTAACGTCCAACATCGAAATATTAATAAGACTGTCAAATTCAATTTGAGACGCCATCTGGGTAAATTTCCACATGAATGGGGAAGAATGAATAGTCTATATCCAGATGTTTGTGGTGACCTATTGCTCGTAAAAATCAACAATAATTGATATGACAGCATAAAGGAGCCTGTTTCCTTTTTTCCTCAGTAGCCATTTTGATTCATATATTTATATTTTGTATAGTAGGCCTACAGGTAGGCTAAATCAAGGGCTCCATTTAACATTATGGCCCAAGAACATTCATTATAGTGGGTAACCTGGGAATATTTTTCCGCTTTAATTGACTTCCAAAATAGTATTCCTAATTCTACCATGATGTCCACAATTAAAAGCTTATCGCCGCCCACCAGATCCTGCCTGCCCCCTCTTCACTTCAGACCCCCCTCCCCCCCTCCCCTCTCTTCTAAACTCCAAGCGCAGTCAGGAGCCTCAGTGCGACAGGAGCAGGCTGTAAAGGACCAGACAAGCCACTCTGGGAATGGGACCACAAATCAGAAGCAAGAAGAACTTTGCCTTCTTTCGGGTATTCCCACTCCAAAGACATCTGTTCATTCAAAGGGAATAAACTTTTTCTGTGAGCAAAGGAAGAAACAGGTGTAAGAAAGGTACAAATGGGATAAAGTATTATTTTTCTTGCCAATAGGGCATGCAGCCTGTACGTTTTTATTTACAAACATATTGTAAGCTTGAAGGTGTAAGGATAGAACCATATAGTTTTCTAGGCTTGAAACTGAGGTGTGGAGATCCTGTTGGCTCTATCCTAGAATAAAGCAGCGGAAGTCTTTTGTTAGATAGGCTGTGATTTCTAAAGGTGCGTCTCTGGGGCCCTGCTGGTGCATGGCACTAAAAGGTGTTGAGCAGGCGGAGAAGTTTATTGGTTTCCAGCTTAGTTATAATGGCAAAGTGGTTCAAAGAGTTCCCCATCAATCTGAAGAATGGTACTGACAGGATCCGATCAGCTTCAGAATCAGGCTCACAACCCAAAGCCAACAAAACCGGGCTGGTGGCTAGCATTGGTACCAAAACAACAGGCTCCAAAACGGGCCATCGTAAGAACTCCTCTTCTGACAGCACAAGCGGAGGAGGAGGTGGAGGAGTGGGGTCTCTCCTGTCCGGGAGAAACCGAAAAAACTCTGCGATAGAGTTGAGTAGAAACGCTGTTAGCTCCCCTGTGAAAGATGGAAAAGTTTGGGACAACCTGCTGTCTGGGAAGAGTCGTAAAAACTCCAAAGCGGAGCCAGTGTTTGAGGAGCAGCAGCAGCAGCAGCAGCACCGACCTCTGAAGAGTTCTCCATCTGCTAACTCTTACATCAACCGGCTGATCAGGGTGGACAAACAGGACAAAAGCCCAAACTTCAACAGTAGCACCGTCACCAACCAAGTACCTGAAGCAGAGAAACCCCTGCAATGCAAGACAGAAACTGTGAGTAACCATTGGCAGATCCCATTCACTTGGAGCATTTTGGTACTGTAAAAGTAGATTATGTTTTTTCCCCTATTGTGTTTCTCGTCATTTACATTTTCAAGCATTTCGAGTTTAAATCTGTGGTATCATACTGAAATTATTTAATTTTGGATTCCCTCATTGGTCATATTTTATCTCATATTTTTTAGACTTAGATTCAAATCTGATATAGTTTATACTTTTAATGTGCCTATACATGGGACAGTTTAAAGATGGATTTCATAAACAGTCTACATTTACCTAAATATTACACTCAGGTCAAAATTTGGCATTACTATTTGATGCCACTTCACAGTGAAGAAGGCTATTTCAGAAATAAATATTGTCCTTTAAACCTCAGCACACTTACCTGACAGCTGCCACTTCAGTTTCGAGTTAGAAATCACATTGAAAACATGATCACTTTCTTAAGTAGAAGTGATACAGTGTTAAAGATGCTCTTTCAAGTTGTTCAAATGAGCTTTCACCTCATTCCACTTCAGTAAACATCAATGGTGAAAAATAAAAACATAGGCTAAACTACTGTGCATTAATACAATTCAGAGGTACACATACTTTATTTGAATACCTCCATTTCCTGCTACTTTATCAACTACATTTAAAAAAGAGATCTTGTTCTTTTTATTGCAATGCGTAACTGAGACAACAGGAGTCACTGCATGGATTTTATAGGATTTTTAAAAAGTAAAATAAAAATGTTCAAGGTTAAGCAAGCTGGGAGAACACAAGGTAGCCTATTTGGATGAGCCCTGCCTTTACCAGCTGCTTACTGATACAATTATGTACAATAATGAAATAATACAATGTTTATTATTCTGAAATGGGCCACCAGTGTAATAATAACAGGTTTTTTTTTTTAAACTTTAAATACACTGTGATTATATTTGTATACTTTTACTTCAGTTAGATTTAAGACCATGATTTTGACCTGTAATATATTATCTTTAGATTTTTCACTTCTTTAGCGTTATTAAAATATCTTAACTCTTCTTCCTCCACTAATTATCATAACCTGATTAGGATGGTACTGTTCAATCACAGTAATCAATCTGACGCCGAATGACAAATCAACTTTTGAAACTTTAAGTGCCATTTTGTTGCTATTTACTTCTGAATTTTGCTTTGCTTTGCTTACTCTTTATATATAGTAGCATTTTAACTTTAACACAAGTAAACATCTTCTGACTGATTTTTAGTGTTAGGATGTGAAATTGGACAAAATTGAATCTGATGCAGCTTTCCGTATTCTAGCAGGTTGTTAACACAACCCATACACTAGCAAAAAACAACATGCATGTCATCAAAAGTGCTGAAAATTAAGAGTCAATGACCCAGTCCAAGCTCTGAAAATTGATATTAATGTTTTATTTACTCCTTCCCCTTTGTCTCCACTACACCCATTGTGTCCACTCCTCCCAGTCTGTATCTCTCTCTCTTCCTCTTCCCCCCTTGTCCTCACACCCACCTTCCCCGCCTTGAATACAAAGCTGCGGTCAGATGTGAGGCCTCACCTTCCTGTCCTGCATGTAATGTTGCTCAGTATTCCTTTTCTCTCACCCCCCTCATCCATCCTTTCTCTACATTCAGGCCCCCTGGTGATCTGGTGAAGGCTATCATGTTATAAAAAGCATCGTGTTACTTGACACCTAGGCGCTAACTCAAGTCCCCTCCAGCTTGGCTTTAGAAAAAAGAGGTAGATAGACTGAGAAGTCAGGGATAGTGATAGCTGAGCAATGGTGAGAAAAGTGACGGATAAAAGAAAAGTAGAATAAAATGTGAGTTTTAGATTTCAGAGTCTGGGTAAATCCCCATTTTTGATCTTTTACTCATGTTTGCACAGTCACAAGTTTTGATTGATTGAGTTTTGTGTAATATTTGTGCACCTTCATCCTTTCTATGAAGTTTGCGTTTGTTCCTCATACATCTCTTAACCAACAGCTGAAGTTTACCACACTTTGTGTTTCAGCTTTTTAAGCATCTTTTTATCCTAACACCCACTAGCGCCAACATTTCTTTGGCAAGGGGACACAACTGGAAGTGATTAAAGAGGAACAGCTTCATTTTACGACCCATACCATTGTCTCTTGGCTAGCAGCTTGTAAAATACACAACAACTTAGACAGCACTGATAAGATGACAAGAGAGTTGGGCATGACTGGTGAAGTAGAATAGAGGTTGTTGACAGAGAAGCGGAAGGTTTTAACTACCAAAGTGCTTCCATAGTCAAGATGTAGAAACAGGTTTCCTGTTGTGAAGTTGACCAAAACCAACTCCAAGATTTATTACAACTTTTGGGTATTTCTTCGCTTGTTACCATGCACAAGTAATTGTTTTGAAATGGTCTGAAAAAAACTCTTATTATCATAAATTAGAATACAATAATGTTAAATAGGCTACTGAGTTGCTATGGAAAAAAACACATAGGCTATGATGTTTGATACTTAGATTTTATGGCTTAACAAATTGTCCCCATAAATACATACAAATAGAACACTTTTTTCAGTCTTAATGAAGAGTTTAACACATTTTCAGAGAAACAAAGGCCTAATTGTCTGACCTTTACAAAAACAGCGCCCAAATGCTAAAATACTAAAATGCCATTAGCCGGAAATTTGTTTAATTTGATGTGTTCAGTTTGTAAAGTTAGGTTGGAATTGGCTAACTACATCTATGAGGCAAAAGCTAATATAGCCTAACCTTCAGCTAGCTTAAATTACTGTTAGCTAGCTAGCTAGTTGAATTGTGTAATACTATTAAACAGGAGTAGACTATTATTTGCTTTGAATTTGAATCTGAATGTAACCATTAAAACAGTCAACAATAGCATTAAATCTGTAACTAGCTTAAATTTCGGTTAACTTGCTAGTTGTAGCCTATCTGTACCATTTAACGGTAGGCCTATTATTTGTTTGAAAAATTGTCTGAATTCAACCATTAGATAACAGAAAACATTAGCTTCAACTTATTCCTAGCTTACTTTACTGTTTGCTAGCTACTTGTGTTGTGAAATACTACCAGACAGTGAGCTTAGCTTGAACTGGTTACATACTATTAGCTTACTGAGCTTAGGCGTTCCGTTCCCTAATATGTTGTTTTGAGCATGTGGCCAAACTTTCTCCCGACTCTCCATCTCATTTTTATTTTCAGTTGCTGATCAAATGGGGCAGTTATTAAGATTTGTCAGGTTACCCATTTTAATACAATTCAAAACTGGACAACAGCAGGGCATAAATAACAGCCCTTGAACTTTTAGCCCTGATAAAGTAAAAAGACAAAACTAAGAATAGTAAAAGCTGGACTTTAAACATAGTTGTCTGTCAGCCCCCAGTTTTTTCTTTCACTTGGTGTTTTTTAAACTTTTTTTTGAAAGTGTCTGCTTTATAATTCCCTGCCTTTTTTAAATCCAGTTGATCATCCTTGAAGATTACGCAGATCCCTTTGACGCTCAGAAGACCAGAGAGCAAAGGGAAGCAGAGAGGGTTGGAGAGAACGATGGTTACATGGAGCCTTATGATGCCCAGCAGATGATCACAGGTAAGCCTTCATAAATAAACAATCTCTTCCCTTGTTCTCTGATTATAGCCCCTGATCATTCAATCTGTACCCCTATATTTGACCTCACAGTAAGACAGGATTCTCATTTCAGCCTCCCTGTCCGAGCTGTAAGATTGGGAATTCGCTCCCGTAGTGCTCCCTGCGCCGTAGCAACCATGTTGTGTTCGGACAATGGGTGCAGTTTCCTGCTCCTGCTTCCTCTTTCCTGTCTGTGTTTCCTGGTGCTATTCTCTAAAAAGGAAGTTGACCCTCACTGCCCTCCTCCTCTCCTGTGTAACCCCCTATATGGACCTGTCTGGCCATTTATCAAAACTTCCCAGGATCGAGGAAGACTGGTGGTCCTTCAACCAATCACATGCTCTCCTGACCTTTCCTTCCTTCAGTCCATTGTTTCAACCAACAGGGTTACACAATAGCCTGCTGTGACTGTGAACATGGTTTATTGCAGTGCTCTCTAGTAGATTTGGCTTCAATCAGTGCCCGGTGCTACTTCCAGGCTTCCTCACAGAAGTCGTCAGAGGATGTGATGATATGACTGAGTCAATTTATGAGGCTTAAATCATACCAAGGAAGTGAGCAAGTCTGATGTCAGCTTGACTCAATAAGTGAGGATGTAAGAGAATGAGGCCGCTTTATTATTAACACTATATATAGCAGTTGACATCAGTTAAGAGAAAGAAACTCTGTTTATTGGGGGGAATACCATGTTGATTATACCAATTTTGTTTTTATTTAACCTTTATATAACGAGGATAACCTCAATGAGATTACAAATCCGTTTTCAACATTGTCCTGGCCATACAGGCAGCGGCACAGTAAAGAGAGTTTCCGACAAACACTGAGCAGCCATAGGCCCTACATACAAATATATTACAAGATACATTACTATTATACTTAAAAAAGGCATGAAATAACACATTAAAGCAGCAAATAAGTAATAAATCATTCCTTACCCACTTTACAAAAATGAATAAGAATAACTTTTGGGCAGTCAGTTTGTAAAAAAATCCCTTTAAGTTATTGGACTGTATACTACAACTAATCTTTTGACCTGAATCTCTGAAATCAAAGCTCCTATTTATTAATGTATGCACACATTTATTACTGAACTATTGTAAGACAAAAAACATGCAGCAGCAGATTGGGTTGTGACCTTATGACACCATTATAAACCGTTTTCAGACGTGTCTTATTAGAAGAGGTGGACGGCTGAGGTCGCTGGTTCTTGCAGCCTGGCAATAATCTTTTATTCTCAAGGTGTGTGGAAGTTCATTCTCGACTCTTTTGAAGTGTATGAAACAGTCAAAAGTTCATCCTAAAGGTCTTTTGTTCACATAGAGTTTTTGTGCTTCTTTCAAAAATGTCAAGTCTCATGCCCATCATTTATTGTATCCTTACATAGACTGTAAAAGGAGTGGGCAGAGATACTGTAAGAGCTGATTACATTCACAAACTCTTAGCTTGGTTAGCAGGCTGCTTCTATCATTCATGGTAACTGTGATATCACATCTATTCTACTTATTACTCATAAAAGAAAAAGTCTTATTAATTGTAATTTGCCAAAAAAACAGAAAAAGAAAAGCCTGCTCTTCAGAGTATTTTTTTGAGAACAACTAATTAATGTATAGTAATTTTTTAAGTAACACTTCAATTGCAAGGTTTTTCTTACTCAAAATGAGACCATTATTACACATTTTTCATTATTCTGTATTGGAAACAACTTAAAAGAAGTGATGGAGACTATCAACTGGTCAGGACAATGTTTACAGTGGTAATAATCAAGTGAGAAGTCAATTTTCTCGTGATTTTGCAGCCAGTCACCCCCTGCTGGCGGAGGTCAAAAAGCTCCAGCAACACTTGTAGTATGAAGATCAACTTTATTAACAAATTACAGCCGAAATGCGTCGGTCTTATTTGTTAAATAAAGTTGAGCTTCATACTACAAGTGTTGCTGGAGCCTTTTTACCTCTTTAAGCCTTTCACTTTTCAAACACCTTGGTAGTTGGTATAGTTGTGCCAGAAAATCCCACTCTGCTTCTTTAGTCACCCCCTGCTGGCCATTACAAAGAATGCAGGTTTAAGGCACTATTGGTTTCAGTTTGTGGATGTAGGGCAAGTCCACTTTTTGTAAAAAAAAAATGCAATGGTCTCATCTGTATCTCTCTGCAGAGATTTTAATCTTCAATCCCCTTTTTTTAATCTCCAAGAGATCAGACGTCGGGGGTCCAAGGACCTGCTGAAGGTGTGTGTGCTGATGGAGGCGAGTGAAGGAACAGTGGAGGAAGGCCAGCCTGCACCCTTACAGATATACGACATCCCGTATGAGGGGAGCGGTGAAGGTGACAAGACAGGAGTTACGCGGCCTGAGCTGGATCCTCGTCCATCTGCTGAGTACGAGCTGCCCTGGGAGTGGAAGAAGGAGCAGATTGTTAGAACGCTGTCAGGTACATCAGGATTTTTTGTACACCATGTCAGACGTCACACAATGAAACCTGAAAACAAGCATTGCACCAATTCTTCGAATAAAGGGGAAGTGGGAAATGTTTAGATTATGTGAACACGTTGACTGAATTTCCTTTGCTTTTAAAGGAAATAAATAAAAATACATCACTTACTTTAGGCTGTCCCAGTTTAGCTAAACTATTAACCACTACCATTTATATAACATAGCTCCAATCCTGCCTCTTCTCTGCCTTGGATCAATATGAAAAATATTTGTTTCAAAAAACAACTCAGGCCTGCTTTAGCATGTATATTTTATACGCTGCATAGACCAACAGCATACTGAAAACATCGTGCATGAATCATCAAACTGCTGTCTTCTTATTTTAGACTTACTGGAGGCCTCTGCACTCGCTTCAAACTCAGGCATAGAGAGGCTTCTTTTCTTTGCATAACTACATATCTTCTCTCGTCATTCTCTTTCCCCCAGCACAGTTTGACAGTCCTGAACGACCAACCAAAGATGACACACCTCACCCAACACTCAACAGGAAGCCTCAACATCCGGCAGCCCAGCCACAGCAGCAGAATCAGCATCTGAGGCAGAAAAGCTGGACTCAGAAGATCCTGCGCTCCTCTCCTCCAACCCTGTCACCATCCTGCTCCCCTGGCGCCAACCTGGAAACAGAGGCTTGCTTTGTTGACCCCTCCCTGCCCCTCGAAAAACAGAGGTGAGGAGGTAGAAAGAGTCAAAAAAGATAGGATTAAACGATGGGATTTAGATACATAAATCTTTGATACTCAAACTATTTTAGATGGAATTAAAATGTCAGAATGTGTCTGCGTATGTTTCTTATTCCTGTACTGACCCTAACTGTGGAATAGTTATAAATGTCAACGTTTTACAAGAGTATTACTCATTACCAAGGGCTTTTATATAAAAGGGGCTCAGGAGTTGATCAATAGCAGCTGAAAAGTAATCCCGCCCTTTGTCTCAGCTGGTACCACGGCTGTGTGACTCGCCAGGAGGCGGAGTCTCAGCTGCAGTCCTGCAAAGAGGCCAGCTTCCTGGTCAGGAACAGCGAGTCGGACAACAGCAAGTACTCCATCGCCCTCAAGTGAGTGTAACCTGGAAGTGCGGCAAGTTGTGTCCCAAGGGATGAAATATAAGTTATTGATTACAAACTGTACAGTCTGAAAAGATTACATTATAATTGACCCAGCTTCAACATTCAACAATTAGAAGTTTGTTTGAATACCCTTAAATAAATAATAACTGTTTAATCAACTATTTAATGGATGTGCTGATAATCAATACTTAGTACATTAGTGTACACAAATCCATCTAAAAGAAAAAATATCTGATATTTCAAACACAAGTCCAAGCTTAATATCAGAGAAGAAACGTAAAAAACAAAACATACTCTTTGGACTGTTTTCTTATATCCAATGATAAACCTCAAAGTTTAACTTTAACACATTTCAACTGTATTTTCTACATTCACATTATTTTAACTTCAAACTTTTGAACTTACTTTAAAAAATACAAAAAATCTTTCTACTTTTATGTTGTTGTTTTTTTTACTATTGCAATACATACATACATATATGTATATCTATTAGCATAAACTAGTTAATCACGGTTGATTGAGGTCTGAAATGAATGCATTAAAGTAAGGGAAGTGATTTATTTGTAACTTTAAAAATGTTTTTTGAAACTCTCTTAATGACCCGCCTCTCATGATGGTAACACTAGTCAGACTAATATCGGCTTTGTATTGTAGGTTAATTCATATCTCTCCTCTGTGTGACTCAGGACGAGCCAAGGCTGTGTTCACATCATCGTCGCTCAGACCAAAGAGAACGGCTACACCCTGGACCAGAGCAGCTGCGTGTTTCCCAGCATCCCAGAGGTGGTGCACCACTACTGCACCCAACGTCTGCCTTTCAATGGTGCCGAGCACATGACCCTGCTGCACCCAGTGCCTCGTGTACACTGACTCCACCCCAGCCCAGCTTAGGTATACAAATCAAGCACACCTCTGGGGACCCACATGGACAAAATGTTTAAAAAAATAACTCTCCTCCGATCAATGTGTACTTCTACTGCACCTACATTTTTGGAAAGTCTCACTGTATAACTTGGCTGACCCTATTGATGTATTAGTTTTCTAATCTTTTTTTGATGTTAGTTTGCAGCTCTCTCTGAGTTTAGAAGCCCCGGATGCCTTCTTCTTCTGTCTTTATTTCCCTTTCATGTGCAGTGGATGCAAATCATCTAAGCTGCTGTTTTACATGTGAACAAGAGGGACACACAGCACAGCCAAGTCGATCTATTAATGATTAAATCTGACGCATACCCAGATGTGATATTTTAATTATCCAAAGTGGCTCAGTCAGAAGCTCAAAGCAAAGAAAAGAATTTTCTGGAATGTTGCAGCCATGCAGTGAGCGAGCCCACTTTTTCTTTGTTTTCAGCGACATTTTTTCTCATCAAAGAACCTGTCCTCCTTGGTTTGGATGTTCTTGTTTCTCGATTGTTGCTCAGTCAGAAGCTGCATGTTCTATTTTAGATATTCTAAGTGAAACTGAAGTCCTTAAATATGTGGAAGCAAACTCTTGTAGCTCTCCTTCTCCCCCTGGTGGATGTGCTGGTACACTGCACCAATGTGCCGAACCCAAAGAATGTCCTTGTTTCCTTTAAATTGATAGTTGATAAAAATCTACCCACAGTGGATATCATTCCTCTGATCAAATATGAACAAAGACCTTCTTTTTATCTTTATGCTTGCAGCGATTTTCTTATTTATGCTCTTAAACTTGTTAGTTGCCTGTAACCGCTGTCCCTTGAGGATTTCCTCTGTTGTACTGTGAATGAGGGAGTTGTTTGTACTCTATTATCTGCACTGTGAAGAGCGAGTGATTCATCATGATGCAATGTGCTTAAGAAAACATGGATTTACAAGAGTTAGGGCTCTTAATGATAAGAACTGAGACTTTTGTTCATCTGTAGTTTTCTGGCAAACAAGCGACTTATTTTGGCTAATATCTGTGAAATAAACGTGAAAATCATTGGTATCTGTGCTAAGAAAACATTGTAGAAAGATGTCTCGTATAAAGCTTTATTCACAGATATAAGTGTAATGACAAATATACAAATTAAGTAAACAAGACATTTTTGATTAACTATTTGTATTCAAATATTGTTCATTTATATCCCCTGTTGCTAAAAAGTAATTCTGTTCTCCCTCAGAGTCTAATGTTACCCTTGGTGCTAAGAAGTCCCAAACATATGAGACGCATGCATGCACTCTTAAACAAGAGATCTGCTGGAATCATTGCAACACAGCCTGTTAGCGATCAGGATGACAATAAATTATGGTGAAAATAAGATTCGATTTTTTTTCTTATACATTTTTGGAGGTCTGCCATTCCCATGTCTCGTCACAGATTTAAAGGATGTTAGGTTGTAGTTTTTGGCAGAGACCCTGCAGAGACAAACCTGCTTTACATTTGTTCACCTTTGATATGTGAAGGCCTGCTGTTGAAACATTGTAAAACAGATTAAAATAAAAGGTCCTGAATCTCAATGCTGGAGATCCTCTGTGAGCTTCTCTCTGATCTTAATAAATCAACAACAAAAACATCAAAATGTGCGGGTGTTTTTGTCAGTGATGTTCGCTCTGAAATGTGAATGATCAAAGCTTCAAACTGTCTCATCGTCCCAGAGGAAGCAGCCTCTTCACACTTCCTGGCATGACTGAATGAGGGCATATTTGAGCATAATGAATCTTTAAACTAAGAGCTTGATTGGGGTTTGGAGTTTGGTAGGTTTTTTTGAGTGGGGGATAGTAAGTTTGATTATCGATTTTTATGGTAAATTGATGAACTTCGACACTTATAGCACTTTTCTAGTCTTATGACTACTCAAAGAGCTTTACATGTCAGATTCACCCATTCACACCACATTCACACACTAATGGCAGAGGCTGCTACGTAAGGTGCCCAACTACACATCATTACTATACAATCAAACATTTATTTCACAGACTGCTGGCGTAACAGCAGTGGCTATTTAGGGTTCAGTGTCTTGTCCAAGGACATTTCTACATGAGAGTGCAGGAGCTGGAGATGAACCCAACCTTCTTGTTGTGAGACGGCCAACTTCTTGTGCTAGCTGAGAGGGTGAAAAGGTAAGGAGGAAAGGTCTGGTGCGGAGATTAGGTTTTAAGTGAAGGATCATGTTGAGGACAAACATCTGATAAACATGCAGGGAGCACCCAAGCCTTTGCAATGTGTAGATCTGAGCTAAATGCAGCATTCAAACAGACAAGGAATCCCATGTCATGGGTGAAGGATAAAAAAAAAGAGCATTTGACACCATCTCTGTCTCAGTCTCTCCTTTTCTTACGCCCTCTCCTTTACTTTCCTCACTCAGTCGCTGTTATCTGAGGCCGATATCTGTCTGTCACCGGTTTCTCCTTGACCCTAGTGGAGGACACTGGCACTGTTTGGTGCCAAGAAGAGTTTGAGGTTTAATTTATGAAGGCAAGTAACCCACAGGTTGGGTTTCGTTACTCTAAAACCAGACACAGCTTTCAGGCCTGTCTTATGTTGTGTCATCTCACGTATAGGCTAACTGTTTGCTGCAAGCTTTTGCAGGTTGGTATGGTTGTATTTTAATATTGTTTTCATGGAACATACAAATAAAAGTACTACTCTGCAGAAAAAAAAGTATCTGGGCATTAGTAGATGCTTTTGTTGCGGAAGGTGTAGATGTAGGCTAGCTAGCTACTTTACTGTTCAGTAGTTTAGTCCAGGGTCAGGCACCTCTTTACGGTCATGAGACATGAATGAATGGGGTGATAAGTATAATGTTCTAAAACAAAAAGAAGTTTTCATTGTTGAGTTTTCTTTATCTTTCTTTGTTTTGTGCAGCATCAAGGAAAGCACTAAGCGGACATGCATTCATACATTTTATTCACTTAATTTCCCAATGATAAGGAATTAATTTCTGGTTATTTTCTCGAAATCTTAACTTATTATCTCCGGGTTACAAAGCTGGTTTTCCCATTATAACAGATGCATTTATCTTATTATCTATTGTCTTTACTCATGTAAATTCAAAGTAACTCGTGGAAATGTGATTAGTTGCTTTCCATCACTGCCTGGTGTATCAAAGCATGATCTTTATGAATTAAGAGTCCCAGGCCCTTGTAATTCATATGTCTCCTGTCTCCTCTCTGGCATTGAGCTGCGGCCATAAGGTCTCCCTGCGGTCTTCTGTCAAGATGGATTTCATGAACCTGAGGAAAGCAGGCCTTCTCAAATTCTCCCCAAGAGCGATCCAGCTACACCTGGAAAGGAATTAATCATCACACAATATAGACCTGGAGCCACCTCTGCTACTGTATACTTGAATGAATAATCTAATTTCTGTCCCACATGTATGCCACTCTACTCTCATGCAATTGCTGCCCCCTCTCAGGCTTGCATGGCAGCTTGGCGTGATAGCTGCCTGACTCTGTCTGATCGACATGGTGGCTTGACATCTTGGTGTCGCTTGACCTGATCTGTTGGTAACCGAAGTGTTCCTTATCAGCTGCTTCAGGGTGGGTGCCAGTGACACGGCCGGCTTTGTGTTGCTCATCTCCTTTGCGCACACAGAGTAGCAGCACCTGCCATGTGCGATCCATCAACAGAGACTCCTGCCTTTTAGTTTGAATCAGCTCACCTGGTAAGGTCAGGAGTAGTTTTAGATACTGTTCGCAGGATGTCCCAGAGCTATTAATTGTCCTAGTGTGATTGAAGCTAGTTTGCAAATAGCAGGGGATCTCATAAAACCTAGTCCTATCACCACTTCTCAATGGATCAGCAACTGGAAATCAATAAATAGTGAACAATCAAGGGACATGGGGGCATATTTAAACTTCAAACAACATATTTGATACTGTTTGTTACCATAGCTAATGCTACCATCAGCTCCTCCCTGATTAGCTTGGAAATGTCTGGATGGATATTTTTGTGTTACACAACTCAAAATTCTGCAAAAAGCAATGAAAAGTTAAAAAATGGGAGATAAATCGACCAATATTTCAAGCTAAAAACAAATATTTAATTATTTATTATCAGACCACATCATTGCTACAACAGCCACTTCCTAGCTTAAACTACTATTAGCTGGAAAGCTGGTTGGCTTACATGTTTAAAAGTTTTACATAACACAATCAATCATCAATCAATCAATCAATCTTTATTTGTATAGCGCCAATTCATTACAAGTGTTATCTCAAGACGCTTTACAAAAAGCAGGTAAAGGACCTTACTATTTGTCTATTAATATTACAAAAGAGCAGGTAAAAGACCTTACTCTTTGTTATGATTACAAAAAGCAGGTATAAGACCTTACTTATTGCTATATTACAAAAACCCGGCTTAATCCATCATGAGCACTTTCGCAAAGCAGCAAAAGTTACATTGGTAAGAAAAAACTTCCTTTTAAGAGGCAGAAATCTTCGTCCGGATCCCAGGCTCATGACAAAACAGCCTTCACATGCCTAGGCTGCGCCGGGCTTGGAGGGGGATAGTGGGAGATGGGATAAGATGCAGGAAGAGGGATAGGGAACAAGGGGGGGGTAGTTGTACAGGTAGACCGTCCACCAACGATCCAGAGGAACCTAAGAGAGCTCAGGAGCTCCCAGGGAATGATGTGGTTAGTAACTGAGATTTACAGATAACGACATGCAATAACATGATCTCACAAACACAAAAGGGATACAAGCTTACTTACTGTAACCACCTGTTTCTCGATTGATCAGCAACTAAAAAGTCAATGGAGAGGGGAATAGAGACCCATTGACCCATATGTCAAGATAAAACAGCACATGCTAATCTATTAGCTATCATCAGACAACAACCAATGGTAGCATCAAATACTTAAAAAACAGTAATGTAAGCTAGAAATCTAACCTTTTATATATTATTTTGTGTAAAACTTAAAAAAAGGAATGTTAGCATACAGACACTATTATCTTTTATTAGCTAGGAAGTGGCTTCCCTTATATTGTGTAAAAGAATCAATAAGTAGCCTCATTTTAGCATTTAGCCATCCCAGCTATAGAGATTTAAGCTAGTACAGGGAAGGAAGGACAAAAGTCTAACTATGTCATGATAATCAATGAAATGAAAATGCAACATTGACACATTTGTATTGAAAATGTATTAGAATAATACAACGTATGCAGAATTGGTGCTTTTAGTATATTGTACTTACTTAATATTTTTTGTCATGACTTTTGAAACAGCACCATGCAAGATAATTTATTTTTTTCTTGACAGCTGAACCTGGCAAAATACAGGCTTTCAAAGCTCATATTTTATTTTTTAGAAAATGTTGCTGCTCGTTGACAATATGTTTCTGTCATTTTTTCTTTCTTTCTTCTATCCTGCAGCAGTCTTATCGGTTCTTAGTAGTGAGAAAGTAGGTAACAGAAGTCAACAGCCGAAAAAAGTCCCTTCAGGCTACAACAGGTTTTATGTCATCATGGACACTGTTTTGTTTTGAATTGTTTACCTCTGCAAGCAGGGCACGTTCAGCCCAAATATTCAAACTGTCCAATCAGAAGGCGTGTGTAGCGAAAACAGCATGGCTGAGGAATGAAAGCATATAGGAACCACGCCCATAAACACTGGCTGACCTGGAATCAGTTTATTTTTTATGGCCAAAGGTACAAAATGAAGGCAGTGGCGCTCATCACTGTTCAAGGACAATTACACCCAAGGGTAAAGAAAGGAGAGTATCTATGATTCAGCTGCACAGCATTTCTTCCTCATATTTTAAAAGTGACGAGCAGCTGTAAAATTCAATGAGGTGGAAGAAGACGTGTCGATTTACTGATGTGTGTGTCTGTGTGTGTTTGAGACAGAGGGACACAAAGTTTGCTTAGAGTCACAGAAACTCAAGCATTCCTGTGTGATTATACTACCGCTTTCCAACTTACATACTTGACTAATGTTCTCCATAAATTGGATTCACTCCCTGCGCCTATGAAGCCTTTCCTTCATTCACAACATACACATGCACACACGAAAACACCCTTTATCTTCCCTCACACCCTTGCTTTCTCTTTTCCCCCCTCCATCTTCTTCTCCTCTCGCTCTTTCTCTCTCTTTTGAAGAAGTTTTTTTGCATGCAGATCCAAGTCAAACATCTGGGTCAGCTTATATCTAGTGGAACAAGACTTGCAGGATATTGTTGGCAGGATGTGTGAGCTGGAGCAGTTTACTCTGTGGGAATCCCCAATACACACAAACACACACTCACACACACACAAACACACACACACTCACTCACACAGTTTGCTGACATTGTTTCTCTCTTCACCATTCAACTTGATTTCCAGGTGCAGCGATTCATGTCCGACATGTGGACAAATGCTTGAGAAGCATGAAGGATCTTTAAGTATATGAAACCAAACACGACACATTCAAAAGTTGGTTAAATGCCATGTTTAATATTTTTAGGAATGCATAGGTTATTACCTAATAGGATTACAAAACAGGCGCAAGAAAGGGGAAATCATATTCTATTGTTAAACACTGAGTACATACAATAATATGATAATCTGTAACTTAATATAGTTTCACAAATTATTCATGTGCAAGAACTCCTCCAACGTCCCGGTGAATTTCCTGCAGAAATCTGACTTTCGTTCCTTTCAGTGCCTTATTCTAAAATGTCCAAACTGCTATATTTGAGTTAAAAGAAGTTGAAATATACCCTGTTCTAGCTAGCTAGCTCCAGAAGATCTGTGGTATGACAAACACTTAAGTTACTCCCTCGTTTTCTAAGAAACCACAAACTATCTGCTTGGCCGCTCCCCTGATGTGTAGTTTTAGTGTTTACAAATTACATAAGACAAAACTCTTTCCTCTATCTCTCCTGATTTACAGTTCTTTTCCCCTTCCTCCTCTGCTTTTCCCTTTTTTCCAACCCCTCTTTCCTCTCCCTCCTGCACTGATTCAATCTTTCTTCTCCGCTGAGTTGCTTTCGTCTTTCGGTTTCTCATCTGTTTTGAACTCCAGGAAGAAGTCGTTGCAGGCGACGGTGAGGGCACCCATCAGGATGATGAACTCGGTAAAGTCCACCTCCCCGTCGTTGTTGGCGTCCAAGTCGTTCATCACCTTCTCGACTGCTTCATTATCTTTGGAGGTCTGTCAGTGGAGGGCACAAAGAGAGAGAGAGTTAAGAATGTGTGCTCTGTTACGTGTGTGCCGACATACATCCCTGCACAAGCCTGTCCGAACTTGTGCGTCTAAGTATGTGAGCGCATTCCTTCACTTCTGTGTTGTGTATTTAGTGTACAATCACATATTTGCTTCCTTCTCTTACCCCTAAGTAAGTCCCAAGCTCCTCTAGTAGCAGCTCCTTTAGCTCGCCTCTGCTCAGCGTATACTTATCGCCCTCCTTCCCAGAGTACTTGTGGAAGGTCTTTATGAGCATCTGCATGGCACTCTCCAGGTTGGAACTGGGCTCCTTGGACATGCTGAAAAAGTACGAGGTCAAAAGGTCAGACTCTGCTGCAATATGCCCGCTCCAGCCCCAGCTGCATGTGCGGCCACATAGCAAGCTGAGGTTGAAGCCACCTCCAAGACAAAGTGACAGTTTGACAGGCAGGTAGTTGGACAGATGGGTGGAAAGAAACAAAAGCAGAGAGGTTTTCCCATTTCTGCACTGAGGGGTTGAATAACGCACTGCGTGTGTGACGCGCAGAGGCTATTACTGACCCTAATTTAGTTATTAGCGTGGTCACTGTGTGTGCGTGACCTTACTGGGTTTTACATTTCAGAGGTTTTGGATGGAAAGATGGAGGAGAGCTTTTTGGAAAGCTTTTTCGAACAATCTTACACACATTGTGTCCGGCATCTTGGAGCTTCTTGTGCTGGACTCGTGGAGAGACTGTGCACACAACAGACACAGATAAGTCACTGTCAACAATGCAGAATTAGAAAAATGCAAGAAAAGGTATTTAGGGAACATTTGAGCTATTTTTGATTGTCCACCTTGTGTTATCACTCTAGAAAGCCAACTTGGTAATCCATGAAGCAATTAGCACAGAGTAATCAGTTAAACGGCTTCAGTGTGAAAAATCTATTGAGCGGCCTTATCATCCAAATTGGAGACCCAAAAAGAAATACCCATGAAATAAAGAGACTGAGCAATTTGAGGTGCCAACACTTATACCACATACAAGTTAGGGATCTACCTGTATAAAATAAAAGTCTTGGGCCTTATTTTCAGCCTAACCCATAGCAAACAACATACAGCAGGACACAATCAATTAGTCAATCTACCCCTGTGCATGATTAATTAACTATCAGCTCATACAAAAGGAGACAGAGACACTCATGTCACCGCTTATTGCCTCTCATCATGCTGCGCAGTATTGTCATTGTCGGAGAGGTCAGTGTTGCAGGCAGTGGAGACAAAAGAGTAAGTGAGTGGACACCGAACTGGCTAACTGGAAAATCTATAGGGGTCATCTGTCTCATGGCCTGACACATTACAAAAGGGAACCATGGAGACCAAAATGCTGTCAGTAACACAATATCGAGTATGGTAATAATGCATATGCACTATGTCAGATTAATGTTGGAACAAAATCTATTACATCAAGTGATGTATGGTGATACAAAATTTGAGCACAAAAGGGTAATTAGTGGCAATGATTTAGAACTGTTTTAGTTATGCTTTTTTTTCTATATTTTGACATCATTTGAAATGATGGAAACCACAATGACTTTCAAGGCTTGATTCAAGTTTTGAATCATGGAATACATTTACTTTTTATCTGTTAAGTCCATGGCATGCTTATATTTGTTATTCCCATATTTCATACATTTTGTTCTAAAGTAATACATTTTGGCATTTATAAAGACGGCTTTGCTTTAGTTTATGTAAACATTTCAAGTTTTTCTCTAAAGAATCAAATCACCAAGTAAACCTTATCTTTAGAAGGAAATAAAAAGTTGAAATGACTCGCATATTGTTTTCAGTTTCCCTGCTGAGTGCCTGCAACCAAGACTCTTTTTGCCCTTGATTCAACTGCTATCTAATTTAGTTGAAACCTTGATAAAACACCTCAATTTTCTTTGCTTTAACCTGCATCAGATACAGAGGAGAAAGTACAGCAGAGCAAGCTGTCTGTCTGTCTTACCTGAGTGCTGATGGAGGGCCTCCTTTGTCTCTGAACAGGTGCAGGGGACTGAGCCAAGGCAGAGATGGATGGGGAGAGAGTTCGCCAGTGGCTTAAATATCACCAGCCCCTCTCCTCCTCCCCCTCCTCCAACGCCACCCAACTCCTTCACCCACTTACATAGTCTCTGCTTCAGTTTCTACACCCTCCCTTCATCTCGCTCTCTCAACAGGTGCCCCCCCATCATCTCTCCAACACGAATACAAACACAAGGCCACAAGTTAAACATATGTAAATGTCACAGTTTTTATTCATGAATAGCCTTTAAACATGTTAGAATAAGCAAAAATGATACAGCATAACATATGGAATTGAAATCCTAGCATAGCGGAGTTTACTGGACATAGTGGACTGGAATGAGTCCAACTGTTAAACCCCACACACACCCTCTACTGTCGTACTTGGCAGGAAATAAACAAAAGAACATCCACACAAAGTGACAAACGCCCGCACTGCATCCTGGGAATGGTCCCGTAATCACAAACATTTTGGTCCTTTTAAGCCCTTCCATACACTTGTATTTCAACTAAGAGGATTTATTGATACAGGCTTTGTTTTCATCAACCCTGTCACAGAATGAATGAGACGTATTGTGTGGCTGCGAACACTCCCGGCTGCAAATCTGCTGTGTTTCGTTCCAGCATGTTTTTAATCTACGCAGGGTTAAAGTTGGGTGGGGTTTACACTTTGGGGCCATTACAAAATCGTGCAGACAGTTCAACCTATCAAAAAGAAAAAAAAATTCTCATAGCTCTCCCCATCTGCCATTCCAAATAGGTTAGTAGGATTAGCCGAGATATATGAATTTCCAGATAATGTTTAACACAGGTTTGTTCACTCTCAATCTGGTGGGAGTGCAGGTGAGCTATGTCTGTAGAGTAAATTAAACTTTATCCAGTTTCTTCTTACAATGCTATGCTTTATAATGGTGTGTTGCAAGCAAAGAGAGAACACATGCACAAAACACGCCTGGCCTATGGGGAATAGCAATTAATGAATTCATCTTGCCAGTATATACAAGATGTAAGCGCCTGAGCCCTGTGTTCAACAGACATTTGGCTGTAGATGGTGCAAAAGTGTGATATGTTTCTATTATTCACAGAAAGTACCATGGTAAGAAAACGTTTTCTATAAGAGGATAGGTTTTTTATAAAACAAATAATAATACAGTCTAAGAAGCCCTGTACGTGGGTTAGTAAAAAAGCATGCAGGAAACAGCGTGCAATGGAGGCAAAGCAGAGTGAATGTAAATGAGAGAGTATTTGCAATGGGAGTGTCGCAGTGAGGCAGGGCGACCACGTGACTCAGGTTTATTTGTCTTGCCCATTTTGCTACTGAGCAAAGTTTGAAGTGCCAGGTGCTGTTGCAGTGCATAAGGTACACATTTGGTTGAGTGCCCACAACAACGTGGTCGCCTAAAGCACCAAGAAGGCTAGCCAAATAGTTCTATAACCTAGCAGGGCTGCAACACGAGCCTTTTTCTCATGGCTGCATTATTGATGATGAGACAATTTACAAATCATTAAATTGTAATTAACAAATTGCATATAATGTGACAAAGAAGTACATCTTCAAGTGATCTCCATAGTGGTCCAAACAAGAAAGAGTTAGTTTAAAAAATTAAATATAAAGAGGCCATTTCAAACTAAAATACTAGCCTTGATAATTGCAATACCATGGTAATACTAGAAAATACATTTCTGATAACATGCAACCTTTTATGGATAAGCCGTTTTTAAACGATCACTCTGTGTAGATTCATATTGATGGCTCAGTATACTTTTTTGCTCAAATAAAAGCACAACAAACTCTCTGACACTACCACCTTGTCTGATAGGCAGGATCACTCAAGCCCAGGATTACTTTCATGTAATTGTTTGTCTCCCAGGGTGTGTTACCCATCCAGTGCCTAATCCAGTTGTTTCCCAATGACTGGGACTCAAGTATCCAGTTGCAGGTCAAACAGGGTCTTTAAGCAACATGAGGGTGTGGCCGATAAACAAACACACAAGCTTGAACAAGTAAAACCCCCAGCAAGTAACAATGAGATAATTTGATAAGAACCACCAAAATAACGGTCAAGTTTCTGCCACTTCAATCAAGTACTACCAAGAATAACTCAAGAAAACTACTGTACCATCAAGCACCTTTAAAGATCAAAGAGCTAGAAACAGACCATTTAAATGCCATATGGTTTGGAATACATATACCAAGTAAAAATGCACTTATTGTATTTCAAATGACTTGACATAAAAACGGTTACCAAGCTACTGTAGATGCGTTTCTTGACAGCTTTGTGTTTGTTGTCTTGCTGTTCTAATTCAGGTGGATTAGGTTGCATGAACACCTTCTCTGATCTGCTCCTCTAGTCACCAGCCCACTCCCATGAGACTATTTTGAGTTCCCCTTTGACTGTAGGGGTCCTCTGGTGTGGATTCCATTCTTCAAACTTAATTATTTAGGGGCCACACCTGATCTTCAAGTTCCTAATCCTTGGTTGACAACGAATATAGAGAATAAACTGTAGGCTCAACACAAAGTGAACTATCTGCGAAATTCATAAAAAAAGCGAGCCCATAAAGTGGATTAGAAGGAAAAAAAGAGAAGAGGGTGGGGCACTGAGTACACAATGAAAATGAGCTAAAGTAATGCAAAGCTTCAGCAAAACAATTTGTTTATTGTCATGCCAGATCAGCTCCATAGCAATGTGAATTAAAATATGAGAATGTAAAAAAAATAGTGTTATTGACAGATTTTTCATGCAGCCCATATAGGAATAGTATGAACTTTTGGGAAAAAGATCAGCCATTTTTTCTTGTCGAGAGTTAGATGAAAAGATTGATACTACTCTTAAATTTGTGTAGTAGAAAATAAACTAATGCCAGTGATAACCTAGACTAGCATAAATGCTTGAAACAGGAAAAATGGCTAGCTTGCCTTTAAAACTCTCCCCCCCGAATCCCTGTAATACCTCTGTTACTACTTCCAATGGCAGCACAGAGATGGGATTACTTCGTCCCCCCCATTACACCTCCGTGACATTCATATTGAAGGCTAGACGTCACAGGGGAGTAAATATTGCAACTTAAATGGACAGTCTGAATAGGGCTAAAGAGAAAATAAATTACTGCTGATTAGCATAGTCTAGCATATGCAGTGATAACAAGGGGAAACAGCTAGCTTACCTCCAAAGCTCATGTTAACGGTTAGTTTTTATATTAATAAACAAGATGTGCTAATAAGGGAGCTTTATAGGTGCTTGAAAATTTGGTTTTATAGTTTGGGATGTAGCCAGGCTAGCTTGTTACAGTTCTTATGCTTGCTAACCAGCTGCTAACAGTAACTTCATTTTCAATGGCTAATAAGAGATTTGTTGACACTCTAATCTAGCTCTCAACAAGAAAAGCCTTCCCCCAACATGTCCAACTAATGTTTCAAGCCATAACTGCTTAGCACGATGTACACTGCTGCTGTTTAACCAAGGTCAAATGTACAATAAGCTAAGTAGCATAGCAAAGTTGAAAAGAGACCCAGATAAAAAAAAGATGGAAACAGAGAGGACTCATACAAAACATCTTGGCTTAAGTGGTGTGTTAACATACATTAACCACATTAGTCAGTGTGCTGCTGCAGGTAAATCATATTTTGCAGTAAAGATTTCACAGGGATATGGCATGCATATGATATGAACGTCTGCATGCAATCATAGATGAATATCATGAGGTAAATGTGCTATATAGTGGGATGGACATGCTGTACATATGAACATAGTGGTAGTACTAAGCAATAATTCAACTGTCATGTACATGTGTTAATAATCATATAAAAAGAATTGGGTTTCTTCAAAAGTGGGTTTGTAGTGTTTGGGCTTTTATCAAAACTTTTTTTCATTGGAACAAAATATCTTTAGTGGCTTTCATTTTATTTTAGTATTAATCCTGTGTTGTTTGTAGTGTTGTGTGTAAGCGTGTGGTGTAATCATTGGTGAAAGAATTGATTGTCCCTTATGAGGTCGCCTCTTCAATCTTCTTCTCCACTTCTCCCTCCACAGCTGCAAACAGCTTCTCAGCAGCATCTTCCACCTTTTCTGTTTCCTCTGCTTTCTCCTCTTCTTTCACAGCATTTTCCACTGCCGTTGCTGCTGCCTCTACTGCCGTTGCCACAGCCGTCGCTGCAGCTTCTGTTGGGCTCTCATTTGTTGCTTCCGGCTCAGTCTCCCCTTCTGCCTTGGCTTCTACTTTTACTTCTATGTTTCCATCTGCGTTTGCTTCTACCTTTAATTCAGCGGTAGCTTCTGCCTTTGGTTCTTCATTTGCCTCTGGTTTAGCTTCATCCTTTGCCTCTGCGTTTGCCTCCGGCTTCTCCTCTTCTTTGTCTGGGGTGGTTTGTGACACTTGTCCAGACGCAGCATTTTGGGCGGGTTCCTCTTTGGCGAGAGTACGCTCCTCGCTGAGCGAGACTGCCAGATATCCAACCAGCTGCATGTACTCCTCGAAACCGACCTTGCCGTCCTGGTTGGCATCCAATCCCTGGGTCATGTTGTTGACTGCGTCCTTACTGTCTGCATCCTGGGTTGAAGACACAAACAATCATGAAGCATGATGATTAATAACTCTACCTGGACTCTTACTGGATAAATTACCATGAACAATTAGTAAATGACCCTCGTGCAGTGTCTGTATTTGCATTATAATGCTGATGAATGTCATTCCATCATGTCAGATCACTTTCCTCAATCATCTACCGTATATTACTCCACGTTTGGTAACAATGCTCATGTTTAGAAACCTCAACAAAAACTGACCAGTGCTAAGGCAAGTAGAGATGTCCAGATACCCTTTAGTTCTTCTTGATGTCTTGACTTCAGTATCAGCAAATACTAGGTATCCCCCTCCAATACCAGCAGGATTTCAAAGAATCTTAGGTGCTATCTTTGGTAAACAACATACTCTCTGCGAGCATAGAGCTGTTGTTGCTTGTTGTTTCCAGGTGGTATATGACCTCTAACCACTTGATTTTTTAAATAAATGTTAGCGGATATATGGTATATATGACACTAGATACCTAATTTTTAGCAGGTCAATACAGATACTGGTATTGGCTGATACCATTACTGGAATAAGTAAGGAAAAAACTCTAAATTTAAGACTATTGTGTGCTCTTCTGTAAGGTGATTAAACAATGCAAGTGTTGGCAACATTTCAGTGAGGTTTGATGAAAGTTTCCTAACCCGGAGGATGTTGGAGAGCTGGCCCTTGACAAGACCCTGGAATTCTTTCTTTCCTATACTCTCTTTTCCCTTGGACGACTTTAGGTAGACCTTCACCAGCGTCTGAATGGCATCTTCCATGACTCCTCTGTCTGGGGAAAGAAAAAAGGTAAAGACAGTGGTGTGAGTTAGATTGATGGGTAGATTGATTCATAGATAGATAACATGGCAGGAGTGATTAAACTTGTTGCTTATGTTGCTTGCGGTGTAAGGCAGGAAGTTCCAGGATGCCCTGATTCAAAACACATTCAAGCGATAGGCACATCTTGTGGAAAATGAAATAGAGGATCTCCTCATGTCCCTGCCAGGCCTTTCATTTCACGTGTTTCGTCTACAGCGGCAATGAGGGAGGGGACAGTGACGTGAGATAAGTGAGGAGAGCGAGAGAGAGTCTGATTGAGAGACAAGCCCTGATGCACAATGGAAGTTCTGATCTTTGATAGGTCATCCGATCTACCGAAGCGACCAAGGGGACTGGGCCTCAGATTACTCAAGGGATTACCTAGTCCCTGTCTGCTCCTCCCTCCCTCTCTCTCTCTTTTTCCCTGTCTTTCGTTCTCTCTTACATGCTGTACCTGCCTCTCTTTTTCAGTGCCCCTGTCGCCTTCTTGTTCTCACCTTGCTGTCCTTTCTTGTTAACACTGTTGCACACAAATAGATAATTGACAGTGAGGCTTTATGATAAGAGATATTCTGATACCCTTTCTTGCTTCCTGATAGAATTGTCGATACCTAGATGTAAGTATTTGCTGATATACCAGTACCCCTCTAGTATTAGTGCAATGAAAGTAATATATACATAATAATGTTAAAAAAAATGTTTTCCACCATTATTCCACATTACATTACACTTTCTGCTAGCGCCAATCAGTTATTTAGTATAATCGTCAAATGCTAGTTAACCCAAAACCAGTGTCGTTTTTACTTATAGGTTATGGTATTAGTGGTGTTAGAGTTCTGGTACCACTCTGAGGCTAAGGATTTCGAGGCTTTTATTCACCCACAGAAGGGAATCATTAAAAGTTAAAAACATGCATACATATTTACAAGTCAACAGTTACATGAATTAGACGTATTCACAAATTTTGCTCTTGACAGATGTATAGATAAGCTGCTTGTGGCTCAAAATGTAGAACATGCCACTAGGTGACACATCTTTGCAGGAATTCCACTCATTGCTGTGTGTGGAGATCACTTAGACAGGAATTTACAGGCCAACTCCGAGCTAGTTTGCCCTAAAGCAGTGTTAAGGAAATGTTCCAGGTGACCATACCCGTCTGTCAGCCTAAGTAACACAAACGCTGCAGAGCAAACAACAGTTTGTGCTGCTGATAGACTCTCAACAGGATGCCGTCTTATACCCATGTTAGCTGATGGGTCATTTGTAGGCTGCAAACTAATATATCAATTACTAAAGTGCATGTTGCACTCAAGCACCATCCAGCCAAGCAATTTCCCCAGTCTCATTATAACATGAGAGACGGAGAGCTCTGACACTACACTGTGGCATAGAGCCATCAAAACCTCAGATTTCACTCGACCCCTTTCAGGATTTACTCTCTGACCTACTGATCTCTAACTGTCACTTTGCTCCACACCTTTCTGCCACCACATGAACACAATAAAACCACAGTTGTGAATGTTATACAGGAAGCATATCTGATCTGATTGTCAACACAGCTGCCATTGAACAATAGAAATAAAGATATACACATAGATCCAAAAGGGAACGGGTTGATTTGGCAAATATTTTTTTATAAATTCAATCCCTGGGTCACGTTTAAAAGAACAAACAGGCTTAGTTATATTAAATAGATAGCATTTGATTGTAGGAACTTTAGGGGACTTCTTCCTGCAAGGTGACACACCCTCCTCAGCTTAAGTAACGTTACACAAGGGCCTAAGCAGGTCTATATGTGTCCTGTTCAAAATACCCATCAAAGACATAATTCTTTGACTGTCATCCATTATTTACCTATAGTGACCTTTCTTGAGGTGGTAATGCGTGCTTGAACCAGCACGTGAACTCAATTTAACGAATGGATTTAAAACCTGCATCACAGAACACGTCACAGCTAGAGCTTGTTCCACTCGGAAGGAAAATTACCTGCGTAATTCGTTCTAAATGGCCAAAAAAAACAACTGCGCAAATAATTAAACATACAGGCCTACAACCACAGGTTTCCCGTTTCCCCCCAGAGCCCAAAGGAGATTGAGTGTTGCGTTTCCAACGGGCGAATGTGATACGGTATGTGCGCAGAGTAATGACAATACTACCGCTCGCGTGGCATAAAATATTAAAAGAGGAACAAGTTAGGTTGTGGCTGTAAATTGCGGTGAGCAGACGTACAGCGACTGTCTTTCATCCTATTCCTCGGTTAGGTTTGAACATACAGAGGCGCGTGCGCCATCACGTTTGCCAGGACTCATCATCATTAACACCACGAGCATTTTAAGTATTGGAAAATAGTATTGTAAACGCCTAGTCATAAACGAAGTTGAAATCCAGTCAAGGAGCTCATCTGTTACTCTTGTTACCTCCCTTTTCAAGCGCAAAAGGTTGATTTTGCGCAAATTGCGCCATAACGCGAGACCAGGATACCCTTTGGATAAACTATACCAAAGCTCAATACTTTGTCACCTTATGTCACTTCAATTTTTTGATAGACTGTTTGCAATTGATCAGCAACTTGACAACTGATCTACATCAAAATATCAAATATCTTTCCGGGAGATCAAGACATGGAGAGAGAGTTGGAGCATATGGTAATAGACGCCCAATAAAAGCGTCAAGTAAACTTAAATCAAATCAAAATATCTGCCGACTATTCTCTTATACTCTTTAGTAAAAGTGCAAAGTGAGTTAAATAAAAAAAAGTCCTGAGCTCTTGAGTCACTGAAACTGTCCCGCAGTCACCCCGCGGCCAAATTTCATGGGATGGCTCTTTGCAAGAGTCTATCGAAACGTGGCAAAAACGATGAACAAATACAATAGTTCACGCAGGATACAACCCCAAAGAACACAGTTAGACGCATTCAACTCACCGTATAACGTCTGCAGTACAAGAGAAGTGTACAAATGTGCGCAAATTTCAGTTTCTGCCCTCTTCTCCGCCTTTCTACGCTGCTTTGAGCCCAGAGAACTTGCCAAACTAGTAGGACAGCAGAATCTCTTCCGTGATTTAGGTTTTTTTCTTTCCCTTAAAACTTTTCCCCCCTGACAAGTCAAAGGGCGTGTACCTGGAAGAGTGAGAGGGAGAAGTGGGAATGTGGAAGACCAAAGCGCGAGCTCAAACTCTCAGGAAAAGGGAGGAAAAGAGTATTAAAAACACTTAAACTTGGGTTTTTATTGGAATTATCTTTGGCTCATGGGCCAGCTGTTTCACGTCATGTGTGATTTGCACGGTTTCACGCCAACTAGGCAGGCTTGTGGCTTCATCTGCTGGGACGAGGGGACAGGGCGGGGGGGTTACTTCATCTGCACAAATCCCGTTGAAAAGTAATTTACTCATTAAATCCAGACGAAAAGTTCTTGAAATCAAAATATGGCTATCATCAACAATGTAGCAATTTCTTTTAGGGAGGATGTGTCTTTTTCTAACACATCTTGTGCCTTGTCTCAACAGATGTTTCACAAATTTAAGATACATGTTTTATGTCAGAAACATGAACAAAATTACTGCTTTCATCCACAAAAGAGTTCAAACTTAAATCTAACTGTGACTAAGGGCTAATCTTTTCCCAACTTGCACATTGGAAATGTAAGAGAAAAGGAATGATAAGTGGAGAAACTACAGAAAAGACATCCCTGTGTTCTTGGTGTACAAATTTAAAATCAATCGTAATTCACACCCACAAAAGTAAGAACCTTAAATCAGGCCCTTTTGGAAGGTCAGTCTTTCCCCTCTGTCACTTTGGGAATAAGAGAGTAAAAGAATCTTCATTGAAAAGAACGTCCGGGAAGGCGAGTGTGGGTGGCAAAAAAGTGGTGCAAGAGTTAAAGCAGCCTTGCCAGATTCTTGAAAGGTCTTTGTAGTCTGTGTAGTTTTGAAATTCCCTCGAAAGATTACATCTGCGTCTGTGTATGAATAATTGAGATACAAGCCCTTACATTGAGGTTATCTGGAAAATGACAACTACATACAGATAACATGCACACAGCCTAAAGACCAGTGCCCTATTTGTGAGTTGTAGTTGACTCATTTGCCCGGCGCCACACCTCCCACACTGGCACCTCTGCGAGGGTAATTTAGATACAAAGTTCACATTTTGTTATCTGTGGAGAGATCCTCATTTTGAAAACCAGTTAGCAGCACCTTCTTCTTCTCTGCTACAGAATTAAAGCAGCCCTATATACTATAAAACAGCTGGGGAGCACGCCAGCACACATAACTCTGTCTAGACATCAGAATTAACACAAAGTGATCCAAGATTAAGCAACAAAACCTGCACAATATAAAACAATACACAGCTAAAAGTGATGCTGAATGAAAGGGATATACCTGAGTCCTCTTTAACAGACAGTGACAGTTAAGGCCATGCTCTGTTATTGCATCACTGCATGCTTAACGCTTGGACGGGCAGCTTTGAACACGCATTATGAAGCTCTATGCAACAAGATCTGGTCTTAGCTGTGGCGGTGACACATATAGAGTTACAGTCCACCTAAATCAAGGCGGCAGGTAGTATGTTGCAGCTCATACACTGTATGCTGGACATCATATAATTTGGTGAATGAATGACAGGAGACGACACAGTGTTGGTGGCTGAGGTTTATGGACAATGACGCCTTTAATTCAAAGTTCCCTGCATTCAAGAAATGGTTAACTAAAGAGTTACACATGTGGCTCTGGTGAAGTGATAAAATAATGTCGAAGGAATCAAACTTAGTAGATTGGTTGATGTTGCACAATCAAGCTCAAAGACACATTTCTATTGAGTGAAGCCCCCCTGTTTGCTGGCAAGTTTTCCAATCAGCTGCCAGAACTCTGAGAACGTCAGCTCCCCGTCGTTGTTCTCGTCCAGCGAGCCCATGAGCTGCTCGATGGCCTGGGGGTCGCTGGCATCCTGTGGGTGATAACAGAGAAAGACAGAGAGAGAGAGAGAGAGAGAGGGAGAGAGAGAGAGAGAGAGAGAGAGAGAGAGAGAGAGAGAGAGAGAGAGAAGAGAGATACCCTGCTCATTACATGATCACTCTGAGGTACATCAGCCACTCTGCAAGACTGTTCTGCCACCTAATGGTTAACTGTAGGAACAATAAAACTGTGGTATCCATTTATTAACAGCTAAGTTTCCTGATGATAAAATCCTCTAAAAGCACATGTTTATTCTGTGTTTGATTACATTGCTGGACAGAAGTGGAAATAGAAGTCAAAATGTCTTCCTCAGAAATACATATTATACATTACTACATTATAATAAATGCATACAGTTGATAGTTATAATGTCATAAAAAAGTGCAATTAATTCACAAATAAAAGGCGTCTGATTCCTGTGTCGTACATCATTATGTACACTCCATTTTCAGTTACACACTAAAATATTAAACTCAAACTTTTTCGGTCAACTGTTGACAAATGTTGTAAACGTTTAGGCAGTTTGTCAACAACACAATGCAACATTTGAGAGTTACATTTTCTTAAATTCGGTTTATATTTCCATCCATCCATTATCTATACCGCTTTTCCCATTCAGGGTCGCACGTGTCTGGAGCCAATCCCAGCTGTCATTGGGCGGAAGGCGGGATACACCCTAGACTGTTCGCCTGTCTCTCAAAGGGCTGACATATGACAACCAGCCACACTCACAGTCACACCTACGGGCAATTTTAGAGTGATAATTAACCTAATGAGCATATCTTTGGACTGTGGGAGGAAACTGGAGTACCCGGAGAGAACTCACGCATGCACAGTGAGAACATGCAAACTCTACACAGAGAGGCCCAGGCTGACAGGGATTCGAGCCAGGAACCCCCTCGCTGTTAGGCAACAGCGCTAACCACTGCACCACTGTGCAGCCCCAGTTTATACTTACTCTTCTTTTTTAATATTACTGAACTTTAACAGGCTACATTGTTTTCACTGGAAAATAAGCATTTTAAGACGTAACCATGTTCAGGATATCAAAAAGTGCAATTTTTTGAATGTTAAAACTTTATACTCGTGTTTATACATTAATCTTTTAATAGAAAAAATATCATTGGCAGATTAACAAAGAAAATTAGCTGTGGTCGCAGCATGACAGAGGAGGAGGACAATAATGCACTTAATGTGTCTGAAAGTGCACATCATTATTTATAACAAAACAAGCTCTATTTTAGAGAAAGTATTCTGTTCAACTAAGAAGCAGCAAGAACAGATGTGTTTTCAGTTGTATGTGATGTATCCACAGTAAAACATGATGCTTGAATTAGAGTTAACAGACTATAAAAAGGCTTCAGACTTGTAGAAATGTTACAGAAATGTTGTATCATAAACCAATTTCTTTCCCTTTCTGTGGTTGTTCAGGAGTTGACAGAGTCTAGAAAGCTATGAGGTTAAGGAGAACTCCTTAGGATTACCTTGACATAGTTGGACAGCTGAGCGATCACCAGGTTTTGGAATTCATCTTTGCTCAGGGTGCTGGAGGATCCGTCTTTCCCAGCGTGCGACTTGAACTGGGTGACGATGGTGCAGATGGCAGCTTCCATGATGGACTCACTGCGAATAAAAGTGAAGAAAAGGCTCAACGAGGATGCAAAAAATCCTTCCCTCAAAGATAGTTAAAGACAGCATTGTGCAGAGAGAAACAGCTGTTGTGGCCTCACCTGTTGTGTTGAGATGCTGTGTGTTGCGTTAGAGCAGGTATGCAAGAACTAAACTGAAGATGAAAGCTCTAAATTTATACGCCTCATCCTCGCTCACATCAGCGGAAAACGCTTAACCTGCCCTCTTCTCCCCCATCCAGCAGGCTGACCTTATCGCTGCCTGATTTCCACTCCACTGGGGACACGCATCACAACACGGAGAAACTGTCATCCCGTCCGACAAAAAGGGCAAATTTGTACTGATGAAAGCACAAAAACCCATTTCAGTGTGTTTGTAGAGCTGACGGCACATTTTTTTTGTCAGGCCATTCTAATCAAGAGTCTGAATCATGCCAGTGTCAGCAGTAATTAGTTTATAGCAAACATGACTCAAATAAAAAGGCCTCCAGGACAACACACTCTCTCTATCATGTGCAAGAAACATTCAGAGATTCTTTTTTTTTTTACATTTTAAGGATCATTTTAAGAAATAGCTTTAACTTTAGAGAGGATTTGATCTTTTTTTCCCTCCCAAAGTTATGCTCTTAGACATGTTGGACTCTAAATGTAGAAAAGAGACACATAGAGAAATACTTGCAGGTTGACTGGTGTGTAGAATTCAAAGAATGACAAGCTTGTTAGTCAGTTTCTTAGTGTCTGACCCTTCTCAATCATTGCTTACATTCTCGTTCATCAGCATATCAGGTCAATGACTGGTTGGGTTTCTTGTATCGGGAGGACACACTGAATGAGAGATTGTTCCTGTTAACGTGTAAGCTGCTGCTCGGAGGATTTAATCTGGATGTAAATATTTTAGTTTGGCAACATAGCTGTGATAATAGATGCCTGCCATGCCAGCATGTCCACTTCCCACCAGAGTGAGTCACTGAATACATTAAAGAAAGACAAACTACTCTTCGCCAATGGTGAGAATTTTATTGAACTTAACAATGACTTCCTACAACAGGACAGAACTGATGATGAAAACAAATAAAAATGATCCAAATTTGATCCAATTTCATCATAACTTTTTCTCCAGGGATCAATTACATGCACATCTGAGCCAGCTGCTGCATTCTCTCAAAGCACAGAGCCCGGCTGTTCTCCCACAAAGACAAAAATACTTCTCAAATATTAATCACACTCTTACTAATATGTAATGTTCAAATGAAGCTCTCTCTTCAGATTCTTTTGGTCTAAACACTCTCCAACCACTTCTTTGAACAAACAGCAGAGAAAATTGAACAAAGATCCGTTCATCACTTGCTGTGTAAACTCGACGACATTCACTCTGCTCCAGAAACAGCAGAACATTTCGAGAAGTGTAAAATAACTTTGTAATGTTGCAGAAGCAAATAAGAATCTAAGACCTCTTGTTAAGTCTAACACGTCTACATTAATAAAGGCACATATGCAGTATCTGGCAAACTAAAATTCTGAAAAACGTTCACACATTCAATGTGTATGGCCTGTCGTACTGTCTGTGGTTCTTCTCCTTACATATGAGAAAAAGAGTTACAGTTTACCGACAGAATAAATAAACATGAAACACTTCAAAGTTTCTTTCAAAACTCCTGTGAGGAACTTTGTCGATTTTGGCGCCCCCTGTGGACAAAGTGGTACCACTCATCTCTTTGCTACATTTTGATCTGATGTTATGTGGTAAAAAAAAAAAAAATCACACCCCGTTTTTCATTTAACTGTGTTCATTAACAGCTTTTTTTTCCCGCTGGCAGTGCACAACCTCAATCTCAGAGCACTTTTCACGGGCGCTTACTGTTTCTAGGTTACAAAAGTCAGCTCACTGCACTTCGACTTCCCTCTGTAGTAAATGGCTCCCTGTGCTTAATATTTGCTTTTATTCAAGGGAACTCCAACATAGAAAACGTAAGCATTTACAGGAAATCATGTCCTGGGAAAGGCAGAAGCTCTACTTGTGGAAACTGTACTCTTGTAAACAGGAGCTAGATAAGTTTATCTTCTGCATTGTTGTTTTTCATATTTGATATCAGAAGCCCCGCCCCTTCTTGATTGTGATTGGTCATTGAGAAAAAACTGACATTGACGAGCGTTGCAGTGTTCCCAAAGTTGAACTGTTTCCAACTGAGAGCGCAGCAACAAAAAAAACAGCATTAGTGAACACAGACCCTCACTCAACAAGAATCTTTGCAAGAAAAAGTCAGTTTCTGCAGCATGCTGTGTAACGCCTCATCTGACACCTACCCTGGAGCAGCAGTTTCAGACATTAAAAATAACTATAGAGGAATACTCAAACTTTATACTGATGGTGTCGTTCACTTTTAGAGTTCATAAAGAAGGATCAATATTAGTTCAAGTCTGTTTGATAACAATATAAAAAAATCCTCACAGGAGCTTTAACTACTGAAAAAAGAGAACCAACATTCACAATCTGTCAATTTCAACTTCACATCCACTGAAAGAGGGAAAACTTCACTGTCAATTAGAATCAAACACAAAAGAGAAAAAAGAATCAAACTTAAAGTACCAAACTCTAACAAGCAGTTCTGCTATACTGAATCGACTTTGCTCTGGTCTGCACTTTACTATTTGTCTGGTTCTTTCACGGGAAAGAATAAAACTAAACAAAAACAAAACAGCAGCTTCCTATTTTTTTCTGGTGACATATCACCCGTTTGCATGTCAGTTAATATAAAGCTGTTAAAAAAAATAACTGGATGAAAAAAACGTGTTCATTGCAAATATCCCTTCGGGCTAATAAGTAAATTAATGAAATGAAAGTCTTTGGGTATAAATATGGATCACTTAACTCTATTTGAAAGCTCTAATACCCAAGTGCCGGAAAATCAAGTGTAAGAGGTCCCGAAAATGAGAACTAATCTCAAAATAACAAGTGTAAAGAGAAAGAAAAAGCTTAGTTGTTAATGTGAATGTTTGAGAAAAGTGCTGCAGTGGTTTAGCGGTCATACATTTAGCTATGGCAATCACTTTGTCCCAACGCTTCTTTTTTTTTTTTCTGTTAGAGCAGCACTGAAACCGGTTCCTGGTTTTTCCACACATCTGCAGACGAAAAGTCTGTCAAATCTACAAAACCAAACGCCCGGGGCTCTCAAACAGAACTCTGTGTGTGTGGTTTCCCAAAATCTATTGTATTAAAGAGCTGCTGACACACACACACAGAAAAAAACAAAACTGGTCCGACCTGATCTGATTCTTATCGCTTAAAGAACCCGGATCTCTTCCCCTCGGAAGGGACAGTTACCAACCGACTCAAGGCAAATTGGGATCTGCAAAAACCTCCCTGCATTTGTTTGAGCCTGCTCCGAGAAGTAGCAAGTTGTTTCTGCAGAGAGGGCGAAGAGTCAAACTGCAGAAAGTTTTTACCAGTCCATTAAACATGTCTTTCTTTAACTATATGAATATATTTAACTATTGCATTGCTGCTCAGAAGTACCGTCCCCATTAAGTCCATTTATCTTTGTGTGATATGAATATTACTGAATTTACATTATGAGCTGCAACATGCACTAGTTATTGAGAAGACACTTTACAGCAGAGTGAAATCCACACAACACATCACTGAGGGGCTTTTTCATTAGGAGGAGGAGGCATGAGCTGACAGAGGTAGGTAACACAAACTAAGTCCAAAATGACGAGAACAAGTCTAGCTTATAATTAAAGACTCAAAGGGACACGTTTTATGAGAGGCACAGGCACTCTGCACCTGAAGCTACTACAATTACAGCTCTGAGGAGGAGAATGTAGGCAAGAAATGTCCTAAAAACCACCACTTGTGCTGCTTCTCAGTGTTGTTATTCTTAACTCCTTTCCCCACTCCTCTGTCTGTTTAAGCTGTGGCTGCAAACTTCCACAGCGCTTCCCGCTCAAACTCCTCCATCGCCTCCTCCAGGGAGTCATCGTCGTCCTTCCCCCCGCCATTCTCTAAAACGTCCACCATGTCCTCCAGGATGTCCGCCACGTCCTCAGCGAAGTCACTGAAAAGAACCCTGTTGTGGATGAAAACGCCGCCCTCGAAGAACCCGGCGGTCAGCTTCCTGAGCTTGTCCTTGCTCTCGGGAGAGGATCCCTCGAGCTTGCTCAGGTAGCCCTCCAGCAGCGCCTCGAACTCGGGCAGCTCCACTGGGTAGAGCCCCTCCTTGGCAGCACATTCCTCAGAGGAGAAGCAGCCCATCTGGGGGAGGATGTTGCGTTTCAGCTTCTGCTCCTGGTCCTTCCAGAAGTGGATCTGGTTGTGCTGATGGGGCTGACGGGGCTGCTGATGCTGATGGTTGTGGTTGTGGGAGTTCTTCTCATGCTTGCCATGCCACGGTTTCTCCTTCCTCCTCTCCTCTCGGTCCGTCCTCCTCTCCCACTTCTTCCTCTCCCACTCATCCTGGTGTTTCCTCCATGCCTCCTTGTGAGAGTTTTGCTTCTCAGACCTCCACTCCTTCTCCTTCTTCTCCTCTTTCTCCTTCCATCCTCCATCTTTGCTGTGCTTCCTATCCTTCTCTCCTCTCCACTCCTTCTTCTCGTCTTTTTTCAAGTGCTCCCTCTCGTTAGTTTTGCCCTTGTTCCCTTTCCATTTGACCTCCTGTGGCTTTTTCTTCCCCCACCTCTCCACCTGGTCAGACAGCTTCTTCTGGATCTCCTCCAAACTGTCCCTCACTCGTTTTCTGTCACCTCCGTCTTTTTTCATCCCTTGCAGTCTCTTCCTGCTCTCCTCCAGAAGGACTTTCTGACGCTGGAGTTCTTCCTTCAGCCTTCCTCCAGTACTTGTTTCCCTCTTCTTCTCTGGACCAGCTGCCTTCTGGTTACTATGTTCGTCTTTGTCTGCTGGGTGAGGGGTTGAACTTGATTCCACTGCTGATACCACCTGATCAGCTGTAAAGAGTTCCACACATCAAAGTTATAAAGGCTTTGGTGATAAGTTATATCACAAAGTAACTCTCAAGTGTCTATCATTATACATGATCCTTTCAGTTAATGTAAAGAAGAAATGTACTCCATGTTTGCATTTTACCTGTGAGCTGGTTGAGCTCTGTCACTCTGGCCCTCAGACTCTCCAGCTCTTTCTTCAGTTCGGGCAGAGACGACAGCTCCTCCTTCAGCCTCGTGTTTTCCTTTTCCATACCTGCTTTAACCTCTTTGTTCTCGCTTGCTGCCGCTGTCTTCAGAGCCGAGTCAAGTTCTTCTTTCTGAGACTGAAGAAGTAAAAAGAAAGCAATGTTCACAGTGCAGACAAATGTGGAAATCAAAGCCAGGTTTTGCAGGATGTTATTAATTAATGAAAACATCTTTTATTTTTATTGCAGTGCATTAACACATCAAGACAGGGTAAACCGACCTCATTAGCATCAACATCAGTGGTGTACTGACCTGTAGTTGCGCCTCTAGCTGAGCGATCTGTTGGTTTTCCTGTGTCAGCTTATTCAATAGCTCTTTCATATCCTGTGGATCACTGCTAAGCCAGTCCTGGAACGAAAAATGGTTGGCAAATGAAGAAAACACATATTTGTATGCAATCCTATCATTAGCATTTGTCTTTTATGTTTTAAGACTGAAGTATTCTTCTCTTTAAACATGTTTTGGACAATATAGAACACTGAGAGTGTGAGCAGAGAAAGAGAAGAGAGCAGAGGGACAGACCTGGCTTTGTTCTTCATCGGACCCGTCAAAGTCACCTGTCAGAGGAGGACACAACACGTCTGTCAGACTCACAACAACACGCTCTTTTATTGACTCATCGTGTCTTAAAACAGCAGAAGAAGAAGCCTTTGTTGTGAAGTGCATTCTATAAGCTCAGGCACTACCTGTGTACAAATATTTATTTTGACAGATTTTTCAGATTCCATGACATAACATACGAAGTATTTTGGCTAACCAAGCAAATAACCAGCAATAGATCATTTCCCGCTCGATAAGCCCTTTCAACATCCAGTGAGTGCTTCCACACAGTGATAACGAGCGTTATATTGTACAGCACAGAATCCATGTTATTTGCCATTTTCTGCTGCCACTGCGTGAAGTGTCAGGCCAGATAAGCGCTTAGTACGAGCTACTGAGTGTTAGCCAGTTAGCGTAAGAGCTTACACTGCTGTCTTATCTGCAGCACTGGACCTACCATTATCCAGGTCAGAGAGGAAACCTGTTGACATAGCACAGCTTAGTCAGCAATTTCTAAAAACAGACATGTGCCCAGTGCTGACAACTGCAAATAAATGTGCTTATGTAATATTGAAATACGTCATTGACAATTTTGTGAATGTGTAATGATGTCATTTTTGACTAAATTTACAAAAAAACTCCTCAAATCCCTGATGTTACACGTGTAAACATATTATGATAGGAGAGTTAGAAAGTGCTTTTTTGTGCGTAAAATGTATATTTGTATATTATATATTGTAATAGAAGAAATTTAAATGTGGCATTACATTTCTTTCCCTGATCCTGGAAGGCAGAAGCAAGCTAGCGGCTCTGGCAAGCTGTAAAAGAAACTCACCTGAGAGAAAGAGGGAGCCTAGGAAAAGCAATATCAGAGCACCCACAATGCATTTGTTCAAGGAGAACCACGGCTTCTCCTCCTTCCTCTCGGCCAGCTTGAACTCCACCTCCTCTTCCTCGTCTTCCTCATCCGACGTTCTCGGTCTCAGTGCCTCGAAGGAGGGAACATTCCTCCTCCTCAGTCCGTCGTCGAAGCTGCTCGTGTCGCCCAAATCCAAACTACTGGAAGGCTCTGCGGAGAAAAAGAAAGGAAGAGGGAAATGAACACGATAAAGCGATGGCAGCACAGCAGAGGGATGTCACATTCTATCATGCAGACAATGACAAGAGCCTAAAGTTAAAACACATGTATATAACGTGTCCCAGACCAACTTGGATAAATCATTCAGACGTCTTTGGCTACAAAAGTGTCAGAAGGAGATATTATTGCCAAGAGCATAATTATGTGCTGGCAGCCTGCCTCACACAAAATACCAGAATCTAAGTGGATACATGAGCACAAAAACACAACACTGCATAAACGGTATTTGGGCAGAATGGATGACATTTTCTAAACTAAATTACAACAACAGTCATTTCATGCATGGAGGTTTCTTCATTTTCTCAGTGGGGTGCACGGCTCTCTGTCAAAAGGATACATCACTTGCCAGCTGCTGCCGGCATGACACAGATAAGCAACATGTTCACCAATTCTTCTGCAGAGAGGACTCTCATTTTCTGCCTTCAAAGACTACTGAGAATAACAACAGAGCCACGGACCACTAATGTCGTCTAAGGCTCTGTTACCAACCTCAGACCCCACAGGGAGTCACTGAAGCCTCATTTTTACTGGGGAGAAATTCGGTTTATATGATCACACGTTTGGTTATTTATACTTCCTGGGGTGTTGTGTTTGTTTTTGGTTTGTACAACTTTAGAGAATTCTTGTTTTGCATGTTACCTTAGATTTGACAGCAGTTACTGATTTTTTATTATTTAATTATTTTGTTCTTGTCAACACAATATGGGGTATACAAAGGAAACAATGCCAGGATATTGTGCATCGTTTCCTTTAATGACTCTGTGAAACATTACATAATGACACTAAAGCACAATATCTTGCTGTATTTCCTTCGGTCCTGTGACTCATTTATTCAGCCGACTGTACAAAATGCACAATTATTGAGAAGATAGAGGTTTAATCAGCAGTCCAGCTACTCACCCTAAAGGCTAACTGGAATATAAGATGTTACCGTCTATCTGTGTCACTTGTTTGTTTTTTCTTCTTCTTTATTTGGGTTTTGATGAAGCTCTATTCAGGATTGTTTTTGTTACATTATTAATCAATTTTGAGTATCTGTCCAGCTACAGTACTTTTTGCAGAAGAGATACCTCAACAACTAGTGGCCACATTGACATGACTTAACAATATAACAACCAGGGCTTTCTCTAGAGGCAGCTAAAAGAAGGCAAAGACTAAAGTCTGTTAAAGGGGATGATGGACTAGTATAGTATGTAAATATATAGTATGAACGTTTATGTTGATCACTCTGACTGTTTCATGTCTTTTATTGCATTGTGGCTCCCAGGCTTCTTTTGAAACCCCTTCAAACTTAAAGCAATCTCCACTCCTAAACATTGTAACATAAAGCAAACAGTGCTTTTTCTGTCTCTTAATGTTTCATTCAAATAATTTGTGAAGCCTCAGAGTTGAGAAGATTTTTCACAAGAAAAAAGAAAAGTAAACAGGCCTAAAAAGGAAACCTTACACCCCATGTTGGGACCCACTATCATAGCTCTGACTGACTTCCTGTAAGCGTCCTCCTCCCAAAAAATATCACAGCCTGATGTATTATACATGTAATAACATAAACATCTCTGTAGATTGATACCTTCTTCTTCTTCTTCCTCTCCCCTGTCCTGGGTCAATGTCTCTACTGGTTCTCTCTCTGCCTCTTCCACTGCCACCTCCTCCTCCCCCTCCTCCTCCTCAGCATCCACTGCACCAACAGTCTCCGGTGCAGGACTAACAGTGATAGGGATCTCTGGCATCGGGCTCTGTGGGACGTGGCTCGTTGGCTCTATGCTCTCTGGACCGGCGCTGATATCAGCTTCGACATGAGAGGGGGCATCAGATGCTGTAAGGGTCACAGTGGGGATGCTGACCTCAGGTATCGCAGCAAAAACAGGAATCTCCTCAACAGGGCTCGCGGGAATCAGCTTGATATCAGGGGCCGTGTCGAGCACATGCTCTTCAGAGACGGGGATCTCGGTCAGGGAAGGAGCAGAGCATAACTCCTCAAGCTCCTCTGGTAAGAGTTCGGCTGCAGGAAGATCGAGGGGGGCACCCAAATCCATGGTGGTGACAAAGGGTGTGGCTCCGAGGGGTTCATTGTCACTGGGGGAGCTGGTTACCATGTCATGGATGACTGGAGGCTGACTCTCCAGGTCGAGGTCTGAGGGGTCAAGAGAGTGTGGGGGTAGAGGACTCAATCGTGACGGACTGGAAGGGATGGGACCCTCACTTGACACTGGAGTGGTCTCCTGACACACCTAGAAATAGAAGTTATGAATACTTTTACATCATCTTTTTGTAACAGTCAAGATTAGATCAAGAGCAGAATATGTTCATCATTCTTCCCTCATCCCTTTTTGTCTATGGTTCTTCTCTATTAGTAATAGCTTCCCATGTTGCCCTGAGTAAACTTGTAGTCGTTTTTAAACACTTTACATTAAAAACAATGTCACACTGTCCACATATGGTCATATTCATATTTCCAAACACAGATTTCAAAGGCTGTAAAAACAAGAAACAAAATAACTTCTTGATAAAAATCAGGGTTTCTCCCTACTCTGTAACTGGGACAGCACGTCAGGAAAGCCTGAAAACAGAACTGAGGCTAATGTTAACCAAGTTTTTTTAGGCTGTTTTTAGGGTTAGGATTATTGACATTCACAAAAGATAAACGATATTACACATGATAATCGGCATCGGTAAGGAAAAAATGGCCTCAGAACTTAATATTGAAATAGAGCTGGATATAGAAATGTAGGTGTGTTTGGGATTTAGACTTGTTGTTCTCTTAATAACAAAGTTGTTTCAAGGTCAGACTTATGTCCTGATTTGACCATGACATACTGTAGTTCATTACCTGATGGCCTTCTTCAGACAGGACCGTTTCTATTGAAGTGTCACTTGGTTTGAACTCCACAGCAGCTCCTGAAATAACATGATCACCATGTCAACACTAAAATATAAAAAACAAAACAAAATGCTGTGTTTAGTTTGATCCTCAAACCTGGTCCTGTCAGTACCTGTCACGTCTTCAGAGAGACTCGGGGCATCACCCAGGCTCTCTGTGCCGTCATCGACTGGCCCGACATTCTCAACAGCAGCTTCCTGCAGAGTGAAAAGATCCCAGGAGATCAGACTTCAGCTCCTTTAGTTACCCCCTCTGATTTGTAGCAGCGACCTTGACTTTTATAGCACACACTCAATACAGCAGACATGCCTGCACATGCAGACAAGACCTGGCTGGGAACACAAATCATTATGCCTAGTTTATGATCTATCACTGTGATTGAGACATGGACATGTTGATGCCTTAATTAACAATAAACTAGATACAGAGACAGACTTCTTCCATAATAACTGAGACATAAAATGTGACTTACCCAACCTAACTATCACATGTAGCTGTTGCAAATGTTGACATGTTCTTCTCCTTCTTTAACTAAGTTTGTGATCTATACTGAGCTGACATATTTAGGCTGCTGTCATTATATGAACAGGGTAGTAAATCAGAACATTGTGTTGAAATTCAACAGCACCAAAAGACTACAGGCAGACCATAAAGTTGAATCGACGCCTCTCTGGAACTGTTTCAACAAAAACTCAACACCATCTCCTCTCTTGAGGAAGGAAATTTTCTTTGGCTGTTGCTTATGGCTGCATTCCATTTAGTTAGCTTTGTGCCCTTAATACCCAATCTTACAGACCTTAAGTTGTGCACTAAGACCTAAAAACAGAGGAAAATTAAGCCTTAAAAATCTTGGATACACACATTTCACAATTAAACTGCACATGCCTCAGACAAATAGTTTGGAACTTTGCAATCATTTCCCACAATGTTCCCAGAGAGGGAAGCTCTGAGATGCAAGTACAAACATGTCATATTTCAAACTCGTATTCATGAGCCTTCTTTCAAACGCTCTGAGCAGAGCTGGCTGGCTGTGTTACCTCGGGGGATAGGAGGGTCCAGCTGTTGGTGGAGGAGCCGCTGCTGCCTGTGCTGTGGCTGTTGTCAGACATCGCCCTCTTCAGGCTCCACTTGGCACAGCACGCTGCAGGTTCAGCTGAATGAAATTCTGCAGACGACAGACACAGCGTTTCTTTATTAAACATATGTACTGAAAACCTTAACATAGTTATATATGTAGCCTATAGGCCTAATAATACTCTTAATTTGCGTGTAACATATTAAGGCAGCAAAAATTATAAGCAAGTTACATATACAGTTGTGCATACGAAATACACACAACATGGCAATCTTCGCCACAATCTCTTCAATAAATTGATGATATGTACGTAAATTGATGCCATAGAGAAAACAGGTGTGCAATAACGAAACAGTTTTAGACTTAATGCACCGCACGCAAGGGATAAAGACCAGATTGTCGTTGATGCAAGTTATGTAACAGTGTTGTGGCATCCATCCATAATATACCGCTGCGCAGTAAAAACAAGGGTTCAGTCACAAGAAACAGCTATCTACCGCTTGTTCTCGTCAGAAATGCTATTCCCAGGCAACCATTCATTCAGATCGATCCATCCAGTCAATCTGTGTGCCAGTCAAATGACCAAAAATGGTCAAACCCCAGACACGAGCCATCATTGATTCAAATACAAGCATTAAACATTAGCTACTCACTTGTCGACAACACACAGAACACAACGCCTCTCTTATGCACATGAAAGAAACACAGTTTCAGAGCTACAGCTGTTGTTGCAACACATTTCGAGGTGCACACATGATGGTAAACAAAGGATGGTAGCTTAAATGTTCCCACTCCCACTCTTCCGCGTTCTCACTTAGGCCCTGCTGTCAGCGAGAGCTTCAAACACCTGCAGGACTCGTCCATATACAACACAAAGAAGACGTTTTACTTACCCCACTTGTTAATACTTCAGTCGCTCCTTCTTTTCCCTTCAAAACGTTTTGTTTTCTTCGTATGAACAACGCTTCTCTCTTCCCGTGAACTTGGGAACTTTGGGAATTCCTGGCTGCGTCACGTCAAAGATGTCTTTCGTCCAATTAGATTTCAGGAGAGACTACGGAGCTCCCGCCCCTGAACCATGACTGGACCAATAAGATAAAAGTGTCGTGTCAGGGAAAAAGACGCACATCCAAGCATGATTGACGTTCGCAGGTGGGAATGGCAGGTGGTAGACTCGGATACGTCCCTTGGTTTTTAATAATACAACTTCATGTGTGAACCTAAGCCTCAAAAAGCATGCATGCTCACATATATATCCAGGAGGGAAGGGCCACGTGGGCCAGCCGCACACTGACACGTCTGCGGAGCTATATTTGCCTGCGGGACTTACCAAAGCGGACTACCCCTCCACTCATGTTGCTCCAGTGTGGACATTTGTTTCATCATCTGACTTCTTTTCTTCTAAAATTAGAGTGTGTTAACGGTTTTATCTCTGATGGCACATTTACTTTTCATATCTGAAAAGAGAGCCCTCAAAAACACACAGTCCATTAAAGAGAATGGACCCTCAATTGATACAAAAACTACATTTAAATATACTGTATATCAATAATAACAATATGAAGACACTTTAGTTATATATATGCACTTTTCTTAACAAAGTTACAAAGAGCTCCACAGATAATACAGAAGAATATAAAAGCAGACAAAAACAACACAGAGAAAAGGGGCATTATAACACATCATAGGTCTATATGATAATACTTTTAATAAAGATGAATCAATGCAAGCAGGATTTTTAAACACAATTCATATGCACAGCAACTGGTCGTAAATGTAGACATAGGTATGTAAAAACACAAATACCTCCCAATTTCATCATCATTACAGTTGTTGATATTAGACGGATCAGTCTATTATCATACTTAGTTACTGCTAATATGACACATACTTTTCACATACCATTATTACTGGAATTGTAGCTATAAATCTATCATATTCTTTGTTGTTGTTGTTGCTCTGTTTGTATCCTTCTCTTTCTTTCTGCATCTCCCATGTCCCACTTTCCAAGCACTTAGTTTCAGCAGATGGCTGTTCAACATGAGTCTGGTTCTGCTTGAGGATTCTGTCTGTTAAAAGGCAGTTTGTTCTTGCCACTGTAACTTTGCTAAATGTTGCTTAGTGCATCTCATGATGGATTAACGTTGGGTCTTTGTAAATAGTACAAATAAAGAGTACAGTCCAGACCAGCTTTTTTGGAAAATGTCTTGAGATAACATTTGTCATGAATTGGTGCTGTACAAATAAAGGTTGATTTATGGATTGATTGATATACTTGGTGATCTCATTAGGCAGTCTCAGCCTTTAGATAGCATACAAAAATGACAAAACTCAATTTGTTATAAATAAACTGTACTGAGGCCATAATAAAAATGCTCATTTATTGACAATCCACATTCAACCTCTTATTGATATTCCAGGTGGGACAGTGATTTTGATTAATACGTTATGTTTTTTCTGTTTTATTATAATCCATTTATCCCTTTAAGACGACCTTTACATCAGATGTTGAATGTATGGAATAAAGATGTACAATTGATGAAGAATAAATAACAAAATCATTGGAGAGTTGTCAGTTTTAAATGAATTTCATTCTGGGAGACCAACCGACCAGTGCGATCATGTCACCCCCTCTGTATCTCTCATTAACACTTGGAACTGTGTTACAATCATAGAACGTAAACTTGGTTACAATCCTTGTTTGTTTGGTTTGTTTATCAAGGCAGCTCGTACAAAGAGTAGAAACTAGAAAATAAAGTACTTAAACAGCTTACATCCATCTCAGTGAAGAACTGGTACATCTACACGTAATAAAAACAGTGAAAACATCTGGGTCACTTGTTATGCAATAATCTTTGAAATATGTCAGGTTTGAATTGGATTGTTGACTTTCCGCAATTTACGTATTCGACATTTTTGTCTGTTGACCAATCAGAAACACCAATAGCTGCACGTCAATTTCCTGCGACTGACAGTCTTAACCAATGGCAAGAAAGTTCTTCAGCGCGTTGGACCAATGGGATGAGGCGACGCCTATTTGAACGATGAGAAGCGGGCTCGCGGACATTCGAGAGGGAAACAAAGAAACGAGGAACATCACGGTTCCGCTGGACACAAAACTGGAATAATTGCGTTTATCCTCAACCATATAGCTTGACAGTCTTCCAAGGTAACTTTTACAACCTCGCTAAAAAGATGTGGTATCTTGTTTGGCGTTTACACTGACGAAAGTTGTTAGAGTAACACTTTTCTTGGCTAACTTCGGCGATGGTGGTCAAACTGTTAGCCACGATTAGTTAGCAATGCTAAGCAGAATCTTCTGTTGGAGTCGCCTTTTCATATTTGGAGCTGATATGTTTGTTTCTGGATCTGCATTTTGATTAATCCTCAATACTTTCCCCCTAGGTTTCCGTCATGTCGCACAAACAGATCTACTACTCTGATAAATACGACGATGACAAATACGAGTACAGGTTTGTATAGCCCATGTGTATATGACATTATAGTTTATCGTGGTCAGTATGTCAACATTTGACCGAGTTTAATAACTTCATTAAGTTGTCATTGCATATAAAGTATTTTCGGTTGAACTAAACAAGGTGCTTTTCATTGTTTAATTACATTTTAATTTATTTTCTGTTGATGTTGGCCTTTATTTCAGACATGTAATGTTACCCAAAGATATTGCAAAGCGTGTACCCAAGACCCACTTGATGTCTGAGTCTGAGTGGAGGAACCTGGGGGTCCAACAGAGCCAAGGATGGGTGCATTACATGATCCACCAGCCAGGTATCTTGTTTTTTTGCTAGGCAAGGGACAGTATTTTCAACAAGTGATCCATAATGATAAACACATTAAGTGATCAACCATTAATATCTGGTCTTGATGTATTTCTGACACCTATTGTAATGCCTCCTGTTAGAGCAAGATGCTAGACAACCACTGCTTTTTAAGCGTCCTTAAACAAATGTTTTAAATACGGACAGTAGCTTTAGTAACAAGCACTGAACTAGCCAATACATAGAGACAAAGACGCTAGTTAACCAATTTGAATGTCACAATAGATATTGTAGGGATATTTTAGGGATGATGTATAAAAGCTTTTATGTGTTTGACTTTATATGTCTACATTTTTCATAGCAAAACTGTATAACAACATGGCACACAAACTAAAGCGTCAAATTGTTTTTTTTTACCGCTAAGATGCAGATTGCATGTACACTAAATCTGACAGCAAGGCTGGAAACTTGCACACTGTTCTGTATCATTGATTGACATTTCAATCCAATGTTGGTTTATGTCCAAAATGTTGTGTCATCTATTCACCCAGGTGATGAAAGATACAGTTACACAATCTAAAGGGGCGGGGCAGATAAATAGTAAATGTTCAATAGACTTGGTGACCACCAGCATATGGGCAGCAGGTGCCAAACCTGACCTCGCCCTCATTCAAAAATAATAGAATGGGAGTCAAGTGTCCTCCATTAGGAATCAGAGCACCACAACCGTTAAGTGCCCTAGCTTTGCTTACACAGTATGTACCCTTTCTTCTCCTCCAGAGCCTCACATCTTGCTGTTCCGACGCCCTCTGACCTGCCAGAAGGCATAAGGGAGATATTCTGCAGGTCCTTGACGATCAGCCTGACTTGCGCGCCACTGATGGACTCATCAAATTAGGGATCATTCTGTCAGATCATGATGTCTTGAGTGGTAGGTAACTAGTGACTTGGGCTGATCATGTTGGACCTGGAGAAGGACTATTACATTTATGAACAGTGGTTGTTGAATGGAGTATGTATTGAAGGAAGAAAAAAAAAAGAATCACCGCCCTTCTCTTAGGGATAAGACTTTTTCATGTGACACACTGTCTGCCAGAAACCTTCAAATCAGCTCACACTGTCCTTTTTGACTTCACCTACATGTTGAACCTGCTTGGATAATCCAGCTTTGTAGAACAACTGCTGTAAGATGTGGGGAGTGAGACTTGTTCAAACATAAAGTAATTTAAAGGAGTGCATTCTGGGTCATACTCGGGTTAGAACACAGGTCGGATATTATAGTTGGATGCTACATTTGCTTTTGTCTGTGGAACGTCAAACTGCGGTTTAAAGTGACATGTTGCTGCTTGGTTTAAATGACACTGAAAATTGGCATTTAACATTTTTTTGTCATGTACATGGAAGATCGCATCTAAAAAAGTAGCTTTGATCCCCTTTCAGTAAGAGCGTTTAAAATCAGCTTTGACTTAAAAAATAAATCTCTTTGGTGGGTCCTGTTGTACCAGTGAGCTGCTCAATATTTATGAACGTGTTGCCCTGACTGAAATAAATGTAAACTTTTAAATCGTATTGGTGTGGATCTCTGGTGTGGCAGTAAGTGTGCTTTCCCACTGCTGTATGATTACACGCACAGCCACTGAAAACAAACAGAATGTGAAAGTAGAAAAGAGAAATCTTATCGTTTTGATGGCAGACACCAAATCTAAAATTGCTCTTGTATAATAAACCCAGATCAAAAAAATGAGATGTTGGAAAACCAATTAATTTTGGTATGACTATTTCAAGAAGGCACTTGTTGACATCCACTGAGTACTGACCACTTGCCCTCATTCTTCTCAGCTTGTTTACCCTCCGGCCTTTTTTTCCCCCCCAACCCCACACTGAGCTGCTTTCCTAACATTTAGGCCAGAAAACACTGTGAATACTTGTTTGTGAATTTGTGCCTTTTTGTACGGTTTGTTATGAAGTTCATGTGACAGAATGCATTTTTATGATTATGTGTGTGAAAGCAAAGCTATTCTACCTGAACTATCAGAACTATTAAACAAAGTTAAAACAGGTAGATTCCTTATGCATCCATTCTTTGATGAAACAACCTGAACAAGATCAGTGTTGGACAGATCTCCTGTATGCTGAGAGTTCTAGTGAGTCAGAGGTTTTTTGATCCCGTTTTGTAAATTTGAAAAAATCAGAAGAATATCAAATTACTTAAAAGTGTGGAATTTATAATGCCCCATTATGTACAGCAGCATCATGCGACTGCTTCAGAGTGAGCCGTTTACTTTTCCGTGTTTGCCAATTTCTCACTTTAATATCATTTATTTGAACAGGCATGCTGGCTCATTTACAAAAAAAACGTTTTAGGAAAATTGCCTCGATATCTAATGAAAACATTCACCTTTTGTGACTGCACCCTCCCTTACCTTGTTTCTCAAATATAAAACTAAAAGAACAAGACCTTGTTTTTTCTAGGAGTGTGAGGCACCAGTGACCTGACAAAGTATTATCACGACATTATCTTCATGGTTTATTACCAGCTGTATTTATCTTTATTCTTCTTCTTCTTTTTGAGAAAATGTTTAGGCTTTTTTTTTTTGCCCTGATTTAAATGGCAGCTGAAGAGAGACAGAAACAAATGTGTGGAGGTGAGAGTAAAGATGCATCAAAGGGTTGAGGCAGAGTCCAACCTGTGATTAATTTGTTGAGGACCACATCGAGGGGTCCTGCTCTACTGAGTTAAACTGGTGCCCCATATGACTGGATCAACCATTAATGATGTGCTGAGTTTTTCAAAAAACATTGGGATTAAAAAAAACCCATTTTCCTCTGCAACTATACCCCAAAGGAATCATTTAAAGCGGTCAGTAATGTTTTCTTTTGTTATTGCTCTTTATTATTTTCATTTTCACAATAGGATTGTCAAGCAGAACACTTAAACACTCACCAGTCAAACAAAAGCAGGCAGCAGGTTATGTAAGGGATTAAAGATCTGTCTGTATGAAACATCGATGAGGTCTCTTGATCACGGGGGTCTCTGAGCTGATTGGAAGTCTTTCTCCCCCCTCCCCTCTCCAAAAAACTGTCTGAACTTTCATACAAAATAAATGGCCTTGAAAGACATTTTTAACAGTTATCCTATAACGGAGACTAAAACCACTGAAGCCTTCTACTTTTTGAACATATAAGATAAACAATGAAGCCCATACTGTGTTAAATGATGTCTTTATTTTCACTTTAAGCCCCATGTTGTTCCTGATTACGTCTTTCAACGTTAAAAAATGCCACTGGGCAGGCAGATATCCTCCTGATACCCTGGGTGTGTTGAACCTGATATCAAATACCACACAACAGGTGGAACACTAAAGATACAATCAGGCCTGTTTCAACACCTGCAGCAAAATGTTTAAACTGCTTTGCATTGAATCAGGACCACATGGCTTGACACAGATCGTTTGACTTTTTGTTATTCCATATTTGGCAGGGAGGACCTGCTGAGACCGAGGCGTCCTACATTACGTTACTACATTAGAGTTAAACATGAATAAATATATAAACAGTTGAGAACAAAAACACAAATATTCATAAACATAAATACTAATCAAAAACTTCTCCAATATTTATCCCAGTTTTTCAACGTTTCTGTTTTATTAGTAAAATGCAGAGGAGTTTTATTTTGGGTAGAATCAGTTCTATCTGAACCAGTTCACCTGCATGATTCCATCGCTGCAACACGTGTTGGTTTGCCGTGATAACTGGTGTCATATCTGCCAAAGCAGTTTCCAAAATGACCGTGTGGAGGTACCTTTAAAAGTGCCTAACTTCTCTGGTCAAAACAAATGCAGACCATTCAGGACAGAATCTAAACATAGAGGGAGGACATACTGGCTGCTGCTTTGTTGTCAGAGAATCCAGCACTTCAACACAGCATGTTTCCTTAATGTCTGATGATACATTAAGGTCATTTTATGATTTAAGTCAGTCGATATTTTACAAATTGCTCCTTTAATTATAAGCCCATGCCATTTTTTTTTCACCCTTTAAAACAATTGTAAGTGTTTTCCTCCAGCGGTTCAGGTAGTAGCACTTTAACCACACCATGTTGCCTCCATCATCATTGATGAAGCCATTCACAGACAATACAATAATAATTGAAACGCTTAATTGTTTCCCTTTGTTAAAAACATCAAATGGTCTACATTTAAACAACTTGTTTTGGTTCAGACACAGAGGTAGCCCCAGCTTTATTAAACCCAACATGTGTGTTATAGGAGGAAGTGTGTGTGCTGTAAAGATGCCATGTGTACGATAATCGGGTGTTGGGGCACATCACCTTACCTGTGATAATATAATGTGACGAGCCCTGCTGGGATTGAGCTGAGATCTGACAAACACACAGGGATGTATGCCAGACAGCACACCTTGTGGATGTGTGATATTATTGTGCACAGTTGGTGTCCTTCCAGTGGCACAGTGATAACGCATCTGTTGTCTGGCACCGTGACTAGACTGCTTGTTTTTCTTTTTACGTGCCAATCTAAACAATCCCCTCATTTTCTGTGTAATGTGGCTCTCATCTACCAGCGAGTGTGCGCGAGCTTCATGGACAAAATGTTTTCCTGAATGAGAAGTCGTTATGATGGTGATAGTGCGTAAAAGGAGCAGATGCAGCATCTGCCACACATTCAAAGTTATTCTCAGTGTAAACAACAAGTGGATTATTGCTGTTTTTTAATGAAGGGCATCAACAAAAACACAGGATTCAGCATTTCATAAATAAAGTTTTCTTGTCTCAAACTTGCAGTAAAAATCTGTTCAGCCCGGTTTTATTATTTTTACCCTGAAAGTTACCCTTGAAATAATTTTAGCTGCAGCAGTTGCGGAGTAATGGGCCAAATGCTGCAACACAAAGACACACATAAAATGTTACAACAACAGACTGTAAAATAAACCTACAGCATAAACGTGACACCACTAGTGAAGGAAAACCTTAGACTTAAATATTCAGCTTTAACACTAAAAACCTGCCCTGTCTACAGTAACAGTTGATCTTATTTTTTAATGCTCCTTAAAGTGAAACAGACCGTTCAAAATGTCAAATACTCTCACTCACTATACGACTTTAGTGCAAACCCAAACCCAGTGGTTTTCACATGACTATCAAAGAAGACTAAGAAGGTTAGCAAATCACATCATGGGAGCCAGAACCGCCGAATGTTCAACACATGACAGATTTCATAAATAATGGTTGGGTTTTTTTCAGTCCACTAATTACATGTCTTTTTGATGTTTAAATTGAACGCACTTAGCCGCCATTAGAGCCATTACTGCAGTGAGCTCTTACAGTGATTTTAGCAGTAGCACCCCCGTGTTACAAAACACAAGGATGATGTGGAAACATAAATGGTGGGCTGAAAGAAAGAACAGCATTTGATTTGGGTTCATATTTTTAAGATAGGCTGTAAAGATGTAGAACTGGACTAAAGGACTTTAATAACAAGGCTGGGGTTTCTAAATCAGCAGAACATAAACATCATCTTAATATGTTGAGCTTCATAGACCGTCTGAAATGTGGAATTTTACACAGAAATCAAAGTATATCAAGTGTATCATTACACTAGAGTCTTGTCTTTTTCGGTCCCTGTAAAAATGTAATGTCTTTAGTTGATTTGATGATTCGGATACAGGAGAGTACAAAGCAAAACCTTAAGAATCTGGCATACTTAGTTTTCAAACAGCAGCAATAATCATGTGATAGATCCTTAAAATGTATTTTAAAGGTAGTAAAGCTAAAGCAAATGTCCAAGTGTTGAGGGTTAATGTCTCGTGTATTAATTTGTCTTTGGAAATGGTCTTCATCTGGTCATGGAGTATGTAAATCTAAAACGCCTGTTTGGCTTCACATCCACTTCCTCTGGGCTGAATGGTTCAGACACTAGTGACCGAAGAGAGACCAAACGTAATCCATTCACAAAACAATCCAATTAAAAAAACTGAACCTTTTTCAAATGTAGAGATCTAGAGCCCTAAAATGTCACCAAATAATTCAGTTTCACTCTTTGGACTGTGGAGGGCAGTAAAGCACAACACCGAAAGTGGAAGAGACAGTTCCCATGAATTCAGAGGTTTTGTTCTTTTTGCATAGACTATATGCTGCTTTGAAACCAAAATGTAAACAAAGCATACGTCACTCAGGGTTACACTTAAACAAATTCTGACATTTTTTCTATTCTCCAACACCACATTCGTAGCTGAATTTTCTGCAGTCTCATGCAGCCCTGATCAAACTAGAGCAAATGTTTGTGTCCCAGATGCACACAGAACAACAGCGGGGTGCCAACAGGGCTCATGGGGACAGACAGACACGGTGGGTAGTAACTGCAAAGTTTTGAAAGTCATGGGTAATGGAGGAAAGAAAATATGTTGTGCATCACAGGGAGATTTTCTGACTATTTCTGGGAAATGTTGCCAAGGTAATCACTGGGCTGTGATGGTCAGCAATCTGAGCCTCCTGCTGAGATCCAGCGATGTGCGCTGGGCAGAATAAGATGTTTGACGCCTTAAGGTGGAAAAAGAGCTTGAGCGCCTGCCACAGGTATCTATGAATCATGCTGAAAATTGGTTCTGGTTGGAGCCTTAAAAAGTAAATGCTAACCTTAATCTGAAGCTTTATTTTCAGAATATAGCTAGGTACAGCAAATAATGAAGCCGTTCATAAGACCAAGACCTTTTTATTGGAAATCTACAGTGTGTGCGTTATTCACCTATACTATCAGTTTGAATAGCTCCGTACTCATTTTTCATTAGGTTCACCCTGAACAAATATCAAGGCAAACACACTCAGTGGTTGGAGTGAGGGCTCCAACTAAAAATACTTTCCATCATCATTCAAGCATCAGATCATTTATTCATTTAATGAATCAATGTTTGGTCTATGAAAGGTCATAAAAAGGCAGAAATTCCAATTATAGTTCTTAATCCCAGGATGACATCCTTTAATTGTGTGATCTGTTGAATTAAATAAGACAAAGAAATGAACCATTTTCTTACGTTGGATAAAAAGAGATTGTATATCTTTAAATATCATGTATGAAGATGTTATTTAAACTGTGGAAGTGTAAATCCTCTTTGTCATCTCGCCAGATTGACCTAAAAAGAAAACTGATTTTCACCCATGAAGAACAATCTGAATTTTATTTGTGGAAATTTCCCTGTAAGGTTCTCTAAAATGAAAAACTAAACCTTTGTTGGGATGATTTTCTGACCACTTGTTTGGCCTATTTAAAGGTTGCAAGATAACAAACGTGAAAAGAACAAACTGCATCACATATTGAAGTGTAAGGACTATATAAAGTATTGCTCCTCAAACCTGTTCAGTTGTGGTTTACATCCATCAGTTTCACTTCAACATCACGGCCACGCTGTAGCTCTGACTGGGGTGGGAGGACGGATGGCAGTAAATGAATGCATGAAAAAATACATAACCCCTAAAAACACAGAAATGGTTCAAGTAGGCTCACATTGAAGAAGAAGGTCGCACTACAATCATTTAGGGGGCTATGATGTTAGGGGACACACTTCTAAAATAATGTATTTGTGTTCTTCTCTAGGATTGATCAAAAAAAAAGGTAAATACGATTCGATTAATATTCCCTCTACGCATGAGTTGCTTTGATGTAAATCAATTGGATGTGAGGTCACAATTACTTGACCTTTGACCTTAAATAATGCTTCAGCTCTTTCTTCAGTCGGAGTAGCAATTGGCACCATTCCCAGGAGGTCCTGACTTACAACGTTCACAAGAACTAGACAGTGTTTCTTTCCAGGGCATTACAATTAATAAGGGAGTTGACCTTTGACCCTTTGGTTAAAAAACTCATCCACTCATCATTTTATTTTGTTGAATACATTTCTGTCACATTGTATGATATAAAGTGAATGTATTGGGAGGTCACGGTGATCTTGACCTTAAACCTTCAGGCGTCAAACTGATCCATTCATTTTGAGTCCACGTGGACATTTGTGCCAAATCTGAAGACATTCTCTAACAGAGGTATATACAGACAAACAATCTGAAGTCATCATAAGTCCGCTGGCCTTTGCTTCTAATGGTGCAAAAGCATAAATATCTTTTCTATTCCTTGTTCTCTTGAAAAAAAAATCAAATTTATAGATTTTTTACCTTTTCAAGCAACATAAATGGCTTTTCAAAACAAATAACCCTGGAGCGGAGAACTGTACGTGTTCAAAGTTTGTGAAATATGTCAAAGAGAAATTCTTCTCTTTAAACTGTGAGATATTTTGTTTAAAGGAAGAGTGTGCAACATTTTATACAGCTGAAATGAAGTACATCCTCTAAATGTCTCTCTGAGTCATCACTGTCTACATTGTGTGAGTAGCGAGAGTCCCTCCAGCTGTACTGTTGTCGACGCTGTGTTAACATCATGTTTACATGGACGGGACGGCCTTGCGTATAAACCTGTTTAAATCAAGGACTAGAGAAAAGAAGAATAACAGTCTACTCAATGCCTATTTTAATGTCACGTAAATGTCTTTAGATCACGGTTGTACTGTGTCAATTTATGTGCAGTATGAAGCTATGAGATAACCAAAGTGTGCTAACATTAGCCTGCTAACACAACAATGCAGGACACGGGCAATTAATGGTGCTTAATTATGGAGCGTTCTAATTCATAACTCCTTCATGCGAACGTGAGTGGAGAGGAGTTTGAGGTGTGTCGCTTGGGGGAGAGTGGAGGATTCAGAATAGCGAGGGTGTTTGTTTTGGTTTAATGCTGGTACTCAAGGGCGACATCTGCTGGATCAAAAAGTGGCACATCCTTCCTAATTTTGTTGTAAAAATTAGAAATGATGTAAACAGAATTACTTACGTTTCTTTAAAGAAAAGACAGAATCAATCAAATGAAAACATGTGCTTCTGACTTTGTTAACAAGTTTCATAATTTAGTAGTTCAGTTTCAGTTGCTCAATGGCGTTCCCAATTTGTGCATCATTTTTCTGAACGAAGTGTGTCTGGATCTGAACAACGATTTATTGCCTCTTTTATGTCAGACTGCTTGCAAGTGGGTATATTCTTTGAAGGGCTGTATGACATTTTTAAATGTACATCTAAGGGTTTATAAAATATCTTTTTGTTTCTGTTTGATCCTCCAAAGCATTAGCCACGAATTAGAAAAACAGCAGGAGATTGATAGCAATGTTTCCCAACAACAGACACATTGCTAGCCATGTGTTGCATGAGTATTAACATGGACAGGCATCGCTAAGACCAGGCGTTGTGAAGACTACGCTGTAGAAGTAAAGTTCATTCTAAAACTTGTCCCAACAAAACTAATTTGACTTTCTTTAAACGTTATACCTTCATATTACAGCTTGTGTGAGGAGTTTTAAGCTGGTTATGAAATAGACTTAAATAAGTATTGATGTTAATATATGACTTACAAAAGCTGACAACACCATCAGAGAGAAGACTGATCATTTCTTTATGATCATTTGAGTGCCAAGCACTGCTGCCTCTTGGTAGGCGCAGGCAGGGGCGCTATATGAGGGGGGTCGAACTATGGAATTATTTTAAAGGTCCCATATTATGCTTTTTCTGGTTTTATATGCTCTTTAGTGTGTTTTCCAGGTGTCTTGTGCATGTTTAGGCACATCTATGTGCAAAAATTCAAAGTCCACGGAAACGCGGCTTCTCCTACCTCCTCCTGTTAGCAGTAGCAGTAGCAGCATGTCACGCTCGGTCCCTAGCCCCCCTCGTTGAAATTTGCCAGTGTGACATCTTGCCAGTGTGGTGTCACTGATCCAAGCCCATTGGCTCGTTGTAGCAAGCACAAGCTCATGCTGCACAGTAGCTGTATTCCAATATGGTAAAAAGGGCGTAACATTTCAGAGAATTGTCCGAACGACTGACCAATTACAACAGAGCAGATCGGCCAACCAATCAGATCAGACTTGGCACACGTGGGGACCGGTGGGGACCCTGATGTGGGCACTTCTGAGCGTTACAAACACAGGCAGATGAGACGGGCTGCATCGATCGGCAGTACATGAAAACAGACACTTTTTTCCAACATTAGCGATTGTGAACGTACTTTAGTAGGCACATAAATTAGATATATGAACCCCAAAAAGGGCATAATATGGGATCTTTAACAATAATTACCACACCAACGATTCATTGTGAGGTTCAAGGTAGACGTTCGAAATAAAGACGGTTGAGATTTGTTTGTTCAAAAACACTTATTACATGTGTAGGTCCACAGGGGCTGCAAAGATTGCCGTAAAAGATTAAGTTCAGAGTACGAGCTTTAACACACTTCTTTTAAACTTATTAAAAAGGTCTCTTACATCCTTACTTAATTTCAGAAATAAATGTTTCAAAAAATCATCTCCATTTTACAGTCTGTTAGCTGTGAACCCTAAACACTGAGAACTACTTGAAATTTAATTTCTAGGGACAGACACATATTCTAGATCATGATAAAATTAACACATAAAAGCCTCATGATTTTTGTATCACATTTCACACTAGTTTGATATCAGCATTGCACCTTTTATCAATAAGGAGAATTCCCAACAGTGTAATTACATTTAGCCAGGTCTGTGAATAATTTGGAGGGAAATGGAGAGCAGTGAGAGGAGACTGTGATTGAGGATAACAGGGTGTAAAGATGTGCTCAGTTAAGGACCAGAGCAGAGTATGAAGTGTGGAGGGAACATTTCACTGATAAAAGCAGGTGAGACACAAAGAGACAAAGCCATGCAGGGCAGAGGGGAAGTCTTTACAGGAGCAGGTAGGAGAGAGACGTGAATGGAAATGAAACACAAAAAAAGGGAGCGTCTTAGAGAAACACATTTAGGGAAAGAGAGGAGAGAGAGAGAAGGTCAGACCGGGAGATGGAAAGTGCTCTGGCGAGAAGAGGTATTTATGTCTGTGTGTCTTTGGCACAGCGGGACGCCTCCTAAAAGGAAGTAGAGCTTGATACAGAGTGCAGGAGGAGAGAGAGAGAGCGAGAGCTGCTGTTTGAAAGACGGCTGATGGAACAAAGAGCCCAAAATTGCTCCATTAGAGTGTCCAGTGAATCATCCTCTAAAAATGAACGGCGAGAAATAATTTATAAGACTAATCTATCAAAGTATACACACACAAAAAACCCCCACAGAATTTCATTCTAAGGTTAATATCCTGTGAAACAACAAACTGTCCGGGATAAATTAATCGTTGAATAATACATTTTACTAAATGTATAATTTAGTTAATGCGATTCACCGATTTGCGTCAGACTGATACTGTCGGGAAAAGTGAAAATATGAAACGATCCGCCGCCCTCTAAGACACACGACATGAGACCTTGGGGGCCAGAAGGGCAATTCCGGCTAAAATGAGTGTCATATATTAAATCAAAGCTCCTGATGGGATGTGTCCAGAGGCAAAGACTCACTGCTGAGCACATTATAGAGGACAAAAAGAAATGGAAAATAACTTGTTTCAAGTCTTAATGCAATATATGAAAAGTCCCCACTGTGAGCTTCTTACATGGCGTGCATTCTTTTCACCCACAAAATGAAAATGGACGTCCCACACTGTGACAGCTACAGGAAGTGGCTCCCCTACGAAGTTTCATGACCTTTTTGCAAAACTTTCTTTCTTTTTTTTTTTCCAACTTAGCCTTAAATACTGTATAAGATTGGTTCACTGTTGTGAAACGTTTGAGGTCAATTTAAGGGACAAAAGATGGATGTTTTTTGTACACTGTCCCTGATTCAAATAAACTAAAACAAATAAACTAATTGATTTACAAAGACCCAATCCCAATGTCCGTAGCTAGACACTTTTTTTTAGTCGTAAGGGAATGTCAGTTTGTGTAATGACAAAGCAGAGTATCTCACAGAAGTGAGTTGTTTAGGCTTATGCCTACCATAAAGACAATTAATTATTTTGTAGTCAATGGAAGGTGATAACATTTTGCCCACATTTTAATAAGATGACAGTCAACAAACACACTTTCACATTCTTGTGTTTTATAGTGCTCATTTGATGCTGGAAGATTGTATAAGGATATTTTAAATTCATGATATTTCACAACAATTTACTCTTAAAATGTATCATCATACCTTGGCTTGGACATTTCTGTTTTTGAAGCTTTGTTTGTAATGTCAGCGTAGATTTCATCTGGACGATCACAATTCTAGGCAGAATTCACTCTGAGGTTTTTGGGGTCGAACAGCTTATTCAAAGTTTTCACACTTTTTTTTTTATACTTTATTTTTATTTTATTTTTTCCAAGAGTTGCTTCATTCATGTAGTTTACATTTCATTCCAACAGACATGTTTTCAACATAGAATGTTGAATTAATAGAGTACACAAAAAAAAAACTACCAAAAGATGGAAAAGAGAGCGGCAACATCTTTAGAAATAAGTACACAGGCATACACACAGACAGGTGGATAAAATAAGAAAGAAAGAAAAAAGTTTTCACACTTAGTGGTTTTGTCAATTAAAACTCTTAATATTGAAATAAGCTTCCTACAGTTTGTTACAGATCTTCTCGGTAGCTTCCATGTGGCGAATTGTTCCACAGAACTGGACTGCGAGACAAAAAATGATTCAAAATCTGCCAAGTTAGACACACAACTGATTCCTCCTGAGCCAACACTTTGATTTTCATGCAGTTAATCGGGCATGTGACCCCCCTGAAACATCAAGTCAAACCATATCCAATCTGGTGGAAATTCTCCACTCTGAAATAAGTGGGGGGCTACCAATAAGGGATTAAAATCAGGCTTAATCCATACAGTTTCTGGCAGGATTACCAGTTCCTCATTTTGTCCTTGTTTTCATTGAACACTGGTCAAAGCTGAGCAGTAAACAAGGCGGAGCTCCACCAACATCTTTAATGAGTTCATCCACTTAAATACAGCCGCAACCTCCTGCAAGAGGTTAAATCCTGAGCCAGCTGTAACTCCTCCACCTCCTCCGCTCACTCCTGTTGATAAAAAAAATAGTCCTCTAATGGAGTCAGCTGGTCAGACATTGATCTGGTCTGAGGAGCGACGCTGGCACCTCTGGTGATACCGATTTTAAGATGTTTGGTCACGGACGTGTTGCCGGTTAGCTGTATTGATCTAACCTCACTGGACTTTATGTTTGTGTAAGAGTTGCTCTATGAGTTGGCCCTATTGAAAAAGGATATTGAGATTGTCAGTGAGAGTTGTTTCGTTAGCTTGCCTGTCGGGATTGCTAACGGCACAAAGAGTCCAACAGTAGAAAAATCAGTAATGCCCGTCGATATGAGCAGCAGGGGTCAAACTGCCTGTCCTTAAAATGCTGCACTGTAAACACCATACAGCTTTAGAGGTCTCTTAGATTCCTCTCCATCATTCCCTGGAGGTGGCTTTAAGGCGGACAGAAATATTATCCAACCATCCTGTGGATGTAGATGGAATAAGGCTCAAAATGAAATCTGCCTTAAATACAGTGGCACTGACTCGTGTATTTTCAAGAGCTCATTGTGAAAGGTGGGTTATAAATCAATTTTAGAATCGACCAAGCGCTTCATCTTGATTTTCGACCTTGGCAGATCCTTTAGGGCTCTTTTAAACATTAGTATAGCAGCAGCGGTCGAAGCGTCTGACTGCTCTCTTTATGTAGAACAAGGCATCTCAATCCAGGGCCAATTTGATGACTCACTCGTATAAATGAGGCATATTAAACTGCACCTGTTGACAGAATGTTGGGAGCGAATGGAGGCGCATGTGATTTTGCCTTTGCACGGCATATTGATCCGTCCAGAGGAGGGATGGAGGAGGACTTCCACATGGTCTTGATGTGTGAGATGCCGTCTGGACCTGGAGACTGAACTATTGATCAGCAATGTCGGCTCTTAAGTAGCCGCTCCATTCAGGTCCCATGGCGGCAACACACTTCCAAAATGACAGCAATCAATTGAAATGGTTAAATGAGCCCACACAACTCAAACATTATGAATTGCTTTGGCACTGTGGATATATCTTCATGGATAATGGAGCACTGTCTGACTTATTGACCACTCACGAGGCTACTTATCCTCCCTCAGGAACGACATTGTGTCAAATTAGGGCGTCGTCTTTATGAACTATACTCCCAGTGAGTCTGTGAATCTCTACTTCAATCCCCTCTTTGCAGAAAAACACCCTCTTGGCATGATAGATTGGCAATACATGAACCATTTCCCCCCTTTTCACTCCTCACTGCTTGTAATCCAAACACATTTTGAGTGTGATGGTTGTCAAATGGTAGCGGGTAATCAGACACAGACAAAAAAATGAATAATGCATCACAATGTGTCTCGCCATCATCGTGTTGATTATTGTCAGAGCGAGCCAGAGCTCTGTTGTTAAAATAAAAAGACCCTCAGCACAGCTCAAGCTCGACATCCACCAGAAAAATGTACAACGTCAGTCGCTCTCTAACATACACTTAAAATGTACTGCAGAACAAGGCCAGAAAGTTATACAAAGCCAGAACTGCAATTGTCACTATCCCCTATTGTAAGCTCAAGAGGCAAGGAGGAAGTCAAGTCGTCAATCACTCCACTTTGCCGCAGCATTGTTGACACATTGACAAACAATATACTGCAGACAATTAAGATTGATACTACCCTAGAGACAAAAAAGAAAGCTCAGGACATCACAACAAACCACAGCAGCGACACCATCTTCTTCTGGAAGCTCACACCAACCATTTACAGATGTAAGTGAAAAAGTAGAAATGCAGATAGAAATGTTTTAAACACAAGATACACAAAGTCAAATTCATGTCATAGACAAGTACAAATACTTGTTGGTATTTTACTTAGTTTACAGAACATTTTTCTGGTATCTGTGTTTTAGTGTACAATGCAGTTTCAAACGGCCAAGAGTGGCAAGCAAAAACATTTTTACAGGCAGATTCCTTAAACTCATCGGTGGATAGACATCTGCCCTGCCTGTTAAATCCACTCAGAGTAAAAAAAAACAACAATGATTAGGAATAAAATTTGTATCAAGATGAAACACGCAAGGGATCATAAGGAGAATAAGTAAGAAAGAGTTCTAGCATAGGAGGTCCAACAAGGAGAATTTTTAGCTAAATGATAAAAAGCAATAGCAGCCAACATTCCTGAAGATGTTGGAGAAGATTCTAATAATTAAAGGGATAGTTCTGTATTTTTAAATGGGGGATGGTATGAGGTAAATGTCAAAAGTAGGTATATTAGCCACAGGAGATCCCGGTCAGCTCGGCCCATTTATTAAGAACCCGGGGAGTACCTTCTGAACCAATGTGGGCACAGAAGCTGGGCTATAAACCAGGCCATTTGTACTACATGATTTATCTAATAATAATAAAAATGAATTAAAATTCAATGATGATGTCTGTGTATGCTATATTAAGAAAATTGTCAGTGCTATACTTTGCTGTCTGCAAACCAATTTGTTTAAGCACTACTTCGGTGCACCACATTGGTGTTTTTCTGTATCGCACTGTTAGGGTCTGCAGGCTTCAAAAGAGACAACAAGCACAAAGAAACAAAGTAATTAAAGATTTTTACAAATAAAAATATGTGAAATGATGTGGTACAAATGGCACCCCGTCTGCAGCCGTGTATAGCCTCGATTCTGTGCCAGCACTCTGACCAGTTTCTCAATAAAGGGGCAGAGCTGACCGGCATCTACTGTGGTTAATAAACTTTACATTATACACAAATACTAAAAAATCCCTTTAAGACATCCCATGTCTTAGATTAGACAAAGAGTACATGGCATAAGGGTGTCAAAATGGCCACATTTGCACAACAGTAACTCATTTTGATTCATGGAGTAAATAGTGTTGATTTGTGAGAATCATTACAATGACAGGACTGTGATAAGCAGGAGGACTTGTCACATCAGTGTGCGTGTTAAAGACAAAGAGCGACGGCGTGAAGGTGTGAGAAACTAATTGTAGAAATGACAGCAGCATTTAGCTGTTATTAAACAGCAGAACAAAAGGGTGGCAAGCAAAAAAAAACGTCCATTCTTAGTTGTCCAATGTTGCCCTATAACTGCACATCTTGGAATGAAAGTGAACTGTATGAAAACCAATTGGGAGAATGGACATGTAAATCAATATGGCATAAATGTTCATAGCATGCATTTAAACTTGAATCTTTTCCAGACATTTCAGCCCAGCTATTACAGTTTTTCAGAGCGTTACAAGATGACAAGCCCTCCGGTTTTTTTTTCATCTTAGCTTTAATGCTTTTAGCCCTACTTTCTGAATTAGCTGTCAGCCACTGTGGTCTCCATCTCAATGCTTCTTTGGAGCTCAAATAACTGAATTAGACTCTACCTTTAAAGATAATTACTTAATTGGGGTCTTTTCATATGCTGTCGGTAGCCAAGGACCTGAAGGGGAATTGCAGGGCCTCTTTCAATACAACTATATGTGTCTGTATTGTTAGGACTTATGACTATATCTTAGAGTATGAAAGAGACATCAGAATTTGTCTGGCTCCAACTCAGCTGCAGGTATATGTCTGGGGAAAATCTTTCTGCTTCTGCACTGCCACTGTCTCGTGTTTGAAAGGTGGAAGAGCACTATTACATGGTACATCTTCTTCCTTCTTGGATACAAAGTGTCAGATGAAGTCTATTTGTGTTAGATGTTTTGGAGAGAGAACATCACAGACATGGCGGCAGCTTTCACCGTAGTCCTTTTCCAAAGGCTCGGCTGTCAATATAACTCTGCCCGTAGAGAGTAGCAGAGATGTACTGTGGTGGGGAGTGAGGTAAATACAGTTATGGTCTGAGGTGAATAACAGTAGGGTGTCAGAGGAAGAAGAGGGAGCCGGAGTGGGGAGTAAAGAGCAAGGATGAGAGGCAACGAGGAGGGTGGGGAAGATTAGTTTTGCTCCGGTAACGACAGATCATAAAAACACCAAGGGGGAGGAAAGAAGAGATGAAAAAAGAGAGAAGGAGGGGGGGGGAGGGATTAGTGCCACTTCAGGAATGACAGAACATGGGGGAGTGAGAAAGAAGGGGAGAGGGATGGGAGATGGGAGGAATCCCGGGAGTTTAGTTGGGATTAGTTTTGCTCCAGGGACTGGGGATTGAATGAGGGAGAGGGAGTTTGGTGATCTGGTTGGCGTCATGAAAACAAAACCTCTTATCAATCAATTGTTGACAAAGTGAGACCCAGAACAATCTATGGTCTCCCCTCCTCACCCAGCTCTCTCGCTATCCCAGCCTCACGGGATGTGTCTATTTACTGGACGTCGCTCACAGCGCTTTTATAACTAATGATGCCGTAGTAAATAGAAATGTTCAACTGCAATCGGTGTTGGCATCAGAAATCCTGTTAAAGATCATATGTCCAAACACAACCAGTTTTGTAAGTGTCTTCAGAATATCTCCCATTTCAAGTAAACATTAATAACTAATAATGACAAGGCGTGGTTCCCCTCTCAGATTGCTTTTTTGAATAAGATAAAATCAGCACTCTTTTACAATACACAGGGGCGTGTCTAGACTTTTCTGACTGGGGTGGCTCAACCCGGGTGATGATTAATGTATAGGGTTGGAAGAAAGTATATCTGCACATAAACATGTTTAAATAGCTCCTTTTATCGATTAATATCTTCAATAATCAAATATAATTTAACAACATGACGTAAAATAAAGTTGTTCAATTCATTTGCATAGGTTTCTAAATTGAAAAAAACAACACAACGGAGGGGCAACTTTAAGATTCTTCACGATAGAATCCTCCCTAATCCTCACCAAGATGAACCTTTGCCTCATAGACACATTTTAAAAAAGTTTAGTATTTTTTTCTTTACAAAACATCCATATATATCTTTCATATCTAGTTAAAAAAGCAAGTTGCCATGATCGCAAATGGTTCAACAATTTATTACATCAAATAACCATCTACCTCAATGGATAAGAACATTGTAAGCTGATTTAAAGGTACAGTATGTAGAATTGCATGCTAATGTTTTCATTAAAATATCTAAGTTCAATTAAAAATGGACTAAACCCATGTTATATATATTTTTTAGCTGAGTACTTACATCACCTCAAATATTTCCAAAAGTTATCAAAGCCAGAGAAATACGTAATTTTATAGTTGTAACGTGACGTGTCTCGTAGGCGGCCGCCATGATGAGCCGCCATGATAGACATGAAATGTTGATCGTTGTCAAGGAAACACCGAATGTTACGTCAAAGACCGCTGCATAAGCTAGCGCTAGCTGCTACTGAAAGCTGCCGTTCTGTCGCTGTATGTGCTGCTGTGATAAAAACGTTATGTAAATTATACTTGGATACATCGTCAGTACACATATTGTCTTTCTCAGGTCGGTTTCGCCCGTTCGTATTGATTTGTTATTTTACCCATAATACACCGCAAGCCTCGACGTCATCTTTTGTTATTGTTTTGATTGAGAGCCCCCTAGCGGCGGATTTGACATACTGTACATTTAAGTGCCATCTCTGAAACCAAATAAAACTGGTTCTGTTAAATTAGTAACTTTATTAATTGGAACTATACCACAGTTAAATATCTAAAAGGCCATAAGTACACTTGCCTATTTATCTAATAATCTTCATTCTATTCAATTGGTCCCTTGCTCTCATGTTTATACAGATTGATATCTTCTTTCATTGACACAGATTAGTCACTTACATATCACTATAGCGATAGTTACTAAGTTCATTCAGCCCCTGTATGCCCTGTGTCATCAACAACACACATGTGGTTTGGATGCAACAAATAGGAAACCCAATAAGGCAGTTTGAGGCTTGAAAACAAGGCACACATTTAAAATATATCTCATGTACTCCATCAGTGTACTCAACAGTTGATGACAGTCCATGGATTGTTTTTCAAAGGTACTTAAGCTTGGAAAAAACCCCACCTGAGTAGTCGGGAGTTTAACCCACTAAACTGCATTCTTTGTTGTAGAGAACATTATCGGTGTGGTCATCAGTTTTGGGGAGGGCCAATGCCACCTCCAAGACCCCTGGACACGCCCCTGACAGGACTGTGGCATAAAGATGAGAGAAATATTCATAACATAACTCAATTTTATGCTAGTGTTATGTTTGTTTTTGCTCATGAAAACCAAAGCTATGGTTTTTTTATGTGACTGATCAGAAGATGGATAAAGTCCCATTAAGAGCAGGATCCAATCCCTCATGTTTCTGGAGGAAATCCATCCCTAAAAACCACAGCTAATTACTTTCATCAGTAAGAAACAAGAATTCACTTTGAATTACTTGAATCAAAATGAGCATCTCGCTGTTCATATTTCACTTGGCAGGAATCTCTTGTTGCTTGTATTTTGCTTTGAAAATGAAAGATTTGCTTAAGAGATATTTCTTCCTTTCATTGAGGCTGTCGGAGGAGCCTTTAACACAGAAATAGTGCCCAGCAGGGTGTTCTTTCCTGTGATAGAGGGTAGGAAAATGATGCAATAACAAAACATTTGCTGTGTGCAGAGTTTTCTTTAAAGTTGTGCAAATGTAAGAGGAATTATAACAAGAAAGATCCCCAACTAGCTGCCTCTTTATAACAGACTTTGCAAAGTGGCCAAAAAAAAAAGAAGAACAAATAGCTGCGCTTAATGGGAATAAACACCATGGCTGGATCTTTGGCTAATTAAGTTTCTTGGATGAAACCCATTTTAGAAAAATATGGCAATGACAGATGTCTTGTGTATTTGCGAGCCAAAATGTACAAAGTGTGAACTGCCTGACACATTGCCAAGCCAGGTGAGTGGTTCTATGAAGCTGCATATTTTTTCTTCATGCTGTGCCCTGACAGGAGGAATAGAAAAAAAAAGTAGACTGAGGGAGAAAGGAGTACAGCGGGTTACTATAAGACTGGCCTATTAACAGGGCTGGTTGTCAGTGTCAGTGGGCTCAGCTGTGGACAGTGGGCATGAGTAGTTTCAGAGGAACGTTGTTAAAAAGGAGCAGCACTGTCAGATCTGGACATTCTCCTAAAGTGTACACGGCTGAGGTCACAGGGCGCATGGTTAACACCAACGAAAGGGAATAACAAGTCCGGCGCTTTGTACAGATTGACTCTGAAGACTGTCCCAATGTGAATATCAAACCTCCACCGTGACAAATAGGCAAAGAGGGCGAGGGATGAAGTGCCAGGCGAGAGTTGTGAAAAGAGGGAAACACGGGTGAATTGATGGAAAGAGGTTGCTGGGAAGGAAGGAAGGAAGGAAGGAGGGCGAGGAAGAGAAGGAGTAAACTAGTGGAAAGGAGGCAGATGGAGAGAGGTGACAGTGCAGGGAGAAAGAAAGAGAGAGAGAGAGAGAGAGAAGAAAAAGACAGAAAGGGGGAAGGTTTGTGTTTAATTAGCAGCCCTGGAGAGTGTCTTGGTTGAGCCAAGGAGGAACATGGGATGTTCTCTAATTGGCCCTGCTCTGCGGTGAGGTAGGGGAGGAGGAGGAGGAGAGAGAGAGAGACAGACAGAGAGAGAGAGAGAGAGAGAGAGAGAGAGAGAGATGAGACAGACACAGTATAGGGAAGAGAAGAAAAGGAATGACTGGACTTTTGTCTGCTCGGCTGCATGACTATATGAGAAAGCTTTTGTGCATGAAACTGTCCATAGAGATATGTAACTTAATGGTGTCATTACATCTTACTCAAGTCTCCCTTTCTCATTTATGTTGGAGTAATTGCATCTATTTATCACAGATTATTGCAGTTCTGCAACGATTTAATATGAAATGAAATGTGCATAATTTTTTAATCAACAACAGCTCTATAATTGTTATTAAATTGAATGTATTAGTATGAAATGTGTCCCATTTCAATTGATAACTAATTGAATGAAATGCACTGATTTTTCCTTGTGTCGTACGTGTAAAAGGAGAAAATTGAGACCACTCTCAAATCAGTTCAAAGTAGCTGGAGGATAGACTTAAACATGGGATAAAGCACACCCTGCTTTATCCCAGGTTTAAGGCACCTTCCCATTGTGTTCACTTTTCAGACTCAGAGGTTCACATTTTATACAGTCTATGAGCTGGAACCAAGAGACAGCTTTAGCCTGAAAAAATCCCTGTACAAATTATGTGTACAGTTACCCTTTACACTGCAGCTTGTTTTTTTCTTTTCTTATAGGCTTATATTTGTAACCATCGTAGGGAGCCATTTCCCCCTGCTCTCAGACTTTAGGAGAAGCAACAGAACATTAACAAGCTGCTAGTTCTACCTTCATATCTACCAAATCGTACTGAATAAACAAACAGGAGAGCTGGATTGATAATCTCATCTAGCTCTCTGAAATAAAACAATTTAGCAAGTTTCAAACATGTTCTTATTCACATCTCAATTATTGTGAATATGTTCCATTGTGACGGGGGATTTTAGCTCCTACCTGCTGTGGTAGATGTATAGGCTAGTTATTATTCGTTGGTATATATAAAATGATTAGTTGGTATAATAAGAGAGCTGTAGAACATATACAGTAGAGAGAAGGTAGTAGGTGGTAGAGGTAGAAATAATTAGTAGTGTGAATAGATAGAGAGTAGAAAGTTGTTTTGACTGAGAGTACTTTCCAAAAGAAATAGTAGAAATTATTTGGTTTTAAAGATAGAAAGTAGTTAGTAATAAAGTGGTAAGTCGAATATAGGAAGTAGAATAAAGTAGAATTATAAAAGTGTAGTTTGTTGATTTTGAAAGCAGTCTGTACCATAGCTAGAAAGACACAAGAGGTATTTTCAGAGTAATGTAGTAGAAAAAAGAAGCCTAGATGGTTCTGCTTTTTAAAAGATATATAAAGAGCCTTTTTGCCTTTATTAGATAGCACAGCTCAAGAGAGATAGGAAATGTTTGGAGGAGAGAGTGCGAGATGACATGCAGGTCGTATTTGAACTCACAGCCACTGAGATGAGGCCTAATGCCTCTGCACATTGGGCGTGCAACATAACCACTAGGCAATCAGATGCCCTAAATGGTAAATGGTAAATGGACTTAAGCTTTGATAGCGCTTTTCTAGTCTTCTGACTACTCAAAGCGCGTTTTCACAGCAGGTCACACCTACCCATTTACACACTGATGGCAGAGGCTGCTATAGTGAGACCATCAGAAGTAACTGATCCCGTTCATACACATTCATACACCACTGGCGAAGCAGTGGGAGCAATTCGGGGTTAAGTGTCTTGCGGACATGTTGCTGCAGGAACCCTCGACCTTCCGGTTGAAAGACGACGACACCAACTGAGCCACAGCTTTTAAAGCCGTTGTTCATGTAGTTTGAAATAAGTAGTTCTTTGTGTAGTTTGGAAATAGTTTGTCTAGTTTGTAAGTAGTTCATATTGTTTCAAAGTTGGGTGTTACACCAAGAGAAGATAGTAGAGTTTGCCAGTTGTAGGTAAAGGAAGTGCTATTTGGAAAGAATTGGAAGCACAGATGGGTGGCTGGATGGAGGGATGTATTGATAGATAGATAGATAGATAGATAGATAGATAGATAGATAGATAGATAGATAGATAGATAGATAGATAGATAGATAGATAGAAACAGGTATCACAATGCAAACCAGACAGCAATAAAAATACATAACTTTCTAAAACTGAAAACATACTCAGGTATTGACATTATATGTGTATACGTGTGTGTGTGTGTGTGTGTGTGTGTGTGTGTGTGTGTGTGTGTGTGTGTGTGTGTGTGTGTGTGTGTGTGTGTGTGTGTGTGTGTGTGTGTGTGTGTGTGTCTCTGTGTATGCTTTACCAGGGTCAAGGAGAAACTTGGTTGCCATGACACGCAACAAAGAGGAGAGGAGTGAAAGCTCAGAGGATATTAATAAGGGAGCAGGAGAGATGGATGAGGGGAGTGGGGAGAGGCAGGAGAGAGACAGAGATGGATGGAGTGAGGAGTGTGTCTGTACAGGGGCAGCGCCACAGAGAGAGACAATTCACAGACGTACAGAGGAGATCTGGGAGAGGCTTTGGAAAAATGACAAGTCAAGAAGTAGGGGAAGGAGGGGATAATGAGCAAAGACAGAGCTGAAGGAGTGTGTGTTTGTGTGTGAAACAGAGAGAGCAAGAGGGAGAAAAAGGCAGAGAATTTGGATATGAAGGGACACGTTTATAAAAAGATACGGGAAATGTTGGAGGAAATAAAATACGGAAAATTAGACTGGAAGGCACCTTCAAGGAACAAATGGAGTCTGCTTAGCATGTTCTTTTTCTTTTTCTTCATCCACCCCGTTTAAGATAGTGGCATTATTCTAACCGTAGCCCTAATCAATACTTGTGACAGCATATTGGTGATCAATCAAAGTGCCAGGACGGGATTGATCATGCTCAGTCAAATGTGACATAAACAAGGCCTCACGGTCGATATGATGTTAGTGTATTCAGTCCAAGACAAACACTCTGTATCTCAATTAACTGCTCATTGCGCCTCTGTATACTTTGATAAAGAGAGTCATTTATGCACCGTAAAAAAGCAGCAGAGTGAAAGATGGCGTGTCGGCTGAAAAAGATTTAAGCAGTAACTTGTATCTTATTTCTAACGTAATTGAGTTACATGCTTTATGTTTATATATTATCTTTACAGACATGAAATATTAAAATAGAACAATCACTGCGAGACATTTGTTCCTCCTTGTCATGTGTACAAAGGAAAAAAATAAATCATGAGAAACAAGTATAATAAAGAATTACAAAACACATCCACCAGAAGCTTTAAAGAGTGACTGAGCAAGAAAATGAGATTCAAAATGAAAGTCAGGAGTGTTTTCTTTTTTGCCTGGTAAGTTAATAACACAGCGCACCACAGCAAAACAATCAGCTAGTGAAGAGCCACAAGAGGTGCCTTAATTACAGTTAGGAGCTAATTATGCTAGATTGAAGGTATGCTAGCAGCACAGATGTCACACCATAATGAGACATAGTGAGGCGAGGGGTCATGTGGAAGTTGCCACAACGATGGACCACACGTCTAGATGCATAGGTCACAGCAGATCCAGGCGACGATTTAAAATCTTCATTAAAGCTCTGATAATTGTGCGGCCTATTGGATGCAAATGAGGCCCGGAGATCGATACAGCAACGTTCGGTTCAGTCTAATGGAGAAAAGAGTGACGGTGATACATGGCTATAACCACTCTGCCTCGCATTACGGATAACCCTTGCTAACCCTGTGTACCCGCTACACCTGCAATTAAACGATAATGCCTGTGGGAGATAATGCCTGCTCAAAGCACAGATGCTTCTATCACAGCTAAATGATTCTCCGTCTGACCTCGGGTGTAGCTAGCCGCAGCGCTGTGGGAGCTCTCGGGGCTGTAATGCACCATTATGATATCGAACGTCCGATAGCCCCACAACCCCCACCAACTTCTACACAAACCCCTCTGCTCCTCCTCCTTCCATCCCGTCAATGCTCAGGCATCGAATGGGGGATGCGTGATTTCCAGGAGTTGAACACCCTGAGGAGAAAGCAGAATGGCTAAATTGACCAGATTACTGGGACTAATTGGTCCAATCCTGAGTAACTGGCTCATTAAGGTGTGTGAGGAGATAACGAAGCATGCTAACGGGAAAAATGTGTGGATAACACACATGCAAACACCACGCAAAGTTTAGGCTGAGTAAACACACACAAACATTTCCTCTTAGGTGTCAGAAAACTGAGATTGTTATTAAGACTATGGCACGAAGGGAAGGTCAATTCAACCAAATTATTATTTATTTTTTACACTTAATCCTTTTATTATCTAACCATGCAGACAGTTTGGGTTTTGAGTTCTCTATCGTTAAGAATTCTGAATTTATCTGAAGCAAAACCATTCATAACTATGCAACCCTGTCTCCTTGAAAACAGAGAAATAGTTTTGTTGAAGCCATGTCTTACCGGCCTGGATTTCAGCTATTTCCAGTATAATAATAATATATAAATAACTATCATATCTTTCAAAAATTGCAAAGAGTTGGTGCTGAACTTTTCAAAAAAATTGCTCTGACATGATTTTCAATTTTGTTCCTTGTAACCATTACAAGGAATTCTAATGGTCTTAGTTAAATATTGAAAACATCAACAGTGACTTGAGACTTTGTTGTGACACCACGATCTTTTCCAAACCGAACCAATGTACTTCCCGTCTATCACAAACCAAACTTAAAAAATGTATTTTAGGCTAAGGTGTTCTGGGCTTTGAAAAACCACATCACACCTCTGTCTAGTATAAAATGTAGTAGTTAGATCCCTTTAAAACTAATCTTGGATATATCTGCAATTCTTTTAAGCCTTTTGGAGACACAATACTAAATTAGTCGTTAGGCGTGCAGTGTACATTGGGGTATGACTGTCATGACTGCTGCTCCCGACTGATTGGATGATTTTCTGGCATGTTTGAAATTTTGGTCATACGACTGCATACTCTGTTTCAGTGAGAGCAAAGCCACAAGCTGATTCCAAGACTTTTCTTTATTACATCTTCAGGGCATTTTTTCCTGATTGCACCTGGCATACATCTGAAAGCACAAAGACAACAGCAGTCATGCCTGTTATGCCTATGAACAAATTGACCTCTTACATTGTGAGCTCTCAGGTCGTGCCTGACAATCTGACTGTACAGTGTAAGCACATAAATTTGGAACTATGGTGATTCGTCGTAAATGATTCAGTTGTACAGTGTTAACTAACATTTAAACAATCCGTCTGTGTATGCTGGGCCCTCAGCAGTGAAAGTTGATTCTCTAATTCATACTATGTTCATTTAGTTTATTGATATAACAGTCCAGTGTGACGACTCTGTACAAAATAAAAACTCAGACATACTTCCAAGAGAGTTATGATATGAAAATAGATAAATACAATAAGAAAGAATGGGAATAAAATCTACAGTGCAAGTTGTCATTATCATCAAAAGTATTGCATAATACTATCCCAGTAAAATCAGATTATTGCACGACATACGGCTAAGTAATCACTGAGTTGGACTGAGGGGGGGGGTTAAGGTTGGTGGTCACTAGCTAGACAGTTTTTGGCTTTAAAAAAAAGAAAACGAAACAACAATTTCTGATGCCGAGACCCCAAAGCTTCCATGTGTTCTGTGTGAGACACAGAAACGCAGAGAGCATCCAGTCAATTTCAAAATAAAACACCATGTACAAAATCCTGATAGCATATCCTGTCAAAACAGGCACAATATGAACAGCAAACAACCTTGAAAAGGCAAAGTAACCCTGTTGTTTGTATGTCTTTCCCTTTCTCTTGTCTCCTTATTCCCGTGTTACCTTGTAGTTCTCTTGTGAAATTGTGAATCCAGCTGCTTGGGGCTGAGCTACGCTGCACTGCAGAAACAGTTCCAGTAGAAGTCATGTTGTGAGACCAAGTAAAAACACACCAAACCATCAAAAAGTGTGTCGTATAAGATGCTTGTGAGGGCTTTCTGTGTTACCAAGAAAGCAAATTTGTGACTAAAGCCCTTTGTATACTGAGATTTGGGAACAGGGCTGTAACAAATCCTTAACCCCGCCCATTATACCTTTACACTGAACCAAACTGTGCCTTAATACAGCTGTCCCAGTTTGAGATTTTACACATTACACTTACAGCATTAGGGGATCGTGGGAGCAAAAAAACTCAAGGTGTAATACATTGCAAGCTTTATACACACACACACTCACACACACACGCACACACACACACACACACACACACACACACACACACACACACACACACACGCACGCACACACACACACACACACACACACACACACACACACACTTACTTCCGGTAATGCCAGCTCAGTTGCAGAATGAATACACATCACCATTCTGCCTCTGTACCTTTAACACACAGGGGCAGATTGAAATGGGAGCACCGTGTAAAATCACAGTCTTGAACAGGCTGTGTAAAAGGGGCTTAAAAAGTAAAATATTCAGAGAAATATCAAAGCTGCTGCACCGGTTGGTGCCGCCATTTTGCCTGAGAGGCTGTATCAACCTGACAACTCTTGATGCAGGGTTTTTGGTTAAAGATTGGAGGGCTTTGACTATCACAGATAAAAATCAACAATCCTCCAAAGAGGCAGAAATCTCAGGGGCTGATATCTCCAAACCTTGATGAATAAACTATCTCCATGGATAGATACTCCTGGATACCTTTTAGCCACTGAGGTGAACTGGCCTTTTACTGTACCAACAAGGCAGCTCTGATGTTCTGTAGGTCAACATATAGACAGTAAATAATTAATGTGTGATGTTCAGGGGCAGCAAAAGATGGCATCAGAGGAAAGTGAGTGTGTGTTTTCCCTTTGCTGAAGGCCTCCATCGCTCCATCGCCCCCCTTCACCCCACCAGCCATCCCTCCATCACAGGTTGAGAGAGGGGAACGGACAGCATCGCCTGGAGCCAACAGAGCGGTGGAGCGAGCAGCAGATAGAAGGAGAGAGAGTGAGAAACACCAAACAGAAAGAAAGAGGAAGGCAGAGCCAGGTGTGAGGAAAGAGAGAAACACAGGAAGACGGAGCAAGAGAGCATGAGAGCATCGCACATGGTACCCTCTCCTCTGGTTATCCTCCGTCACCCTGCCTGTGTTTTCTCCAGCCCTGTGACTCTCTTCATGGCCCTTTGGCTCTGTGACCCCTTTGTCGGCTGCCATTTCTCAGCCCGGCCCTGTCACTCTGGTCCCGGCTCACATGGCGCCCACACTGCAGCGGACTGGTGTCGTCAGCGGAGCTTGAACCTCACACCGTTGTTGTAAGACAGAGCAGATCCTGTGACGGACTAAATGTGACAGTTGAGCTGCTGACCTTTGCCCTGAAGACGACAGACAGGAACCGGCAGCTGGAGCAGAAATGTTCATGCATATATGGGTACTCGAAACATACACAAACACAACCTAAGTCAAACAAATATGCACTCAGATTGAACATTTTCTTCACATTTTTGTTTTTTTGTTAGACAGATTCAGGTTTAATCACCTGGCACTACAGTGTAGTGTGAATTTAATGTGTGGATGTGCACATGCTGTTCTTTAATGATGGCATTTCATTGATAGACTTATATGGCATTTTTTATATCTTACAGTGTTTGAATAACTAGCATAGAAAATAGCAGTTCATCGCACATCTTCCCTCTCATTGAAGCAAATTAACGCCCTCAAAAATGTGCTAATCCCCGATTCTACCTTTTTTTTTTACAATCTGTAGATTTTCTTACAACTTCGCATATGATGAGCTTTGTTGGGCAGTTAAATTGATATTTTGTTACACCAAAAAGTTTTCTTTGAATTTAAAATGAAATAAAACAACAACAAAAGGGTTTGTAGTATGTAAGCGTGTTTACAGAGAGAATTACGTATTTGTAACAAGGACATTTGAAGCATTTTTCCTCCTAGTGGCAGCAGATATATGATACCGTAATTTCACAGCAGATGATCACACTGGGTTTATCTCGACTAAAAAGTAAATGAAAATTACATTCTTTAATCTGGCCATATTGGCAAAACTTTAAAAGAAAGAAATTAATTTCCTTTTTGGATGTAAAAAAAAACAGGATTAGAAGTAAGTTAACGTTATGTAAATAAAATGTGACCTTTCTTTCAATTTTGTAACTGTCATACTCATAGGATAGGTTAGGGTTAGGTACAAACCTGCATACGGTTAAGATGTCTGGGCTAAACTATTGCAGGGACAGTGGCTGGGATTTGTCTAAGGGAGTGCATACAGCTATTTCCTGCAGGACCGTGTCCATCCAGGCAAATTCCCCTTTTTTTTAGAAGTCCTGTTCCCAGGTAGCTAACTTAGCAATTGAGGAAGATGATATCTTTGTTTTTAGCTCACCTATACTTAGAATTGATTAGAAGGTTGATTTTTTTCTAGCTAGATTTATATTAATGCCTGAAAGCACCTTAAATGGGGCTCTTAATTGAAGTGAAACCTAAAGATTATTTTAAAATCTCCAAGCATCATTTGTATTTTACATTAGCTTCAATAAGTGCCTTTCTTAGTCTGTTCTGAATTATCCATGAACCCATGCATATATACAGTATAATGTACATCAATATTTCATGTGCTGTGTATGAAAAGGAGTTCTTCATTTCATTAAATACACACACCCATTTTTCTCTTCACACAATTGGAGTGTAAGTGCAGGGACCTTATGAAGCTTGGAAGATGGTAAAAACAGTCTCACTGAATTAGACGTTATTTAAGTAGTGCTGAATCAAAAGCTCAGACCTTTATACGGCACCTTTGTTAAACATATATTTGTGCTTTTAAATGTCACTTGGTTTAAATTGAGTGTATAATCCTTGTAGAGTAATGACACCGGCTCCTTACTTAAAAAAAATCTTGCCAACACTGGAGGCTGAAGTGAACATGGAAATCACCTGGATTGCAGGTAAAAGGTTTTCCTGTCACAGCGACGTTATGAGAGTTAAGGTTGAAGCTGTCCCTGAGGCATTTTTCCCCCTCCGGCAGTAATCGTTTCTGTTTCCATCGATTGACTCTCCAAACTCACTTACTATTTTCCCCTTTTTTCCTCAACCACATTTCACCTACATTGCCTCCATCTTTTAAAATTGCTCCACGTTTGATTCTCTTTCTTATTATCCAGCACTTTATCTCTATTTTCGTGACATGAACCATCTACCTCTCTTTCTTTACCCCTGTGTCTGTCTCCTTAATGACTCGCTTCTTCTTCTTGCTCACTATAAAAAAAATAGCCTGCATCCACTCTCTTCTTCTGCTTTCTTTCCCTCGGAGGGACCCAATCGCTCACTTTCTACCCCCCCTTTCCTGCTCTCTTGCAATGTTTATTTAAGCACTTTCACAGTCACTGCACCCTGCTCTGACTGCGCTGAACGGTGCACCCTCCCTCTCCCCACCTCACATGGACACACTTTGTATTTCTGTATCTCTGCATTCCTCTCTACATCCTTTTTTATCCGCATTCACTTCTTCTTTACTTTATCCCTCTTTCCTTTCACCCTTTCTCCTGGAGCTCCCTACTTCTTTAGAGATTCAGAGCTGCTTTAAAGACTTCACAGCCCCCCCTCTGTCATCAGCTTTTGAGATCTAAGAGGAGCAGGCAGCAGAAAACTGGGCCAGATACAACTCAGCACAGGCAGAGGAAATATATCTTTACACTAAGAGTATCTCAGAGACATGTAATTGTTAAATAAAAGGAATATCTTTCCAGGCAGAACGTAATTATCAAAAGAGATGGATGCCCTCAATGGGCAATTTAATAACCTGAAGAGGGCAGGGACTGTCGGATCTAGCTAATGTTTGAAAAGAGCAGCTTTAAGACACTAATCCCATTCATCTCAAGTTCTATATTCCATTTTTCCTGTGTTAATAATAGCTGCACAAGGACACGTGAGCACTTCAGCAGTGCCGTCTCCTTCATCTTTTTAGTTTTAAAATGAGTTTGTAATAAAATTATATATATCATATCTCAAATACCTGCTGAGGATAATAATGTTTTTAGTGTAAGAATTCTCCAGGAAAATGTCGGCTGCAGTGAGACACTTCCTTCACAGTAATTTGAAGCTCGACTGCGAGGTATTGAAATAACATAGTGACTTTCCCCAGATGCACTTTAAATCAACTATACCATACTAACAGCTATACGTGACACTCTTTGTGAGAGTGCTGGATAAAAAGGGGAACCAATTTAACTCGATAATGTCTTTTAACCTGTCTAGGGGAGTAGTAGCAATAAAGGTTTTTGTTTGTAGCATTTTTGAAGTCCATAAGGGAACTGTGCCAAGTCAGAGACATTGCTTCAAGTGATGTTTGAGTCTTTTTTGATCGGATAAGACTATAGGCTACATATGTGATAATAAAGAATCATTTTGGGGAAACAGTCCCCTCCTCAGGTTTGTTTGAGGCTAACAAATCTAAGCTATATTAGCTGCAACTAGCACAACACACACAAATCTCTACTGTAACTAAATTGCTGGTGGTCGAGTTGCATTGTAGATAATTAAAGTGCCAAGTGTTACCAAGGATTTTAGGAAATGCACTTATTAACTTCCATGACAAGAGTTTGAGTAATTTAATACCACTCTTTTATCTGAACATGAAATATGACGCTGGAAACAGCAGCTAGCTTAGCACAAAGACTAGAAACAGGGAGAAACACTCAAACAGAACATGGTAACTAGCCGTTTTCACATGTGAACTCCTAAAAATTGGATTGTGTGCATACAATCTATGGTTGTGCGCCGGTCGCAGGATAAAAACGTAATCACCCCTCCAGACTCGCTCATGGGGAATTTTCCTGAATATTTCCCGCTGCATTCTCACATCGGCTCACCCTGACTTCACGCAACAAAGTTTACCAGGGGGCTGACAGGAAATATTCTGGGTAAAATTAGATTGTAATATGTGTCTGTTTGTGTTCACACAGGCAGCTCACGCAGAAAATTTCAGGAATTTTTCAGCAGTTTTGTGCAAGTGTGAAAGCCCCAAAAATGATTTCAAACATACATATATTCAAATCTAATTTTTGGGATGAAGCAAATGTCTGACTATTTCCATAATATTTAGAAAAGAACCACTGAAACTCATAACCGATTTTTTGAGGTTTTTTTGGTATATCACCTCTGTTTCTATACCACACTGTTGATCAATTTCCATGTCTTCCTGGACCTCCTCCATTCATGCTTAGAGTAAGACAGGCACTCTTAAATGTAAGCTATTCAAATACCCAATCATTCATCCTCACTGAGACCACATTTGTATCTTAATTTTTTTTTTACAACAGGCCTCTACAGTCTGTGGCTCAAAAGCACCACCAACCACCACTACACACACTTGCTCACATACACCCCCCCTAAGCCCATCCCCTACATCATTCACAACCCCATTGACAGCTGAAACGCTTTGTAGTTCTATAGAATCAGTTGTGTTCTACGTTCCTTTCGCACTCAGCACTACTTTCTTGCTGTGTGAGTCTGGGGAAAAGCGCCGTCGATGACAGTAATGTATTCTGGCCCTCCCCGCAGGCCTCCACGGACCTGGCTCCCTTCCTCTCTCTTTTCCTCCAGGGATTTCCTTGATGTTGTGGGAGCTGAGGCCTGTTGACTACCTCCCCACCCATCCTTTTATAACGTGTTTCCTCCCCTGTTGATTCCTTCTTCCTGCCTTTATTGCAGGTTAATGTTTTCCTTCCTAGAACCCGGGAAAACCCAGATCTTAGACACAGTGAAAGAGAAACCATGAGGCAGAGAGAGAGAAAGAGACTGCACATACTGCAATACAGTCTCATAAAACCGAAATGCAGATTATGTGCTATGGACCCGCATAATGCCACCATTACATTCCAGCTTTACAAAAATTGGATTATGTGACAATAGAATGATTTGGATTATGAAAAAATGGCACAAATTGGATGAGTGGTTTTTCATCACTGTGTCCCATGACAAGCTGTTTAAATGTTAAGCTCTGGCAGGAAAACAACATTGACAAATGTTGGTGGCCAGTATAGGAAACTAAAATCTGGTTGGTTTCAATCGAAGAATATAAACAATGAAATTGAATTCTCACTCACATGAAGTGGATGTAGAGAATGTGACATCAACCATTGGTTGGCTGTGACTCAGTGGTGGAGTCTGCCTTTGAGGGTTCAGTCCTGCAGCACCCTGTCGATGTGTCCTTAGGGTAGAACCTGAACCCCAAATTGCACCTGCTGCTACGACAGGGGTGTTTGAATGGGTTTGTTAATACTAATGAGCACTCTACAAAGCAGCCTCTGCCGTCAGTGTGTGAATGGGCGTGAATGTTACCTGTGGTGTAAAAAAGCGCTTTGAGTAGTCAGAAGAATGGAAAAGCGCTATTTAAGGCAGATTCAACATTCAACAGATTCCATTCAACATTAAACATTTCCCAACTTCTGTTTTAGCTTTGAGTCAGGCATTTTTGCCATAGCCATCTTGATTTTTGAATAAATAGGTGACCACATTTGGGTGAGACGATGGCTACGTAAGAGGTCAAGTTCAGCCCCTTGAAAATTAAGTGGGGTGGACTACTGTAAATGGCCAGCAAGGGCATCTATCCAAAATTTAACATACAAACAGTTTTCATGAATGGGAATATAGAGACCAAAAACATATTTTGCACTGGCCTTTAAACATGTTTATTTCTGCTATTAAGTTGGCTTTTTCATTTTAGGTTCTATGGGGATTGTCTCACTTTCAGAGCCAGCTTCAAGTGGCCCTTTCAGAAGCTGCTGTTTATCAGCACTGCCGTGTTGGCTTAATTGATCAGCCCCATAGGTGGATGTTTGATTCCTAGGAGTGTTAAACACATGGGTTTTTCAGTGGAGTAGACCATTAAATATTTTCCAGTTTGAATCAGATACAAGCCTTCACACCAAAGCTGAGAACAAGTGTCACTCCTCAAAGTGGTGTTACATCCAGTTGGCATCCAGTTGACAACTTCATTGTACAATTCAAAAAACTGGAAATTTTCAGGCAGTCACTGTGAAATGTAAGAGCAGACTCAGTTGTTATCTGAAATGTGTGTTAGATATGTTGAGGACAGCTAGAAGTTGCAGATGCTGAAAACTCAGAGATGAAGATAAGAGAAGTGACATTTCACTTTTTTTTTTACTAGTCTTTGTGGTTCCAGCAGATATATCTAGGCTCTGTACATTAAAATGATGGAATTTCTTTGATAAAAACATCAAATTTTTTCTTGGTCTCAGTTAGCCACATACACTGATGGATAAACACACACCTTGTTTTGCTGCTCAGGTGAGGAACAAAAGCTGCTTGATCCTTTTGTTTAGTGATCTTATGTGTGCAGAATGTGTCATTATTGTCTTTCTCTCTGCTCTTTTGTACGATCTGCTACAGTAGTGTAGACAAAAAAGAAGATATTTATGCTATTTATGGTTAAGGATCTTTAAACTAAGTAATTATTAAGATAGCTACCTGGGTTTGCTCACAGACACCCTACTCAACCACAAAAATTGAAACTCTCCCTCATTAGCTACAATCTTGTTGATCTCAAACAGTATAAATGTAGCCACAGATGCACAATAGGGAGAGCCTGGAAGGAAAAACAAAACCTTAAGCAAACATTGTGGCATGGTAGAGACTTTAAAACAGATCTCCTTAATCTCTTTGTCAGCCGGTCATGATGTTAGGCACTGCCAACAATTTGTAAAACTAGCATGCACAAACAGGCGTTTGTAGCAGCTAGCTGCAAGCTGCTAGCAGTAGCCTGCAGGAGCCCAGATGGCCTGTGTGTGTAATAATGAATAAATGTTTGCATGGAGGTGTCTTTATCGCTTTTATTTTACTTCTTAATTTCTCTGATTTTGCACACCTGATATCTGTTGTGTCACTGTGTTTTCTTTTTGTAAATTAAATAATCCCATAACTTGTGGATAAGTTACTGTACAACCCATGCAAACACAAAACTAGGTAGACGAACAGACACACACCTTCAGGGAATCTTTTCAAAGTTCCCTCTATCTTGAGTAAATCTGCTTGGCTAAATTCACATTTGGCACTGCAGTTTCTCCTCTGTGCATAACACAGAAACTAATGAGTTCATTTCCTCCACTCCTCTTTTCTCTCTGTCTCCTTCTTGCCCCACATTTGCACTCTTGTCCTGCCTCATATTCTCCTCAGTCTTCCCCTCTGTTTCAATCTGTCCCTTGCAGACACTCCTACTCTTCATTTTTCTGGTAACCTTACCTTACCTTATCTCTCTCTCTCTCTCTCTCTCTCTCTCTCTCTCTCTCTCCACTCCACTTTGACATCCTCTCTTTACCTGCACAGATGGTTTCAGTGACTCCTCAGAGTCTTAATTATTCCATCAATTACTGTGGGAAAATGTGCAATTAAAGTGGACAGTTATCCAGCACTACGCGGCTCTGTGTTTATTAGGGTTACACCTGATTTCAACTGTGTTTTTTCAATTTCTCATGCTATCTTTTCTATTGCTATATGTGTGAGACATCTTGGGGAATTGGTGACTTTTATTTCCCTAATCAGTTTCTCAGATTTCCACTAATGGATAAATGAGCATTGTAAGCATATGGCAGAGATAACACACCACAGATATTCTATATCTCTCTGGATTTCTTGAGATAACAAACCATATTGTTACATATGCTACCATTTTCCTCAGATGTTGGGTTAAAGGTGTGAAGCTATGGTGATTATATTTTTAAACCTCCAAGTAGGGACACTTCAATTTTACCGCAAACCAACATGCATGAGTTCATAATAAAACTGGATTTTTCTTCAGTGAAACTTTCAACCTCATGGAAAGTGTCTTAGCAGATAAAAAAATCTTGTCTACCAAGATCAATCAAAGATTCATTTGAAAATCAAATGTTATAACACCAGTAAACAAGTTACAGTGCCTGTAAGCATGATTAGCTGGGCTAGCTAAGCGACAGCCTTGGCAATGACATTGATTGACATATACAAAGACAACTCAGTGCTGCAAGCATGATGACATTGACCATGTAAGTTCAAATAACAAATGTGATACACATAAGCTAATTAGAAAATAGCTAATATTAGCATTCAGACACATCTTAGCTAACATTACTGTAAGCTAGTTATCTACACCTTTCCTTTTGTATAACATTAAGCAATCAAAAGTAATGTTAACATTCAGCCACTTCCTAGCAATCGTGGATTTAGCTAGGTAGTGCTAATTGTTAGCATTGGCTGTAGTATGATGGTAGCAAATGAGTTAACAACTATGTTGTTTTACTTGAAGTGAAGCCCATGTCCCACCACATTTGAATTCCAATTCATTTTTTTTAGTAGGCTAATTATCAATCAGAGGGGGTGAAATTACAACAATTTGTCAGAGTCTCTACATTTACATGATTTGCAAACTTGAAACCCAGCAGTATATCATAAACAACAAGATCAGCAAGGAGATATATCAGCACGATTTGTTTACAAGGGTCACCAAGATTGGTACAACCAGAAAGTAACCCGCAGGAGCTTTACAGAGTTTGTATATCTCTTCTTTAATAGAGTTTTTATTTTCCGAGGACTTATATCTTTAACCCCCTATTTTTAACACCAAAATCTGTACTTCCTACTCTTGACACGCTCTAAACCGTGTTGACACTAAAGCTTTCATGCTTTTGACAGACACAGACTCGTTTTGTTTTCCATCATTCTGCACAGCCTTTCTAATATCAAGACTGATTTCTACCTCAGTGGATGTGACAATAACAAAAAAATAATTCCTTTGAGCATCTGTCAATGTATATCAAGCACGACAGACATAACTTTACAAAGACAAATCAAGACTAAACAAACATGTTATGCAAACTCAACTTTTGTGAATAGTTTCTTCCCAAATAAATAAGAATAATATCCAGTAGCTACGACTCCTTGGCCCACCCAGCCACACTTACAATCATACAACTCTGATCAACACTTGAGAACACATTTGATGTCATTCCTTACTTGTTTTATCAAAGGAACTCAAGAATTCTAGGTATCAGGAGGAAAATGAAAAATTAACGCATGTAGCAATTTGTAGCAATCAGAATGAGAAACAAATTTGTGTCATTTCTCAATCTCTTCTTATCTGCCATGTTATGCAAATTTCCCCAATTCCCCTCCAATACTATAAACGTAAACTTTTAGAGGCTTTGAACTTGTAACTCTTAAAATAGAGAGAAAGTTATTCATGTTGTGTTATTAACAGGAGGAGGCGGGGGCTCCCAGTCACACCCTGAACGTTTACAGAGAAAAAAGAAGGGAAAGAGCTTGTTTTTTATTTTTAACTACAGTACCTTTTTTTTAATCAAACATACTCCCACTATGATCTAGGATCTCATTTCAAAGCCAAGACAGCAGCTTCATATCAAGCCTGCTGACAAACCGACAATAAAATAAACAATTCATAATAAGTGACGTGCAATCTAAGCAAAAGGAAGCAGGAGGGCAGGAAAGACGTGGGGGGAAGAAGGATGTAAGAGAGGTTTCAAAATGATGTGCTAGCAGCTGCCTGTTGTGAACGAGCCCTCTCAGCATCCACGTCCTCATTGGATGAGATGACTTAGAGTGGCGCCACGGGCCCTTCACTCTACTCCACCAGCATCCTCCATCCACGTCTTCTCCCTATTAATCTTTCACTCGTATTCCTTCTCTTTCTTCCCCTTCCTCCCACTTCTCTATCTCTCTTTTTTTTAGCGTCCTCTTCTGATTCTTATCTCCTCATCAGCCAAGCATCCTTTTCACATATTTCCTTTTCTCTCCTTATCACACTGTCTCTTTCTCTCTGTGGGTGTCATAACACTGGATACTAATCTAGATTGCCCTTCTGCCTGTCACACTTTTGTGCACAGGTCCACATATTCATATCCCACACTTATCACTCTCTCTGCCCAGCTCACCCCACATGCTGTCCGAGCTGTCAGCTTCACCCACCCGTAGCAGCTGCACTGTTTACTCTGGGCTTTGGGCGAACAAACAGGTCTCCTGTTGTTTCGTCCGTCTCCTCGCTGCCCCTGTGCGTGGAGTGTCGCTGTCAGGATTAAGGCCTTATAATGAAGAGCAGAGGGAAACCACAGACCCCAAGGCTGGGCTAGAATAGCTCTCCAATGGATTAACGCAGCACACAAGTGTTTGGTTGCATCACAGTTCGTGATTTGATAAACTCTTTTCCGGGGAAATGCTCTCTGTGGGTTGCTTCAGAGGCAGCTATGAGCATTGTGAGGCTAAGTGTGATTGGCACAATTGACCATGTTAACATGGCAGCCTTTTTTCTCTGACATCATAGCCAGGCTGGGGAGCCCCAATGCTGTACATGAGTAAGCTTTGTTTCCTGAAAAAAGCTCATCCTTCTTTTTATTACATGTCCAACATGCAACTAACAATAAACATTTGTTGTAGAAAATTGAAACATCTTTTCTGTAGGAGCTTTAAGAAGAGTCATGTACAGGACATTATATACAGCTCACTTCTGCCAATTACTTTTCATTTACTTCTTGCAGACATGTTTTCAAGTCTTTGGTGCCATCTTCAGTCCCTGCACATTGACTGACAGGCTGGCAGGGACCACACTGTGTTAAGTTCACAGTGGTGTCAAACATCAGGTCCTTACCATCACTCCATTTAGGTTCAATAGTGAAAAACAGAGGAAGAATGCATCACGAGCTGATAACTCACAATTAATAGGAAGCAAGAAGAACAACAGGGAACCTTATCAGCCCCATGATGTAATGTTTACCGGCTTTTTAATTAATTATGAAAATTTGCCAAAGCGGTAGGCACGCTGAGAAGTGAAATCAGATCTTTACGCTTATCGCAGCCTCGCAGCCTCTCACTGTGCGCCGTTTGAATGACACCTCACGCAGAATGAACGGTCCTACACACCGTCCCTCTCAAGCACACATTAACACACACACACACACACACACAAATATACATTTATTAGCATCGACAAACATACTTTCACCTGCACATGTGCGCATATAAAGTTCACAGGCTGACATTAATGTATGCAAACTTGAAAAACACACAATAGCATAGAAAAACAAAATGCTATTGATTTGGTTCGTGGTTTTCAAGCACTGAATAAAATTAGATGTTGCCCATTGATCCTTGAATGATGACAGATTGCTCCTCATTATGTTCATCTGTCAAAAATGGACTCCAAATGTGAGCTCGACTGATCTATATTTATATGCATTAATGTGGGAAAAAAACACAGGTGAAGCAAATGTGCACAGAGAAACACAAACAGGCAATTACTGGAGCATCTGACATGACATTTCTGTGGTGTTGGTTTATTCAGAGAACATGTTTTTTTGTGTGTCTCCAATCAGCAATCAGATCCCTCAGTGTGTTATGTTCAAGGGCATTTTTCTTTGTCTGGCAGTGGAGAAAAACATCCAGACACTGTTGAGAATCTGTGGGCTGTACATGACAGTATATTGTAGTATCACCGCTGTGGTGTGATTGTTCCAGTCTATTGTGTTTATCATTAACTGTGCAGTGCTGTTACAAGGAATCTCCTCTGTTAGAGTCTGATTTCTCGTCACACAAAGTTGGTCCCAGCAGGATGTAGACGGGCAACAGGCAGAAAACAATATTCCACCTTGGAAGACAACCTGCTCTGTTCAGAGAATCTCCTGCCGGATTAGGGGACAGGATAAATTTGGAAATTAGAATCAGAGAGAGAGAGAGAGGGGGTAGCTGCACTGCCAAGTCTCTTCCTCGTCCTCCACCACCTCGCCCTCCTCCTCCTCATATTGGATGTGCATGTAGAGGAGTAGTGCAGAAGACAAGACAGGAGCCTTTTCTTTTCCCCTCCTGCAACTTTGGATCAAAGGAGCAGGGAGCCAAGAGACACGAGGTGTCTGCTGGGAGAGGCAGGATTAGCTGGATTAGCCCAAACACATCAGTGATAGGACCAGGCCCTCCTGCACAGATAGAGAAACGTTGGCAGCAGGGTTTGTGTGCAAGGGCCAGATGAGCAGGGGCCCAACATTGTCACAAATCATGGCTTAGGACTGGGTACAGCCTGCATCTACTTCTATTCCTCTCCCCCCTGTGTTTGTTTATTGATGATAAAATGGACAAGCCTTTGCTGTCAGGTGCAATAAATTGTAGTTTTGGTCCATAAGTAGGTCTTTCACCTCCCTTTCTTCGGAGAATTTCCTGTTTGCAGCATCAGTGCTTTTATGGGGTCTTACTAATAAAGCGTTGTGACTTTGCAATGCATAATCTCATTTCCAGCTGGAGGTCCAGATATTAAAAGAGAAACACGGCTATTTATCATTGAATTATAAGACATTTATGCAAAAATGAATACAGTTTGTGGCCTGAGCATTAACCAGTTGTTCATTTGGTTGATCTGCTATGTGAGATTGCATTAATGATCAGTGTCGTGACAGATGCATGCCTCTCTGATTCAACACATTGTTTCCCTCTTAGAAAAGTACATTTCTCCATTTCCCCCCTTTTACATATTCACTGTTGCAGGCGTAATCCCCATAAGTCCTCTATAGAGGCTTTTGTGCTGCACACTGCTCAACCATGCCGTAGATCTACATGCATCTTGTGTGATACAGTCTTGACGTTCACTTCTCTACATGTTGCCTCCAGGGTTCCCCTGTGGGGCAGATTTCCTGTACTGTATCTGTAACAGAAATCACAGAAAAGAGAAAAAAACAGAGAGCAGCAAAGAGGAAGCAAGAGAGCAAAAAAAAAAGAGAGCGCTGAATAGATGTGAAGGGAGCAATTAAACCAGTGCTGAAGAGAGCCAGAGTGGTAATGTGAGAAAGAGAGAGATGGGGAAGTGTGAGGGAGAAGGGAGGGGGAGATTGCATGTTATTAGCCATGCTGGTGTCACGTTACAGCGCCGCAGAGTTTGTAAAGTGGCGAGATAACTCTCACCTGAGGCCGCTGCCTTCACTCACAAGGACAATCATGCGGCGAGACTAATGCTGCTGTTCCCACTGTTACTCATGTGCATGCATTTGTATGGGCACAATTTTGTGTATTCTGTGTGCCAGGGTCATTAACATACTCTGACAATTTTCTATCCACCTAAAACAGTAGATGTGGCACTTCAAGGATTATAAATTAAATAGCAAAACTAGGATTTAAATCACATAAATAGGCAATCTGCAGGAAATACCCTTTTGCCGCTACCATTCATCATACATGTAGCATTTTTATACATTCATCCCTTTTGCTCACGTGGAAATACAAACACAAGCAAATCACAGCATGCCAGCACAGCCTCATGTTGCCATGTGACTAGGGTTTAACGCTACCTGGCAGTCATGTTTCGGTGCGTACCACATTTTTTGTGTCATGGTTCAGTACGAGTTTTATACAACATGAAAAAGCACCTAATACTTAATTCTAGGTTTCTCTCATTTCTTTTGAACCCAACAGTAGTGGAAGTTAAAGTTTGTTTCATCTAGAATTGTTTAGAACTGCCTGTGATAGTTGTTACAGCCTGTGGTGTATTAATCATTAAAGGAGCAATATGTTACTCTGTAACTGTGACACCTAGCCTTTAAAATTGGTGCTGCAGTCTCAATTCAAAACATTTGAGAGAAATGTCTCCCCGCGTCCTCCTCCCTAGAGAGGAGAGCAGCATGTCGCAGACATTGAAGCTTCAGTGTTTAGCCAGCTCTGCACTGGTGTTGAAATCTTTCTGCCTTCTAACCTCTCTCCAATAATTATCCTACTTTGACCACGTTTCTGGTCGAGGAGCTTATTAGAAATACGCCAAGGCTTTTTAGGTCGAGTAGAATCAGTTCTATCTTCTCTCTGAACCAGTTTGCTTGCTCGCTTCCATCGCTGCAACACCTGTTAGTTTGCCTTGATAACTGGTCCCATATCTGGCAAACCGAAGGGGCAACCAAAACGGCTGTGTTCCTTAAAAACTGCCAACTGTCTCTCATCAGAACAAATACAGACCATTTTGGACCAGAATTGAATCTTAGAAGGAGGACATACTGGCTCCTGCATTGTTAGAGAAGCTAGCACTTTAACATAGCATGTTTCTTTAACGTCTGATGATATAGTAATGTCATTTTATTTGATTGTATTATTTTTTAAAGGTTTAATTTTGGGCTTTCTATGCCTCCATTTGGAGACAGGACAATGGAGAGAGCCAGAAATCGGGGGGGGAGAGTGAGAGAGAGAGAGAGAGAGAGAGAGAGAGAGAGAGAGAGAGAGGGGGGCCATGCGGGAAAGGAGCCACAGGTGGGATTCCAAACCCGCCTTCCTCCAGGATTACAGCCTCTGCACATGGGGCGCCCACACCAACCACTAGGCTACCGGCGCCCAGGTAAGGTCATTTTATGATTTAATTCAGTAGATATCTTACATATTACTCATTTAAACAAAAAAAGAGAGTAAAACAAACAAAATGATACAAAATAAAAAGCAAGACAGAATTAAATAACATTTCCTGGTTTGAAAACCTTAAATCAATACAATGTAAAATATAAGACAAAATAAAACACGTGCCTATGAAGGCAACCTGTCAGAGGATTAACTTGTGAGTCAGCGAGGTCATTATGTGCACCTCTTAAAGGTGCATAATGATCACTCCAAGCTGATGAAGTGTCACTGGAGGTCGATCTATCTGTTGTAAGGGCAACAGCAGGTGCAACAGAGAAATGTGCTGTTTTCTCCTTTTTTCCGGTTTAATTAAGTTGTTAAACAAGCACTGAATTGACAATTGTCAGACACTCTACATGAATAAAACTTAGAACAAAGCAGTGCATTATTTTAGCATTTAAGCATCCCACCCTTAGCACGCAGTCAGAGAATAACAGCTATGGGAATATGGTGAATGAAGTGAGTATGAGAACCAGAGCTACAAAGGAGGAGCTTCTTGCAGCAGGCCTCAGCTGGTCTGTAGGACTCCTGGAGCTTCTCTTTTCGTGATTAATCCTCCTGCCTGCATAGTGTCCAAGAAGTCAAGCACTGTCTGTTATTTATCTGCCTCCTGTTTGGTCGCTGGGAGGGCTCCCCTCCTCGGTCTCTTGTGACACTATTGGCTGCAAGAGACCGCGGTCGTACTGTTGTTCTGTGCTCTCTTATCTGCAGTCTTGTCAGGAAAGACAGAGGGAGCAAGGGATGAAGAGGAGGAGGAGGAGGTATAGGGAGGGAGGGAAAGGGGCAGCAAGGGGCAGCGCTTCCCCCAGATTGTCTTTGCAAAGAGAGATTGAGTGTACGGGCACACCACCTCATCCCTGGGCTCAAACACTCCTGCTCAATGGAAACTGTCATAAATTTGAATGTAGATTACAAATTTTCTCTGAGCGTCTTGGATGACAGCTCGATCAAACAGTGTATCACACACTCCACATGTAACACTCTGCTCTATGCATGTCAGGGCCTGGGTATGCAGATTTCATACAGACACATTATCCACAATTGCAAGTTGAAGTGGGTGTTAAGGCTGATCTTGCATAAAATCCTGCTCATGCTTTCATGGTGTATAACATGATATGCGTGTGCAGCGTTTGTGCATTTGTGTGTGTGATTGAGGAAGACAAAGGCGGAGACACAGGCGAGGAGGAAAGACACATACTGTTATAAAGATCGGCTGTTTGTTACAGTACATTAGAAAACATTATGGCTCGGGTAGCAGAGCCTCAATGATGAAAGAACAACAACAGCAAAAGACACGCACACTTGCACACACACGCACACCTAGTAATCACAATACAGCTAAAGGGTAATTGCACTTATAGGAGAGCGCAGCAGCTCTGTACTGTATGTGAAGCACGTAGTGATACAGGAAAAATGACCTCTACGTTCCGTGTTCAGTCTCACCTTTTTTGTCTTTACTCTGCCAACATTATCACCTGCCTGCTGTAGTAAAGGCGGCCTGTAACTGCTTGTGATTTTACACAGCCGGGTTTCTGAGCACCATGGAAGCTGCTCGCAGTAAAAGAGGATGAAATCAGTCCCGCAGCAGGGCAAAAACTATGGACCAATCACAGAATTATCGAGCCCTGGGGAGCACGACCTGTTTTCTGCTAGTGTTTAAAGAAAAACGATGAGTGTTAGGGGCGCCCTGCTTTTTCGTTCTCCGTCTAGATTTTTCCTCCATTTCTTTCTCTTCTTATTTCAAACAACCTCAGGGTCAGTTTTACGTTTTAAATCCTACAGCACAGCATTTTTTTCCTCCCTTATGTGTCCTTTTTTTCTAGCCTGATTCTAGTGATGCTGGTTAATGGTGGCCCAGTTTGTCCCCCCCTCCTTCTCCCCCCGCTCTCCTGTTAGTGAAATTACCAGTTGGTTACTATAGAGACGTGTTTATAAATGCTGTTTATGACTCCCTTTCTGCCCTTTCTCTCGCTGCATTTACCTCCTCATTTTCACACCTATCTTCCCTCAAATGACATCTTTTTTTTTTTTCATATTTCCTTTCGTTTTTTCTGTCCGTCTCGCTGCTTTCTCCTTCGACCGTCCCCTCCATCCTGTTCTTTTGCCCTTTCTCTCCGTTCTCTTTTTGTCGAAATCTCATTATTTTGTTAATTTGGTCGCCAGCCGCTGCCAACGTGACTCACTATGCAGGTCTCATCGCACAGAATTAATACCTAATTTGCCCTGATACTCATTCAAACAGCTTCCAAATCTAGGTGTTTACAATACCACAGGCCTCCATCGTTTTCTTACTCCTGTACTCCTATGATAAGTAACTGTAGGGCTCCTCTTTATGATAATGTGTCTGTGTGGGTATGCTCCACATATCATTGTTTGCAAAAGCACCCTTTTACCTATGTGACCAGAGAGGTAAAGTAAACGGAAAAAAAGCTGTGGGTTGTCTTTCTGCTCCCTCATGAAAGTCTAATGGAGAGCTGATTCATGCTTGTATCTGGCCAAGAAGACAACGGACATATAGGCATATTTATACCACTCGAAGAGAAAGTGCTGCTGAGGATTCAGTTTTACTCCTACTGAGTTCAGGTGTGGAGGGTAGCTAATGCACAACAAAGGGTAACACTTTATGTAATTATGTCATAACCAATCTGCCTCCACTAGTTTCAAGCACTACAGTTAGCTCTAGACTGAGTTTTAAAACAAATTAAAAGATTTACAAGTCTTCTGGAGAGATGGTTAAAATGTAATTTAGTTGAATACATTTCAAGTTAAAGCAAAATTGTGGTTTGAAAATGTTGAATTAAAAGTAAAACTGTAATTGAGTTGAATGAAAGTAATGTAGAAATCAAAGTGTTGTATATTTGGACGTGGTTATATATGTTAACCAGTGAAAAAAATCCATGTAAGTTCATTGATACTTGAGCTGCATTAAGTATTCCATCATCAAAGTATTTGTTGTCTTGATTTATCGTCATTGTTCTCATTAACGTCGACAAAGGCGCTCTCATGAACATGCGCCCCTGAATGCCCCTTGCTCCACCAAGTGTTGGCATTGTGGACTGTACCATGTGGGACTTCAGGACGGGGAGGGACACAACCGTTTTGTTTTTTTGTATTAAATTCAAGTATCAAACTTAACTTTTCTCTCCAGACTTTGTTTTGGATTAAGTTCACATTTTGGCTAAATGGAAACATCGATGTTAGTTTGGGTTGTGACTTCTAGTCTTCATAGCTTTTATAAGCTGGTAAACCTGACCCCTGCTATCAGCAATGATGTTTAACCAGGAAGTATTTAAAGTTATTGTTTAAACCTCTATGTCTGTCAGCTCGGGATCCCCACTTTATGTGAGTTTTGTGTGTCTTATTAAATATATATGTTAAATGGTATAAGTAACACTAAAGCGGAGCTTTAGACAAAGAAGTTCCTCGACTGTTGGTGGTTATTTTGGTCGTCCAATCCACAAAGGTCTGCTCGTTTGCTTCCTGATCAACACTGTTTGTCATCTTCACAGTAAGTCATAGTGTTGATTTATCTTCATCACATCAAAGACATTTATCCTCAAATAAACAGAGACGTTAACCTTTCTGCTTAAAGTTGACTCCCAACCGTGTGACTGTTTTGTGGATTGACAGATTTCCCCCAGTGGCTGTGATTGGCTCTGGCCAGTTTAGTATAATGTCACACAGCTTAGAGAATACAAAACAGCAAACATTAGGATGCCTCCCTGTAATGTGTGTTCGTATCTAAAAAGCTACTGTCATTCTGGCTATATAACAGAAGGGCGAACTGAGCCTCTACCTTGAAATATCATTAAAAGCACACACAAAAATGGAGCATCCATTCTTCTGCATTTACTTATATGGTAATGTAGTTTTTGATTCTTTAATGTGTTTCAAGAATTGTTTTTTTCATGAAACATTTTCTTAATGGTGTATCTGCTTTCCTCCCACAAGCCTTACTGCAGTGCACATTAATTTATTGTGGATTGGATTTTTCTGTTTCTCAGTGAACCTGCCCGCATTTAGTGGCGCGTTTATCCCCAATCATCTCCTCATTTGGTCTGTTTAAGCACTGTGTGTAGCTGGGAAAACCAATTGTAGGAGGAAAAGGATGAACTCTTCCTTTCCTGAGATGTCTTCTCTAAATCAGACACAACATATTGCATGGCTGCATCGTAGTCTGGTTTGTTTACTCAGTCGTGGATATATTCCAGGAGTTACTTGTGCAAAACAGACATAAAAGACAAACTGTTTGATTTGACAGGTCAGTCAATAAAACCTTATGATGTGTGCCAAGTAAGTGAAATTTAAAACAGTTCAGGGATCAGACTTTATTGTAGCATGATTGCAAATTACCTCAGTGTGATTCAATACCAATTATGTCTGGCTATTTATGTGCAAATATAAGAAATGACAGTGATCCCTTTCACCAGAGCTCCATAATTCAGTCAGAGACAGATATAACTGTACATGTGTGGGTGGATATAGAGTGTTTATGTGATTATGTCTGTCTGTTTGCGTCTCTGCCTGCATCATGTCCCTGATTTCGTCTGTCTTGTCACTGCACCAATGTTTGAACAAGCCATGCTGGGAGTGCAGAAAGAGCCCGTCTACCACCTCGGCTGGTTAGATTATACCGTACGAGACAGCAGGACGTGCTGCCATGACATCGATGACACGACGTGTGTCACCCCTCTGCTGTCTCTCTGCCATTTAGCGCTGTTGCACTCTGTGTGGGGCCCCTCAGTTTATTTCTTGCCTCCTCTCTCCTTGTGGGGATGTGATGAGGTGCAGTAATATATAAGAAATGACTCGGTGGCAACTCATCTAATATGATTTGTGTAGGAGCTCATAAAAGCCCGCCAAGCGTAACTTTAAAGAATGAAATGGAAGGGGGCCATGTTGATTCGGCTCCCTCTGTCGCATTGCAGGGATCATAAACGCGTTCAGAATCGGGCTCTGGGACAAGGGTTTTCTCTCTTCTTGAATTTCTATCAATACTAATGACAACCATATCATTTTAACAGAATATACGAGCGCTCAATGTCTGTCACCCTGCAGTCGCTTTCATTTCAAAGACCTCTACCAGCTCTCCTTCATCCTGTGTCATCCTGTAAGGAGCAGCCAGGCGTCTGATTCTTCCTGCAATGCCTCTAGAAATAAATAATAAACACATTTAATTAAAATGAAAATGCACCGCATTTCTGCGCTAATCCTAATTTATTCGCCTTAATTGAGCTTCCATTTGCTTTGCCAATGGTTGGCACAAGTGTTAATAAATAAGCCATTGTGTGAATGCCATGAAGCATTTAGTTGAGCAAATCCTAATATACTGTAGCACTTCACCTGCCTAATCAGCAGGAAGGAAACTCCTCAATGTCACAAAGTTCTGTGTGCAGGCTCACATGCATACACGCACGCTTCTGCATGCCCCACACGTGCACGCACCCTGCTAATTTTTCCTGCAATAATTACATCCTTTTCATTTTGGATATCCACCCCAGCATTAATTATAATGGTATAATGCAATCATAGCAAACTGTGTGTTGTATAATGTGCTTTGATAACATTTCCACGCTCATTTATCTTTTTCTACGCCCACATTCAGTCGCTGGGCGGACAGTCGATCTATTTGTCCCCGTGTTTCTCAGCCCTTTGTCTTGCTTGTTAGTGTCGCTGGGTAAGAGCAGATCTCTCTGATGGCAGCCTTTACTCCCATCTTCATTCCTCATATTTCCCACCTCCTCTTCCCTCTTTGCTGTGTTTTTTTTCCTTCTCTAAATGAAAGCTAACTTCTTTCTCTCCAGGCTAGAATAATCTTTTTTTTAATTCCAAAAAAGGGGGATTTAATTGCATGTTAAAAGTCCTCTTCCAAGTCTTTCGCTGTTCTTGAACTCTGCTCCTTTTGTCTGTCACCGAAGCAGCATGGAAGTAAACTCTCTCCCTCTCTCCTCCTCTTCTTTCTCTGTATCGCTCTTTCTCATTAGCAGAGTATTCCCCTCATTACCCTAATGTCACAATTTTGTCTCTTTCTTCTCCCTTTCAGAAAATGTAATTGGGCCTTTTGCGTGTTGGTGATTGTCTCTGGATCTGCTGCATGTAAAATATCAACCAGGGCATATTTTCCCCGTCTCTTAACCTCCCTCTCGGCTTTTTCTGGACTCCTGATGGGAAACGATGAATAATTTTAGGTTGGAGGTAAATCCAACGAGCACGAGAAAAGAGGTTGAATTTGGAAAAATATTCTATCGCTCCCTTTCTCTGCCCCTTCAAATCTAATAAAAGCAGGCCTTAGAAATATTAATGTATTCAAAACAGTGTGTATTCATTGCATCTGATTAGAGTCCATGTGTTTTTCTAGGGGCGCAGCAGATATCTGGTGTCTATATATCAAGTCGCACAGTCCTCTTCCATGTTGCTCCAGGCAAAGCATCTGCACACATCTGCAGAGCGCCGAGTATCCCCCGTTGCCTCGTTATCTTCTACAGAGCTGCTTAGTGATTTATTTACCTGCTCGCCACATGCCGCTCAGGCAAAAAAAAAATGACAAGGGGAATAAAGAGGGGGGGGGGGGGGGGGGGGGGGATGGTGAGAAAGAGAAAAAAGGGGAGGGGGGTCGGTTTAGGACAGGTGAAGAGAGACAGAGGGGAGAGAGAATGGATGCAATGAGCGAGAGAGAGAGAGAGAGAGAGAGAGTGTTCAGGGGACGATAACATGCTGATGATGAGGAGGAGCAGGTGGAAGAGACACATTCGGTCGTCGTTTACAGACTGACAGAGCCAATGAAGGGCCGTGCTAGAGGAGGGGGGAGAGAATAAAAAACAACATGACAGAGGTTCAGTAAAAGCCTGTGTGCCCTGCCTGTGAGCTGCTTTCAATTCTAATCAGATTTAGTTTGAGGGAGATGAAATCCATGCAAACCCCCAAAGCTTGCCACTTCTCATTAGTCTGGACCCTGTCAAACAGACATCAACATCAACAGCTGAGAGGCATCAGGTGCAAGGAAAGAAAAGTATCGGCCAATGTAAAGTGACTGGATAGCTTGGTGTGCAGACACAAGATTATTTTAAAGTTGTCTTTGTGGACCATCTTCTTTCTCTCATGAGGTTGTGTTGTTTAATACAGTAAATGATTGTTGTTTTCTATCATTCTGAAAAATCGTCCACCATTTCGCTGAAATAGACTCGAGATTCAAATAAAAAAGAATGACGAAATCAAATGTATTGTTCGGTGGCTTTAATTAAATAACCAAAATCAAGTTTTACAGAATCTGCAGTATTACTACAGAACATAAAAGATGCTCTTATTAATAATGTAAACTGTCAAAAATGGATCCCTTTACAGTAGGACAGTGTGAGTGCTGTTTGATAAGAATTCATTGACATTGACTAAACAAAAGTGCCAAATGAGAACAAGAAAAACTGTAAGGTACTCGCTTTAAAAGAACTTATATGACTTCTTTTTTTCATGTCATGGTCATTTAAAACTAAGCACGAACTTACACTTCCCGATGAAGGCTTGATGACAAACTACGTTTAAGTGTAAGATCTAAATGACCATGCCATGAAAATATTGGCTCAGAGTTCAACTCCATTTCAACTTCAGCTTTATTTGTCCCCAAAGGGTGATTGGTTTCGCAGCAAGGCATAACAGGTCAGAAGAAAGACAAAAGACAAAACGTTTAAAAGGCTAACACGGTAAAATGTAAGAGGCACTGAATATAGCAGCATTCGATAAACAACAGTGATCCTTGACTGAGGATCTTAGCAGCTTCCATTAGATAAAGTGCTGAGTCAACATGAAATCAAAACAGGTCACTGTTAAATATTCTTCTTGTTCTCAATGACTTCATCTATCCCCATTCAAAGAGCAACTCAAACCTCATTGAGTCAGGGAAGCGCTCCTTCCTGAGTCTGTTTACTTTTTTGAAAACCGCAGAATGTCATCCGACTCTATTTAAAAATATAGCTTAAGTTAATTGGGATCACCCTTGTCCTCTCAAGTCCATCCTACTTCAAACAGAGAAGAAAATATGTTAAAATGATTATGCTATTCACATCATATTATATATATATTGTACAGTGCATACTCTATATTGGTTTATTGTTCATTCTACAGTAGTCGTCAGAGGATCTCATTTCGAGGTCATCAAAAGCCGACCCTTTATCACAACCCTGAACGTCTCATATAAAAACAGCCATGGGTCTGTTACAAATTAAGAGGCTCAGAGGCAATGCCCCATCAGTGAAAAGTCAGATGATCTGAAAAGCAAGAATCTCTGCTGGGGAATCTGGGTGAATGGATTGGTCGAAGAAACTCAGGACTTACACAGAGGAGGCTTGGGGTTTTCATCAGAATGTAAGTCAACATTGACTTAATAGCTTAAACCAACCTCAGCCTTTTTCTGAACCTAACCAAATGTTTTTTGTTCCTTACCTGATCAAACTGAAACACTTATAAGGCATCTATTGTTGATGGGCTGGGAATGAAATCCCGTTGGTCAAAGATTGCTTAAACATCTGTTTCTACTGTTAATGCACTTTACTAAAATAGCACTTGTCAGATTGCCAGACTGAATTTTAGTCACTCTTTTTGATTTATTTCCTCTCATTAAAAATAACAAAGTTTCTGTAACCATTCACACAAGAGACAGGGCTTGATTCTAATTTCAGCATTGTAAAATACCTACTTGTTTTCCTGTGAAAATTTTAGTTTTTGATCTACAAATTTTTATGTCGTGCAACATTTTGAACAGATTTTTAAAGACGTGTAATTAGGTACCTAACTTACCCCCCTAAAGATTTACATCTCTATAACCAGCAGATGGGTTGGCAATAAGTGCACACTTGCCAAGGTCAACCCTGGGGTACTCAGAGATATCGTTGCCTGCGAGGCAGCACTTTTATCCACAGCCAAGACTCACGCTGCTCCCTGGAGCTCTGCCTTTCCTCCCCATGCCACCCCCTCTGTCCCCTCTGGATCTGCAGGCTTAGCTAACTCAACCGTGTAAGCACATCTCCCCCACCGCTGGAACCGGCCTCCATGGGGGCCCTCGCTTGCTTTGCCACACAGCACGCACCAGGCACGCACCGCCAGTTTCACTGGAAGCCAGACACACGTTCATGGAGAAATCCCCCCTGCTACCACCCTCCTGAGCTCTCAGCCTTTTTTCCCATTGCAGCATGCTGGTTTTTACCCCAGAGGTTCAGTGCCAGTCATGTCACAGCCAAGCCCTAAATCGTCTGGGGGTCTGCAATCTTGCCACCACATTCCACTGATTCCTGTCTGCTGCACATTTGGGGGGTAAAAGGCCTTGTTCAGACCAATCAGGGTTTTCGGAGCTGGAGTGCTAAATGACCCTCTTAATGTCACCGGGGAGAAAAATGGGCAATCTCTCAATTTGGCACAAGCAGGTCCGTGGCAGCAAGGCAAGAACTTGATAGAGTGTGGAGGTTTTAAGCGGCAGGAAACCTGGTGACCTTTCCCTGTTTTCTGACGCGCTGACTCGATTGCCCTTTTGAAAATGCTAATACTGAATGGTTCTCTACAAAACAGGTCCTCCGAGAAGGCCCTTGGCAGGTTCGAATAAAAGGGTGGAAGACGACCACAAGCAGTGTGTGTTCAGAGGGCACTGTGTCAAGTTAGGGGGTTAAAGCCCTCTGCAATGTGATGCTGGCTGTATTCTTCGTTATAGAGTGTGTTTTCTGAGGAACAACTTGTTAGGAGTCTTAATGCTAACTGTAGCTGTTGTGTGACAATAGCGTATTATGTTGCGTTGCCCCGAAATTTGGCCTGATGCACCTTTTCAACTTTAGCTTTACAATTACAATTCACTTAGCAGACGCTTTTATCCGAGAGTAAGTACAACACTAATCCATTCATACACCGCCACCAAAGCAGCGGGATAATGAAGGGTTAAGTGTCTTGCCCAAGGACACATCGGACATGTTGCTCAGCTGGGGATCGAACCCTGGACCTTCTGGTTGAGAGGCGACGGCTCTACCAACTGAGCCACAGCCGCCGCAGCTTACATTACAGTTAGCTACAAATGTGTATCATTTATTACAATGAATGCAGATGTTATGTAGAAAAAGGCTAAATGCTAACAATAGTTGTTGTGATTATCAAACATGTTGTGTGACCATGACATATCGTCTGATGTCCCTAATCAGCTATTGAGTAATGAATTAAGTGCAACTACATATAACTATTTCCTAGGTTACATTTCCCTTGAAATACATTTTGATTGATGATTTTATGCTAAATTCTCACCTGTATGACATTAATGTTATGCTAAATGCTAACATTAATGTCATACAGGTGGGTAATCAAATATGGTGCGTGTGTGTGTGTGATTAATCAAGCAGCTCTTAAATGATGACAATTTGTCCGTTTCTCCCCAGTTATGTTCAGCATAGAAGGAATGCCGCTTGAGAAGTTTTTTTCAAGGAGTAACTTTTCTTCAGAGTCCAAGTTACCAAAAATATCCAATTAAAAAAAACCCCCAGAATGAAAAACTCTCTAAAAAGTTCAATATCTTAAGGGCCAATTAATAAATGTGTGTAACTGTTCAGATATGACCATAATACTTAGGTTTAGAAGCTGATAGTCAGTCGTGTTTCTCATCAGAGAAAGTAGCCTATTTATTCTGGTCCTTTTAGCACCTGCCAAACCTTGCACATGGCACGTAGCTGCTCAGATTTCTTGAGCTCTGCTAAAAAATACGAGAGAGCAACTTAATTATTTGCGATTTTATTCATTCAATGGGCCAAAGAGGTGTGCAAAAGGCAATAGAAAGCATAATTATCCTAATGGAAGACTGAGATGCATGCCCTTTGTAACACAAGCACCTCTTCACAGCCAAATCAATAGCACACTATGGCTGTGCCCTCAGCCCTGGAGTGGATCACCTCCATCTTCACTATCGAGCGCTGATGATCATAATAAGCTGCTTTGATGCGATTCACATCACCGCAAATAATGAGGCATCCTCAATCCAGAGAACGCTATTACCTTCTCCATCCCTCCATCCCGCAGTGAAGTTCGACATTAATGTAGCTAAACAAGTTTCTCCTCAAAACCTCTCATGGGATTTAATTCTCGCTAAATCAGTTCCTTTCTGCTTCCCCCCCTACCCCTTTTTTTAGAAGATTAATTCTGCCTGTGTAATAGAGACAAACAAAGAAAGATTGAATCTGATCAGGATCTGAAGACGGTCTCTGTACGAGTATCACTCTTCTTCTCATCAGAGAGCACAGAAAAAAGGAACCTGAAGGACATTTTCCTCCAAGATGGTTGCCATACATGTGGGAATATTCAGCTTAAAAAACAGATGTAGCTCCACTCAAAAGCCCTCATGGGACTTGTATAACTCCATATGCGTCCACGTCAGCTTTGTGTCACTGTGTACTGAACAAGTAACACTGATTGCTTGGCTCATTACTCCGCCTTACTGGACTACAGACTAACATTACTCCTCTGAGCCATCTCACTTGGCCCTTGTACAAGTGCTTAAAGCAGAGCAGACCGTGAGGCTTGCTGAAATAGCTCTCGGTTGATCAACTTATTCCCCATGTGGCTCATACAGAAAAAAAAGAGCCAGGGGAGAAGCCAGAACAATGAAATTTAAATTAAGGCAGGTATTACTTTAGGCCTACCATTTGGGAGTTCTGTCAATAGGGTCAATCTAGAACAGGGGTCTCCAACCTTTCTTCATCTGAGAGCTACTTTAAAAAAATGAAAGTGGCCAAGAGCTACTTGCATCACATTGCTTGCATTTATTTACATAGCACACATCAGCTGAATTAAGCAACTGATTGTACACGTGTGAAATTGCAATAAGCCAATGCTTATCAATAATCTTACCCCCTTATCCCCCTTAGACCCCTTATCTAGAAGAACCAACTTGACATTTGGTCTGGACCATATCAAAAGGGATAAGCTTCCAACTTGTGGAAGTTGGGTGTGCTGAAAGTTGACCTGTGTCGATGAACCGAGTGATTGAGAGATAGATTGATGACTTGTATTCTTAAGTTCTACACCATAATACATGATAATAATACATAATAATAATAATAATAATACTACATGGCATTGGTTAAACTAAATGCATTTATGTACATCCACAGTGACAGCAGAACAAGATACATTTAGCTTATCAAACTGAGCAGGGATCATTTTCAAACACAATATTATATTGATTTGTAAATAAAGGAATTGTAGAATTTCATATAGATTTGAGACACACCTACTAGAAACAACTTTAGCTAGTTGCCATGCTACTAAGCTAGCAAAAGATGCTTTGTATAATGGTGACTCACCATTCATCATATTCAAACCGTTGCCATTTTCCACTGATATCATGCCTGAGGTTGAATGTTTATAAGCTCTTTCATTGTCAATCTTACAAGTTGCAAGCTGTATAAAACAGAAAATCTGAAAAATCTTAATTCTTTCACTTTCTTTCAGTAAATCCGCAAATTGGAGGGAATAGTTGTTGAGAATCTGGATATTTAATGTTAAAGTTAGCTATAGGAAAAGAAAAGGCTTAATGATGAGATTAGCTGCTGATTAACAGTATAGCTTATGGCTATCAAATATAGATTATTACAGGGTGCCAGTTTAGCTCAGTCAGTGGAGGAGGCGCCCTGTATACAGAAGATATAGTTCTGGGTGCATCAGTCGCAGCTTCGACCTCTGACCTCAGCCCTTTTGATCCAGGTCTACCCACTCTTCACTCCCCACATTTGCTGTCTTTCTTCAGCTGTCTTATCAATAAAGGCCAAAAAATATTCTACAAAAACGCAGAGCTCCCTGGAAATAAGACCTGATTCCCCTTTTCATTTGAGATGTTTGACCCTCATCAGTTAAACATGATCAAGTTTAAAGTATCATAAGCTAGGATTTTGTACAAGCTTATGAACTTTTGGGGCTTTTAATGCCTTTATGTAGGAATGGATAGTGGATAGAGTCAGAATTTTTGGGGAAAGAGAGTAAATAGTAAATGGTAAATGGACCTGAGCTTGTAAAACACTTTTCTAGTCTTCTGGCTACTCAAAATGCTTTTACACTGCAGTTCACAACTGCCCATTTACACACTGATGGTGTAGGCTGCTAAAGGGGGAATGACATACGGGAAAGGAGCTACAGGTAAATCTCAAGCCCAGGCTACCTGTCTGGAGGTCCACAGCCTCTGGACATGGGGTGCGTGCACCAACCACTAGGCTACAGGCGCCCCAGGCGTGCCATCCTAAGCAAGACTTCAAAATAGCAGCCATGTAAACATGGTGTATAAGCCTCATGTTTTCAGGAAAATCCCAGAGAATGAAAGTCAAACTTGGATCGTGTTTAAAAGTTGTTTAGATTATTAACTTTGATTATGATTTTCTTGAATGATCTCTGAAAGATTTCATAGCAAAAATGCTTGAGAGTGAAATCCCTTGCAGGCAGATAAGTTACCCAGGGTTGCACATGGGTAAACAAGATGCCACCAAAGTAATGACTTGTCTACTTTTGGCTTCAAACACAATTATTTCATTGCACTCAATGATAGGCAATGAAAATGTTTGATTTTAACCCAGCCATTGACCATCTGTTCTCACTGCCACTTCCCGTTTCATAGACGCTACAACTCCCAAACTCACACACTCGTACATTTCCAAATCAGCCACATGCCAGACAGGACGGCAATTATTCAAATAGCTAATTAGGTCAGTCAGCTCTTTCCACCCTGCAGGCAGGAGGTTGTGCAAGATGGTCAGGCCTGACACAGTGACCTCGTGACGGCTTGCCTTGGCATTGCTAGCTGGGATTGATCCAGCGCCAAAAGGATGAGTGACCCAAGCACCAGTTGGACTTATGATTGAAATCCTAAGCATTAAGTACAGGCCTTCTGGGCATCGTGCCATGTGTTGCTGTGATACTGTACTCTACAGACACAAGGCGACCAGGAATAAAGTAGTTTTGAACACATAGACAGGGTTTCATTTTTCACCTAGTTAGAAAAATAATGAATCAACAGTTGATCGTATTGGAAAAGACAAACACAGTCCTTCACACATACATCAGGATTTTATCATTCCTATATGAATAAGGCTGTCAGCACTAATGCGTTAATAGTGATGCCATTATGGTCAGTAATAAATGTATGAATTTTTTAAAATCCGATATCTTGTCCTTTTAGGCATAGATAAGCTACTGAAGCCTCTACGTGTTGCCACAGTGATGAACTACACCACTGTGCCTTTGAATAGCTTATTTCACTTTAAAAAAAACTCAGGTAACAGCTCAGGTGACAAGTCAAAAGAAATATCCACCTTATGACATTGAAATTCAGTGTTTAATCACGATTTAAAAAACTGATCGTTTGACAGCCCTCCTTTAAGTATTGCAAATAATTCCAAGCTAATGTAGTTCCAAGAGGAATTTGTAACATGGCACAATATGTTGTTATGTATATGTTAATATTACAAAAAAGCATACAATGTGAATGATTTTACAGAATAATGGAAAGTTCCTACATCTCCAGGTCCACACCAGCTCTGCAACCTAAAAAAGGCTGCAAACTAAAAACAACTGCGTAAAAAAAAAAAACTGCACCGAAGCATAACAAGGTCAGCTTGACCCAGCACCATTTGGGTGTTACATCCACATGTCTCATGTGTAACTGGATAAAGCTCATCTGTCAGGTGTTTTTTTTTTTTTTACCCATGGGTTCTGGGTTGAGTTCACACCATAACACTGACACTGGGTCAAAATAACCCATTTTACTAGTTCAAATGCACCCATGAATAAGTCAGTGCTATATCACCCAAGCACAGCCATTTTCATACCCAGTGATTTAAAGGTGTGAGTGTAAAATACTCAAAAGCACTAGAACTACAAGTTCTCTGTTTAAGTGCATTTACACCAAGAGACAAGTGTTTACATTTATTACAAAGTACATATTATTACGTTTATTACGAGTCATTTTCCCCGAGTTGGGTCTTCCTATCTTGCAACCTCTTCTAAGATAAGCCCAGACATTGTGCTGAATTGGACATGTTTATATTAGGTTTAATGAAGAAGTAGTGTGGTGCAGTATGACAGGCCATTACATGCGTGTGGATAAGCTGAGCCACAGTGACTTATTGCATGTAGACCATTTGGTGATAACAGCAGTCTACAGCACTGGCTAAAAGGCCCATAAGCTGTAGATGACATTTTGATCTCTGCCTGACATTATATATAAATGATCAAACATTTACTTCTATTGTTTATTGAACCTCACTATCCATGATTATCAGCTTGTGTTCACCCTATTCCCTAATGTAAAGCAAAAATCACAAATCTGGTACTTTTTTCCCCCCTATCTATGAGCTTATATGGAAAGGTTGATGTCCGTGGCAGGCCTCGCTCCGGTAGTGATTGTGACATTTCTCCTCCTCCCTCAGGGCTCTTTGCTTCACCCTTCTCTCCTCTGTGCACCCTCTCATCCAAAATGCTCCAATTCCTCGGGAGCAATATCTTCTGCTGGCGGAGAAAAAGGTCACATGCTCCATTATTTCAGAGTGAACTTTCGACCTAACATTTACAGAGGAGGCGAAAAATAGCTGTCGATGCGAGGACGCAGCAGGTTTAGCATGGCTGTATATTTTTGGATGAAGGATAGACGGATAGGTGAGTGGAGGCAGCGTGTAAGGATTATCATTGTTTGACAACACAGAGCCAAATCTTTATATAGAGACAAGGGATAACAAGGCTAAGTGGTCACACATTGATCCAAATGTAAGGGCTGCATGTACTGTACAAACTATTACAGCATATTGCGAGTCATTTCTATGCTAATAATAACTGTTCTCCTCACGTATTATGGAGTCTGTACATGAAGGATACAGCCAACCCCCAAGGCTGTGATGGCAATGACTAACACTGCCTTTTGACTCTGATTCACACTGCCAGTCAGTCCTCTCTGCCAGTGTGCACTGCTACCTCCATTGTTTCTCATTAGAGCTGCAGGGAAGCACAGTGATGAGATGCAAAGTGAAATTTTGCCATTCAGAACGTGTCATTAAGTTAGAGAAGAGACAATGAAAGGAAAGCTGTGTTTACAGGTGAGGCCAACCTTCTTGCCAATTACTAATCATCATTACACGGCTTTGTTGAATAGTCAACTTTGATTGGTCAATTATGGCATTTTACGGTCTGTTTTTCTCTGAAGCCGACTGCTGCAGTAAACTGGACGCAGCACTGATCAGAGACTTTGAAGGACTAACTTAGAGAAACACTCAGAGAGAAGTATGGCATATTTGATGATGGTCCATTGATATAGGGGGAGAAAAGAAACTGGATAAAAACAGCAAGAGAAACAAAAAGCTTTGTTCTTGTAATTTTTTTTTTTCATGTATATGTTCTTAATATTCCTTTGCTTCAAATACAAGGGGCCAGATCAGCCCATTGATCAGGCCGGGGGGTTTCTAGCACCACCTATTTCTTAGAGCACCTCCCCTTTTTGCTTTCTCATAACAGATTGTAATGAAGTATCGTTTGTTCAGAGCTTCCATAAAAAGTAATAACTGTGAATCTCTTCAATATAACAATGCAAGCTATCTTCTCAACTTCATTAGACTTTGGGACATACTCTGTAATGATATATTACTGGCACTGGGTTTCCCAAACTTTAGCGGGTTCTTCAACTGTGTATAGATCGTACTTATCATTGGAGCCTTGAAGCCTACTGCTTAAAACCATCTTCACCATCTCTCCATTGATTACACCATTGATGCCAATGGTACACCAGGGAAATCAACAAAGTTAGAGCAGGCACATGAAATGAACCCCAAATTGAACCTGGTATGGGATACAATTCACAGTGTTTGAGGACTAGCCAACAGAAAAGAAAATGTCAACAGACTTTGAAAGTAATGACTGGCAGAAAACTGTAATCAGGTGCTGTGTTAGTTTGTGCACTCCCATTCACCTTGTCTCCCTTCATCAACAGTGGAAATAATACTGTAGGTTTAATGTCAGTCAAAGAGCTAAGTAGACAGATGTTTGGAAGGATTTTTATCAATGTGCTTGATTAGATATCTAAACCACTGAAGGTCGTCATTCTCCTTCGTAAACACCATAATTACTAGTCAGCTAAACTAATTTTTAATTATTTGTATTAAAGATAAAGATAAACTTTATTGATTCCCCATTGGGGGACATTTTTAAAAATAAAAAAATTAAAAAAATGTAGACCCACAATGACGGTTAAATGTTGCGTCTAAGCTTTAGTGCAGCCATCCACCTTTAGCCAGGGCTGTAGCGCTGGTGAGCCTGCTCTCCTGGCTCTATTGTTCAGATGCAAACCAGCACAGTGGTTGAATGGCATCTTGTAGCATATGTTAACTGGTATATAACCCCTTTACCAAAGCAGTCGTAATCACATTCAGCACAGGCATGTTGAAATGTATCTGCAAAGAAGAACAAAGGCTTGTCATGCTAGCACTGCTAGCGAACTCGGGAGATGTGCATTCAAAGTAGCCATCAATTTTGTTATTAAAAAATGTGATGAAGTGTTTAAAAGAGCTATTAAGGCTACACTTATTATGGTTTTTGACAATGTTAAACAATGTTTGAAAAACCTGAGCTCAATTTGGATTGTTTTCTGAGTTTGTAGTTTAAACTAGTTGACTATTCTGAATTAAAATGTCTGTTTAATTGACAGGGAATTTGTATGGAGTTCTGTTTATGCTATAATTTTAAAGGAGGAAATAAAGCCAATCAATGAAATCACTTTTCTTTTACCAAACTGTATTTTTTTAGAAGTTGTCTGTGATAAGCAAAATAATGTACAGTGAAACACGACCTACCCTGCATCACCTTCACCGGCATCCGCTTACTGAACATGATCCCTTATTTAAAGGATTTTAGGGATGCTACATTTAAATACCGACAAGCAGCAACAAAGACTGATAGAGACAAAGAAAGAGAGGGTGAGGAGAGAAACAATCCTTTTTTAAATACATCGGGATGCTTACTTAATCGCTTCCTCAATCGATGCTCTTCCTGTGGTCGGTGGAGGCTGCTGATTCGAGCCTGGTTATTGACTCAGCTGTTGTTTGCTTTTTCGTACGAAACAAATCCTCAGAGCTCCACTAAGAGCAGACCCAAGTGAGAGGGAAAAAAAAAAAAATCTCTAACCAAACAAAAACTGTGCGATAAATATCACCTCCTGTCTTCTTGATTCTCACAGCAATTTATTTAATAATTCTTGTAACTGTCAGTGTGCTGTTAGGTTTATCAATACTGGTACTTGTGAACTTTTGAGGGGATTTTTAATGTTCTGAGTTCTATAATGACCAGTATCACCTAATATCCAATGATTAAACACTTGGCAACAGTTTTCTTTCATTACATGCTTTGATTTGCAGTCAGTCTTGAGGAGGCAGAAGGATATTCTATCTATCTATCTATCTATCTATCTATCTATCTATCTATCTATCTATCTATCTATCTATCTATCTATCTATCTATCTATCTATCTATCTATCTATCTATCTGTCTATCTGTCTGTCTGTCTGTCTGTCTGTCTGTCTGTCTGTCTGTCTGTCTGTCTGTCTGTCTGTCTGTCTGTCTGTCTGTCTATCTATCCAGCATAATGTACAATGGCAGATTACAGAATACTGATTAAAACGCATTTTATTAGATAACTCATTAATGCAAAGTTAAGTAAAATATACTTTCTAATTTCCTCTGTTATTAAAAGAACAACATTTTCAGTGATTTAAAGCCTTTTTCTCACTTCAGTTTTCATCATATTCAATGCTACCAGACAGTCACCAACGACTCAAACAAAAAATATATCAATAACAGCTTCACTGTCTATGTTTTCATGTGTTATGAAAACCTTACCATGTTATTATTCTGGGTCAACACTTTCTTCTATAAACTTTTATAATAAAAAATGTGCGCTGCTCTGAAAACACAAATGTTATGCACCGTTCTGTTTCAGATTCCTGATGGTTCTGTGCAGAGAAGAAATCTTCTCCTCCCCTAACAGTCATGCTAATAAATGTCTTCTCTTTTTGTTTGCTCATCAGACACATGCTGCTCTGCTCAGGTTTTCTCTCTCCTCTCCTCAATATTTCATGCCATTGAAAGTGCATCTATTCTCAGCGTTCCCTGTGCCCTACCACCTACCGGCTGTCAAAACATAATTTTCTATCATTCGACACCCCTCCACCTTCTTAACCCTCTGAGTGCCTCTTGGTCCTCGAAGTAGAAACCACAATATGCATTAGGCTGACCTTATGTGTATTAAAGGAGCCCTATACCTTTGGAGCCACTTTGGGTGTAGTGAGGAGGTTTGGTTTGGAAGAGAATCAGAAAACAAGACTTCTTGAAAACAACTTCAAAAGTGATTTGTATGATTTCTATAGTTTTAAGTGAGCCCACAAAACTGACCCCATCATTAAAGGCCAACAACTGTAACAAATTGAATAAAAATACGATTTTATAAACTTGGTGTCGTAAAAATAGATATCATACTTCTAATCTGACTTGGATAGGTCCTTTGCTGCATTTTGAAAGTATACAATATCCATAAAGAAACAGCCTTCCAATAGTTCATAAATGTAGCTTATGTTGGAAAATCAGAATAGACTTCAAACTAGCCTTGTTAGAGCCCGATATGTAACAACTACCCGAAATGTAACAACGACCCGAAATGTTATAAAAAAAATGTAATAAAACCTGAAATGTAATAACTGGTCGATAATGTAACAAAATGCTGAGCCCAAAACGTAATAACTTTTTGCCCAAAATGTAACAAGTTGTTACATTTTGGGTCAGCTGTTACATTATGGAGCAGGCAAAATATGTTTCTCCTAATAGTGTAATAATTGTATAACATCATAGAATGAGTCAATCATTTATGGATTAAAGGGCTTATTACTTTAATGAAGAGTGTAGTATCATACACAAATGCCACCGTCCTCCATATATATAGATATCTATATCTATATATATATAGATATATATATCTATATATATATATATAGATATAGATATAGATATAGATATGGGTGATATATACTGTACATATATTCACTGACCTGAACTGCTTCAATCTCAATAACACTGGAAGAATGGGGCTGTTCTAACACTTTGAACCTTTAGTTTATATCTCTATATACAGTCTATGGTATTTATGTATGATTGATGTTGCCCACGTCTTCTGTTCTCTTAAAGTGATGAAAGTGAGAAGATAGTACACAAGACATTAAGAGGTCAATTACGGAGACATACAAATAACACACAAAGCAGTAGAATTTGAGTTTGATCTCAATGTGTTTAATATACATTATTTTGAACTGATGATTGGAGAAATCGATGTTGATGCTCACTTTCATCACTTTAAGAGAACAGAAGATTATAAATGACGTGGGCTACAGCAATCATACATACATAAATACCAGACTGTATATAGATATAAACTTAAGGTCCAAAGTGTTACAGCCCCATTCTTCCAGTGTTATTGAGATTGAAGCAGTTAAAGTCAGTGAATATATATGTATATATATTTATCCATATATATATATATATATATATATATATGGAGAATATATAATAATGGAGAATAGTGTTGATAGTATCTAGGCATGCAGAAATTGTAAAGGCACAGCATGCAAGAAGTGTATCATTGATGATGTAGAGCAGAGGTTCTCAAACATTTCAGCTTGAGACCCCCAAAAAAACTGTGCTAGAGACCGGGGACCCCCACTGTCCCTATTTTAGTAATTTGTTGTAAGAAAGGCTAGAAGCAGAACATATGTAATCTCCATGTATACACTGTAGGGCTGAGTGGACATTAAACATTTAATAAACAGACACTAATTCAACTAATATTTGAATTTTCTTTCACAATAATGGGTAAAATATGCAATTTTAGATCATTCAACTTTTTTATTTAGTAATGGAAGGCATCTCGCGACCCCCCTCTCAGTGTCTCACGAGCCCCCAGGGGGTCCCAATCCCCACTTTAAGAACAGTAGAGTGTGGAGAAGACTCAGACCTGGACCCCTAAGACATTTGACAATGTGGTGCAGTATTTTTTTAACTAGTATTCGAGATATTAAAATAAACATATAGAGCTACTGTAAATGTACATGTAAAAATGGGCGTGGCCATTTTTCCACCAAGGAGTTGTTTTTTTGCAAAACAAATGTGTGCAATGGATTCAGAATCCTAAAGAACCCCTAGTTTGACCACTCACAAGCTACCTAAAGCAGAGGTTAACATTTTCAATTTTTCACCCATAAGTATATAGTACCAATCAGGTACTATTCCAGGTACCCCGACTTTGAGCCGCTCTCACAGATTTTCCTACAGGAGTTGGAATTAAATGTTTTTAAACGTGTTATAAGACACCTTTATGAACACATTTGTGAAGAAATCTATTGGTAAGGAATTTATTCCCAGCTTTTTGCAATATTCCCTTACTATAAACCCTTTAATCCATAAATGATTGACTCATTCTATGATGTAATACAATTATTACACTATTAGGAGAAACATATTTTGCCTGCTCCATAATGTAACAGCTGACCCAAAATGTAACAACTTGTTACATTTTGGGCAAAAAGTTATTACGTTTTGGGCTCAGCATTTTGTTACATTATCGACCAGTTATTACATTTCAGGTTTTATTACATTTTTTTTATAACATTTCAGGTCGTTGTTACATTTCGGGTAGTTGTTACATATCGGGCTCTAACAAGCCTCCCTACATTTGATGTAACATAACAGAAATCAGGTTTTAAACTTCAACAAAATGTTCTTGGTACAAATCAAGTAAAAAAGAAACGTGTTTGCTAAAAACTCCAAGTCGTTCTCTTTGGACCATTCTATTCTGGCACCGCGTACGCAATTTGGTATGACCTTGGTCAAGGATCCAAGTGAGCTGAGCAGATCCTTTAGGTTGGGTTTAAAAATCACAAGTACAAGAGTTCCCAACCTAGGCTGTCATATATTGACTCATCCATACATATAAGGAAGGAAGCCTCTTTTTAAATCTCATTTGGACACCCAAGGTAGGGTCTGTTGCAAGTCATACAGATGCACATGATAGTGTCTGCTTTTTTCCTGCCTTACATGTGGTTACTGTCTGTTTTGGTTGAGGAAAAAATAAACCTCTGGCTGTGGTTAGGGAAACCATCACAGGTTATGTTTAAACTATAATGGATCCTTTACTTTTGGATTTGCAAAAGACTCTCACACCAGTGTCTTTGGTGAAAGGGTCCGTGTGTTTTGGATTATCCATCTCTCCTAACCACACGCCGAGTGGACTTTCTCGGTCTTTCTGCTTCAAGGAGCAGAGAAGAGTGTTTGAAGTGGGAACATTACATTTGGTAGCTTGAAAACACTGAATCTAAGAAAAGGTACGGCTATGGCATATTATTGAAAACATGTTGATCATTTATTCAGCTATCAAAATCAATGGTAAGGTATTTACTTTAGTGGAATAAATCCAACAGTGAGAGTTTATCCAGGACCATAAAAGGCTAGTCTTACAACCAAATTCTTAGCGCTAAGGTTGCAGTCAACCCTAGATAACAGGAATGTCCCTCAAATCTTACTTTCCTTCTTTATTGTTACTTTCATCATTTTTCACATGTACAATAATATGCTCGACGTAAGACAGTGTTTCAGTTTAGATCAGTTCCTATTTTCCCCGTAGGCGAATTGTCGTTGAGCTAGCCCAATTCAAGCATTTATCCGTCTTTAATATAAATAGTAACAGAGAAGTTATGGCAATATTTTTAATACATCTCACAATAAGTTGAGCAAAGAGTACTTTATATCACATTGATGCTTGGATAAAAGTCTTTCAAACCAAGTCAATTTAGTTTTTGTATAGTTTCTAACAAACAAACCCCATTACAGGACAAACCCTGCAACTGTTCCCAAACCAGCTCAAACTTTCCAAGAAAACATTAAAAAACATGCTGCACCGCTCTTTCTTCCACGCCTGTTTTCTGTGCCCTTATTTGTTGACCATATTTTGATTTATTAAGAAGTGCCGTGCCCTTAATCCATACCAATTTACTTCCAACATTATTTTTCCATTTAATTTCTATCTGTCCCTCTAAACAGATTGTCCTCGCACTTCATCTCCTCGCTCTTCCAACCCTGTGTCCTTTTACGACCATTTACCAACACATCACTCCCCTTCCCCAAAGGCTCAGCCCTCATCCGAGCATCTATTTCCCGGTGCTCCCTTTTCATCACTGCCTGATGCCGAGGAACATTGTCCTTGATTGCTTGGCAGATGCCATTATCCTGGGCTTATATCTTCACAATCACATTAGCCATTTGCACAGCTGGGTACTTACTGAAGCGAGGCAGGTTAAGCACCACACTCGAGGGGACGGAACGACGAAGGCCCACCTGGAGCTTAGGGCAGGACTCTCCTCAACACCAGGCCATTACAAAAACACTGTTGGCCTTTCTTCCATTTTGCTAATGCCTCCATGACTCCCACTCCATCTTCCCCGTGTTTGTATTTTAGCCATTTTTAAGATTCTTTACCTCTCCCTTGATTCCTGCAATGTTATTTCCTGCTTCAACCTCGATCTATCCATGCCCCAAGGCTTTCTCTTTTCCTTCCTCTATTTCCTTCACTTTCTTCACTTTTTTTGTCTTTCAGTTGTTTTAACCATCCCTCACTTCTATGGGTGGCTTAGGAATGGCAAGTGCACAATGACACAGAATGAAAATGAATCTGTTTGTTAAACAAAGTTTAGGTACATTCTTGAGATGTTTCCATCACAGTTTACCTAAACTTAAGGACTGGCTGATATTGACTATCCATCTGATATGGTTATGAGATCACAGGGTGCATTTGTTGGCATATTCACTGATTCCTGATACTGCTTTTTTGATCTAAAGCTGGAACCATACTGCTATCAGCACTGATACTGGTATTGGTATTGGAATAACTATTTTTTTACATACATAAAATAGTTCAATTGAAGCCTTTTGAACAAGGAGACACAGACAAAGTGGCTTTATATTCAAAGTTTGACATTTCACTTGATTAATCAAATAAATCTTTGTTTACTGACACCACCACTGGACATTGAACTCAATCAAGAAAAACCTCCTCTTAATCCATCAACATTAAAGCTGTTACAAAATAAGATGTAGGGGAGAAAGAGGAACAGATGTAAGAAATTAGAGAAAGAAAAGAAGCCGGGAGAATAGAGAAATCCCGCTGAGGAAGAAACCCACACATTAGCTGCAGGAATATTGCTTACACCGGGAATGAAGTTGGTAGGGAATCAATAGCTACTCTACAAGGATATATGAAAGTGTTGAGGCTGATTGATGATAACAAATTATCTGAATAATCAATATGCCCATAGCTGCTGTTCATGAATTAATCACAAACAGAGTCAAGGTAACAGCCATGGTAACTGTTTCTATACCAATGCCTGAAGCGAAATGTGTGCAGCTGCAGGAGGCAATAAGCATTCATACGCAGTGCATCACATAGTGAAAAGTCGGAAGAACAAATGTGTTCAATAACTTATAACACGGAAAGCTTCACTCACTCAGCCACATGTTCAGAATACACACTCATGCTCACAAAGCACGTCATAAATATGCATCTGCGCCTCTGCTGGGTAAGACGAGTCCGGGAAACATATTAAATGTCAATCTCTATATTTCCATCTCACTTTCATTGGCACTGCGTGGTCTGTGCATGCGCCAGGAAGCGAGAGATCATCAGTTTATGAAGAAATGGAGGAATATGCTCCTGATGTGCAGCACTTTCCTCCTGAGTGCACGAGAGGCGACAAAAGGATGACAAATGTCGGAGCGGATGGAGGCGAGTGATCCAGTGGAGCCGCACAGATAGGTGGTGGGACAGAGTTTGGAGAAAAAAAAAGTAATGGTACTTGCACTTTCATCCACCCCTTTACTCTGGTCGCCACGGCAACATGCCTGGAGGGCACTCAAGAGAGGCGTCATCTCTGACAAAAACAACAGAGAAACAGGGAGTGAGGGAGAGCAAACAAGAGCAAACTAGACACAGTGTGTATGAATGAGAGCCGAGAGTGGAGGAAGTAGGCAGGAGATCTACAACCGACTCGGCTGCTTCTTCTTTTCTCAAAGAAGTGTGACTTTGACCTTCAGGGACTCGGCTAGGAAATGTAATGAATGTTCATTCTTCATCTGAGGTCATTCAGATTAATGTTTTGATCGCTGGGCTAAAGTTTCAGAAATGGCGTCTATACAAGCACATTTATGGGTGTGAATATCACTGATATCCCCTCCAAAAGGGACACTATTATGAGATATGAAATTGGAAGAGTTAATCAAACCGAGGCTAATGCTTAATATTTGGAATTAACTGAGCCATTAATACAGCTGGCTGCTGTTAGGCTAGATAGAGTGGTTAAACCACCACCGGCGAAATTAAACAGGTTAATTAAAGTCTTAAAAATTTTACACTTCCCCACTGTCTGTATTTCACTGTTAAAGACACATGCACACACACACACACACACACACACACACACACACACACACACACACACACACACACACACACACACACACACACACTCATAATTACTCTCACATGTGATTCATTACTATACATTTGATGGGCATCCACTGGCACTATTAAACTTTTAATCTGAATCCTAATTCATAACTTAACCCTTCACCACTGTTGAATAGTGAAACTAAAGTACCCTAAATGTTCTGATCATCCTTTAAGCCGAACCCCTAAAAGATCTCGCTCTAAAAAAAAGTCCCAAAGCAACAGAACTTACACGTCAAGACACGCTCTTGTAGATCTGGCAACCAGATTAAGCCCTATATCAGCTTGAGCATCGAGCATCGATATTTTACAGATAGGCATGGTGCCAGGGATGAGCTCATGATCCTTAAGCCGTGAATGTTTTGAGCAAAGCCCTAAATATTTCACTGATCACACAAGGCATTTTTATACTAAACCCAGATCATAGCTGTTTAGGATCCAATGTCCATTTTGTGTGCAGAGAAAGCAAGACCTGGACATGAAATATTTCTGTTTTTTCAACAGACAGCTTCGTCTGTGTCATATTATCTGATTAGTTGACTTGTTGCTTGGCCAAGAAACATGGTAAACTGTAGGGCGGCCATTGCTGTCGTTGACCAATAATTGCTTGCCATCTTTAAAAGGGAATTCCTACATTGTTCCTGTGTTTTTCAACCTGAGTCCCTGTCCTATTCCTTCAACAAGTCGACTCACCGAAAAGATTAAAGAGCAGGACTTCGCCTACTTTGTTCAAATGCATTAGGATCCTCTTCTTGATGTTTTCAGACACTTCTACAATCTGAGCCCATTTATGGCTAAAGAATTATCGTGCTTGCCTGTAATTGCCCCAAAGGATTACATAGCTATTACTGCCATGTCAAAGCTGTGGGCTGAAGCAATCTAAGAAGTTCTAAAATGGTTTGAGCACTTTTTTTCATAAAAAATATAGGACCCAAGATGAAAATATATTCATTCCCTTTTAATGGTTGTAAATAAAGTATCTTCAGGTTGTAATATAGTATTACAGACCATCACACCTTGAATTTGATAAATGTTAGCCTCCTATTAACTTTCATTATATGCAAGAAAAGTGGATATGAAACATTCAAACAGTCTAACTCCGACTTCACATGGAGTTTGACTTTGGTGAACTAAGACTCACACAGATTTTTTTTAAAACCAATAGTAGGTCTGTGTGGTTGTGAATTGACCTATTCTTCCAGACAAGAAAGTGGGCATAATTTAGCCTCCCCAGGCAATTATTATTACTCTGCACCAACATCACATTAGTTTCTAATTTTATTTTGAATTCATAGCCTATAATCAAAAAGCTTTGTATGTTCTGATTTCAACAGAAGATTTGTAACAGTGTGCCGCTAATGAACTAATAATGATTTAATGTGTACTTATGAATCATATCACATGGAGAGGATGTTTTAAGGCTGTTTAGTGTATTCCAAGCTTAATCCCGGGGTAAACCTGACAGAGAAATGTTATGTAAATAAATGTAACCTATAGCTCTAAATCGCTCCTTCTTACAAACCTAATTGTTACCTAGGTCTTGTAGGCCTATGCTTTCTAATGATCTAAAACTTAAACCCTAAAGTAAATTGATAGGCCTATTTAAAGTAAATATAAATAATCAAATTATTAAAAAAAAGGTGAACATTTCCTCCATACTGTTTCTTAAATGCATACACACCAACACAAACATATACACAAACACACACTCACACACTCACACACGGTGCATGCTTTGAGGGGGCGGGGCAGCAGAGGAGACGGACTCGTGGGCGAAGCTCCTCCATGAGAGGGCGGGCTTGTAGCGTTGTGCGCGAGCGCAGCGTGTGGCCGCCGCTGCTGCTGCTGCTTGATGAAGAAGATGAGAGGAGCTGCAGGTACACAAACCTTTCAACGGAGACCAAGCGGCTGAAAAGCTGTGAGAAGACCAACCAAAAAACACCGACATCTGCTCAGTCGGTCTGTGAATGTGGAGCCTTTCTTGCCTTAGTGTTGCCTGTTTTGTTCGTTTTTTTAACGAAGCCAAACAAATGAAGGAGTGACTTAAAAGTCCATAGCGGTTTCAAGAAAGAAGTTCACAAGTGAAGATGTCCAAATGGGTTTCGCCGCGATGGGTGTTGAGTTAAGGAACACGTACCCACTCACAAGTCATCCTGATTCCCCTGCTGTTAAGCTAACAGGAAACTTAAAAAGACGTGTTTTGACCGCTGGGATGTTGTGAACGACAAGTCGTCTGGGACAGAAGGAAGGACGGAAGAGAAGGGGACCCACGGCTGGTGGACAAGCACCGGAGGGATTATGGCTCTCGCAACGTTTTCTATCAGCCTCGTCACGCTCGTGCTTACAAACTTGCACCTGACACGAGCCAACGACCGGCATGCGGTGTACTGGAACAGCTCAAACCTCCTGTAAGTGGCTTTTCTTTCAGCAGCCCTGTCCGTGTTTAGTTCAAATTGACTTGTTTGTTGATGCAGCACCTGTGCTGATAACTTGCTTTAAAGACGGTGAGCATCCTCTACAGCGGCGCGTTTCTTTTGTTCTTAGCATGAAGCCTTTGAAGCACCGCTGAAACTCATAAAATCCCCTCAAACAAGCAGTTCTTCAGATTAAACGACATACTGACAACTATCCCAAATGTGTCATTTATACCTAATTTAATCTCGTTAATATTTTCGAAAATGTCTTTGTTTCAGTCTGTTTCTTTTCCATTATTTATTCAGTTACAGTAACAGTGATGCACCTCCACCGGGAGATTGTTTCTACAGTGTTCCCTCTTTCAGCTCTGCATGCAGAGTGCTTACCATATAAATATTTGATTTATATCCCACATTTAGTCCATCTGCTGCTTCACAATAATGACTCATTTAAGCAGTCATCTTTTCATTTACCCTACTTTCAGTTCTTCTGTTGTCCATCATCCTATTCTGCCTCCATACTAATACATCACACACAGAGCTCAAACTTTCCTAAATCTGCTGGAGAATCCATATGTACCCTTAATATAAATGATGTTGGCCACACATACATCCACACATTGATGTATTCACACACATAGGCTATCTGAGCCTATATCCTTGGACTCTGCCTACAACTGGAAGGCTGCTTAGCTCAGGTAAGCTTCCCCAGGCACTCCCTCCTCTCACTCTCTCTACCTGTGAGCTATAAAGCCAGCTTGCTGTGGGGCAGAGATCGATGTGGATTCTCCTGCCTTTGTCTTCTCATTAGCCAACAGTGAATCCATCTTTCTCACATTCTTTTTATCTCCTCTCCTCACACAACCTCCCCTCTTTTGCCCGCACCCCCTCCTCCTCTTCTATCTGTGTTCTTCCTCCTCTGTCCATTTGTATTCACCTCAGACGTGATTCCTCTCCTATCGCGTCTCTCTATCTCATACTTGGTTATTTTCTTCCCCTCTCTTATTTTTTCTGCCACCAGCCGGCCTGTCCCCCTCAATTCCCTGTTTTCTGCATCTCATTACCGCCCCCCCCATCTGCTCCTGGTCCCTCATTCACCTCCAAGGCTCTCAGTACACACTCAGTTGATGATTGGAATTAGAAATTGTATAGAAATTATTTGATTGTATGTGGGTGTCAAATATTTGAGTTTCCTCAAGGTAACCCACTACAAAACCTGAGAGAAAAGTCCAAGGTGGTGCTACAGCACTGACACTTCCTCGTTATTGTTAATGCATGAATTGCAGAGTCACATTTATTACTATTTAAGATTAATGACCGCAATAAATCCCATCATTTTGACATGAATAGGAAAAGCATATATTCACTGAGAATTACTTGCGTTCAAGCTCTGTAAAAATGATCGTGTTTTTACATGTTTTAATTAGTAATCCTATATACCAATTATAATTAAAGGATTTAAAGGATTTCACATCATAGTTAGTGTAAGGTAGTCATTTTTTAACACTTTTTGTGGCTTTAAACTGGCATCGATGTGTGGAAATAACAAATATGTCCTCACATTAATGAATTCAGAATGCTGGGAGGGATACGGAGAGAGAGAGACAGAGAGAGAGAGAGAGAGAGAGAGAGAGAGAGACAAAGTGCAGGTGTGAGTCCTTCTGGTTGCTTGTGTGAAAACCTCTCCTCTCTCCACAGCGAGATACAAATCTCTAAAATAATGCAAAAATTGACCCAGTTTGCAGGTAGCAGACAAATCCTCAGAGGCTACGGCAAGAATACTGATGGCCATCAAGCTTTAAGAAAGGCCTCAGGCTCAGAGCCACTTTCTCCACCACTCTGTCTACATGCATTGAGAGCCTCCAGAAGGCCTCACTGGTTCAACAATGCAGCTCTTTCCCTCTTCCAGCGCAGGTTGTAGAGGTTCAGAGCTCAGGAAGTGAAATGAAGGCAGCCATGGAGCCATAAACTGGAGGCCTTTAGGGGCGAAAAGTCTGGTTGAATCTTGAATGTTTTGCCCATGAGCACAACATTCGGCGCAGATGGTTACGGCACAGCTGCAAGAAACAGGATCACTTGGAACGCAAGCTGTTTGGCCCATTGCAATGAAAATGTATTATAAGGCTCAGCTAAAAATGTCTTGATTTGGTGTATAATAAAGCAAAGGGCATTTTACACATGATATCCAATAATACTTTGCTGGTTGATACTTTCTTTCCAGCTTTTGCAAGGTAAAAAACATCAGGGGATATATTATAGTTTCTCCCTCTGTCGCAGATAGTTGGAACCGAGATGTCTCAATTATCATAATGCATAGAAATGGCACTGAGTTCTTTGATTACCGCCCAAGTCTGTCACGATCGCACTACCCCCCTATTAGAAAGTGTTGCTCTCAGCTTCCGCTCTCAGCAGCTCGCCTGGCCAACTCGTTACAGATGTCCCCGCTAATGGCTGACTGAGGCAAGAAAAAAACACACGCAGGCCATTAAATCATCTCGCATCTGAGGCCATCTGCCAATTAGAGGGGGGAGATGTGGAACATCTTGAGAGCACACGGGAGCAGCGGTGCACTGCGGTAGCCTCGCATACCCACAAGCAGCGTCCCATGCTCCTGCCACCTCCTCCCATCAGGTGTTTGGCCTCAGCGGTTCCACAGGCCGAATCTCCGTAATTGGGCATCCCATGTCAGCATGATCAAAACAATGGCGCAGCTTCCATTCAGTCTCCCATTCTTTCCAGAAGTCAAACACAGCGTCTCTTTTCATGCTAATAACTTAGCAGGGCACCAAAACACCAAAATCTATGCACAGACATGGGAAGAAATAGCAGGGAATTGGGTTTGAAAATGTGCAACAAATCTCTTTATAAATCGCCGTTTCCTCCTCCGCTTTCAAGATGAAAGTCTCCTTTTAATGATTGTGGCTGAGTTACAGCTCTGTGTGTTTCATGTAACACATTATGACCCTGATTTGGACCTGAAACGGTATCCATCAGCCCCCCAGACCTGATGGTGAAAAAACAACACAATCCCCAGCACAAGGTATCTGGTGCTACAAAATAAATTATCACCTTGACAAATAGCTTCCCTGAGAGTTGGAGGTACAGAGGCCTGGTGATCAATGTTGAGTCGGTGCCGACTTACTCAACAGGCTCATTAACCGCCAGGTCCCTCTGTGGGGTTGGGTACAGAGCAAGATAGAGCTGGAGGTGGGTCCCAGCTGGGCAATGGAGAACCCTGACACCCTACAGAGAGAAGTTGAAGATATTTAGTAGCGGTAAAAGGAATCGTAACTTAGAATCGGAGAAAAGGGAGGGCGGAGAAGGTGATGGATAAGGAGAAAACAGGAAATAGATAGAGGGAAAGACACTAATGCAAAGTGTGAAGATGAATATAACTGTAGGAAAGAGGAGGGTGTAACAGAAGAAGAATGCTTTGGAAATGTGGAAAGTGGAGCAGCCCGCAGCAGAAATAAGCAAAGGAAAGATTGATTGAGTTTGCCAAAAGTCACTACAGGTGAGAAAGAGCGCAGACTTTACCGGATATGGAAGTAAGGTTATTTGGCTGAAGGTGTTGTAGCCGCTGTTTTCTGAGGAGATGATACCCATGGGTGTTGATCCGTGCAAATGCGGACACAGGCTCGGTCATTCATGTGGACCGATGCTCAGAGACAATAGCGGCCGCCATTCACCTGCGCACCACTGTGAATACAGGAGACAAGAGGATTCGATACCTGATTACATGCACGTCCGTCTGCCTGCAGCGCTGTCTCCGGGCTGTCTCGCCAATTTTGCATACAAATGCATCTTATTCTGGCATTCAATTTATTCTTTCACATTCATTGTACCACATAAGCACCTCAACACTATTTGAGAGCATATACTTTTTCCCTATTGTGTCAAATAGAGTGAATAACACTGATTTGAAAAAGAAAAATTTACCTTTTAATAGTTTTTGAATCAAACATTTGTAACGAGGTATTTTTCTATCCAACCATTCAAGTTGTTAGTGAACAAGTACTGTATGTGCTCTACGTTCTTCTATCTCTCAGAAATCCAACAGATTGATGAAAAGCACTCTTAAATGGATAGCTGACTTGACAACACCTGGCTTCATTATGCTGTAGATGTGTGTTGGTGTCTCAAAGCTTATTGGTTTGCTAAGCTGTGTGCTGGCCAATTTTAGATCAGTGGAATCAGTTCTGAGTCACACAAATGGACCGAGAAACACTGGAAGGATGTTTAATGCTTCATATGGATCCCAGAGTGGATGTGCGGATCAATACATTTATATGGTATGGGAAGGTGAATGGACCCCTGGCCAAACAAAAACACAACAAGGTTGCTTTCTGGACGGCAATCAATCTGGGTGCATCAGGTGATCAATGTCCAAATGCATTTTTAATTGGATTTCACAGTGTCAGTAAATCGCCATGAAGTATTCGGGGCTCAGCTCGGGAAGCTCAGATCAAGTGTTTGCCTTGGAACAGTGTGCTGGAGAATTGAATATTAAGGGCTTGTCAGTCACTGCTCCAGGGTTCATGCTCCACAGAGGCCTTAACTACAAGGCCTTGGTAGAGCAGCAGTGCCTCTTCAGAGAAGACTAAGGTTGAAAAAGCAAGAGGCTGTGCAAAAAAAAAGACAGAGATGCATTTGAGCAGGTCTGTGAGGCATAAACAAACTAAGTTATTCCTCCGCAGGATACAAAAAAAAAATCATCAAAGCATTGAATAGATATAACTTGCTTAAAAATATGTAAAGGTTCCTTGAGAAAATCAATATGCAGTAATGCAGTATGTGTATATATACTGTATATATATATTTATTTATTTTCTCCAATGTCTCACTGCTAATCTGTTTAACACATCTAAATAGCTGGTTGAAGCAGATGGCTGTCCACCAATGAGTCTGGTTCTGCTCATGGTTTCTGCCTGTAAATGGAAGTTTTCCCGTGCCACGGTTGCTAAGAGCTTCCACATTTGTGTAATAAAGTTGGATCTTTGCAAGTAGTATTACGAAGAGTAACAACTAGAAATGCCATATATTTTAAGTCTGGTGGGATACATTTTATCGGGATTTTTTTTTAGATCAAGCTAAGACGATGTTTATTCCTCACACTTCCAGTCAAACTTGATAAAAATAAGTAAAAATACTGTTGCTCTTGGTAAACAGTAATTACTGTGTAGTGAATGTGATCAATTAAAGTTGGGGTGGGGGGGATTAATGGTGGTCGGTAAACTGGTTTCAATATTGTCACAGGTATTATTCTCTGACTAGACATGGATTTTGGCAATACCGTCATTACCGATTTAAACACGAGCGATAACTCAACCTACCAGTCGCGATGGCGGGTAAATAGAATTAGTTACAGACTAAACTAAAGCACAGATTGAGTCCCAGTCTTCTGCATGTTTCACTCTGAGGCTTAGCAAAGCCAGGCAGGCCTACATGTTGACATGTTTTTACTTCATCTCCACAACAACAGGTATGCCTCCTTAAAGGTGTGTTTTTACTGATGACCATCTTGTCTTAAGTCCAAGATGCGTAAAAGAAGCTTGCTGTAGCTCTGACTCATACAGTCCCTGTACATTATTGATATTCTCTGCTCAATGTAGCCCCACAATAGTAGCTCAGCTAAATCTCAGTTAATTCAATAATAGACACATGATATTTCCCACAACCCCTACACAATAAAAGTCCCCACTTATTATTTAGTTGAAAAGCTTTTGATATGAAAGAGTCATATCAGCAAATGTAGTGTTTCCAGCAGCAGCCTAACACACCAATGCAGGAAAGACATGGAACTTAAAACCCACACTGATTCAGTCACAAGTTACAACGTTATGGAAGACACAGTAACTTATAAAAACATCTTTCTCTGGTCTCACACACACAATTGAGATGGGTAGGTATAACAGGCTTGTTTGAGGGAGAAGGAGGGTCGTGGTGCGTGAATATACGTTCATATGCATGATCCCTTTTAATTTTGTAAAATCGTGATGTACAGTTACCACAAAAAGCAACAACAATAATACGGTGATATGAATCTCAGGTAATATCCCTGAAAGGGGGAATACAGATAAAAATGCAGGTGGCAGTACTTTATCAACCTGGAATTTGACAGACAAAATATGAGAAAACTTTGACTAGTCTGTCAATTTGAAGCCTCCCAAATGGTCGGTGTTACTTTTTTGTATTTTTTCTGGTCCCTATGGAGGTCTCAGGCCCCCAAAGCCTCCTCAGCGTCATTATTATGAGGCATTGGCAGGGTTGGTGGGCCATTATAGCCTGTTCATGCGCTCTGATGAGAAAGTGTCATGGGACTCGTCTAGAGCTACCCCAGGTGAGGAGGATAAAAAAAAACGAAACATAGTTAGGGACTTCAGACTCCATCAAAGCCATTAGCATTCCTTGCGCTCCAAGGTTATAAAAACTGCATTTAACTGGCAGCAGGAACCCACAGGAGATAGTCTGATCCCAGACAGGTAGAACCAATTTCAGACTCAATGATTTGAATGCAAATTCTTTACAAAGAGGGCTTTCCTACTTCCGAATGGCAGATCCACAGTACATTACACTGGGAGTCTGCACCACCATACCCGTTACCCACTGGGAAATTACTCTGCTGCTATGATGGAAATGGCTGCCATGTAGGAAAAAGATCAAAGCTGTTGATAGTTGGATGGTCACTGGCTGGAGTTTGATTATTTGGGAAATGGGCCTTGTTACGCTACATTGCCTGGAAAACGATATGGCAGCCGCAGCAGTTGGTCAAAATAATTTGTTTTGTTATTGAAGCAGAAGGCCTCTTCTGAAGTATGGCAATTGAGGCAGTATTTCTCACCGACCAGCGCCCTCAGAGTTATCAGTGTCCCTTCATAAAAAAGGCAGCGAGTGAGGACACAGGTTTGTGCTCTGTCATATCTTGTTCTCTGTTCATTCCCTTCAGGTCGTGAGCCGTGACAGGTCTTCCCTCTAATGCTCTCGGGTGCTTAACAACAGCGGTTTTACGGGAAGTGGAAACTGTCCTCACAGCTTAGTGGATGATATGGCTCGAGTTTTCCTTTCATGTGAGGGCAATTTCGAATATGGGCAACGTAATAATTAGGTATTCTGTTATAATTGAGATTTTTCCTTTTGAAGATGTAATTATACCAAGGTCTGAGACCCTTTGGCAGCAGTCATCTCTGTAATGAGAATATTTGAAGAAAATTGAAATCTCTCTCTAGTGCTCTGTGCATCCAGAATGACAAAAAGTAATTTGACCCTTCAGCCGCAGCAGCTACCACCTCAGTGGTTTAATGTATCCCTTTTATATTGTTAGAGGGAACATTTAAATCAGTGCATCTTCAAGTGAAACTGCTCTATTACAAATATGATAGCAGAGTCTTTAGAGCTTGAAGGTGTGATGTAAGTGGATTGGACGGGAATCTACCTTCTGGCAAAGGAAATAAAGTTACATTAGTTTGAGGAAGCTGGAGGGCTGTGTGGCACACAATTTTCATTTGCAGATATTCAGATACTCTGCCTTGTGAAGTGGATATACAGAGTCATCGAAGAGAGCCTGCAGCTGTTGTTAACTGTGCAATATGACCTGTGCACACAAGCCATTACAAAGTGTTTGAGGGAGGATTCTCTGGGAGGAGGTCAAATGGCCCATTAGTACTTTGGAGTCAGAGTTTGATATAAGAAGGAATTTAAACAGTACTGTGAATCAGTTTTTTCAAATGACAAAATCCGTTCAAAGAAAATGAGGATACTCCCCTTTCTTACCACTTCACTTTTCCAGTGACAAGAATTGTATCCTGTTTTTAGCTCTCCCCTTTTGATGCTTAGCTAACGTTTTCTTTGCTTACATTAGCTAATATAGACGGATAATTTGAAGAAATTAGCCTGCCAATGCCAGACCAATTTGCAAATACAAGTTAGTTTGAACTTCTCTGTCCATGTTTTATTTCCATGGTTACAGACCAAATTGCTCTAGATGCTACAACCAATCAGAGCATTCAAGCAGTTTATGTAACTTTTGGCTGCTGAGATACTAGATCAAACATCCAATTTATATTTTGGGTCAACATGATACACAGATGTTTGGTATGAAAAGATTTCAAAGCCAACAGTTACCATTTGTACGTAATATTTACAGCTGTCAAACTTGTTTAATACTGATGGGACAGCACAGTCAGGAAGGAAGTTAAACATCACTATTGATGTTGAGTTAACTGTTGGTCAGTCCTGGACTGCTATTTGTAGCTATAGATGGAAAAGGAAGTGAGTAGACCATTAATGGTTTGATTTATCACTCTATTAGTCTCAGTGAACTGTAAAAATGCACAACACAACATTTACAAAAATCAAAGCAGTACAGGGGGCTTCTGCACTTCAAACACTGGCCTGTGATGCCTGCTTACTAAGAATCAGTGAACTTGTTTGTTTTCTCAATTGACTAACTTTCAGAATAAATGTCATTACAGCTTTTAAAATCCACACAAAAAGCAGCTTTGATTCAGCTGTTTTTTTTCATTGATTTAATTTGGGGCCACTGGAAGCAGGAAAGATTTGGTGATGCAACATGTTGTGCTTTTATAGGAGGCATTGCTGCCTGCAAAGGCTTAAACACTGAATAGTTAGTACAAAGTCAGCAGATCAGAGTACACCTCAGTCAGTGGCATCGCACTCTTTTCTTCCCTTCCATATTTCTTTATCTTTAGCCTCATCATTTAATCAGGTCTCGTGTAGGTTTTCATCAAAAATCTATTTTGAATTCATTTGCCACCTTGATGTGTAAATTCAGTTATGGTTAATACATGAGCTACGCATAATCATGTCTCTCTACTCACACACGGGCACGTCATTGATTTACAAGGACAATACGTGAATCCTCTTGCACTACTGGCATCCTCCATCAATGGGGTGGGGATTCCTTCCCCCTCCTCTCCCCACGGCCTCCTCTTTATGGATCAGTGTGTATTATTGGTAAGAGCTCTACTGTGCAGATTGTTATTGGTATTTGTAACAGCTGTGGTGGTAAGTTTTTGCTTTTTATCGCTACATTTTGAACGCTTGACTATCAATGGCTGGATTATAACAGCAAACGGGAGCCAGTAACCTACCTGTTTAACACACTCCCTTGTAAGAACTGTGCAAATTCTCCTCTTAGCCATGTTCACGATCCATCAATGCTTTGTTTTTAAGGTATTTATTTGGTTTGTTCTGCTGCTTTTTGCTAGCTTTGGGCTATTTACAGCAGGCATCTGTGTGTTGGAGGTGTTGCCACGACCGTTGTAGTGTTAAGGCCACATGTCTGGCATGCACTTTGTACTGTATTGGTTAGGAAAATAGTATTTTCTTTCTCATAGTAGTAACCTTTGTAATACTGTGTGGGACTGTTCCTGGTCCAGCATATAGTCTGTAAAACTGGGAGACACACAGCCCAGATCCCCACCATGCTGTGTGTGGGTGTATAGAATATCAATGTCTTGCTGAGCCCTCTCACTAATTGTGTGTGTGTGTGTGTGTGTGTGTGTGTGTGTGTGTGTGTGTGTGTGTGTGTGTGTGTGTGTGTGTGTGTGTGTGTGTGTGTGTGTGTGTGTGTGTGTGTGTGTGTGTGTGTGTGTGTGTGTGTGTGTGTGTGTGTGTGTGTGTGTGTGTGTGTGTGTGTGTGTGTGTGTGTGTGTGTGTGTGTGTGTGTGTGGGGCTATCAGGTTGCATTTAAGGTGTTTTCATGTCTCATTATTTGTCTGGGTTACTTGGGTATTTGTTTGCACACTTGCTCGTTTGATTGTTGAAAGCAGGCTAATGATTGCGTCTCGGCCTTCTCTGTCTCCCTTCCTCGCTCTCTAACGCCTGTGTTTGGTCTCGTTTGCTTCCCAGAACAACATCCCTCTCCGTCTTCCTGCCGTGTTGTTTGATGTGTGTTTTTTTTTTTTTGCTCAGCCCTTTTGTTTCTGCTCAGCTCTCACCTTGTGTGGAGTCAATGGGAAGTCCCCAAAGAGCGCTTCACTCAACCGCATTGCTGTGCGTGGGAGGAGAGTGGGCACTACCGCCCATTTCCCTCCCTTTAATTCATTGCTCTATTGCTATTGAGAGACTAAATTACATATATTGTGTCATTATTTAGAAATCCTTTGCCCCGCTTCACATGCAATTGTCTCTCCTGCACTGTTGTCTTTTCTCTGCAGTCTGTGTGTGTGTGTCATCCAGTGTAGCATGAGATGTATGTACAGTAAGAGATAGATGGTGATGATAAATAGATTTGCTTTTGCAGCACTTAAAGGGATTCTGTGCCACTTCCCAGGAGGAAGAGGAAAAGAAAGTGGTAGAGAAAGTTACGACAAAAAATAACCAAAAGGGAGAGGAAGAAAGTCAGGTTGGGGGAGGGAAGTGTAAAAAAAAAAAGGAGATGGAGGAGGGAGATATAAGGCAGTGCAGAGATGTAAAGGCTGGGAAAAGAGTGGAAGTGGGGATATAGGGGAGCAGGAGGAGGAGGGGGAGGGGGTGATCGTATGTAGTGTAGAGGAAGAGTGGAGAATATTAATGGTGTGTCAGGAAGTGGAGTATCTTTAAAGACCTCAACCTTTCCTCTGGTGCTCATGCGTGCTGCGTGCAAAACTAGCAGCTTGGAGGCAGTGCTGCAAAAGCAGGAAAGAGAACTGCATCAATGGCAGAATTTTACCCATTTACATACAAACATTACCAAGAGTTGTACTTGCAAACAACAGCTGGAACGGGAATCCAATTGAGAAAGTAACACTCAAAATATCACATTTGTTGGCTTTTTTTCACCACTTCAGAACAGCATTTCCAGGCATTTGTTTGGCAAGATGAAACATGTTTATTAGAGGTGACATGTTTGTTTTCCTCTCATTATCAGAATCAGTTTGCCTGGAGGTACAGATCTGAACCGCAACACCTGCTCCACTCACTGATACAGCAAACATTTACTCTCTGTCTCTATCTATCTATCTATCTATCTATCTATCTATCTATCTATCTATCTATCTATCTATCTTACTCTCCCCCTCCATTTCTCTCTCACTCACTCAATGCATCGTCTTTCTGTATTTTGAACACATATTCATGTGCACTCACCGATTTTGGAGTTGCAGCTGTGTCAGGACTCTAAAATCCCTCCCAGCACCTGTCACTGGTGAATCTACAGCAAGAGGGAGCATAGAGCGAGCTGCAGGTGTGTGTGTGAGGGAAGGAATTGAGGGGAGAGAGAGAGAGAGAGAGAGGGAAAGAGAGAGAGAGAAAGTGAAGTGACACACATTTGCAACATGATGCAATGAAGAAACACGCCGTCTTTGGTAGAGCCTATGTCACAGGTGACAGTCAGTGACAGGGCCAAGAGCAGAGCTGTCATGGAGGCAGGAACCACAGAGAGGAGGAAGCAGGAGAAATGAATATGCTACTCCTCATATAGAAAATGACAGAGAGATGCAAAGGGAGTGTAAGCATAACAGTATGGTGGCAGGAAGAACAACAGCTGAGCACGTTGTTAAGAGCTAAATGATGTAGTGTAAGGAACAACATATACAGCCTGGGGTCGTTGTTTATGATGAGAAAAGCAAGTGTGACACACGGTGACAGCAGAAGATGGATTTCTCGTGTGGAAATTGGTCTAATATCAGGAGGTTTATTCCCTGGGAACCCTGCCTGCCGTTAAAAACATTGTGGGTAGTGATTGAAAAAAGACACAGACTATAGATAATCAAATTCACATCTCTGGTGGTTATTTTTTCATTTGATCTGCACTAATGTAAATTGGAATGTCAAGCTCTCCAGCTCCAGTTTCTGTCAACATAAATCCTGCCCACTGAGAGAAAGTTTACTTGTAGCATTGTCACGGCTTCCTTATATCTCTAATGACTTCTGCCTTGGCATTTGCAATTCATAAAGCAGGTTGTAATCCCTAATTAGCAGGCTTTAATTTCCCTAACGGGAATGAACTTTTGGTCATATTAGAGGTTCCATTAAGTTTTGATTCTAACCTCCAGCGCCGGCTGCATAGGGGTAAATTAGTGCCAAGGAAACCATATCTCTAGCTAATGTGCAGTGCCAGGGAGATAACAGCAGTTTCAAAAATGCCAGGGAAATTAGCATTCGTGCGTCGTGCTGTGTGTGCGAGGTCTCAGTTTTTAAATCTATAAAAAAAATAAATTGCTGTTCGTCAGCAAAAAACCCTGCTTCCCCTACCCCCTCCTCCTCGGCCTCCTCTTCATTAGACAGTTCATCAGCAATCTATCATCATATGTATTATTTATGAGTACAGCCACGCTCATTCTAAACACATGGTGCAGGTTTCTTTAGTTATTTAGGTTTCGGTTATATTTTCACACTAGTGTCAGCCCCATTGTGTATATAGAGAGAAGAATAGAGCTTTAGAAAATGCTTTTCTGCTTAATGAGGACTCGTTCCCTCCCAGCGTTCCCACCTCCGCCAAGCACAAAAAAACAGGGATTGCTGCTCTGCCAGCCCCTGCTCAGTGCCTTGTATGCAAATACCCATTTTTCAATCAACCTTGTGGTTCATTCTACGACGTTCGATATAGCTCTGGCCTTGTGCAAGGTAATTTACCCAGAATTCCTTTGACCTCCGAGGTCACCTGGTGGAATGGCACCTTTAATCACTAACCTACGCACAGTGTTTTCGCTGCCCACCACGAGATGGAGGAGGTCACCGAAAGTTAACTGGATGTGTGCACGTATTTGAAGGTGGTACTGATGGTGGTGTAATGGAACCCACAGAGTTCTGTTTACACCGATGAATGCTGGGTACAAAAGTGCTGGAGTTTGGTGCTTTGTCATTTCACATAATAACGTGAGCCATGTCCTATTATGAAAACCCAAACTTTACTTGGGTTCTTTAATGATTTCCATGCTGGATGATTTAACCCCTGAAACCCAATTATAATAATCAACCCTAAATATTCTTTGGTAAATAAAAACAGACAGAAAAACCCATTTCATGAATTCAAGGTAATACGATTGGTCCAGGTGCAAAAAAGACCCATAGAGCTAACCCAACCAAACTCTATTATGTGGACTAACTTAAGTTTGTGGTGTTTGTGTGAGTTTTCTCAGATGTCTTGGTATTTTCCATAAAATATCTCAGCTTCTGAAGGAGCCACATATAACTTTTCCTCTAGTCATATTTTAATTCCAATGCTTAACTTAGTGCTAATATAGGTCGGCGATGTTCCCTTCAAATCTTGTTCTTATTCAAAAGTTGTCAAATATGACATGTCGGTCATTGGCCCAGCTGTTAAGCACTGTTTATTGCCATATCGTCACTACCTGAACTCTTCTCACCATGCACATATATTGCAGATACTGTAAAAACTAATTTGGCATTGGCTTTTTCTTTGCGTGTAATTTTGCATAGCAGTTCAACACAGACATTCTTGTGTGGTCATCAGGTTAAAATATCTCTTTGTGAGCCCCTAAAGAAAGCCATTTCACCCTTTTACAAGACTTACACTCAAGGTGCCTTTGAGCAATGTAATAAACTTCTAATCACACAAGTAAGGCTGTTTAACGACCGGTGGTATAGGACTGGTTTTACTGTGTGTGTGTAACCCTTCTCCCTCGTGACTACAGACCTGTGCTATAAAACTAAGAATGGGCTGTGTGAAGACGTGTAGATACCAAAGAGAAAAAATATCAAAGAGAAAGGATCTAAAGTGTTTCAGCCGACGTTCTATACTATGGGGTTTGAAACTGTCGGAAGGAATTACACCTGAATACACTTGACAAACTCACTTCCACTTCCCAGCAAGTTCCAGCCACTAAGCTCTCTAGTATGTGTCTCAGTTTTGTGAGACGTCTCACCTTTGACACTTAAACCACATCGCCACACCTTCCGATTTTCTTCCATGAGCTGTACACTATCACTGTAAATCTGCTTGAACATACATCTTCTGTGCATTCTGACAGACAGACACATACACGCACGCACACAATAAGGTTCGACTCGGCTTAATCGAGGAATAATTGTAAAATTGTGTTGACTAGAGAGAAATTATGCAAATGTTCCTTTTCCACCTTTTTTTCCTCTTCAAATACACGTAGAGTAATCATCGCAAATTGATTAAAGTTTTGATTAGAGGAGAGTTTTTCGACGCTGATGAGTTATCAGTGATGTGCTTTTATAGAATGGCTAATCAACCAAGAAGTCTTTGTACGACCTGAATGACATAATGTATGACTAATCAGGCAAAAAAGCAGCTACACACACACGCACACGAACATGCACAAAGAAAAGCCGCCAACTCTGATTCTTCTCTGTAAAGCTCTGCAGGTGTGGTCCGCTCCTCCTGTGCTGGCTATTAGCACAGCCGATCATTGGTATTCATTTCCCGCTCCTAATTCTTCCACAGTATTTTTTTCCCCTCTCACTTGACAGAGGACCGTGGGTTAAACGCCGGGGGGAGTGCTCCATCACGACTAGATCTGATCCAATTAAATACAGATTTAATCAGCCCCGCAGTCGGCGAGTGAATACACAATCTGATCAGGCCGCTGGTAACTGGAGGCCCCGGCGGCGGTGGCCGCTGGTTTCCATCCCCGGGCCAGAGGATTGGCTTAGTGGGTGCGAAAAGAGACACCTCGATCCTATCTGACCTGTCAATTGAGCCCATCCACTGAGCTGCTGACAGGTTTGATTTCCACATTGAATAATCTGACAGCATTTTGAAGCTGTTCACTACTCGTCTGCACCTTCCACACAAACCCTTTTACTCCTGTGACCCCTAAACTCGCTGAGTTAGTGATGCAGGGAAAGCAAGACGACAGCGGCTCCTGCAAGATTTACTGTTGATGCAAACACTCCATTAATTACTGATTTAGAGACTGGATTATATCTATGGCAGACGGGAATGATCTGGAGGAGGTTAATCTTTCTGTCTACAAGCAGAGCTGGGAGAAAGTAGAGAGAAAACGCCTGCAAAAAAAAAAGTATGATTTTTGCCTCCTTCTTCCCAAATGGCTGCAGCTGCTGATTGTTGAAACCTTTTACTCTGCAGAGGAAGCAGGTCTGTGATATGAAGTACAGCTCCCCAGTGCCCCATCAAAGTCCACTGTAACTGCTGTGTCACCTTCAGAGTTTCCAAGGGAGGATCGTACATGGGGAGCTGCTGCAGAGCTTACTAATGAGAAGTCATCTGGAAATAGGTTGCTTTTTAACATAGCCTGATGTGCAGGGTCATATCAGTTACGACCCGAGACTTAATTACAAGTCGTGCTGTTTAGTGTACTGCGGGGTTTGTGTGTCTGCCAGTTTGTTGTGAAAATATATTCTGGCTCTCACTATAATGTAAAACTGTAATTTAGTAATTGCTGCTTCCGTTAGCCATGCCCCACATAATGCAAATATAACCCATCATGTCATTAAGTCCACTGTTTAGAGTCTGAATCAGATCCAACCTGGCAAGCAGATCGACTTGGCTGGCCAATTGTACAAGCTGGAAGTTTGTCCCTCATCCAACATGGCAGACTTTTATGTTAAATGCAAACAAGTTCCACCATACTCTGTCTCTCTAATGTAACTGTGATGTATTATTATGTACGATCAGATCGAAGCCTCATATCCTCAGGGGCGTGTCCACACTTGTTTGACCGGGCTGGCCCAACAGTGGCACTGACTAATGCAGGGCTGGAATGAAGTCTGAATGTCTGAGTAGCATTAATTAGCCTTTTGTGTCTCTAATAAACACCATTACTTTAACTGTTAACATTGGACCTACGGTGAGGAGTTCAAAAAAGATTAGGAAAATAGGTAACTAATACTTATCCCTCTATATGACCGACAGTAATGATTCAAAGTGGTATGGATTTTCCCCCAGTAAAGACTGCTTGTGTGGACAAGAACAGCTAGAGAAAAGATTTACTACCTTTTCCAGAGGTGATAAAAAGTTCGATACAAAATGGAAAGTTCCTTGTACTGTCTTTGTGATAACATACCATTGTTACATTCCTGTGCAGGTTTTTACATTTTATTTAAACACCCCACACAATATATACTGAAGTATTTAAGGACTTAAAAAGAAGGTATAACATCAAACTTCAATCATCAAAGTCTGGGCTTTTTCCCAGTGTCTAATTGAGAGCAGTGTTTGTTTGTCAAAACGTGCAGCCACGCCTGGCTAGGAAATAGGACTTTCAGTTAATTTGGGATAAGCCTTTATTATAAGTTTTACAGTATCTCCCAAAAGTCACCATATAAATTATAGACAAAAGAAAATGTGCTACCTTGGGGGGAAAAGACGACCAGCAGCTTGTGACTACACAGCTTAAAAATTGGTACGAACATAAGTCCTGCCTCTGGCCGGGCAGAAGGCAATCATGGTAAAGGATTATAGGGTGACACCTGGGATGGCCAAAACAATTGGGGGACATGCCACCCCAGGCCACCCCCCCGGGCATGCCCCTGCACACCGTGTCCATGTCATTAACATTCAAAGCCAGCCTACAAGGATGGAAACCGTGATTATTTTTATTTTTTTCTGCATTATTCTGAAAGCTAATCTAAGTCTATTGTAAGAGAGAACCTGGGTTTCTGAGGTCTAAAGTCGTATAATTTGTTAATTTCACTGGGAAAAGATTCCAATTGTCACTGTGAGCATTTCAGCCACATTCAGCCCCATGGGAGGTGCATCTTTTTTTTCTTCTTCCGCCACTGATCAGTAGCCTTTAATTGCCTCTCTTGTTTGGAGGAAGACTCGGCTCACTTGGTATTTCCAGGTGTAAATGAGATGAAGAGAGAAAGGTTACCTGGAGCCCCACCAAGCCGAGCAGTCCTTCAGGGTGGTCTAGGCTCAACCCTGCCGCAGTCAGATATCTCAAACATAGCTGTGTTTGAAGTGCTCGGTTGGGTGCATCCGCTTTTTGTGCGTGCAGGCGAGAGTTGTGGTGCTTGTTTAACTCTGGCAGCTCCTCTGTAAGTCTCTGCTTTTGTATTTGCATACCGAACAAACAGGAAATTGTGTTCATTTGTATGCAAATGTGTTTGTCCCCAAGGCTGGGATTTTGAATTAAAAGTTTTACCGTCCCATTAATTCCAAATTACACACAGGCACTGACATGGGCTCCTCCGCCCGGCAGGGGGGTATCCGGCTTGCCATCCAAACGCGTCTCTGTCAGTTTAGGCTGTTTAGTTTGCCATCTGCGAAACAGAGTCGGAATTTGGATTTAATCTGGTCCAATGATTTGCAGATTGATCGTCTGCACCACGTTGCAATCTCCTCTTAATTATCTCAGGAAAATATGCAAAGATTTCGGCGTGATTGATATTTGAGGGTACTATCAGAGACAGACGTGAGGAGGCCTTGGAGTGCTTGACTGACAGGTTGTGTGGAACATGGCGAATGAGAGGGAGTGACGAAGGCCGTCCAGCGTGCCTGATGTAGCACAGCTCATCAGCCCTGCTCATTAAAATACATGTAGAACCTTATGAAAAATGCATGAACCCATCAATGACGTTTGGCATGTATGGCCTGATGCTGACAGTCAAGGTAATATGAAAAATTAGCAGCTACACCTCGCCACTTTGCATGAAAGGCCTTGTGTTTGTCATAATGTTGCAGATGTTGCACTAACACTGTTTAAATTCAGCAGTTTGAAGTATTGATCATACTGATCGATTAGCAGGTCGTCATATTGGGTACGTGTTCGATACATTCAACAATCTGTCTTCTTTAGCGTGTCTATCTCAAAAGTACGGTGACAAATGTCATGTAATTTAAATTTACTGGAGGAAAGCTGAAGCCATTACTGACACTCAATAATGAATTAGAGTATGTGTTCAAGGAAACCAATGGATTGATAGATGTCCTGATCTAGGTCACACCCTCCCCTGCATGCCTCCCTGTTTTCACTTGTGCCAATTTTGAGATAAAAAGGCAAACAATTGTGACATTGTTCGAGCGATTTCTCAGGTTTTATTGTTTCAGACTGAACATATGGAAATACAAAAACAAAGAAGTGCTGAAGGCCTTTTATTATTAGGCCTTTGTTACAGTATAAAACGTGTGCCTGCTGTCACTATGGCAGTGTTCTTTTGTTCTTGTGTTCTTTACTGTTACCGCTGTGGATATTAATCATTTATAATGATTTGTCCACAAAACAGTTCAAGGCTTGTACAGTCATGCTAGTGCTCAGAAAAAGTTCAGAGAAACACGAGTCAAACCGTATTGTCACAAAAGTGCTGCAGCTGCTTGATGAACATTAACATCTATGAATGTGTAAAAAGACGAATTTTGCTCACACAGATAATGGACAAAATGCACACAAACGCACACACACACACACACACACACACGCTCAGTGCTAGAATTAATAATGCATGGAGCACATCTTGTACACATGCAGACTGTTGGCAGGCATCTGATGTGTCTGTGTGATGAGCCAAGGGGGACACATCATTTCTGACTCTCTACTCTCAGAGTGATGGCGGCTGAGTGCTCGGTTGCCAGGTTTCTCTAATGAAAGGGGGAATTTGGCTTTGTGTCTCTTCAAAGACTTTATCAACGGGTTGTGTTCTTTGGAGGTGGCACAGAATCTAACCTGGAGAGAACCGATGCCTGACAGGCTGAGGAAGTGACTTTGACAACGAGACAGACTCACAATCAGCGATGGCAGCTCAAATGGGAATAGGCCTGTTTGCGGGAACAAAACAACATATTACGTCTCTGAGTACTGGGCTTAAGAAACTCAGGCAACATTACAGGATTTAAATACCTCTTATCAGTGACTTCTCCTAACTTATCCCTTTTTTTCTTCATCTGTTTGACTCTTTGGGGGGTTTCCGAAAAAACCTGGAGAATATATTTTATGTAGAAAATAACCATGAATTCTTTTTTCCTAACACGTCTACCTGTAAGAGAGAAAGAGATGAACCACATTTTGAATAAAATACAATAGTCATTTAACTCTCCCAGAATCTCCCTGTATTGATTGTGTGTGCATTAGTGCTGCTGTTAATGAAGTAGTTGTTGTTGCACTACTTTATCTCTACAGTAAAGCAATATTCAGGGAATCAGATTTGCTCATTTAATTGCACTTATTAAATGTTTATTGGCTGAAAATCTGGATTGTTTTGCACTTTGACAACATAGTTTTTAAGATTCTTATAAAACCAGGGCTTTCATTAGCAGACCTGGCAACCACAGTCCTCACTTCTCTGAGTTCCTGTCACTGAATTAAACCCCCCCCCCCCTCAAAAACCCTCATCGCTGTCTGTTGACATGACAGTTGTTGACTCCTAACAGCTGTAAGTGTAATAGATGACATATGTCAAATCTAAATATAAACTACATGGAGTTGCTGCTCTTTTAAAAACTTTAAAGCTTTTAACATTTGTGGGTACATTCTGATACATGGTGGACTTTTTACTTACACTTGTTACTCTGAAATAGATTAACAGTTGATCCTTTTTCAGTGTTTCAGATGGTCTGAAGCATTTGGACACATTTTGAAAGAATGTGCTGCTTTCATACCAGCATATTTCTTTTGCACCATTGCCGACACTAATAATAAAGTTCTAAAGCAAAACAGTAATTGTCTCTTCCGAATAAAGTTTTTAATACCTCAACTTAAATATTTGCCAAGCGGCAAACTCCGGTCTTGAAAAATGAAACCAATGTGGAAGTTCAAAAACCTGCAGTTCTTTAAGTGTCCGCTTGAGGCTGGCTGCAGGAGCCCCAGAAGTCACTTACACACCACAGCCAAAAAAGCTGTTTTTACAGCATAAATAAACGTGTTTACAGCCTGATATAAAAAGCGAAATAGGGCTGATTAGTTATGTCATAATGGGCACACACTGTATGGGGCTTGATTTTGATTTAATGAACGATATGTGTTATACTTAGTTAGGTGCGTAGCTGACATGATTGACAGGTGGGCACGATGTAACAGCCTGTCATGAGGCTTAAAACCCGCCTCAGCTCCAGCTCTCAGCTTGCCATTAGGTTGGCTGAGACAGGATTTCCAGCATGGCGGCGGCTGCCAATGAGCCTCCAGAGCCCCCTGCAGGAACAGATGGCTGACGTCACTCAGGCTTCGTCCATTTATATTTACAGTCTATGGTCGTTGCCCATACAGAGAACCCCTTTCACACTGGTTAAAAAAGTAAATTAAAGGTGGACACACACATAGTGCCGATATTATGCTAACTTTGATCAACATTACACTCCTTGCTGGCATCACTCTGTTATTTGTCACGTCATAATAATTTACTGGAAACCAGTTGAGTTAGGGTGGCTGATTGGTTATGGTATTTAACCTGTCCTTTGACTGTCTTCTTGCAAATATTGGATATGTTATTTATGCAGTGACTGAGGCCAATAATAGGCTAATAATGGTACCTGTGTCAGTGCAGCTGCTACCAGTTCAGGAAAAACTCAAATTGAATATGAAAAAGAGAACAAATCCATCTGTGTCACGGAGTGTAGCTGTGGCATATATTTAAGGAAATGCATGTGTACAATAATAGGCTGCTGAAATCAATCACAAGACGGAGGGAGTGACAGCTGATAAATATCAGTCACAGGAAGAAGAAAAAACTCTACTCTGCATTAGAATCCATTTGGTATCTCTTGAATCGGTTGATTGCTTGTTTGACTCTCTGCTGTTTCAATTCCCCTCGCTATTGTTCTGTCCTTGAGTAAACTGTCACAGAGCACAATACAGTCAGCGGGATACATTTCAGGGGATGGAGAAGGTTGTCACAATTGCTGACAGTCATTACAAGCCATTTATTATGCATGTATATGTGTGAGAAAAAGAGGCGACTTGCACTGGAGGAAACCTGTAGGAAATGTTTGGTAAAAGAGGACTCAAGGTTAAAGGAAGTGGCAGAAAATCATGTCGCAAAAACATACCAGCGCCATTATCACAGGTCACTAACAAAGACACCCTGTCCACCTGTTATTAGAGCCGAATTGGGAGGATTAAATCAGACTGACGTGTCTTTAAAAAAAGCCTCTAGAATCTAGCTGCCAAAGCCTTTCTGCCTTTCTGCCCGAGAAGCCAGCGAGGGTCAGCAGGAGCGCGTGTGTGGGCAACAAGCGGCAGTCAGAGCCACTCAGAGACACCCTGGAGGGGGGGAGAGGAGAGAGCAGACCATAGCTTGGCAGCTCCACTGGAGTCTGATAAGCTTTAATGGCACCGCCACAATGATTCACACTATGTGAGACACACACACACACACACACACACACACACACACACACACACGCACACACACACCTCTAGCAGACTTGTGAGGAATGATTTCTGGACCCTGGATAAATTTGCAGTTGCAGGGAGTCTCTATTTACCAGTAATTGCATTTCTCTGCCCTCTTTCAGCCCCTGCCTTCAAAAATGTTCTGTGCCTCAGGAAGTTGAAGGTGGCTGGGGAAAAAGCAACAGAACATGTTGTCGGCCTCACACGGCGCCCTGCCACAAAGTTGACAGCTTATAGGCCGATCTGTACCGTACATGCATACAAGCTGTGTACCATACCAAACTGTCAGATGGACATGTTGCATCATCTGCATGTCCTGTAAGCCTGCCCAACCGGAAAACAATATTTTACATGTACACATGTCTACACTAACTACACAATGGTAGCATTTAGCTCACCGTCACACGCAGAAGAACTGCACCCGTCTGATGAAGATGTTCAAACACAACATCTGTATTCTCTGCAGCTGTCCGATGGTGTAAAGTATGATAAATGGTCTGGAATATTTGGTAAATGTTTCATGCCAGAAGAGGCTCAGGCTTGCCCGTTGGCATGAATGCAAACAGCTAAGAGAAGAAAATGAAACAGCCCAGTTTTCCTGGGAATTATCCTCATTATGGAGGATGCTGAAGCCCACAGCTTCCATCCAATGCCAGCGTTTAGTGCCTGCGCAACGAGGACGGACAAGAGACAGACGTGAGGTTACAGTGCATCTTTCATATTGCAGATTGTAGTTTAAATTCTGTCACAGGACAATAATTGATGCTCACAATCTTTCTCTAACCTTTAAAGGGTAATTCAGTGATGTAGGAGTGGAAGGATGTGTGACAGAAAGATTAAAAAAAGAAACATTCAAAGCTGCAGAGGCTAAAAACTGTATCAACACCAAACATTGCAGTTCTACAAAATCATGTTTTCAAGCTCACAATTCTGTTGACACAAGGCTGTTATAAACTTTAGCACAATATACGACAGTGTGAATATTGATATAGTAAATATGAAATGAACCCTTTGTAAATATGTTGTGTCGTAATGACTTTCTAAAAAGGAGAGTTAAGTCAGACTCCCTCTGGATTCCTTGTTCAAAGCTTTGTGTTCCCATGGACGCGACAGCGCTTCCTTCAGCTTGTTTATGAGTTGCTCAGGTGCTCACACATGTTACATAGGTTTTTTCTTCTTCATGTGAACCCCTCCGTCTCCAACTCCAGCCCTGGCACCATGTAGGGGAAGAGATAAGCCATGCCAACTTAGGGACACTGTACAATTCAAGTAGAAGAAACAGACTTTCCCAACCGAAGAAAAAACTTTATTTGGCCTAAAAAGAAAAACAGATAAACGAATCACCTTGATATGCATACCATGCACTTGAAATTGATCGCAGGAGTTTTGTCTAAAGAGAGCATTGTTTTGGTCTGAAATTTGGCTCTGAAAGTCGTATTGTAAGCTTTTCAATAAAGTTTTTATAAAGACAATGTTATCCAATGATCAGTCACTGTGGCGCTCTTGTGTTTTTTGCTATGGCAGATGCATATGCCCCCTCCTGTTCAGACAGATTTCCAGTAACGGTGATGTCCAAGTCAAATACCAGGTGAACCAGATATCTCAGCAACATTTTCTAAAACTTTACAGTATCCCTCTGGAGACGCAGAGAATGTTATCAAAATATTCTTACAAGCTATTAAGACTTAATACCAACCATGACCAGCGAACCTCCATTTAATGCTGCAGTGATCCTTCAACCACACTGTAGTCACCACACACACACACACACACACACACACACACACACACACACACACACACACACACACACACACACACACACACACACACACACACACACACACACACACACACACACACGCACGAGGGGGCAGACATGGCTGGTCATTAATCACAAGCGTTTGGCGGCTCGGTCCTCGGCTCCTCTCGTTATGTTGAAGTGTCCTTGAGCAGGACACTGAACCCAAAAATTGCTTTGAATCTGTGTGAAGAAAGAGAGATTGAACTTCTTTTTGATTCAAACTTCTGAATGGAATACAAAAAAATCAATAATTGAGTTATAGGTCAGTGGATGCAACCTGTTATTTTGAAGAGTTGTCTCATAATTAAAGCTCTGTCTGACAGTAAGGCTGCATAAAACGATGCAGAGAGGAATGCAGCATGCCGTGACATACTGTATGTGTCTATTGAGAGACTGATGAAAAGGATTGTGTATAGGACGTGTGCATGTTCAGATATGAAGATATATGCTCATGCTGCAGAGAAATAAGGCTTGCAAACATGAGTGATGGAGTGGAGTACCGACAGAAAGTAGTGCCTCCACTTTATCTCCACTCTGCTAAGCTGGAGACACACAGGGAAACACCACATGGACACGAAGAGGAATCGATAGACTCAAACAGTTACTCAAATAAAATCCCCAACTCTGTGCAGCTCGCTGTAGTTTCTGAAGCTCCCAAAGTGTAAAAAAAAAAAAAAAAAAAGATCAGCTCCTTGTTAGCAGGGAGTCAACACAACACAATAAAGTACTTAGCAGCTTTGTGTGTAGAGAGTGACTGCTGTGCAGACTGCTTTCTAGTGGAGCAGATTGCAGTGTTGCATATGACTCAAAATGTCCATCTGCCCCCATTATGTGTGCGTTGGGTTTTTTTGTGCTGTTTTCAGCATTATGTAAAATGTTAAATGTGCTCCCTCTGGGAGTTTTGTTTTTGCATGTGAACATGCAGAGTAACACACATGAATCAGTGGTACAACAGGTAATTATTGCAAAAGAATGGAGCAAGTGCGTGGGGTGCAAATTGCATTGTGGGACGGCCCTGTGGGACTGAAATGTCAATTGAAGTGGCTGCCATTTTTAAGCACACCTCATCCATTGTTCTCCGCAGTGAATTGCAGGGGGCAGTGTCAGTGTATTTACATACACCTCTCAGGACGTGAGTGTATTTGTTTGTCTCTGTCGGAGAGGATGATTTGCCCCCCTCGCCGGAGCACACAAACACGCCGCTAAATGGGAACACGAGTTTCGCAATAATTCTCAGCTCCTCCTGAGAGCGCAGAAAACCTGTCGCCACCTGTCATAACCCTCAAAACAGCAGGAAGGGCAGGAAGAAAAAAAAAAACTACACCTGCCTGTCAAACACTCCTTTCTGTCTCTTAATTGTTCGTCGTACATTCACAGGATTACTGGTTTAATTCTGCTTTATAATCAGCGCTCATTGTTCCCACTTATTGTTGCCTTGCTCAATTTGTTTGTTTGTGTTCTCACTTTGGCAACAATGATGTTCTTTTGTCATGCCAACCCAGCGATTTGTGTGCAAGGCAATTGCATTTAATTTAATTTTAGGAATTTTAGGAAGAGCAGGAGCAGGTAGGAAGGAAGTGGGGACATTTAGAAGCAACTGCAAACCTGGGATGCGACATGAAAAAATGAAGAAGTGCAAAATTAAGACTTTTAGTATCTATTTCATTTTGTTTGAGTATTTCTCTCATGCTAGGAATACTTTTTAAAGCAACATCCCTGCCAGAAAATGATGGATTACTCATTTAAAAGGACACAATTACCATATTAAGTAGGCCTGTTTTATAATGCATGAATTAGATCCATCTGGAGATACAACACTGTAAGAACAAAGCAGCACTATCACTTCTGTCTGCCCATGTTTGTGCCTTCAGAGATGTGTTTGATAATCCCAGGTCGATGCTATATACACTTATCTATAGAGATTAAGCTTGTGGGTCCAGTAATCCTTGATAAGATCTCTTATTCTAAAGCTACTGCGCTTTAGAAACAGCATTTTCCAGCTCCAAACAGAAGATGAATTACCTAGTTAGTTGACCAAAAAAAGTTAATTACTTGATAAATTACAATGGGCAAAAAGGATGATCAGCCAGGAGGAATAAAATATCGAATTTAGCTAGCATTTTAACAAGAGGAAACAACTGCAGCAAGATGTTCTATTTGAAGCACCTGTGATAAAGTGTAAGATAGAAACACACTCTTGATTATATTTCTATTAATCCAGACCAGGCTGGGAGAACAGTACAGGTTATCTCCTGCTGTTTGTCCGCTTTAGCAGAGATCCGTACCTGTTTTGTGAAGCGTGATGTTCTACGAAGTGGAACATGTCCAGCTCGCTCTCAGCTGTGGAGTCGGGAGGTTCAAAGCCCTTTGCCCAGCACGTAGTGATGCCCAGGGGCAGCAAGAGAGGAGACTGATCGAACCGTTTTTTACGCCGAGGTTGTCAGAGGTCTCCTAACTTCCTCACAAATCAATACGGGGGCCTTAAACTGCAACCAGCCGGCTGAAACTGGCTGCAATCTCCTCTTAAACTCAGGCTGTGTCCACATTTCTCATCAGTAATGACTGAGCGGTTTGAAACAAGCCAATCGCCCCAGTGGGCCGGGGAACACTGACTCATGTTGTTCGCACACATTAATAATGCATTATAGCATGTAACACAGAATCATTAACTGTGCTGCTAAATACGAGCTCGGCCCAAAGTGCCGTTCTGTCAGGAAGCTGTCTGCAGAGAGTGAGAGAGAGGGAGAGAGGGGGGCGATGACTAAGCCAGCCATCTTTGTTGTGAATGATTATAGGCTTTACACTTGTGTTCTTTATTTGTTTGCTTTGCATTTGGTTTCATCATTATGTCAACAAGAAGAGATCAAATTACAGGGATAATTCTCCTCTGTGAGGCCAACACAACTTTATTTCTTCAGTCTTAATTGTAATATTTGCCAGCTAATAGAATGATTCCTCTTTAAAAAGCTGTGTAGGTGTCAGTATGATACCCGGGCTTCAGTACAGATATCTAAAATAATACGGACATGGAAAAGGGGGATAATGAGAGCTTTGGAGATGAATAGGATATTCTTTTAAGAGAACATCCCATCGAAAGTTTCTTGCAAAACATAATCAAATCTTTTACTTTAAACATCCGTTCAAATAAAACATTAATTTATCGTAAAAATGATCAAGAGATCCAGCAGTGAAAAAAAACCTCATTTCTTGCAGCCCGGTGTGATGAGAATTTGTAATTTGTAGTTTCATGATAAAAAAAATATGAGTTGTACTTCACTTAAAAGCTTTTCCCCAAGTCTCAACTGTCTCCAATTATTTTTCCTAAACTTCATTTACTGAAAACTTTAAAAAATGTAATAAAAGAACAAATCACAGCGAAGTCTTGACGGCTGATCGTCAGTTTAGAGTTTGATCTTGTCTAGATAAGTATTCCATTATCTTTATTTTTACAACATAAAAATATGTGTTCACAAATACGGCACATTTCTCAAAAAGAAATAGTTCATTGTTTGATTTCACTTTTGCTAGGCTGATTTGGGAATCCTTCGAACTGATGCTGATGTTGATTTTGGAGAGAAAGAACAGATTACCAGTCTGAGAGATGATGTGGAGAATATTTGAGTGTTACTTCCCATTCTAGGAAGTAAATTGCAGCATACCACGGGTATTGTCAATCAATCATTGGTGTGAATCAGAGGGGATTTAGAAGTGGGTATACCCTATGGAGACTGACAAATAAGGGGGTATACTCCATATAACTGCGTATATCCTGCTCTACACCACTGGTCATGCTTATTGTAAACTTTTTAGACTGGGCCAGCTCTACTGGACGAATAACATGAGAAGAGTTTATCTAAACCAGTTCAGAGAGTTGTTGTCTGCATTATATCCTCTATAAACATATAAGCATTTACTCAATTATATCTGTAATATGCCCACTGGCTTGATAATATCTGACCAATATCAGTCAGGATCCAGTGATAACATAAACATACTGTTTTCATAATTCAAAAGTAATGCAAGTGTTTGTGATTAAGAGCGGCAACTAGTTGGACTACAAATACCAGCAGCTGGTCAGTGCTCTCTTCATTTCCTAACAACACAGAACCATCAGAAGTACAAAGGATGGATATGGTGCACCACCTCCACACAATGATCTGCCTCTCAGCAGAACACAGAACACCCATGCTGTAGTTTGCATGTTGTTACGTCTCCGAGCCGTCGTCGTTCTCTTATGATGAATGAGAAAACCTCCGCAAACGATCCAGGTCACGTTGGCTGCATATTACAAATAGACTGGTTCTGATTGTTATTTGCATTCTGCCAGCTCTAATCCAACCGATGTAACAATCTAATTGATCACTTAAGTGTAATTGGAATCACTTGAAGCTTTATGCTCCAATCCATGTTAGCCATGCTTCAGTCCCCCTCTAACACTGATCTTTTTTTTTCCACCCTTCTCTCTCTCTCTCTCTCTCTCCCTCCCTCTCTCTCTCTCTCTCTTTCCATCCACTGTGGTTCTGGTCCGCTGCTCCCCCTCCATCTCCGCTGCTCTTTATTGACTGTTGAGTGTAAGGCGGTGTTAAACCAGCATCGATGTAATAGTGGGCATTAGCCCTTTGAACTGCCCTTAATCTGACTGTAATAAAGTCACATTTATTTTGGTGGCAGAGGCTTTTCTTCTTCCTCACACACACACACACACACACACACAAAGTATATATGATCACGCATACATAAATATTTGTGGATAGATATCTTGAGAGGGTGACGGCAGGAGGACAAAGATGGCTCCTGAATAAAAATGGTCATTGTTATGAGGATAGCATAGCCTGTCAAAAGCTCTTCTGCGGCGCGGTGTACTAGAGCCGTGCTTGAAACTCTCCTTTAATTGGAATGTAATTGGAGAAGCACCATTGATCATGAATTACATTCAGCTCCGTCTCCCTCCTCCCTGAACCCCAGGCTGCTCCTTTTTTCCACTCACTGACTCTGACTCTTTCTCTCTCTCCTGTACACCTCCTCGTCTTCCTCCTCGTCCTCCTCCTCCTCCTCCTGCTCCCGTAAGGAGGATGTCAGTCATGTGCAGTGGAGCGACGCAGAGGAACAAGGCCCCCTACTGGGTCCAGAGCGTGTGGGTCAATGTGTGTCTGGGGCACAAACAGCAAGAAGCAGAAAAAAAAGGGAGAGAAAAAGAGAAGAGGGGAGATTAAGAGAAAAAGAGGGTGGGAGCAATGAGATGGAGCACAGGAGTGGAATCATTTGTAATAGCCTGCGCGCTCTATTGCGCCATTTCATCCAGCATTTAGTTAAGCGAGATTTGTTTTGTTTTTGCCTTTGTTGCCGGGAATGCTCGGAGAAGTCAATTTGTTGGCTCATTTGTCAAATGCTGGACTGCGTCAGTGGCATCTCAGCCGGTGTCATGGAGCGGAGAAAAGCTCTCTCACTCAGCTGCAGTGTAGATGGGAATCGGGCTGCTGGAGATTGCCTGTGTACCATTTTAAATGTGGACTGGAAAACAATGAAATCTGAGGGCACCAGCAGTCCAACCTATGTCCAGAATTGATTCTTAAGTGAAATAGGGCAGAATGAGCGACGAGTCGAGAGGGAGGCAGAGAGAGAAACAGTCGAAAACAAGTTTAATGTGGCAATATACTGTAGAAACCAACATAATGGAAACTTTCACAGACTTTTCAATTTGAAGGTTTGTATTGTATTTCTCACCTGAAATAAATACAGTAATAGTGTCTTAACAAACTGTAGGATACAAATTTCCCAAACTATTCTGACAAATGTTGATGGCAGCAGCTCGAAAATGTTCAAAATAACTAGCTTAAAGTTTTAGTTCTGTCAGGTGAACAAACAGCTCACTTATGGCTCTTGTCTCTCTACACTGGCTGGTGTTCATGTGTATTAGCTAGGCGGTAGCTAGCAATTAGCATGAAGCAAAATGTATTTATGATTGACAGAGCAAACTTACATTTCCCTGTTAAGCTTTGTAAACCTATAAGCTTTATTCACTGCAGACATTATAGTATGATAACTTAAAACAGAGAACAGGTGTAACAAAATAATAATAATGACTCCGTTTAGCTGCTTCAGTTTCACTGTTATGGTTTTGTGCAATTGTGCTGGTTGACTGTCAAAGACTGTACGTTTACATGAGGCTAGTTATTGTTATTCCCACTCAAACTGGACTTTTAAAATAAACGTGAACACGTTAGCCCAACTGAAATCGTACCAAGTCAAATATCTCAAATTTGGGGAACACATCGATGATGCAGTTTGTGGTTCATTTACTCTGCATGTATACCTCAGTTAGCCCTAAACTGCACTAGGCGTTCTGCACATGCTCAACAGTTTCCCACGCCAGGCTTTGACCCAGAAGTCGAGCAGCATAAAAGCGTAGAAGAAAGCTAGGAAGAACACAAGACGAATGTATCAACATGGCGAGTGCTAGAGCGAGAGCAGCCCATTTTTGGACAAACGAGGAGACAGTTTATGTTGAGCTGTGAAGCTGTCCATCTTCTAACTGGTTGACGTACAAACAGTTAGCTTCTTGTTAACTTGTTTGCTGATTGTTTGGTATGTGACGTAATAGCTCAACTGGAAGAAGTTCCAATACTTACTTGCTTAAAGCGGGTATTGAGGAGTCAGACATTCTTTCGTCAATGAATTGATTCTGCTCCAGTGCTTGTATACTGGGACAGTATAGTCCAATTAAATGGCCTAATCGAGCTGTAACCGAAACTCGACTTAACTGAGAAAAACAGACTAACTGTCATGGCTTACTGGAATAATTAAATAAAATGATGTTCAGATGCAAACTGCATTTCTAGGGGGTTTAAAATGTGAATCTGATCACATCTCTAAAGAGGAGTCTGAGTGTGGAAGGTCTTCACTACTAAAGCAGCTATTAAAGTGTCTTTTGCGTTTCTCTCAGCAACATCAAATCAGGATTCACTGTGATGAGTGGCAGAGCAGAATCCTAATTTTTGATTGCAGAGAGATACGTTTCCTAGTTGCTTGTGCCAGGTGCGTCCGAGTAATTCTGCATGACGGCTAGACAGCAAAATTGTTTAAAGGGAGGGATGTTGGATGTCACTTTCTCTTGCTTGCTTGTTAGACGGTTGCATCAACAGTATAGGTAGACAACTACATGGTTACTGCAGCATCACACGCTGATACAAAGGTTGATGATGACTGCATGCACAAATATGATATGATTACTTACAAAAAGAAGTGTGGTCTTAAAGATGAGATGCAAGAAACAGATCTGATATGCCTGGAGGCTGTACAAACTGTTTGCTTTATAAAAGGCCAATTAGAAGACCTTATATGTCCAGCACAGTCGGCACACGCTTAATTAAAGGAGAAATATGTAAGATATCTGCTGAGTTAAATCACAACATGACCATACTGTATCACCAGACATTAAGGAAACATGCTATCTGGAAGTGTTGGCTTCTCTCACAACAAAGCAGCAGCCAGTATGTCCTCCTTCTAAGTTTCGATTCTGGTCTGGTCTGTATTTGTTTTGAACTGTATTTGTAGGGGCGTCCGTTTTGGACACCCCTTGGTTTTCCAGGCAAACAGCAAACCAACAGGTGTTGCAGCGATGGAAGCCGCCAAGCGAACTGGTTCAGATATAACTGATTCTACCAATACTAAAAAGCCTCGCCATTTTTCTAATAACGTTTGAAAAATGGAGAGAGGTCAGAGCGCAGAACGATTTCAAGACCGATGCAGAGCTGGCTAAACACTGAAGCTTCTGTATCTGCGACATAGCAGTCGGGAGGAGGGGGCGGGGGGAGACAGCTCTGTCCAATGTTTTGGGTTTGGACTGCAGTACCCATTTTAAATGTCAGAGTTACATCTTGCTCCTTAAAAAACACTACTGGTATGTTGACATCTCATGTGAGATAAATACAGTTAAATCACAATTTCTCTTCAATTTAGATGAAATAATTTAGCTGAATCCTGATCATTTGTTTATATGAGGATTTCAATAATCAAGCCAGTTACTGTTCTCATTCTCGTAGAATAGCTCTCCTTCTTTTGAAGCTGACCTCCAGGATACGGGTCTGTGTAGCAGCTCCTCTTCTCAGTCACTGAAGCAGACATTCACACAAGCAGCAGAGCTGTCAAAAGAACAATTAGAGGTTGTCAGTCAGATACAGTATCAAAGCATTAGCAGACTCATGGGCAGCTTGACATCATTTACATAACTTGCCAACTAAGTGGCCAATAATACCAGCTGTTACATCAATTTTTGGATGTCATGTTTATAAATGATCATACACTGTATTTACACAGTGACAATATGCACATGCACGCTGGAGTCCAGGTTGCAAAAGACGCAGTGTGGGACAAATCATATTTTTTTTATTTTGGGGGGTGGTTCTTGTTTCCGATGCTGTTTGATGTGGGCCAAATGTTCCAGGATGTCATTTGGCCCACATCAATGTGGGATCGGTCATGTAAATGATCAGACAAGTTTGATACATCATATGAGACACAGTTTGTTTAGTGATTAGACTTTTTAAACATGGATTGTGTTAATGGTATTCACATTAGGTCCCATCATCAGGCCTGTTGAGTAACATAGAGGAAATACAATCAATTATTTTCTGCATTATTATGGATGCATGCGTTCACTATATATGCAATCTACATCGTAATTAGATTTTTCCCTCCGATTTCTCAGCTCCAGTAAGCAGCTGGAAGACAAAGGAACGAGGAGATAAGAGAGGCTGATTGTGCCTGAAACTAGAGCAGGGTCAGAGAACCTGCTCGGATATTTATGAGACATAAAGAGTGACATGAAAATGTGATCAAATGGATGAAACGGGGAGAGGGATGAGCATTTGAAAGAGCGGCGATTACTGACGAGGGTCTGAGAACTGATGTCGGGCGGCAGAATTAGAGAGAAACGAGAGCAAACAACAAACCGTCACCCAGCAATCAAACAGACAAACAAAAAAAACGGTGATGAATAAGGGACAGCAAATGAAAATGAAAGAAGACGGGGGTTGAGAGAGAGAGAGAGAGAGAGAGAGAGAGAAGAAAGAGCAAGCAAAAAGGGGGGAGGTTGTTGTTTTAAGATCAGTACGGATGAATGCGTTTCCCCTCTCTGGGGAGGACGACCATCGGCTCTCTGTGTCTGTCACTCCACTCGTTTATGCCTCGCTTCGATAGAGAGGTAAAGGGCGCTCAGTCTTCTGTGTGTGTGTTTGTTTCATGTGAGAATGGGGACAATTTGGGGAGAAAAATGTGTTATGCTCCTTTCATCGCAGAATGAGTCACCCTTCCTTTCATTAGGTTGTTTTTTTTTCCCCAACTCCCCTGTCCCCTCTCTCCGTCCTCTTATTCCCTCATAAACGCAGGCTGTAGTGCTCTTCAGGTGTGTAGCCGCTCTTTGTCGTGTGATTATACACTTTCATATCCTGTTGTTATGTGACGAGCTTTAAGGTGTGGATGACCTCTGGGTGCGTTAACTGAATGTATGTGCATGACTGTTACTGTTTGGGTTTTCTTTTTTTTAATTAAATAAATAAAATCACTTGTTGAATAAATTAGGGGTCAAAAAGAGTGAAAAATACTTTTACTCCTAGCCCAAATCAAAGTCCTCAGATATACTTTTCCACAGAAATCTGACATTTGAAAGCACTTAAGAAGAAAAAAGTATCAAATCTGTTTGATTTCTTCACATTTGAAAAGCTACAGTTGTTAAAATATTTATTTTTCCAGCTTTTCGCTTGACAGCTGACTTTTTTAGGATTTCTGATTTTGCTGCTTTTTGGTATCTACAAGATAGAGGCCAAGTCTCAAACTGTATGAGCTGCTGTACCGGGAAAACATCTAAAAGCTTTCACGTTATGAAGTTGCTAAGTTAGTATTTTTTGCAGATTTTTTAGATTTTGCCTTTATTGTTTGTTTCTTTATGGCTATTATCTTTTTTCTGTTGACTATAGATGTCATAACTCGGCACTGTAAAGCAGTGGAATGAGTTCAACAACAGTTTGTCTCCACTAAGGGGTTAAATAAATGTTTTTTCAATGTATAGGTGTGCAAAAAGTGACTTTCCTGCACTGATGTTTGTAATAGCATTTGGTCACATTCCCACCCCTGCTGCTTTGAAACTAATGAAAGTATACAAATGTGGCAGGACTCAGCATGCTCTTATCAAAGCATGGGAAAGTGTGTGATACATTTTATTCACAAGAGCACATTAAAGAAGCCAATACATGAATAAAAAATGACAAAAGGATAAATGTCACGGCTGCTTTTATGGTCTGTTTTGAAGTATCAGGAGGGATGAAAAACCCCATCATTTTATTTTATAACACCGACTGTCTGACATCTGATATTTAATTAAAGGCCTGAATTAGTCAAATGTATTATAAAGCTGATTTATCCGTCTATACCAAGCAATAAGTAATACCCACTCAGTTGTAAAGTTAGCACTAAAATTTGAATCTGTTCCAATGTGATAACGTTCATCTAGCTTGAATTAAAACATGAGGAATGGGCTGAATTTGGTGCTAATATTGTATCAGTGATGAAACCAACTGGCTGCAGCCTGAAAAGCCCTCTCGGACAAAGTTATCATTGTTTTTGCAGGGAGGCAGACCTGTCACCCTGAGTGTGTGTTTAGCCCGTTTGCCATGAAGGTTATCAGGCCGGTGCACAAACTAGACTAGAGGTGGAGGGGAGGCGGCGCGGCTCCCCACAGGTTAGGAGGAATAAGTATGCAGCACTGGTTCTTATTTTCACCTGTGTGTGTGTGTGTGTGTGTGTGTGTGTGTGTGTGTGTGTGTGTGTGTGTGTGTGTGTGTGTGTGTGTGTGTGTGTGTGTGTGTGTGTGTGTGTGTGTGTGTGTGTGTGTGTGTGTGTGTGTGTGTGTGTGTGTGTGTGTGTGTGTGTGTGTGTGTGTGTGTGTGTGTGTGTGTGTGTGTGTGTGTGGAGCTGTCCGTCTATTTTTCTGTTTTCCTGCCTGTCTCTTTGTGTGTGTGTGTGTGTGTGTGTGTGTGTGTGTGTGTGTGTGTGTGTGTGTGTGTGTGTGTGTGTGTGTGTGTGTGTGTGTGTGTGTGTGTGTGTGTTTGTGTGCAGAATCTCCCAGCAGGAGCAGCCAGAGTGCGCTCCTCCTAATGTCATCCTGTGGCCGTCCTCCAGCTAAAAGCCGACGGCGCGCTCCCCTCCCTCCAATGTCACCTTTCTTCTCTCCACATTCTACTTTTCTCCTCCTCCTCTAACGCCTCCTCCTTCTCTCTCCTCCCTCTCTCCTCCCTCTCTCTCTCTCTCTCTCTCTCTCTCTCTCTCTCTCTCTCTCTCTCTCTCTCTCTCTCTCTCCCTGTTTGTCATTTTTCATCATCTGTCCGTGTTTGCTAATCTCCGTCCTTTCTCTGCTCTCCGTCTCAATTCATCATCTCCACTTGGGTCTGGTGCTGAAGGTTACCGAATCGCTGATAGAGAGAAGAAGACGAAGAGTAGACGATCATAAAGACTGACAGGGGAAGGGAGGGATGGGGGGGGGTCATCCTCTTATCTCTCTCTCTTTTCCCTCTCTTCTCTTTGTTTTCTTCTACCTGTGTCCCTCTCTCTCCCTCTGATTCACCTTTTCTTTTTCCTCTCCATCCTTCCCGCTCCTCCTCTCCTGATCTCTGCCCCCTCCATCTGCCTCCTCCTGTCATTTCTACCCCTGACACCGCTCACCTCTCCCTCCCCTCTCCTCCTCTCCTCCTGCTGATCCCTGCAAACTGACAGCCGTCAATTTCAGACAGATGGACTCACTTCACTGAAACCGCATGTGAAGTGTGTGTCAGTTTGGGCCTAATGTGATGTGAAGCCTGTTAGCGTGACCCGTGTGGACGAGGTCGACACTGAGCCCCGGACAGAGCCTGTTTACGGTTTTATTTGTGTATGTAAAATACGGTCAGATCACCTTGCTCTGTCATGCTGCTGCACAAATAAACGCAACTTGCGCACACAAACCCACACACAAACACACATCTCAGTACATTAGGCTGTTAATGTATCCTATCTTTACGCACATAAGGTCACATTCAGAGCTCCTGTACGCCTCGCTACACAGGCCGGCTGCATTAAGGCCGAAGGAATTGTGGCAAAGCGGCCCGCCTGTCTCTATCTGAAATTCTAATCACCGCTCACACACATTACCATTCAGTCTGTGCTCCCGTCGGCTGCCTGCGCTACGGCAAAAGCTTTGCACTAAAGTTTTGGTTAAAGCGTGAAGGCCAGAGCCCATTTCATAACACCCACATTTGTGTAACATATTGATAAACACAATCTGTCTGTAACTCGCTGCCCCACAATCTCCTACCTGCCCGTCTCCCTTCACCTTGGCCTCCACAACTTCAAAACAATGTTTTTTTTTCTCCACATCCATCCCCTTTGTCACCATTTATTTCTGCATTACACATCTTTTCTTAATAATCTCCCCTCTCATCTTTCAATTTTCCCTCCTTTGCCGCCCTCCGTCTCTTGCACCCCTTTCTTCCGCCTCCCTTAAAGCGTTTCACCTCTCCACTATCTCAGCGCCCGGGCACACACACTCCCCCCCCCCCCCCCATTCGACTCAACCCTTATCTTCCCCTCTATATATGTTCCTTCATCTCTTCTTCTTTTGCCCTATCCTTTCTCTCTATCTTCACTCCCTCTCTGTGCCCTCTATCACTTCCCCTCTCCATCCCCAACCCGTGGCTGAAATAAAACCCCCGTTGACGTGAGCCCATCCCGCCGCATGGACCCGAGAAACAGACCTTGAAAAACAAGATAGAGTACATCAAAACTGCAATGGGTTCACCGCTCCATGGGCAGCGTGTATATTTTTGGATACCATTTCACATTTTAACACCCTTCCCACCCTCCTCCACCCAGTCTCTTCCTCCGTCTGCTGCGCTCTCTTCCTCCTCTTCCTTCGCAGACAGACAATGTCGCAGTCTTGACAGTGAGGCAAGTCTGCAGTGATTAACATTGATTAAAGTGGCTAACGAGTCTCCTTTTCATTCTGCTGGTGTGTGTCTGTGTGTGTGTTTGTGTGTTATCAGAGTGTGTGTGTGTGTGTGTTTCTTTTTCTTTTTTCTTTTGTGCTTTTGTGTTCAGAACGTGTCCATAAAGCTGTCACTCATCTTGGCTCAGTGTGAGGGGAAAGAAAAGCCCAGCTGTGAGTGCTTAGCAGTTAAGGTGTGTGTGTGTGTGTGTTTAACAGCATGTTTAGAGGCAAATGTGTGTCTGTGTGTGTACAGTAATATGGTATACAGTGCACACAAAAGAGCCTCGCTAATTTTGCTGTGTGTTTAAGAAAGACCCTCCTCCTTTGTTTTCCTGCTAACGGAACTTTTTAGGAACAGATCAGCACAGTGAGAGTCAGGAAACCTTCAGCTTCATTCAGCTCCAATCAAGTGACCAATCAGACCAAGGACGTCTGAGAGTGTCATAGTGTCACATTATTTCAAAATGCGTGTCCATCTTTTTAAAGTAGTCTGAGTTTTTTGTTTCTGTTGCTTGTTAGCTTCAGACAATATACCATTAGATGGATTTGGTGCTCAGAATGAAGGTTCAGTTATAGGGAATGAAATGCTTTTATGAATATTAACAATGGATTATAAATATGTCAAATGTCAAAGGGATCTCTCCAAGGGAAGAACCTGTGGAGAAGTCTCATCTGAATCTGCAGTTTCCTTTCACTTAATGGAGGATTTTTTTTGTGGTTTTGTAACTTGCAGCTATTACAAGTCTGATTAGCAATGTTTGTAGCAACAGCAGCAGCAAGTGGTTATTATCGGCTAAATGGTTCTAACAAGCTGACTGTTTACAACCTCTTCTTGAGTTCTTTAAGTACTTCTCTATTTCTGGATGTTGTTCTGTAGTTTATTGTTTTCACTGGCATTGAAGTCAGGTCATGTAGTATGTCGTGTGTTAAAGTCAGCTTGGGGGGGGGGGGGGTCATGCTGATGGGGTGATCAAACAAACACTGGGCTTCATCCACCAGTTTTTTGTATCTCATGTATCATACATTATTAACATATAAGACCTTAGTTTCTAGATCCGTTTTTTTATCTAAAGGCAACAAAATCAACCAAACCAATTCTACAAGATGAAGTAGTTTGTTTATTTTTGGACTATAGCTTCCGTACACCACTACGTTACTGGTGCCCCAGTGTTTTTTTTTTTTTTTTTTTGCGTAATAAAAAACTGTGAAAAATGTGGAAGGTTTACAACTTGTCAATGATTGCTCCACATCCAAAAGTCATACATTTGAAATGTTTGGCAGCAAGCTCAAATCGTACCAGATGTTTCTTGTCCCAGCAGCAACTTAATGGCTTTATTTTGAAAGTCTTCCTTCATGTTGCATACTTATTATTGCTACCTCAATGATGTTCACCTGCCGAACTGACATTGGAGGGATACCTATCTACAATTTTTGAAGTTTGGGGGTCACTGACCTTGCTGCTGTATTTGACAAGTTAGACAGTGAGAACAGAGTGAGGGCGTATGGAAACATGACTATCTAAGCTACGAGTGTCCCAACAACAATGAGTCTTTGTTGTGTAATTGCATTTGAGGCTTATATCAAAATAAAGGAAATTTCAACCTCTTTACAATCATAGGAAAACTCAAACTTTAGGGGTGCCGCTTTAATTCCGTGGTTAAAAAAAGCATCCCATGTACAGAGGTTGTAGCCCTCAAAGTGCCGGCCCCAGGTTCAATTCCCACTCTCTGCTATTTACTGCATGTCATGCCCTCTCGCTCATTTCACTTACTGACTCTTTTCACTGTCCTCATAAAAAAGCGATGAAAAGCCCCCCCTATGATGATACAATCAGATCATCAAAAATGTATGATACTATAGAAATTTCAACCTGCTTTTTTCTTTGCTGCATTGAGGCACACCAAATTGACATTCAAAAAAAGGTGGTATGGTCCGTTGAGCTTTCAACAAAAGCCGAGCATTTGCATGAGCCGTGTGACCCAGGTGTGATTGAGCGTGTTGATTTAGTGCTGTATGGTACCTGAGCACAGGAGCTGGAGCACTAACCCTCCTGGCTGAGGCGGTGCAGGCTGAGTGAGCCTTTGAGGTGCACAGATTCACATCCGACATGGCTGCCTGAGCCATAAGAACAACTCCATGAATTATGAAAGGGCACAAGCTCTTTGCCGGGCTGCTCTGAGAGGGGGGAGCGATGGAGGGAGAGATAACTACACACTGTAGATAGAAAGAAAAGACAGTGCAGAGGGAAGCAAAGTGGAAAAAATAAAAGGAGAGAGAGAGATGCTCTGGCACAATAAGCAAGGGAGATAAAGCATGCATGTGTAGTGGAGTGAAAGAGTGTTTGTTTTGGAGTGAGGAGGAAAAAGTGCATGTGTTTGTCTTTGTGTGAATTTTGGCCCGTGAATGTGTATGTGTATGCATCCTTCTCAAATGTAACCAGCTGCGTAACTATGCCATCGGATTTGGGCTCATCAACAGGCCCGCAAAGGCAACATTTTCACACAGACACAACATACACCATGCAGGCTTTGTTCCAACCTCTTCAAACTGTTTCCACTGCAGAGGTGTGACGGCACGCGAGGAGGGGGATCTGCTGCTGCCCACCACGTCCAAACCTCAGCACTAAAAGCAGAGCAGAGAAAGGGGGGAGCTGAGGGGTTTTTTTTTGCACCAATTATCTAATGTGTGATCTCAGGGCCTGGCTGCCTGTCATGTGCAGCCACCAGTTTATTCTGTCTTTTAATCTCTCGAGTAATCTTTTCGCCACTGCTGAGCCGGTGTCACCGCAGTGAACTCCAAGACAAGGCATTTCCATTAGGAGATGGCATGAGGCGGCATTCATTATTGTCTTCGACCAGCTGCTGGGGGGAGGTGGTGTTCGTTTAGAATGTGGTTTGATTCCTCAAGATAATGTATTGTTCATTTTCACAAAGTTGTTCCATAAAAAGGAGGTTTCCATATTCAGTCGAGGAGATATTGTGGCTGCAAAGACAGCAGGTGGATTTCCATGAGTATCATTGTTCGCTGTAACAGCCCTCCTCTTCCATCTCTTGCCAACGCTCTCTTTTTTTTTGTTCCAGGTCTATATCTCTGTGAATGCCTCACCTGAGCCTGCTCAGTATTCAAGGCTCCTCGACTGTCCACTTAAATCTTTCCTCAATCTATTTGAAGTGTTCAGACTAGACTTCATGTAGCATTTTTTTAGATTCCTGCATCAGTATGCCTCTCCTTCCACTGTCTGCATTCATCACAAAACAGCATCTGTGGTGTTAAATCAGCCTTAACATGCAAAAAGCAGAGCAACAAATACTCTCAGAATGCTCCATTCCTAAGAAGTGGAAGAGACAGATATTTTCCCCAGGAGTTGGTGGAGACCAAAACGTAGAAAAAACTTCCTTATTTGAACTTCCTCCAAATAATCAGAGACAGGAATTGAAATAATTGCTGCTATGCGTCTACTTTATAAGCAGACTGTTGTTGTCCTACATGTGAATATGTGTAAGTCATCAAAGATACTGCAGCTTGGTCATTGGTCCAACATGTAAAATGTGACGTTGGTGCATATTCTGCACTTCCAAGAAAGAGACTAATCTTCCTGAGGCTCTGACATGGACACACTACAAATCTACAGAATGAAAAAAAAACAATCATCCTTACTTTAAAAACCCCCAATAATAAAAAATACAAACATAGAGGACCGTATTTGGTTTGATACTTTGCTAATGCTTACTGTTTGGATGTACTTTGGAGTCCATTGATGTAGTATCAAGAGGGTGAAAGTCTGTTTGGAAGGGCGGTCTATGGGTGTAACATTCACAGGATTTTCTTCCAGGAGACTGGGTTTGATTCTTGTGTGAAATAAGGTAATGGTCAATGTTGACTTTTTTTAAAAAGGGGTCTTAGTTTAATTCATGTTAATTATGTATCAAACCTAAGTTGTGTTAATACGTAGGTCCTATTTATTTCAATCCAAACAATGATCGTCTTTCTAAACTTAATCAAGCCATCTTGAAAACTGTGAACTTTTTGGGACATTAACTTCATATCAACGATGACGCATTATGCGAAGGCTCTCATTCTATTTAAAGTGTTCAAACAGAAACCATGGAGCATTTCCAACTTCCTGCTCCAATACATTCCATTACACGTCTCCTATCACTGTCTGCATGTATTAGCAGACAGCAGCTGTGGTGTGACTGACTGTCCTGAACAAGCAAACATGCTTTTAAATGCCTCACATTGGATGTTTTTTTTTATGCGTCTGTTACATAAGTGCCTATATGTATTTACAACCTTCACATACAGTACATGGCCTTGGGAGATGGAAAGTGATAGAAAGAAGAGGAAAGACAGAGCTGGAGGAAAAAGAATGAACAAAAGAGAGAGAGATTGGAAGTAGATAGGGCAACAAAAAAAAAAGAACAATAAGAGCAGAGGAGCGGCGCAGGTGACGCAGAGAAGAACAGAACGTGGACTGAATACGGTCAATTATTCAAAAGAAAAAAGGTCTGTTGAATCTTGGGAGCTGTTTTCGAACATGCTTGCCTAGCATCACCTGCTAATGGGCCACAGATTGACATCCTACCTGAGCCCCTTATCCCAGCCCTGCTCTCTCTCTCTCTCTCTCTCTCTCTCTCTCTCTCTCACACTCTCTCTCTCTTCCTCCCCCTCGATCTCTCTCTTCTCCTGTACATGCTCTTATCGGTGCTCTCTTGTGAATCGTGTAAATAATTACTCCATGACCACTCTGCTGTGCAAGCTGGAGGCTTGTTTGCACAAAGGAAAAGAGGATATATTTTAAAAGGGTGATGGGTTATTTTAAGAAAAATGGGTGAATTATTTATGGAGGCCTTCTCGGTGTTTGTTCTCTGTATGTTCCGTGTATTTAGGGAGAAGCTGGAAATGATGTAATCTGGCAGCTTTGTTGTGTAAATGCAGTGTGTAAGTTGATGTATTTAGCCTCATTCATCGGGGAGTGTGTGCGTTTCTCTTAGACATTTCCTTTTTAGTTTTAAAGTGCACGTGTGTGTGTGTGTTTGTATGTGTTTGGTGGCCTTTAGGGGGGCTGCGTACCTACATGAAACCCCGTAGTTGCCATGGCTCAGAGATAAAAGAGCAGATTATTCTACTTGGCATCCATTAGGACTGGCGCTGCCTGAATATCGTCCAGTCTAAATCTGACCCAGAACTACTTTCCTTCATCTTTCTTTCTTCTTTTTTCGCATCTCGCTCTCTCTCTCTCTCCTCTTCTGTCTTTGTTCTCGTCCTCTCTCTCTCTTTTTCACAGCCAAAGAGAGAGAGGGATATGTGTGCCAGCCAAAAGGAGCGGCTTAAAAACGGATTTCTTTTTTTTAGTGTACACCCTACTGTGGTTGACTTCCTGTGAGAGCAGCCGAGCTCCTCACACGCTGAACTTCAAAGCATGCATACCGCACTTGGTAAAGATAATAGAAGTGGCTGAGTCCTCGTGGCTCAGGAGCCTCTCTGTGGATTTTTACGTATATTCCCTCATATTGATGGGATGTTCAGTTTCCCCCTAGAGACAACCTACAGTGTTGGAAAAATGAAGCCAATATTGAAGTGGAAAAACTGTAATTTCAGGGGTGTCCAATTGAGGCTGGCTCCAAAAACCAAGGAATCCCCCACTGGAGCCCATTTTTTAGAGGCCATTTTTACAGCAGAGAAACACAAGTTTACAGTCTGTTACAAGAAACAATGAAGGCATCAACAGTCCATTTCTTTATCAATAAAGACTGCACAGGATACATTTTTGTGTAACTCATCTGGTTTGGCTATACAAGAGAGGTGGGCGCATTGCAGCTGTTTGCTATGGAAGCTTAGCTTCACTTTAGCTATATTGTGTTATGGACCTTGAACTTTGTTTGCGTTTTTGGAATATGCTAAAGATGACAAGCTAGAGGGGCGCGCTTCAGCAACCAAGATATCCATTCGACACGCCTCAACTCCACCACTTTGTCTGTTTCTAGATTTGCTGGAAGTGAGAGGAAGTCAGCATTTTCAATATGGCATCCGCAATCATTTGGCTTCATCACACCTCTTCAGAAACCCATGGGTGACGCCACTGATACCGTGTCCATGTTTTATACAGTCTAGGTTCCAGGTTCTTATTTTGTCAGTTCATCCTTCAAATTTCGTGAATAGGCTGCTAACCTGACGTGAACTCTCATAGTCCTTTTCTTGAGCGTGTCCTCTGCTCTGTCAGGGGCAGACAGTTGGAGATGGGCGAGATAAGCGTTTTTTGTCTTTGGCGGTAGAAGGTTGGCGGGAGCTGCCTGGCACCCTCGCTGAGGGCGTGTGCTGTGGAGAATTCATCTTGATGAGAGCTGCTTTTGTGTGTCACAGCCCCTCTGATATCTCACCCATCTGTCTCACTCTCTCTCGCTCCCTCTCAGGTAAACACCCGTTACATATAACCTGAGAAGACACATTGAATTTCTATTTATTTGTAGTGGTGTCTCAAATGTGACTTCCACATACCTCCAGTCAGAACTTAAATGCTTCCAGCAGCTTCCTTTCCTTTGATTTATCGACTTGGTGAATTGAAGCAATCAAAGCAAAGAGATCAATCAAACATGTGGATTGTTGATTGTACAGCTTTAGCTTGAATAGAATGTCTTTAATTTGACTGATAGAAAAAGAGTCAGAGCAGGCTGTGTCCTTGACCAAGGTTGTGTGGATTTCTTTACATATACTGAATGTTCCAAGTTTATTCCTGTTTTATTGTAAACTACTTCACACATCGTTACCTGCTCCATAATGCAACTGGAACCATGGGGTTAAGGTGTTTTAGGTGAATGTTGCTGGACTGGTTGCAAAAAGAAGTCCTATTGAATGAAACCAGATTAGAGAATGACGCTGCTGCTCTGTTGATTTCTTGCATTAGAAATTGTTTTCTTATGGAGTTTGACCCAGTAGCTAGTTTTAAGTCTTTTTCAATACAAAATGATGTTTTCTTTGGTCCCATTTTGGGAAAAATGGCCCTTATACGGGGTTTACTTCGGGGCGTAGCTACCTGTGACTAAAAAGTTGCTACCAAAGGAACTTGTAAACCATGATAGGACAAACCAATACCTATCCAGGCAACTGTCGACCGTATATGATTATTTCTGGTTACACAATAACAAGATAGTGACAGCTTAAATGCTGAACTCTCGAGCTCATAAACCAATAGGTGAGGTCAATGTGGCGATGTCTCTTCTGTTTTTAAATAAATAGATTTGTTTTTGGATTGATCATTTCATTGACAATGTCAGAAATAGCGTTACTTTTGACGAAAGGCACTCATTTTTGTGAAATAAAAAAAACCTCATCCGATGCTTAATCATTTTATCCTGTTGATTTCATGATCATTACCTCCCCTGTTGAATATATCCCTTTTGAAAAGCAGTACGAGGTAAGCAGTAGCAGCTCATCTCCTGTATATTTAAAAGTAAATCCATCAAAGATAATATGCACAGCTTTACACATTGCTTTTGATTTCACCGTGGTTTTAAAAAAAATTGTGTCATCTCCTTCACAATCTTCAATTTTGATATTCAATTTTGCAGAGCGACATTCATCAACCTGAGAACACATCGAATTCAATCTATTTCGGGGGGATTAATCTGCCCCCTTATACCTGAACACTTACATAGACCCACACATGCACGCTTATTCAATCATTTCTGGTAGGAGCGGTCCATTGTCCGTGTTTGAATGGGGTACCTTGGCAGGAGACCGGGCTGTGGAGGCAAAAGGAGAATGACTTCTGCTTTTCACGACGTGACGACTTTGTTCTGCAGGAGGTTTGGTGTGAGACAGTGAGCGAGAAGTGAGCAGGAGAGCAGGCGTGGGTGCGATCCAGCCTTTAGTACGAGGGACAATTAGAGCCTCGGCGTGAGAGAGATGGACCCTTGTTATCGCTGCTTGTCGCAGGATATAATCACAGCACCGACTCAGCAGGCTGGATGACTTTTCAAAGCTGGAAGTGACTACAGTCAGGCATCACCTCATGATACCTCTGAAGGCTTTCCTTCTTCTGTTATTAAAGGAGGAGGCTCAACTATTATGTTTTACAGTTTCACCATGTTGTTGTCTTTGGTTTTATGCGTCATCTTTCCTGCTTTATCATTCAAATTTACACATGATGAGGTTTCTAACCCTACCCTGGATTTTAGTTTGTACCATACTGCTGTTAATGTGGAGTCGCCACACCAATGCAGCGCTCGAAACACAGAGGCCAATTATAGGCAGAGAAATCCTTCCCAAGTGGTCCTTGGAACATTTCAGTGTAATAAAAGGGGGGGAAGCAGCCAAGTGGCCTCTTGTTTCATTTATTTTATGCAGAAAGTCTAGTTGGAGCAGAGCCTCAATTTAATATTCAACTGCGTCATCCATATTTCTGTTTGATATTTAAACTTCCTCTAGCGGATGTCTACAAAGTAAAGAGCAGCTTAAGCCACATAGATTAATCAATGGAATTTATGCCTGTTCATATTTCCTCTGAATGAGCTGGCAGCGCCAACCCATAATGCTTTGCAAGTGATTTAATCAGAGGCTGGAGCTGTGGAAATGGCATTATTATGTTGATCGTGATCGGTTTTGTTTCCCTCGCCGCAACGAGTCGGATAAGGAAGCCAAATAAGCCAAAAAGCAAACGCAATATGAGAGGCCACGGTCCCCAGATGTTTTCTTAAGGAGGTTCGTGAAGTGAAGACATTTTAATTTCACATTTCATTAAGACCATTTTGTGTTTAATGGACTGGATTTTTATTATAGTTGTACAAAAGAAGATGTTAAGTTTATTAAGTACATGTACTTAATGTTTACTGCTGTTAGCTTCTGAAGTTTGAAGAGGATTTTTTTTTAGCATCAAATGTTATAAAGGCAAACTAACAATTATATCTTTACTTGATTCATCTGCTGATTATGTTTTAGCATAAATTGCAGAACAGTTTAGTTGTTGATGTCAAGAAGCTGTGAATAAAGCTCCTCACATATTTTCCCTGAGCCCAAAGGGATGACTTCAAATGGCTTAATTTGTCAAAACCAGCAGTTTAAAAACAAAAGACTCGACTTCACAAAGTGACAAAGAAGCTACAAATCCTTACTGTTAAGAAGCTGGATACGGCATATGTTTGACAACCCACTGATTATATCCAAATATTAGTGATTAACTTTGATGCAATCCATGTTTGGATTTTGGACTTTTTGTCAGACAAAGCAGTCTGAAGATGTTTTCTTACGCTCTGGCAAACAGTCATGGTGATTCACCAATTTAGAAAGTTTTGTAGACAAAGAGGATGCATTATGAATCCTTTTTTGTGAAATTGCTTTCGTGTTTATTATCATGTGACCCCTTTCGGAGCGTCCAGCTTGTGGGTATTTGTGAAGAAATATGTTTTACTACTCGCTGAGTCTAGAATCCTGACTCATCTCTGCATAATCCCCTCAATCTTGCTATAAAACCAGGGGTGCAGCTCTGCGCTCCTTAATATGTAGCACTGTTAACCTCCTATAGGTACATCTGCCTCAGTGTAGTTTGCTAATAATTTACATTTCTGAAAGGGTCTCGTAAGCCCCCCCGACACTGTTACAAGAGGCACACCCGGAGCGAGGTTGGGGGAGACGAGAGACACCAATCCGACTCAACTCCATGCTTTAAGTGAAAGATCCATTTCTAAGCCCCTGTGTCGGCAAGAATCCTCCCCAAGAGCTGCTGGATGCTGCTCTTTAGCTGAGGCTGCACTGTGACGGCCCGCTGAGACATTCTGCTTATTGGAGATCAATAAAATATCACTTTAAAAGCTGGAATCCTTAACTTTCTGCATGTTCAACCACAGCAGCAATTTAGCACTCAGTGTCCCACACATGAAGCTGTTTCACCTCATCGTAGTTGGCAGGCACTTTAACGTCACAACCAAGCAAATAAATACAAATGTGTCAATTACTGAAGTGATTAATTCATTTGAAAGCTTTGGCATTTCTGAGCAGCAGAGTGAACCTTTAACGAAACAGAGGAAAATGTTACCGGCCCTCACTGGACCTCACTCAGGGTGCAGAAAGGCTGACCTGTGATTGGTTCAAACTGATTAACTGGAAAATGTAATTACTGCTGAAGTGTCCTTGAGCAAGACTTGTAATTTCTTCATCGGAAATATATACTTAGTGATTATGCAGCTATACAGGAAATCTTTTAAGACTGTTGAAGTTAAAACATGAAACAAGGCTTCCCTGAGTTAAATAAAGGCCGGAAAAAGAAACGTGGCAGGACGTCTTCGAATAAGGCAAGCAAAGGTTGAAGGTTGGGAGATATAGTATGGAGGTTTACACAGGAAATAGTAAATATAAAGGGTAAAGTTCTTCACTTTCTCTGCAGCCAGAGTGGACGGAGGTTGTGGAGGAAACTGCTGGATGACTCCCAGCGGTCTAATAGCGACAGAGGAGAGTTGCAGCGTTTGCCTCTTCCCACAAACTTGCTCAGCACTTGTTTCTCCCCCAATCCTCCATTTTGGATCGAAACGTTGTAAAGCGGGCCGTTAATTGCGGCGTTAACTCAATCAGGGACGACTCACAGGAGCTTTCGGGTTTGTGTGTGTGTACTTGCATATTTGACGGTTGTCTGTGTCTTTTGCGTGCACAAGTAATGAGTTTGGGTGCTGAGGTACGGAGAAAAACAGCAGAGCCCAGCGTGTCCCTGCCGGGGGACTCGATTGGAGGAGTCTTGTTGGTAGTAAACAGATGATTGGTGAAAAGCATTTTCGTCACACACCGGTAGTTTATCCTCCTGATGAGGCTGATGTTGATTACCCCTGAGAGAGTGCTTTTGAGGTCATCAATGACGATAACATGCTGACCTCGTCTTTACTTAGAAAATCTTCTGGAAGAAGTGAGAAACACTGTCAGAGAGAGAGAGAGAGAGATAGATAGTGTGGAGGTTCGAAGGAAGTACAAGATTTTACATAATTACCTTAATAAAAAAAGTTTAATGAACTCATTTGTCATTCGAGCCATCTTTGAAAGCAATGAAGGCTGGAACACAGACGCCAAAAGAACAACTTCATCCTGATAATGAGACATAGATTACTTACTGTTGAGAAGGTGTGCTAGTCTGTGCAGCTGAGAATACTTGTTTCTGATATCTATTACCTAAAGTGTATACAATTCACTGTACTCACATAATGGCCATTAAGCTCAGGTGATGTTCAGCTTCAGGATGTGAATCAAAAACGTTTCTGACACCGCTTGCACATTTCATCAGCAACAAAGAAGACAATGAAAAGAGTGACAATCTGGACGGACGTTTGGCTCATCTTGCAGTGAGGAGACAGTTTCACATGTTTATTACTTACTGTAAAATAGCGGTAGGACGTTATAACAGCGTTTCAGCTCCCCGCCCTTGGCATGGTGTCCGATTGATGACGTCATGCCAAGACATGATGTCATTACTGTGATTATCATCAACTGGACGTGCATTAGTAAGTTACAGTGGAACTCTCCGCTAAATGTTCTATATGAATTTGCTGGTTGAATCTAAATTGAATTTCCATAGAAACAAGGACTCAGTGAAAGCCTTTGATTACCACTTAATCACAAACGAACATATAATAACTACAACAGTGAAGGACTTCATCATGAATGGTTATGAGTCATGATGATTTTTTTAACCTGTTTAAAGATGATAAAAACGTTGTTGACTGGGCTGCGGCTGATGAAGATAAAACTGAGATGAAAGAGAAACACGTTTATTTACAACAGAGTGCCGTCCTTCGTCTAAAAAAACCACAGGATGAAACCGGTAACACACAGGCTGTATAAGAACAGTTTCTTTATGCAGAGGACGGTTCTGGCCTCCACGTCACTCATATATTCTCACAATGGACATGACTACAGTATGTGGGCAGTATCCCTTTTAGAAATCCTACTTTTTTTGATTATATGGTGCTATTTTCCACAGATTTGCTCTGTTCATAGTTTCTTTGTTGATTTCTAAGCACATAGAGCAAGTTGGAGAACTAAGAAAACTGAATAACGTAAGTAAATATGAAAGTCTGTAAGTATAGGATGTCATCAAAGCACTCTGGGAACAGAAACAGTTGCACTAAAGCCAAATTACGGCTTTACAGCAGCGTTCTCTGAGTGTTCTTATCAGCGGTAATACCTATGACGAGTGTTGTTGTTTTTTTTCCACAGTCAGAGGCTATTACTGTCTTCTTCTACAGAATATTTGGGCTACGTTTGTCAAAAGCAACAACTTGTCCCTTTCAGCTGTTTCGAAAAAGGATTTTTGAAAACAGTCGGAGCCTGTGGCGGTAAAGTAGGGCGAACCTGCAGCAGAACAAACAGCTTCCAACTTCAGAGTCGCTCGGTGGGTTTAGACTTCTCATATCCATTCATGTCAGTAGAATATAAAAACAAATACATTTGCCCTGGTGTTATTTTCCATGAAAAGCAGCAGTGCTCATGCTTCTGCTTTCACTTTGATGTCATCTGGCACAGTTATTATACAGAAATATGAAAGAGAGGATGTGGAATTGTTTTAGTTTTCGCTCTGTGAAGCAAAGAGAAACTGATTGACATTAGTCATGTGGCAATACTTTCTCTGGATATTGTTCCATATTTCTCTTTACTTTTAGTACTTATAAATTAATCTTACGGCGTTTTCTTGCATACTTTAAGTCAGACTTTCCTCGGCTCTGTTTTTGTCCACTGCATGTTTTTAGATGTGTTTAGCTGTAGCTCTAGCTCACCGTTGTTATTTATTGATACCGGCGGTATTCTCCAAAGACTCTTTTAAGCGCAGATGTGAAAGGTAGAGCGCTGCTATCTTTGTCTCCTTGCTTGTACTCTCTCTCTCTCTCTCTCTCTCTCTCTCTCTCTCTCTCTCTCCCCTGGCAGTCTTCACAAGCCTGTGCAGCCTTTACTAACTAGCCGCGCACTCCCACTCATAAGGAAAATGATGATGAGACAGCAAAACCAGCACAGAGACAATGCACAGCAGAATGAGAGGAGGGGAGAGTTGGAGAGAGAGAGAGAGCTGCAGAGAAGGAGAGAGAATGAGATCCATCATTCCTTTTTTTATGCACTTTTACCACATATATGTTTCTCCCCGGGGAGCACTATGTCTCTGTCTGGACCTCGGCCTCTCCTCTCTTTGCCTTTTCTCTTTGTTGTCATCATTCAGTGCATTTTCCTTCCCCAACCCCCCTTTACCCACCACCACCCCAAGTTATGAAATCTCCTCTCACCCCCTTCTACTTCTTCTTCTTCTCTTTCTCTTTCTCCTCTCCTCCCTCCATCCATCTATTCCTCTTTGCCCTGCAACCTTTCTGTCTTGTGCCACTAAGTGTTCTGCTTATATAAGCGAGCACCTAGAGGGACTCCTCTGACCCAGCCAACCTGCTCCTCTTACTCCACCCTTTTAGTCTGCTGTTTTTCTCCTCTGCACCACCTTATACCGTATCATCTCCCGCCTCCTCCTCTTCTTTGTTTCTTCTCCTTTGTCTTCTGTTGACTAAACAAATAGTCCTTCTGCGCTGAAGGTACTGCAACAAACAATTGAAATACATTTCTTTTCCAACTATTTTGATAATCTATTTAGAATTTTCTATTGTTCAAGCAAGAATGTCAAACTTTAGCTGGTTCCAGCTCCTTTGCTTTTCTTCTTTAGGGTTATAAATGATCGTTAACGAAGGGGCCTTTGGGTTTTGGTTGATTGGTTGGTTGGATAAGAAAAGCAATTTTAAGATGTCTTGAAGGGCCCTACATTTGTAGATGCAAATGACTCTAAAGAGTCCAGAGTAATTGATACTTACAGCCCAATCAGCTACATCTGTAAGGCCCAATGATGATCAGCGGTAAATATTGAAGTTATTTACCAAACAAAAATGCTAACATTTTCCAAATGACCCTTTAAAATCTCAAGAATAGCATATTTTTTTGGGTTGTGTGTCACTGATAAATATCGATCTTTGGATTTGGGGCTGTGGATTTTCTCACTTTTAAAGAAGTTACTCTCAGCTCTGTAAGATTCGGATGCAGACATGCTGGTCATTATTTCTGTCTGTCAAACTGTTGATGTCTACTTCAGCAGCCTTGTGTTTTTTTTGTGTGTCTCCATCTGAAACAGTAAGAACAGATACATCACTCATTTTTAGCTGCACTGTGTCAGTAGAACACAGCATCTTTCATCCAAAAATACTTCTCCAACACACACTCTATCTCCTCCCTTCTCGCTTCCTTACATCCAGCTCCCCTCACAAGCCGACATCCTCTCACCTATTTCTCAATGACTGCATCACTCTCCCACTTTTTGCACGCCGCTCGCGTCTGGGATTCTCCTCATCGCGTGTTTTCATATTCAGCACAGCCTCTTCCTCCTTCTTTCATCTTAGGTCTATCTACTTACCATTCTCTCCATCCCACACCCATTGTACCTCTCTCCCCCCCATCCCAAACTTCTCTCTCCCCTACCTCCTACGCCTACCTCCCCCTCCTCTCTAAATATAGTCCCTTTGAAGCAGAGCTGTGTTGTCTCTTTCTGCAACACTGCGAGACAAAAGTCTGTCATCTCGCATCTGAGCGGAGAAAAGAGAAAGCACAGATAAGATTGATGGCCCAAAAAGAAACACCGGTTAAGAGAATTGATATTCATCTGCCTCGGTGTGGGTGTGTAAACGAGGAGAAGGGGGTGGGAGATGAAAAGGGAGGAGGAAGGAGAGGATTCAGAAAAGGGGAGCAGGAAATGAAGATGGCAGGACAGAAAGAAAGAAAGAAAGAAAGAGAGTAAAAGGAGAGGGAGAGAGGTGCAGTGACATTTCTCATCCACATTTTGTAATTGAATAATAATCTCTCTGGAGGCCTGACCTAGTAACGTATGCACGTGTGCGCATGTTTGTGTAAGTGTATCTAAGGCTGTGTGTGTCTGTGTGTGTGTGTTTGTGTGTGTGTGTGTGTTTGCGTGTGTGTGTGTGTGTGCGCGCGCTCGCTCGCGAGTGTGTGAATGTGTGTGTGTTTGCACAATGTATACATGGAGAGGAATGGTTAAGAGTGTGTGTAGCAGAAGATGTTTAAGAAAGAGGAGAGAGCCAAGAGAGAAAAGGAAAGAGAGAGAGGTTTTCTTCTAAAACATAAAGTGAAATAGCTCCCCCTAGTGGCACAACAGAGACATTACACCTCCCTTCTGTTTACACGTCACTGCAGCCAAGAACAATTCCCATCTCATCAGCTCACCTGCAGGAGCCCTGCTAATCACTTCTACTTTGTCTAATTACAGATTGTGTCATTAACATAATAAGTATACTCAGCGTTAGAAACAGTAAAGATCACAGCGTGGCAGCTGAATAAGAAATCACATCATTACCCCGGTAAAGTTCTGTACATCAACTGAAGGGTCACTGCCTGCGTCACACACACAGAAAAACACACAGGTTCAACCTTTAAAGTGGCCGTCATCGCTCGGCCCATCATATGTACCACGTGTAGGCCGGATCCCCCCCTGGCTGTAGCAATACATCGCCTCTGACAGGAACTCCTTCCGCCTCGGTGACCCGGCCCATAGCCGGCTCAGGGGGAGAGACAGGAGTGTAGATTATCATTCTCAGCAGCGTCCTCGGCTCTCGCCACGGGGCATTTAAAGAGAAAATGTGTATTTTTTCTATGCAGAGGAGCGAGGAAGGTGGAGTAGATTCTCTCTTGAAGAACAGATGGTGTTAATGCTTGCTTAGGGAATAGTTCATCACTGCCCGGCCTCTTTGTGGTGCATTCTTGTTTAACTATAGGGCTGAACAGGCAGGAAAGTATTTGACAATGGTTTCAAGTATTTGATTTGTACATGCAGTTAAAATAATAACTATTTATTGCTTGCTACCCTTCTCTGTTTTATGTAAACTCAATATATTTTAGTGTCTGAATTTATGTTTTTGGAGATTTCACTTGTTTTCACATTTTTTTTATTCAATATTTTTAAAAATGAAAGATTTATGCAAAGACAATTTCAAGGTTAAGTAATTAGTTTGATGCATTCATTGAGAAAAAACTAGTTAAGTCTAGCCCAGCTAGGTAGATTATTAAGACTGGAAACAGTTAGCATTGCTCTCTCTGAAGGTACATCATGTACCTAGTAGCTCCTCTAAAGCTCCGTGTTTATGTGTTCATCTTGTTTGTAAAGTGTTTATATGACAAGTTTGAGGTTATGTGCAGGACTTCTTCTTGGCTGGGAAAGTAATTTCCTGAAGCTTGGTTGCCTGGAAACGTCACACTCCAATTGTCAAAATATTACTTTTCTACAGAAAATGAAAACAAGGGTTATTTGCAGTCCAGGTAACTTATCCACATCTCTATCTGTCCTTCTCTCTCTTCATGTCCATTCAGGTTACGGAGGGAGGGCTTCACGGTGCAGGTCAGTGTAAACGACTACCTGGACATCTACTGCCCGCATTACAACATCAGCCAGAGGGGGACGCTGGAGCGCACCGTGGCTGAGCAGTACATCCTCTACATGGTCAGCTACCGCGGCTACCGCACCTGCGACCCCCAACTGGGCTTCAAGCGCTGGGAATGCAACCGGCCCCACGCGCCGCACGCTCCCATCAAGTTCTCTGAGAAGTTCCAGCGTTACAGCGCCTTCTCGCTGGGCTACGAGTTCAACGTGGGCCAGGAGTACTACTATATCTGTGAGTTAGACCAGTAAACAGCCTGAGGAAGCTTCACATCCAATATTTGAATATCTTCTCCTTGGCTGCTGTCACCCACTCGTATTGACGGAGTGTGGGTGCTGCTAATAGATTCTGGAAGTTCAGTCGAGGACAGGCAGTTGCTCGGATTGCTCATTGCTGAGGGTGTTGTTGCCTGCAGAGGGTACAAGGTTGACATATTGTGTGTGTGTGTGTGTGTGTGTGTGTGTGTGTTTGTTTATTCTCTGTTTCAGCCACGCCTACCCACCACCACGGCCACAGCTGCCTGAGACTGCGAGTCTACGTCTGCTGCTCTACCGGTGAGACCCGACGACTATCTCCCACTCGTTTTTTTAATCTCTTGTGTCACTTCATCGCCACTTTCCTCCCCACTCGAATCTCTTTGTATCGCCCAAACTCACAAACAAAGAAGCATAGAGACAGAGACAGAGAGGCAGAAACACTAAGATCTGACAGTCTCGTCTCAGAAAAGAAGCTTTTCCTCCTGCGTGCTGTCTTAGCGTTATTTCGACGATGGCGTCTTTTCCTTGGAAGCAGCTCTCTGAGAGTGATAGCTGAATGTTATTCTCTGTCTCAATGCTGTTACAGTAATGCTCAATCTCTCTCTGTGAATGACATGCTACAAAAAAAGATATAAAACGAGAAAAACTGGCGGCATCCAGCTCTCTCTCTCTTTGTCACTCTCCATGCCTCTCTCTCTCCCCCGTCTCTTCCTCATCCCTCTCTTCCTGGCTCTCTTGTGATGCCTGCTGCTCCGTGTAGTGTGTATGTGTTATTTTTACCCTGCTCTCTCCCCTGCAGGCCTTTGATCAGGCAGCCCAGCACTGAAAGCCTCCCCCCCCCCTTTCTCTCTCCTCTAACCTTGTCAGCACTAATACATCCCACACTCAGGCCAGTGTCAGCCCCTGTGTACACTCACCTTAACACCCCCCCCATCCCCTCCCCCCCCACCCCCATCCTGGTGTCACGCCTAATCTATTGATGTGTCTGCTACGCCTGCGTTTGCTTCCAGATGCAGCAGTTGGACCATATGTGTTTCTGCACATGGTTGTATGTCAGCTACAAATCTTTTTCACATGTTTGTGTGTAAGTGGATGAATGGGCATGTGTGCATCGGTGCATTTTGTCCGTTTACAATCCCCAACCTTTACTCAGCAAGGTCATTTTAACAGCTTGCTATCAGAGAGCTGTTGACTCCAGCCGCCTCCACATGTCTTCATCTTCTCTGTGTGTGTCGCCCACCTTTACTAACAAGACCTGAAGATGAGAGAGAGAGAGAGAGAGATGTGAATATTCATGCAATATGCTTAACATCTGCAAATTGATTGCTGCCAGCTTTTCTGTAAATGCTGTTGTGTCCTCACAACTGTACTTCACGTAAATACACAGAAACACATCTAGCTCAAAGTAACATACACTCAAAGATGTCCTCACATTTTTAAAGCTACACATCATTCATTTGTCGGTCATTGGCAGACTGGATGTAATTCTGTGCCTAGACGAGGAAAAGATGAAAAAATGATTTCTATCCACTGCTTCCAAATGATTTTAATCATCAGATGGAAATCTGAGTTTTCAATACAGCATCTTTTGTCCTTTTTCTCACTTTACTCACAACAGGTTTCATCAACACTAACAAAACAATGTAAGAGGAATGTAGACTATTTTTTAAAAGTGTAAAAAGTATTTCAATCTGTCCAGGTAGGAAATGAAGAGTACGTCAGACTTCTGCTTTAACAATTCACTGGTTAAGTAATTTAACATGTTATGCTGTTTCTTTATACAGTTTAACATTTGACTCCCTTGTTTTTTTCTTTCTCTCTCCTCTGCTTTCCTTCCCCTCTGTCTCTGTGTGTTGACGTGTTGCGTCTCTCAGTTTCCCAGGCAGACGATGACTCCAGTCAGACTCCTCCCGACTACACAGTCAGGCCAAACCTGAAAATACACATCGGTGAGTGACTCCGAGCTGCTGCTGCTGAAAGAGAACAGAAGCCAGATGCTGGTCAATATTTGGCTGCGGCTGCAAAGCTTGATTTGTGTACCAATCATTGTGGAAAGGAACCAACCGTTTGTTAGTTTTTTTTCTTTAATTCTATGGTGGGAAAGGGAAGGAAATCCCCAGACTGAAGCTGGTTGATGAGTAAAACCTTTTTATTCTTCTCCTGAGAGTTTGGGGGAAGACCATGAATGTTGCAACTTTATTCAGCAACAGTGACGTACAGTATTCTGACTATTTATTATCTTCTATATAGACTATAACTAAAGCTATCTGTAAATAGAGCCATTTAACCCAAGACCCACATGTATTATGCTACAATGAAGAAAAAATACAGTTTCATACAACTTGTGTCTTAGTTTAAAGAGTTTGCAATCATATACTTACTGTACAAATGTATTCATGAATATATATAAAATATATGTATCAAGGAGACAAGACTCTGAAATGAAACTGGCCCAGTTACTGACCTCATTACACAGGACATTTGTCAGTGTCGTAAAAGTTTCTTCGGTGACATTAACTCTGATTTAAAGCCAAAGCAAACCTGGCCTCACGTTGCCTTACATGAAAGTAATGAGTTACAATCAGTGTAGTAGGCTGACGGGCAGCTGTGGCTCAGTTGGTAGTCGGTCGTCTCCCCACCAGAAGGTTGGGGGTTCGATCCCCAGCACCTGCAGCCACATGTCCGATGTGTCCTTGGGCAAGACACACTTAACCCTGAATTGCTCCCGCTTCTTTGTCAGCGGCGTATGAATGTGTATGAATGGGATTAGTTACTTCTGATGGTCACTTTACATAGAGAGGAGTTACTAAGAAGGCAGATCATTTCTGTGTTCACTGACAGATTAACCCAAACCAGAGCGCCTCTATAAGTATTACATATAAAGTATAAGTCCTGTTTAAGAAGCAAAGCCTCTCAGAACTAAACAGGTTCAGCAGCAGGTACACTTCCAATGTATTTAAAAATACAATGGATGTGTTCAATGGGCAGTTTGGGTTCTAATTTTACAATCTGCCTTAATTGTAAACTGTATGTAAGTCCCTAATTAAACATAATAAACGTCCTTTATCTGTGTGGCCACTTTAACCTCAACTGTGCATTATGAAGTAAAATGTGTACTAAAAATGAAGAGCTTGTAAAGTTTTAAGAGAACAAAATGCAGCTCTCTTTGTAAAAAATACAATAAAATAAAAAACATATCCCCCTGAAATGACAGACACACACACACACACACACACACGCACACGCACACGCACACGCACGCACGCACGCACGCACGCACACACTCACACACACACACACAGGTAACCCCTTCTTTTCCCTGCATGCAAAAACTCACAAGGTCAGCAAAGGTCTTGTAAGGAATGAAAGGTCCGTGTTTACCTAAGGAGAAAGCATGTCAGCGAGCGGCTCAATTGTGTAGCTGAGTGGTTACATAAACCCTCTATTTTCTCTCTCTTTTTCCTCTCCATCCTCATCTCAAACAAAAAGCTTCTTGCCGGGGAATCATTTAGCGTGCTTGTGTGTCTGGGAGCTGTGGGAAGCCTGTGACGAGAGGCTAAGAGAGTGTGACCTGCCTGAGATGGAAACTGAGACCAGAAGAGACAGAGCGAAAAGAGCTCTTCAGACATCAGCATCGAGTACCTTCAGAGATTTAGAGTGTGAGAGAGAGAAGGTAGAATAGAGAGAAAGAGAGGGAGGCAAGGGAAGGCTGGAAAAAGAGAGAGAGTGAGAGAAATAAAATGTGAGATAAAAGACAGGAGGAGGCAGTGAAAGAGAGAAACAGCAGTGGAAAGAGGGACAGATAAGGCAGAAAGAGAGAGAGAGAGAGTCAGAAAGTAGATAAAACCAGAGTGGGGGCAGAAAAAAAAGGGGGGGGAGGAAGAAAAGAAAAGCTCAGTGGTGGGCGAATTGCTCAGCAGTAACTCCGGCTCGAGCTTACGTACAATTTAATATAAAAAAAATACAAACTGGCAGGGAATCATAAAAAATCATAGCCTCAAGCATTGTGATGCAGTTTGCTGAATACATTTGGAGGGATAACAAAATCAGGACACATCAGGATTCATGCACACACACACACAAACCAACCCATAGTCCTGATGGCACATCTGACCGCTGGACACCCACTCCCTGACTCACCCTCAGGACCAGACCGGCCCACAGACTGGCTCGGCATCAACAAATCTCTGCCTCTCGCTCCACATATGTTTGGACTTGCTGTCAACCTTGTTACATTATTATTAGCTCTGCTCCTACGTCAGGTTTTCCTTATTTAAGCGGCGTCTTGAGGATAGCTCTAGTGTGATACAGAATGTAGTTTAAGCCAGCTTCTCTATGGGGACCAACAGTACAGGTCATAACAATGTGTCAGGAAACATGGGCTGTATGAGGTTCATACAGGTTTTTAAGAAAATCCCAAATTCAGCTGAACTTCACTGTAAGAGAAAATAAAGGCTTGTTTACAACCTTCCCCGTCATTAAGCCTTGTGTGAGCTTGTCCTTCTCGCTCCATTAGCAAATGTACCCAACTCCCATTCATTTCTTTGAAGAGTCCATTATGTAACATAAACTACACCAGAACCAAGTTGTAACTGGTGTTGTAGTCAAGACCCCTGAACAAAGACCAATACTTTGAAGCACTGAGACCCAAGACCCTAAAACTCAAAACCAGTTCAAGTCCCACCCTGCCTGACACACTTTCAGTAAAATGTGGAACATGCAAACTATAAGACCTTCTTTAATTTATCCAAGAGATCCACATTCTGAAAGAAAACAGAGAGAACAAATGACACCTCTGCTTATTTAACTGTTTCATTGCATTATTAAATTAATCAATCAATTTATTGTATTTATATAGTTCCAAAACAAGTTTACTCAAGACACTTTACAAATAGAGAAGGTCTACACCATACTGTATACCAACACAGTTTCACCAACGGGCAAGAACTTGACAACATAGAGAGAATGAACTTCCTTTTAACAGACAGAAACCTCGAGGAGAACCAGACTCAACGGTCAACAGCCACCTGCCAAGACGGAGATGGAGACAGACAGACAGGCGTACAGACAGACAGACAGACAGACAGACAGACAGACAGACAGGCAGACAGGCAGGCAGGCAGGCAGACAGGCAGGCAGACAGGCAGGCAGGCAGGCAGGCAGGCAGGCAGGCAGGCAGGCAGGCAGGCAGGCAGGCAGGCAGGCAGACAGGCAGGCAGGCAGGCAGGCAGACAGACATGAAGCAACAATTTAGTGGACTATATAAAATTTGGACATGCAGAAATGTACCAGAGAAAATAATCAATAGCAGTAATGAATTTTAATGATAAGCAAAACTGTAACTTGAAAATCAATTTGACACTACATGACCTCTCACCTCAATGTACCTTTAAGCTAAGAATGCTTTACACCCCTCAGTATACTGTATGTTAATTAAGATATGAAGCTTACCACCACAAGCCAACAACAGTAACAGAGAGTGAAATTCTAAGTGAGTGTTTGGAATCAAGTTACTTGATGGATTTGAAGCAGAATGTTTTGTGGAAATAACAGTATTGATGTTATAAGACAATGCAATTATTGATAATCATATAGTTGTTTTGAGTGGTTTTTCAAAATAAAATCAAGACAGAGACAGGACCGAGTAAGAGTCACAGACAAGATACCTTAAAAACAGCACGAGTACGACAACACTGACTGTAACAAGCTGGAGTTATACTCTTGTGTTTCTGTGAAAACAAAAAACTAATTTCCCCTTGTGGGGCAATAAATAATTTGAATCTGAATTGGCCCTTTTTGGTGGTAAGGATTTTCACGTTTAAACCAATCGCAACTCTCCTCTGTTCTGCTTGTAGCTGCTATCAATATGTAGAATGAATAGCAGAGATCTGTCATGGGAGGGAATTTTATAGCAAATGGTCTCTTGCCACTAACGTGCTTCAAGAATTCAGCATCAGTCTTGCCGATTATTGCTTGAATTAATCATAACTTTATAGCTTCCTGCAGCAAAGCTCCTGTGCATTCCTCAATCTGTGACATACTCGCCCTAACTCTTTCCTCCTGAATGGAGTGTCTGTAGCAGAAGTATGGGGCCAGAGGCAGAGACATAAATAAGGGGCTGGACCAGAGAAAACACAATCGAAAGCAGAGGACACATCATTGGACACTGGCAGCCTTGATTCGACTGTTCTGAGTGGCTTTGTATGTGCTGACTTTGTCAGAATCATAGAAACATAGAATATGGTTGTATGGCACCAAACCACTTTACCTAACATGCTGCAGTTTGATTTATCTTCAGATGTAAGAGTTATTAATTCTGTATTTGGTCTTTCAATAACACACAGCTGTACAAATCTCATCCATTTTTCATCCAATGAGCAATTTTCATATTGGGTCCACCCTCAGAAAGGGTAGAAACAGCCTTAAATGAGCATGCTCAAAGATCCATCTAAAATCGGTGAACATACTGACATGTAGGCTGTGATGTTGAGTTCTAAAACCAAGCTAGTAGCCTCCCAGTGCTTAGGCTAACTCCAACAGCGGTTAGCTTTAGACTTAATAAAACAAGAGTTCTTTGTGGCAGCGCCCACTCAAGGTTAATGACTCTGTGTCCTTTAGTGGAAACTTTCTTGTAGTTGAATTCAACACCATCAGAAGGGATCATCAATTCACCCCAAATATTTCTCAAAGTGTTTCAGGACATGTTGTGGCCAATAGCATTAGCTCTTTTTAGTTCAATGTTTTGGCATGCATTAAAGCATCGATCCTCATGTATTAATAGGCAGAATGTAAGCTAGTTGACTCCCCCACTGACCTGCATAGATATACAGTAACCATACATGATGGGTCCATCGCCTCGTGTTCTTAACGCATCACCGCGAGCCTACCGTGGTTGCAGTATAGTTGGCTAAAGGATTTATCAGAGCCGACAACCTTTTCCCACTCGCAGACACTCGAGAGCCGATGTTTCTTATCTCACTGTGAATGCCCTGGGCAGTAAAGCGTGGACAGGAGAGCTGCCCTGCATGATCGTCTGTTGTTATACCCCAAACAGAGAAGACTGAACCAGATTGTGCGCTGGGAAATTGATTGCTATATCCGACAATTGCACTGTGATGTTGGTGTCCTACTGTGGACCTTTGATAACTTGTTGCGGCCTGAGGCATCAGACGTCCCCCACATTTATCTTCCAAGGGCGGCCTCCCTAAATAGCAATGGTTTTGAAGAGGTGCATATTGTGCAGCTTAGTGATTGTCAAAGCTGCCGGCACCCACAAACAGGACTGAGAAATCGCCTTCAATGAATCAGTTCATGTGTGAAAATTGAGTTTTTCCTGCATCTTATAGCTTTTGTAAAAGTAAAGAACAGTTAACTTTTCTTCCGGTCACTGAGTGTTATTTTTGGAAACTCTGATAGACAAACCTTGTGCTGTGAAGGCCCGGCTATGACCTTTGGGTCCTACCTAAGGCAATGCTGGTTTATATTCTGCCTGCTGCTTTTCCTGCCAGTTTTTCTCTTCGAGTTCACTCGGTGCATAAAGGTGTGAATGTCAGTGTCGTGTGACAGACAGGCGCCAGTTCTTTAAGAACAGCTCTGACGTGGACCAGCATCAAACCACAACCAGGACAAACCAGAGCGGTCGGATGTTTCAGACACCGAAAAACAAAATTCCGAACATTCATCAGATATCAGCTGTCGTGTAGTTGTTGCTTCTCTGTGTTATCTCTTGTTACCTCCATGTTTTTACTTGTAGCCAATTACTGCCTCTGTTGTATTTAGCAAATAACAGACAAGGCTTTAACATCACGGTGAAACATTATTTTGAAGATATCTTCTTAATTTGATGCATTTTACTTTGAAAGCAAGTTTGAAGATTTTCTCACTTATCATCGTGTATCCTGATGACAGCACAATTAGGTCAAATGAATGGGTCTTAGCAGGAAACAACTTTTCTGGTACTTGGGTGCCATTTATGAATCCTTTCTTCTCTTAAAATCCGTATTTTTCTTCCTTCCAGCGTCATTTTCAGCTGTTAAACCAAATTATTTCCTAATGATACAACAAGAATCACAACTCGAGGCTTTACACTTCTCCATCTCCCCTTCTGTTCACCTATCTTTTTCTTTGAAGTCTGAAATTGCAGCTTTCTTCTGCACTAAGTGAGATTACCTGATAGACATAATGGGTTTTCTAACATCTCAACGCAGCCAGCCCAGGATGTTCTCAAAGTTGCGATGATTGTGAAAGAAAGATGACTCTGTTTTTGTTCTTCTTCTTTTTTTGCGATATTTTGGCACATAACAACCCTCTTTATTTAATGGGAAACATTAAGTTGAGACGGGGCATAATGACTCCATGTAATCCACTTTTTACTGAATAATACAAAATGTGTTCTCCCAGCTTTTTTCTCTGTCTGTCCCCTCCAGCTAATGTTCTGTTGTGTCTAATCAATGGTGAGGCCGTAGTAATTTGGTTTGATTGAAATCCCTCTAGGATAAAAACATCATTAGTGTGAAAAGAGGAATACATGTTGGGGGGAAAAAACAGATCAGAAATAAAAGTGTTTTTAATTTTCCATCCCACGGGGGGGAAACGGCCATATGTAGCCGTACTGATGATAATTGGTGGTTTGTTGATAATTGCATCATGTCTCTTTCTCTGCATATGTTAAAGCATGATTTGCATGCATCACACATTACTTTTAGATTGATGAATTAATAATGTAGTAATGGTTCATTTCCTTCTGTCTGGCACGCACGCTATCTCGCTCGCTCTTTCACGCTCACATTCCTCTCTTTTCCCACTTTCTTATTTTCCCTTTTCTGCGTGTCTCTCTCCCTCCAGATGAATTTAACCCAGAAGTCCCCAAACTGGAGAAAAGTGTCAGTGGCAGCAGCCCATCACGTGACCGCCTTCTTCTCACCGTGGCGATGCTGCTCGTGTCGGCTGTGCTTTTGTCCTAGCGAACTGTCACCAGGAGTGACACTACATGCATAGCTGGGACCGCCTTGTCCAAAGGGCTTCGTATCCACCAAGTTGTTGACGTGAAAGTCTGAGGAAAACACAGATGAGGATCAAGTGAAGGTGAAATAGAACCCAAATCCAGACAACACAGGAAAAAAAAAAACATCCTTAACTTTAACTTAACTTTAAAAAAGGAGAGGCCTTTTCGCTGTCATGTTCACACCGGTATATTTTGACACTCCATGTGTTGTTGGACCATTATCATAGGATAGTACCACAGCTGCTATCATGCCTATGGACTTTTAGTGAGTTGGATGTAGACTACACTTCTTCATACTGTAGCATGGATATCAAATCATCTGAGGAATTTAAGAAAGCTCTTTTTTTTTTAATGTAAAGAAGATAACAGAAGTGGACTTAGCAGTGGATTTTAAGGCCTTGGACCAGAAGTTTGCTGATGGATCAAACTCAACTTAGATGTAGTAAAGAGAAAGTCAGACTCTGGAACTGATCTCACCTGGAATATACAGGATATTTATGTAATCAGTGAGTGATGAGAACTGCTGCTGTCTCCCCGGACATTGAGGAATGTTTTCACGCTGGTGTGAGCGAGCTGCTCGTAATAAAAGCCTGAGGTGTTTCTGAAGAAAAAGGGAGAGACTTTTTGAGGATATCCACGGGCCTTTCAAGAATCCATTTTCTCCAGACATCAAAAATACCCCTGGCTTTGTGATAGGTACAGCTGCAGAGCCTGCATTTCTTGGATGATAGTGAGTGCCCTCTTAGAACTAGCCCTTTGTCTGCATTTCCTGCCTTCACACTTTAACAACCCGAGAAAAATACAGACCCCGGACTAGTAATTTGACGGCACTTAGACATGGTAGATGTGTGTTTTTTTTTGTTCCGATGCATTTACCTTCAGCACCAAACCTTTCTCCTTGCAGCAGTCATTCAGAACACCACTAATTTGTAATTTAAAAAAAAAAAGCAGCAGCAAGTTTCCTTTTAATCCCAGACAACCCTGTCAAGTCCTTTTCCACTTCAGAGGTGCCCGGCCAATCAGTGCTGATACCCATTACAGCAGTCACCATAACCATGGAAACAACCCCATACAGTCGCCAGAGTGCGGCAGGTGCCTGAGAAGAACTTGTGCTTCGAGTCTCAAAGAAACGCTGCCGCCATTTTGTAAAAAAAAAAGAAGAACAAAAAAGAAGTAGAAGAACAAAAAAAAGAACTAACACGTGTGAATGTGCAAATAAAGACAAGTTCACTTTTTTATATTGTTATAAAGGACAACATAGGTTGGCATTAATCAAAGTTACAATGTTGTGCTTTTTTAATTTATTTACTTTTCAAATGTATTTATTTTAACATTAAAGTCTATTATTTATCTACCTAATTTATTAGCGTGCATTTGTAGGCCTTTGCTCTATAAGCTATGTGCCATTTCTTTTTCTTTTTTAAACAGTGGAATTTATACCGCAGCTTTTTGCTCGTGTAGATAAACAGGCCGATGTGAATCAGCCTGACAAAAAGACGAGAGGGGTTATTGGTAATGACTCATCAGAAGGGATGTACACTCAGTAACCCGACTCTCATGTAACAGATACTGCTAACCAGATTATGTTGCCGAGGAGCATGTAATAAACCAACTATGATGCACACAGACAGATGTGTAAACTGAGGACAGCATTCTTCTAGTGCTGCACTTACAAAAACAAAGGAGAGTGCATCGTAATGTATATTTATGATACATGCCGGTTATGGAATGTGCGTGCGTGTGCACAAATGGTATGAGTGTGTGGCTTTATCTGCCTGCTTTTTGAGGTTGTGTGTGTGTGTGTGTGTGTGTGTGTGTGCGTGTTTGTGTGCGCGTGTGAATGACGGCGAATCGAGAGAGGGAAAAAAAACATATGTGTGCAAATTTGCGTGCGTATGTATGTAGAATGTGTTTGTCCGCGCTTTTTCCGAGTATGTGGCATTTAGGAATTTCGTACCTATTAAGGAGTCGTTTGTAGGATCTGAATATGCAAATGTTGGCTGAGAGAATGTGCCGTTCTGTAATGTTAGTTTACGTTACGGGGTTTTGGGACGCGGGCGAAAAAGCATTTACCGATGTTGAAGACAACCACAAGAAAAATGTGTTTACCTTTGACAAGAATGAGAAGAAAACAATGTAAACGTATCCAAGAATGGTTAAAACAATGCCCATTAAAAATCTTTTTGCAAATTTACTTCGGTGTATTTGTTTATTATGGGTGGGAATCACACATGATGCAATACGCAATACGTGGCGAAGGATGATATCAGGATTCAGCGAAAATTGATATGATGCAGGACAATCTTAATACATCACGATATCGTATTAGCAGAAGAATATTAAACGCCCCTGTAAAGGTAAAGTGCAGGATTAGTGTATTTATTTACTGCAATTTGGGGTTGGTAGTTATCATGCTTCATACTTAGACTTCTTCTCACCTCTGTCCGATATTATCCCGCTGCCTTTCTTCTTCTTCGATCCCGCTTTTAGCTTTGGCCAATTAAAGGCAGGGTTGGTCATTTCCTCCAGATACACTTTTTAAGATTTTGGTTGAAATTGAGGTCCTGACAGAAATTAATAACTCATGTGCTCTGAAAAAGGAACGAACAAAATCCGTCATCTGTAGCAGTTGTAAGCCTGTAAAAACTTCAACCAATGTCTGCCACGAGGTACCAATCTGATGAACCAATCAGGCCTCCCTGTCTCCCTGCTCGTTCTCTACCCCTTGCGTGAACTAGCCCACACTCAAATCGCGTCACCGATGACAGAGTTTATACTGTGAGTTTGTTACTTACTGCTGAATGAGACATGAGACGATGTAGTTTCTACACAATGCAAGTGATGAGCTGAGGTCTTCTGAAGCAACGGAGCTCGTGCATGTAAGTGATGGGCGTGGCTTTTGATGCAGCACTGAGGGTGTAGACGGAGCACTTAGGGAATGCTACTTTCTAAATCATGCTAGTTTTCGAAAATTACCAACCCTGCCTTGAACTTCTATTCACGTTAAGCTGATTACACCGTTGGTTCAATGATTGTATCACATGAGTCAGGACAATGATATATTGCTGTATTGATAAAAGGCTGTTTGACATGATGTGCATCCTCTGTGTGCCCTTTCTTTATCCGACTCCTTCACCTCCACTCACCCTGCACTCACTCCTGTTTGTTTTCCTTGAGCACTACTTGAACGCTCTCCCTCTTCCTCTCACACTCCACTTTTAGACGTGTTGGTTGTGAGTGGACATGTGTTGAGACAGCTCTCCTGCTGCACGTACTCACTGTGCAAAACCCTTTCTCACATGGCCCATCCTCACATCGCCCTGCTTCGATTTCGCAAACACTTCTTCTGCCATAAAACATAATGACAGTGTGGGGGGAAAGTCACGGCTCCACATCTCCCACTCAATCCATCTCTCATCTTTAAAAGAAAAAAAAAAAGAAGAAAAACACCTGCAAGCCATTCATGTCTCCACAAATCTGTCTCTCGCCGTCACTCCACGTCTCTTCGCTTCTGCGTTGCCCCAGTCAGATTCTTTCTGATCTTTGTGCACAGGACTGAAAGAAGCTGACAATGCGAAGGGACACATGTTTTGAATTCACTAATGATTTTGTCAAAGGGCACGTAGGCTTGAGCTAAGTTGTTAAGTCTTTCATTGCAATCTAATAATAGAAAAAGAAGTGGAGCAAATGTTTCACTTCCAGACATGGGTCAAAAAAGAGTTTGTTAGTATATTCAGAGAGCTTCTACCAAGAACATCTCAAACCTAATTTAATCAGTTTATTTGATGGACGATCTACTTGACAAAGTGTGAGTCATACTTAACTGATCATGTCTATTAATGTCTGTTTCACAGCTGTTCGACCAAGCAGCTCCTGATTCAGTCTGACATTTCTGCATTTAGCTGACAGACTGATAATTGTTGAATATTACAGTAGTTTTGGCTCGCAGTCCTTTAGCTCCTTATGGGTTTGGACTTGCACATCTCTCATTTTTTAGTGTGTTGACATCGGGAAACAGGAGAAGGTTTTAGCTTCTGCTCCGGGGCTTGAGTTGACAACTTAAACCGTCATTTTGCAGGAAATCAGCGTGCTTGGCTTCTGGCAGTGAGGCTGTCTCTGGTTAGTTATGTAAGGGAATTAACGGTCATATTTGCACCCCAAATTCGTGTCTGGAGAAGCTTATGTTTTGCTTGCGCCTAAATGAAACCTCTAATTGATCTGCTTACTATTCAAATGAGAGGATCAGGAGTGTTGCAATGGATTAAAAAAAAAAAAACGTCTACCTTTCCCCTGAGCCGATGACACAGAGCTTCGTCTCTCCACCGTGAAAAAGATATCTAACAAGCGCTCTGTCCAGACTCTAACTGAGGAAGACATCCCATTAGCAAAAGGAGATGACCTCGTCGCCATTTGAAGGCATATTATCGTTTTCTGAATCATTTACTGTGAGATCAGCCATCTGCAGCATGGGCAGGCCCGCGCCGTCGAGGAGAATTCCCCTGACGAGCTGCACCGTCTGGCCCAAACAATGAACCAGATGCCTCCTCCTCAGAGAACTTGTTATTGCTCGGGCCATCAATAAGACAATCACTGACACTGCAGTGCTGCCTTCAAGTGCTCTTCTGGAACTCTCCTTTCAAGGTTGGGAATCATAAAAATGAGTTGTGGCTCACTCAAAACCCCTAGACTGAAAATTATATAAATGACTATATCCAGGGTTTTTTACAAGTTTTATTATTGGAAAAAGGAAAGAAATTTGGAAGATACTTGTCTCCGATTTCCCCTCATACAGTACGCACATGTTGGAGGGTGCCTTCATTGTGAAAAGAAGGAGATGGGTTGAATTCTATGATTAATGACCAACAAGAGCTCCTGCTGCTCCAGGTAATGGATCATGCAATACTTAGACAGAATGAATTACCACATGTATGACGTACACACTGAACAAGGTGAGCATGAAAACATTACCAGCTGTATTAAAAAAAAGACACGCTCACATTTTCTTTGGTTCTAAGGTTGCATCTCTATTTATTTCATGCTTTTAATCCAGAAAAGTTGGAAAGCCTCTTTCTTTGTTTTGTATGTCATTTAGTTCCTGCATGTTTGTGCTTATAAAAACTGTATTGTCACTGACCTGTTGACCTGGATCATTTCCGTCTTTTAACAGTAATTTTAAGTGGCAGTGAATGTGCAACCAGGTATTGAATATTATTAATAAAAGACATAATGGTTTCAGTTTAAAGTGCTCTCTTTATTTCTGTACAGGTTTGACCTTCAAGGGAAAAATGAAATGGAAACCATTTCTCCCAGTTGCTAGGAAGCAGCAGGTATTATGAGAAGATAACACTTAAGTCTGTGCAACCACCTTTTTCCCCCATAGGTGTCGCCAAAGCTTTCTCTCTGTCTGTCTGTGTTTCTGGGGGCTGCTGGGAGCTGCCAGTGTGTGATGCATACAGGTCATCTGAAAACCATTATGTAACAGATTTACTCAAAGTGCTGCATGTTTTCCTAAAAATCTGACTCAGGAAAATAGCAATGAGCCCTGACATGGTTTAGGTATTATGCAGCCTGTGAATAGATTCTTCTATTTTTATTTCTTTAAGAGGGTCTGAAATCTTTAAGCTGCTGAAATACAGTGGGAGTAAATATTCACATCTGAACTCATTCAATGTGATGAACTGGTGACGCTAGTAGAGTAAAATGAATCGGTTTTAAAACTTTTCATCAAAATCAACATATTGCAAAATAAAAATAACCACATAACATATTATGCAACTTTTGGACCGATAAGCCGCCCTACTACACTGACAGTTTTCCCAACTTTTCTGGATTAGTAAAAGAGCGTCATGGCAGCTTAATGCAAAAATAAACTTAAATTCCATGAAAATCTGTGCTTTTATGTCAACTATTGTAGTTTTATTTGGAAATTGTAATTATTGCAGTACTAATCTGTTAATGGGGGCAGGTTTACTCATTTCTTTCATAATATTTGGGACAGACAGAATAATACCCACAATGGCAACTACTACTGATCACAGAGATCATGTTTTGAATACCTGTTAACCCATAGTTTAGAGGGACTTTCGTCACTAAGTTTAGGGAATGAAGCGTTCTAATCCAATTCTTTTTCACCATCTTGCCTCATTGATCTGGTTAAAAGTATTCTGAGCACAAACACCTGTTTTTCCAGAGCAAAGCCCTGCTTAAGGTTGATATTTATGTGGAGAGAGTACGTGGGTAGCTTTTTATATGAGTAGGGATAAAACATAACTCTTTAAATATCCTCACACATCTCCAGGGGAGGATTTGTGGCCTTATCTTGAGTCAAAGTTGCAAAACTCAAAGTGTCAAATATAGCTGTGAACTGAATGTAGTGGAGAAAAAATATTTCCCTCTTTTGCTTTGAAGGACAAGTCACTATTTTAATAGTCACATAAAGTAAGATTAGTCCCTTCTTGAAATGGAAAGAAAATGACATTTTTCTTGTAGAGCCTAAAATGTGACAATCGTTAGCTTAAAAAGACAAGTCTAGCTAAGCTAACGTAACAATCGCTAGGTTAGCTAGGCTTAGTTGGACGTGTCTTTCTGTATTTGACTCTTCAGTACATCTTAAATTCACAACGCAACACACATTATCTGGTTTGTTTAAACCTGAAAGGGAAATGTTGCTTAAATCTACAAAGTCACTGCATTACTCTGTCAAACAGTCGTGTACATAATCCTTTGATAACACTGCAACACAACCTTCTTTGTACGGATTAAACAAACACATTGTAACTGGGTAATTAGTGTCATTTAAATGTGCTGTAGACAGATTATTTTACCTTGGAACAAATTAAGACTGGGCTTTCCTTTTTGTATCCCCTTGTTTTCGGGGATTAACATTCGTTAAACTATCTGCTGGCCGTAGTTCATGAAGCATGTGGACATACAGTACGAGTGGCAGAAGTACACTGATAATTTGAGCAAAGGCTAATAAGGATTTCTCACATCCAATTTTTTTTAAGTACAGTATTTGTTCATTACATGTTTCTTTACATTCTTTTAATTTGATTCTAATATTAAACTTGCTTGATGAAAGAAAAATCTGGCTGTATTGTAACTGTCTTAGCACTAAGTGTTTCTCAGCTGCAGTGTGAACCTGTTCTCCTGGTCGCAGGTGGTGCTTTAGATTAGTGTCCTCTTGTCTGAAAGTTGCCATGTTCTCGTAGGACCTCTTCGTATCCTCACTGGATTTTGGATTTGACTTGACACTCCTGCACTGTGAATCAACTCTTCTCCTCTGCAGACGGAAACTGACCTAAGTGGGGCTTTGAGCCGAGACGAGGTGAGGAGACGTTTTGGGATCCAAAACGACATCATTTATTCCCTGAGGAAATAAGATGCCTACCACTGAAACCAAGATACTTGGCAGGATGGGAGAGGAGGACGTGACGGATTCACGGTGACGTAAGCAAGCTATCAAGGCAGGTAACAAGTGTAATGTCTCAGTGTTCACTTTATTTGGTTTCACTGTGTCTGATCTGATATGTGCTGCACTCAGGGGGGAGAAGGATCTGTAGAGTGCATGCAATCTCATTAATAGTCTCTTTTGACCTGATGATTTGCACTCGGGGCGATAAGTTCGGAGCTAAAATGTTAAATCTGGAAGGAAAACCTTGTAGATTTCTAGAAAAAGTTACAAAAAATGCATCAATTGAAAACTAATTTAAATCAAAATGTATTATTTTGCAACGACAGCCCACTAATTTAAGATTTTTATAAGAAGGCATTCTGGGACATGTTGTTTCGAAAGGCAGGAAATGTGAATGTGCATCTTAATTAGAAAAGCGTTAAGCTTCCTAGAGGGCTTTGCTTTGCGCACATTAATTTGGGCTCTTGCCAATCCTCTCCAGATCAGCATCTAGTGTGTTGACAAGTGGAGGAAAGTTATCGCCGAATATCAAACAGTGCACATTTCCTGTCTGCAGCAGCCTCTAGTACCAGGAGCAGCGGCCACAGTGCGTATGTGTGGAAAGTGTTTTGAATAATTAAGAGGGCAGAATTCGAACGTAACCCTGGGTCACAAGACGAGGAAGTAGATAACAGTCTGCAGAACCACCAGGATTATTTCATGTTTTCAATACAAATTTGCATTTATGAGCATATCAGAGAAGTCAGATATGTGTAGACTTTTTCCTAATGTTATCTGTTTTTCTGTTTAAGCTTCTTATGAATTATAGAAAACACATTTGAACTCTGCTGAAAGCTGAACTGTTTCTCAGCAAAAACATCCCAGCCGTCTCCCATGTGTGAGAATATGAGTGGATGTGAGATTTGGGTTGCTTCTCGCCTGCATTCAGACATTTCTCGGCAGATTGTGGAGAAAGTTCAAGAAATCAATGAATTTGCAATGAAATGTGAAGAAGAAAAAAACTGACTCTCCAAAAGCCTCACAAATACCCACCTCGGGGTGTTGTTTCTTTTTAACAGCAGGTTTTTTCTTGTTAAAAATCTGCCTCTCATCTCTTCCTCCTTCCTGTAATCTTTTGTTTTTTCACTTTAACTGAAGTTTACTCCTAGCGAACCTAGCGAAGTTTACTGTCATTTTGTATGTCTAGTCGTTCTACCATCGGGTAAAATTTCCATTGACCTCCCTTAACCCTCGTCTTCACTGTCCCCTAATCACCTCAACCGTCGTCCTCCTCCTCCTCTTCTCCCTCCAGATTTAACGGTAATCCTTCATTTGTGGTTGCTACATCTGTACAGCACTCAACAGCTGGGGACCTACTCAAACACATATACACAGCGACAGACTGTGCAGTGTGTGCGTGTGTGTGTGTGTGTGTGTGTGTGTGTGTGTGTGTGTGTGTGTGTGTGTGTGTGTGTGTGTGTGTGTGCGCCCACACTTTGGGCATCCGGTCAAAACTTAAGGCCAGGAATAGCTAATGCTTGTCTCCAAATAAGATGCTGTGACAGTGTATTTATGGCGATTGGGGATGTTGCAGACGGAGAAGTAGGATAGATAAAACAGTTAAAGATTTACAGAAAACTGCGACGACAGTTAATCTTTTCGGTTTGTAAACAAGTCTTATAAAGAGATCCGGTTGAAAGATGATATGTTTTATTTCCAGGAACTTGGATCTTTAGCCTTTGATCCGTTTTGCTTCCAAAGTGCAAAACAGAAAGCTGATGTTACTTAAAATACTGTGGAAGGATAAATACTGAAGCTTCTTCATGTTATTCATGTTATATAATTATTTAAATTAATGTAACTTTTTTTTTTACCCATAAAATTGTCAGAATTGAAGAAATGATACTCACAAATCATTTGAATTCACTGCACAGTCATCAGAGGAACTTCACATGAGGCATTGTCCACAATGTGAACATTTTCATACACTTTCACTATACAGTATATGTAGAAAACACAGGGCTATACCAGTTGCTGTTGCTTTCAACATTTTACTGGGCTCCTCTTTTTCTTTCTCTGACAGATTCTGTGAAAGCTAGCTAGCTAGCAGATTAGCAATGTCAGTTACCTCTCTGGTATTTGATAGCAAAGTGCTAGTTGGCCGTGTATAATGAGAAAACTGAACTCAATGTCCATTTCTCTGAAATTCTGTTAAGAAATGTTGGGATTTTACAAATTAAGTCTTCACATTAACGCAAAATCAAAGGTCAAAAAAGGTCAAAGTCATCTTTGTCAATTTTTCAACATGTGCTGGACATACAGAAGAATCGAAAAAACGTTTCTCTCCGAACCACGGTGTAAGCTAACTGTAAAAAGAAAATATTTACAAAATATAGTGGATAAAAATAAAAATACAGATATACAAAATTTCAAGATAAGGGTTGACAGCAGGATTCACGCAGTCTTTGCTAGCTTACTGTAACACTGAGTCAGCTGGTATTTTTTTAGTTTATTTATTCTACCAGGAAAATATTCTCGTTAAGATACAAGATCCCTTCTTCAAGAGAGTCCTATCTATCTGAGCTCAAATTAAACCGACAAGCTAGCTAGCTTGCGCGTATTGACTTAAACGTGCTGTAAAAATGTTTGCTGTGAGCAGTGCAGAGTCATAAAGGTTATATATAAAAAATAATCATTTCAGAACTTTGGCACAACAACTGAAAAGTGTAAATGTCTATGCACTCTTCATTGAAAAGGTACGACCTCATCTTACTCCTTATATGCGACTAAATATGTTAGGAAGACTGTAGCTTAAAGAACCTTTAGCAAGTTAACTGTATCTGATGAAGTAATTGGTCTTACTGAAAGTTTAACACAAAGATTTAACAATGTAATGGAGTCAATGTTTTCAGAGATGTAATTAACCATAATATTAACCTACTATTTTTATTCCCTGTTTCAAAGTAGAGGTTGAACTTCCTCTGCTCTGTGGGATAATGTGCCTAAAAAGGTAAATGTAGCCAAATTAATTTTGAAATTAAACGATTGAAATTTGATGTGGCACAGAAAAAAAACGTGAGAATTTTTCCAAAGAGTTAACAGCATATGAATTAACAGTCGGTCAAATCATGTGTTGGGTCCTGTAGTCTAAAAACACACATTTGCACCCAGGCCCTGAAGCCATAGAGCCCTGCCATAGGAAAAGTGAAAATTCCTGAATCCTGATTAACAGCATAATGTTTTGCAAATGTAGAGATATGAATAAAACTGAACAAGATCATGTGGCTTGAATATGTCCTTGGGGGATCTTTGGTTGAATAAAAAACATGTCAGCTACAATTTTGCACAGTCCACGCGCTAAACTCCTCAGACTGATAACACATCACTGCTTTGTATTTACATTTAACATTTACATTTTATTACAAGAAAAGATTAAAAGTCACATTACAAAAGTTACAGTTAAACGGGCCTGACCCAGTTCAAACTGGTTCACAGCAGATTCCTGTTCTGCAGCACATAAACACAAAGATCACATCAGACAGAAGACACAACCAACATCAGACGTAACAGCAACACAGACAATCTGGGGGTTGAAATCGACATTATATTAGTAAAACCAGTGATTACAAGAGTGTCCATTCATCAGGTGGTGTTAATCTGCCTGCTTGAAAATGCCTAACAGGTTGTTGTCCTGATAAAGCATTTGACGTCATTCCAGATTTATTGTACGTATGAAAGAACGACCGCTGACCTGAGCTCTTCTGTAAGCCGGTGCTGAGATTAATGCTTGCAAGAGTGATCTAGTGACGCGTTCCAGACTTGTGTTGAATCTTGGAACTAGAGCACTATGTCAGTCCTTCATTATGGCGTTACCATCTATAGACATGCCTCTGCTTCCAGTCTTAAAACACTAGACTCAGTTCATCACTCTGCTCTTAGATTCATAACCGCAGACCCCTGTAACACTCATCATTGTACTGGTTGGTCTTCTCTTGCACAGAGTCGTGATAAACACACGTATCTCTTTATCTATTAATCTCTTATTGGACGTATCGCCACTCTACTGACCGTCTATCGCTTTTTTGCTCCAAAAATGTGGAATAATTTTCCACACACTCTCAAGACTGACACTCTTGTTTCTCTTGGACAAATTAAGACAACGATCTCAACGTTCTCAACGATCTTATTTGTGCTCTTTTTTGTTTTGTTTTGATTTGTATCTCGACATCATTGTAAATGAGGGAAACCTCAATGATTTCCGAGGCTTAAATAAAGTTTTGAAATGAAGTGAAAGTGCTGGAGACGACATGTTGGTATCGGAAAGTAAAGTATGGGGCCATTATAAAAGATGAAACATTTTGCACTTCATTGCTATATTCTGCACTAGTAGGAGCATGTGTCCAATCCTCTTACATCAAATGACTGCCTCAGATGTCAAAAGGTATCTTGACTCAGGCCCCACAGGGAATGTTTTCCTTAATGTCATATTGACAAACCCATTTTGCAAATGTCTTTCAGTTTCAGCTTTTTGGGGGTTTTTCATCCTTTGATTCAAACTAGAACTGACATTTTGTGAGCTTAGATACACATTCAAAGAGAAGCAGAAATATGGAAATCTGTTTCATGAAAACATTAATAATATTACCAACAAAACATGTTAATGAGATGTGATTGTTTTCATCGTGTTTCATTTACAGGAAACGATTTCCCTTTCTGGAGCATAATTCATCTTTTAGGCTGTAGCTGAGTGGCCGCTCACCGCGCATAAGACTCATGTGAGAGCAACATTACACCAGCGGGCTGCTGAGTGTTAACAGCCACAGTGATGGATGAGATGTTAACTCAGACTGCTGAAGCATTCAAATGAAGTGAAAGAACACAGTGACATCTGAGAGTTTGGGGAATTCACATATTCAGAGTTATTTTTAGCAAACTGCAATTGAATCAAAGAAGAAGCAACCTTTCTGTACTTGTTTAACATTAGATCTAAATGTTGATCTTAAGGCTTAGAGTTTGCTGAGATGGCAGTGTAAATAGATGCTGTTGCGAGTACAGCTTGATAATGAACAATTTTCTTGAACGCAGCATGGCTTGTTGGTTGGATGCCAGCAAAGGTCCAGTTTTAACAAGCAGCACCTGTGCCCAATCAAACTGCCTGTATATATACGTGACTTACAGTAAACACTGAGGGAAGCTGGGCCTGAAATAAAGAACCACGTTTACTCTAAACACTACATGTAAAACTGTGGCACATGTGGTGTACTACACATGGTACAACCCGTTCAAACTCAGCCACAGTGTAATACTGTGCCAAGAGGTTTTATATATAAAGACGTACCTATAAAATCAACACGTACATTTAACAATTACTTCCTTTAAATCAGCGCCTCAATGTTAATACGGCTTCACTATAGCATCTTCTTTCATTCGGAAATTTAGTAAAAAAGAAGAAGGAATGTGTGTTCTCAGAAATGTAGAGACTCAAAGAATGTATTAATGGGAGCAAATGTAAGCAGAACTATGAGTGGCATCAATTCATGTCAGATAATGTAAACGGTTCATTGAATAATTTTGCTATCAAAATATTGTATAAACAGATTATAGATTCGATCTTGACCTTCTGAAAATAAATGTAGTATTTGCTGCTAACACAAACCTGGGATCTGTAAGCCTATTGAAGAAGCAGAGGATTTTCTGGCACAACTTCACCAACTACCAAGGTGCATGGAGAGTGAAAAAGCCAAGATGCTCCAGCACAATGTAGTACGAAGATCAACTTTATCAAAAAATTAGACCGACTCGTTTCGGCTTGTGGCCTTCTTCAGGGTCACTGATGGGTCACAGATGAAGGCCACAAGCCGAAAGACCTGTTCTATAGGCCTATTAACAGATTTTCCAAAGACCACAGCGTGGCCTGATCGCCTGTTAACTTCAGGATGTAACTTTGGAAGCAGACCGTGGTCATCTCGCAAGAAGTGCGTATACGGCTTTACTGTACTAGTTCACACACAAGCCTTCAGCTTTAAAAATAAAGAAGCCAGGTAGCCCGTCTCTGTACGGTTTGAAATAATGGCTAAGAGGAAGAGTATGAGCTTAAAAACAATGAATACAAATTTCTCATGGGGTTACTTCTATCTATTTTTTTGTGTTGATTAATGACAATCTGCCGGCTGTTCATTGGACAGTATGTACCGACCTCTGGTCATCTTTGGCACATTAAGCACTTCACACACGGATCAAACAGCTTATCAGTAGAAATAGCAGCTATAAATCACAGCGGTGGCAATTCCAGCCTGGCTCACTGCTTTGCAGGATCACAGATCAAAGCATGGTTTTTGGTCATATGCATATCAATAAGCCCTAAAACAGGCTGTAATCTCAATGCCTCCCATTGTGCGTTAACATCAGATGTGTTTTTGGTGGATATTACTTTTGTTTCTCGTGTTGTTAAAATGACCTGATGTGAACAGCCTCTAAAGTATGATCAAGTGTTGACAAAATGAAAAATGTCTCCCTTTCAAATGTGAAGTGTTACTGAGAATTAGGTTTTTAAAAGCAGTGTGAAGTGTTTCTCTTTTTTCTCTTACTTGCCCTCTGAAAATTACTTTACTCTTGATCGATAACATCAACATGTTTTAACATCTTAACGTCATAACAAGTACACGATTTGGATCATGATAAACATGAAATCAGCATGTTTAAATGAATCCCATAGATGTCTTTGCTTCAATGAGACCGTCACGTGTGTTTTCTTTCACTTTCACTTCATTGGAGACAAATGAGATTTTTGGAGCAACATTTCTTTCCGACTTTTCACTGGTTCCATCATTAGCAGCTTTGAGGCTGTGAGCTCAAAAGTAATTTAAAAGATGAATTGATGTTACAATGCTAATTCACAGTTCTGGCAGTCTCTTTTTGGCATTCTCTAATGGATATAACTTTTTTTAATCAGAACACATCTTTAGTTCACTTCAATGAAGGATGATAATGATTTTCAACTATTTCCTATCCATAATATTTCTATACCATTTAAATAAAAGAGACTGTTGACAGGGAGTTGGAGACTTCCTGGTTCATTTCCCCTTAAATGACCCACAGCAAACCTCACTTACACTCACGGGCCTGAGTATGAGCACTGACAGACACTGATGATTTCCAGGCACGGCCACAGTTTATCCCCATACCGCTAATGCTGCTATCCTCATCTACTCCCTATTAGCAAGACTTTAAAGCAGTTTGTCTTTTAGATGAAAAAAAACAACAACTTAATGTGGACAGAGTGATTAAAAGACCTCTATGTGTAATCACCTAGCCTATATGACCTCTGCCCAGACAGGCATAAGGCTAAGCCCTCTTATAGGCCATCGGGACGTGTTATGAAATACTGTTGATTTCAAACTGGGATCAAACACAAACACATCAGCAGCATTGTACTATAAATCTGTATATGAATTTTGAAGGGGCAAATGCAGTAGATGAAGGGTGAGTGAAAGAGAATGGCGTGTCAATGGGGGATCTTTAGAGTTTGTTGAGAGCAAATTTGTGTGTGTGTGTCTGCGTGTGGATACATGCTCAAGGCAGATCTAATTCAACAGGATGAAAACAAGTCAGAACAAGGTCTCATGGTTCACCTGTCCTGGCAGCGCTGTTACACAATCCCTGCTCAGTTAAGCACACATCATATTCACGCTAAATCAATGTGACAGGCTTTCTGCATAGCTTTGTAACTAGTTATTAACTTATTAGGTTAGTTTGTGTTATATAATTCTGCACTTGATTAGGTCCCCCATTGGCGGTAAATTAGCTTTAGGTAATGAATCACTTTTTAAACCTCTGTTATGCTGTCATTTTCAGGTGAATTTATCATAGTTTTTCCCCACCCTCAGAGGGAGCAGATGACGCGTTCAGGTGCTTTTGGGTTTATTGCGTTAATGCAAACTCATACTTACTCATAATGACTCACTAAAGTTGTTTTGACAATTTTGTAAGTGGAAATGTTCTGATGTCTCTATTTAATTCCTTTCAACATGTATGAGAGCCAGTGGAAGTTTATATTCATGACACTTCTTCTTTTTATTGTTATCTAATTGTTTTTGACTCTAAACTTGATGATTTAAAGCAAACAATGGAAAATGAGAAACTTCTAGAAAAAAAACCTTACAGCTACAGAGTTGAATGACACAATGTGAACTTGACCTCCCACAAAGACACTAGAACCTAACAACAATCGTCTGAAGACTACAGTTTAGCTACAAAACAACACAACAGCCATTAAAAGTTCAAGTTGTTGTTAAAAAAAGATTATTTAGCAACAAGACGATATGCTGTTTTTATGCCTGTTTCTAGTCGTGGGTTTGTGTCCTTAGAGTTTGGTCATGCCAACATGTTTAACTTTCTAGTTTTTATTTAAAGCTAAGCTAACCAGCTAGCGGTAGCTTCTGATTTAAATCAAAAACCATATTAAAATGGACAAAGCCATTTCATCCATTGGGTTTGTAGAGTCTAATTTTTCAAATCATCAGCATTGGCATTCTGGCCTTCACAACTTTGGAAGCTTGACTATTTGTAAGAGATGTGTACCTAAAAATCAAAGTTCAGTAACGCCAATCAGTCGAGGTGTTGTCTAGCAGACAACTAGCCATTATTCAACAGGTACTGTAAGTTGTATTAAAAAAACCTGTAGTATCTAAAAAAGTAATAAGAAGACGAGATCTCTTTGTCCCAGGTTGAGAACAAGTTAGCTTTTTCTGTAAAGTTTGGCACTTTAATATGGGGTACTATGGGGACTGACTCACTTTTGGTAGCAGCACATCTGACGTTCAACAACAGTGAAGAAGTAATTTTCCCTAAATGCTGATTTATACATTTAACTTTGGAAAACATTACATATGATTTTAAACCCCATTTCCCTTCTCTCAAACATCTCTTTTGACTTTAAAGGGAATCAAAGGGTCTAATATGGAAGCAGCTACAATGTAAGTGGTGTCCCCTGACTTGCAAGTAAACACATCTATTGCACAAGCAAATGTAAATAATTTTGCTGTTCTACTTTCAGATGGGACTTGACTCTGACTCCTTTCTCCACATGCCTTTACTGCTGCTCCAGACAAGACTGTGCTGCAGTGAGATCACCAATCCATTAATAACAGATCATCAGCAGTGGAGGTCCATAAAAGCTTCACAGTGCCCGCTACCCCACTGGCCACCATGCACACTGCTACTAATCCATCACTAATACGACTTTTTCTCTGGAACAGTGAAATTTGCCAATAGCAACGGGGTGATTTAGAGCACCAGACTGGGCTGAGCTCCTCATATCTCCTGAGATGAACATAGCTTACTATATATGTGCACTAATTCCCTCCTTTATACCCATTGGTGGAATAAAGAGGCCGCAACATCCTGCATAGCATCCATATGTATCAGTAAACCATGAGGTTCAGGAGAGGCTGCAAACAGACCATCCAGCTGTTGTTCCAGTTGTGTGGTGCAGGATTAGTCCCTGCTCTTAAGCACAAGATAATGATTCGAAATGGCCCTTGGTCAGAGGTCAATTGTATGTGTTGTGTACTGTGGGCTGCATAATATGCTCCCTGTATCCTGTATGCATTAGAAATAGAAAGACCTCTAGTCCAGGTTGTGGCCTGAGTATCCACCGTCACACCGCAACTGCCGGGCTAAAAACAACTTCCAAGCAACAGAGAAATTATAAACTTATATCACACACACACAAAAACTCACAAATATACCAGATAAAGCAAATGTATGCCTTTCTCTCTTTTACAATGAGAAAGAGGGTTCAAGAGTGACCTTGCAGGCACCCAACAACTCAGGATGAATTGCGTAACTCACATCAGGTTGTAGGAGGACTTCACCAGCCTTATGGACATTAATGAGTATTCTTATGTATCAAAACATCTCAATCCATTAAAGTTAACTAATGAATATGACCTTAACTCCACTCAAATATTCAAAAATGTTGCACAATATCAACAGATCTGTAGGAAAAATATTTCCTACCTGTAGCCTTAGCAGCTGTAGATATAGGAAAAAACTATATTTTTTCAAGTTTTTTTGTGCTTTTCCCTCTAGTGATAGGACAGCTGAAGAGCGACAGGAAAAACAGGGAAGAGAGAGTTACATGAATCAAAGTGCAGAGGCCGGGAGTCAAACCAGCATCTGATGCATCGAGGACTATTCCTCTGTTCATGAGCTGCATGCTTTACCAAGCAGGGCTGTGCTGAATTCTACCAACAGAGCTTAACCTGCACCCCATTAAATTTGAACAGTCCAGAATTCACAGAGTCCATACAGGGCTAAATGATGGAGAGGCGGCTTAATTTTTTGCAATACTGAAAACCTCTGGAGGTCAGAGGTTTGGAGTTTAGGAGTTCAGAAGCTCCAGTAATTTCTAATGTAAAAGGCCGAATTTAGTCCCAGAATAAGACTTGCACTGATTCAGTGTCCCATTTTGTTACATAATATCCTTTGTGAACAGAGAGAAATCATGTTTTGGTTTAAAAGGATTTGAATGAAAAACGGATAACTCTGTTTGCTGACCATCTTGATATTACGATGATGGTATCTGAAGTTAACAGAATTTAGCCCTAAACAAACCCTTATCACATGAACACATAAGACTTTTTATTACAATCTCTTTTGGTGTTCTATCAAGAGCTAATCTTTTATGACTACATTTAGCTCAAACTGGTATGGAACTGTCTCTTGAATTTCTGTTCCTGATTCAAACACTACGGATGTTTTTCACTTGCTTGGTCTATTTTGGCTTGAAGGTCAAATTTAATTTATGACATTGGGGATATTAATTGGATAAAGCAACTTGTCTAAGGTAATAAAGCCTTAAATTATATTCTGCTTTGTCAACTACGTTCTCCTAAAGGCTGGTGAATGGGACATGTATTAAGGAAAACGTACAAACTAATGATTCAGTCCATAAACATATTGTAAAAAGATGGTAATCAATTAACTGAGACTTTGTGTTCAGTAAGACATTCATCCAATGTTTTTGTCTTTTTCCAGCCAGTACAGTTTCCCTCAACTGGCCATAAAAAAAGACTGCAGGTTTAAACCGAATCCATTCTGGCATCAGCTTCATTTTCAGACCTGTAGGCTACATCGACTTCTTTGAAACAGCCTGTAGCCTAGTTATAGTTGGTAACTGGTCAAAAGACAATATAGTTCTTATATGTTTGTTTGTGACCATTCCTCCATGTGTGCTAATCAAGCTGCAACCTTGGGTGTTGAAAAATGAAGCCATTTCAGAAGTGCAAAAAAGTGCAGTTCCTCAAATGTCCACTTGAGGCTGACTGTAAAAGCCCCAGAAGTCACATACACACTAATGTTAAAACGGCCTTTTTGAAAAAAAAAAAAAAAGTTTACAGCCTGGTTGAAAAAAACAAGTAGGTCTGAATAGCTCATGTCTTTTATCAACACACACTGTACTGGGGGTTAATTTGGTAATATGAAGGATGATCCATATGCATATTTAGGGAGGTGACTGATATGTATGCAAGCAGGTGCAACAATGAGGCTTAAGGCCTGTCTCAGCTCCACAAGGTTGAGGCAGCATTTTCAATATGGCAACCGCCATCGTTTGGCTTCAAAACTCTCCTTCAACCAATAACGTTACTGAGACTACATCCATGTTTCATACAGTCTATGATGCTAATAAGCAAATGTTGAAATACTAACACCCTGAACTAACATCAAGATACTAGCATAGTAATTGTGACCACATTAGCATGCTGGGATTATAATTTAGCTCAAAGCTCTATTGGACAGGCTCACACAGCAGTATGTTTTCTATGTCTATAGTAGGTCTTCTTCAAATCGCTGTTTATTAATGTTCAAGGTTGTCTTTATTATCCCTGCAAGAGGGCAATTTGTCTTGCAGTCAGCAGTGAAATAAATGCACACATACATACAACCTCCAGTCAGCATACAACATAAAATGGACAATAAATAAATACAGTAAAAACACGTCTCCCTGTTTCTCTAGATTTAACATTGCTCTTTTTTCAGATTTACATGGACCTTAGGGGGATTACCATAAATTAGTGTGAATCCTTTGGCCATATTTGCTGTTTAATGAATTTATCAGACTCATTTTTGTTTCAAAAAGGTGCACAGCATATGGGAGTTCACCTGATAAACATTAAAGACACATAGAGGCACTGATGAGCTTTTTGTCAACTCTGTCATGTCCGGTCACTTTAAAGATAAAACTGTTCTACAGACAGGTCTTGTCTCCCTCTTCACTCACACAAACAGATTTCCCTGCACAAACATGTTTCTTTTTAAAGTCTCCTACTCCCCGAGGAGGCAGTAAGTGAGCATGCATATTCATGATGGCTGCATGCATGTATTGTCATGTCACAACCAAACACAGGAAAGCAAATCTGTTTTCAGCCCTTCATCTGCATCGCTAAGGGCTTTTTCATGCTAGCATATGCAAGCACATGATGCACAGTGGTTTGGATGCACTGGAGGCCATGCAGAAAGATCGATTTGGACAATAATTGATGCCAGCAGGAGTAAGAAGCCTGTTTTAGAAGGATATCTGAGAGCCAAGCTGTTTTAGGGGGGCAGATCCTTAATGCAGAAATCCGAAGGGGTAGCACCTGCCTGCTCATACAGGCAAGAACACACACATTTCTTCCCCTTGCACTCACACACACAGCATGCAGGGCCAGCGGAGGCTGTTGCTGCGGTGGTGTGAGGTGCAGAGTGGGGCCCCTCTCGAGCCGAGGGTCTTTGTTCCTCTTTCATGGGCTCTGCTTCCCTCTGATGATGGGCCCATTGTCCGTGCTTCCAGTGGACCTGCAGCATTCAGGCCTGCTGATAAAGCCCCCTTTCACCAAAGCGAAGCAGGGGGACAAGGAGGGAAAAGAGGGAGAAAGGGGAGAGAAAGGCAGTGATGGAAGTGTGGAAAGGCAAAGGAGATGGGAAAGGAAAATCAGAGGGTTAAAGGCAGGAAAGAAAAGGTTGTCAAGGGAAGAGAGTGTTCTGGAAGGGTGAGCAAGACTGCTGAGAATATCAGAAAGTTGAAGAAAAAAAACAGAGTAAGGAAAAGAAGAGAACAAAGGAAAAACTGGACTGGTGTTTGAGTATTTCAAGGTGGATGAAATGAAATGAAAGGTTCTACTTTCTTTCTTTTTTCACTGTCTCCACATCTGCTGATCTGAGATTAGCCATCAGGCGAACAAAAGCTCTTGCCTCTGCAGTAGTTTCCAGCCTGTTAGATCACACACTGTGCAGTCAGAAACCAGCGTGTATCCAGTGTGCGTTGCATTTTTCACTGAACTTTCAGGAGGGCTTTGTGCCACCTTTAATGAGAGCCAACATCAGCGTTTGACTCCAAATAGTCTTGACTGCAGTTCAGAAAAAAAAGCTCTTATGTAATTATGCAGATTTATTTATTTTGTGCTTGTAACCATGCAACAGAACCAAACATGCCTGTTTTTTTTGTTCAGAAAAGAAGGGAAATGAGAGAATACCAAAAAAATGACTGCTGTTGCTGTCATGCAGAGCCGGAGGGGATGCTGCGGAGAATGTCACACAGCGTTCGGTCAAAGCAGCAGGGCTTGGCCTTGAGGCAGCCTCTCCCCTTTTCTCCTCTGCAGGATTAGAGGGGCGAGCAGTGAGCACTCATCATGGTCATGCGTTTTGCAAAAGCTTGCTACATTAGGAAAAAAACACACAAGCAGAAAGCAGGAAGAAGTGGTAAACAGTAGCTAAATGTACCTAGAAGACATGGATTTCAGCCACAGACCAATCGAAGGACACGTACTGAATGAAGCAGCTGGCCACCTCAGATGGTTAATGATCAAGTTGCCTCTCACTCTGACCCAAAAGCAGGAGACCAGAAATAACAAACTTGATCTGAGGGGAGCAGGTTTGCCTTCAGATTTAATGAGATCTTTCACTCATCGAAATCTTTCAACAGGAAGTCCATTAATCTGCCCGGAAAAGTAATCATCTAAAAATAGTTGCTCTATAACGATGAGAATATGTCAAACAGATTCTGTGCACTATTTTTGGATAAAGCCTCATGACGTTACGCGTTGCAGTGTAAGGTGGTCATCATAACATAATCTGTACTGAGCCTGTCCACACTGCTTCATGTCAGAGTGCAATAGCTTGAAGGCATCACGCATCAGTGCTTGTGTTGGCTGCATGAAAACACTCCGTACGTAAAATGTAAAAGAGAAAAAGTAGAAGAGATCTAATGAAGAAGCTGTTCCGTGTCAACATAAAATGAAGATGCCCTGCCAGATACTTTAAAAACATAAATCAAAGCTGGTGACTCAGTCTGACAACACTCTCATTTGGACTTTTTAAAAAAGCTTAAATGTTAACCACATCTGTGAGAGAAAACAAACAAATAGCTCTGCATATCCTCATCACAGGGAGCTCATAGCATGACTGGTGCGTCACGCCATTTAAGGTCAAATAAAAAGTAAACTTTCTGGGACGTTAAAAATATTCAGTGATGATTACAAAGCACTGGCAAAAGCCTCTGAGGGCACATTTGTGTGCCAAAGCAATGAGCCATTTCAGAGGTGCAGTGTCCGTGGAGTTTGAATTTTCATCCTGTCGTTTTAATCCAGTGACTGCACCCGGTACATGTCAGTGATATCTCACAGACTTGTGTGTGTGTGTGTGTGTGTGTGTGTGTGTGTGTGTTTGCGTAGAGGGTCATTCAGAAAGCCGGAATAGATTTAACAGGTGTCAGGAATAGAGCTGAGTAATTATGTAAGCAAAGAGTGCCACTAAATGAGCATTTGCATAAATCCTTACACAAATAGATATCTTCTGATTTTTTTTGTAAAAGCACTCTGTCGCTCAGACTTGGATATAAATAGCTGTTTTGTGAATGGAGAGGGGTTTGCAGAGATCCATAGGTTAGGATGATAATTATAGGCGGGCTAGAGTGGGAGACAGGAAGCGCTGAAACGGAGCGGCGAGTAAAGCCGCAGGGAGGATATGTTTTTAGAGGAGACGTGGATTTGTTCAGGACTTCCATCCGCACAGCAACAGGCACGGAGACAAAACAACAAGAGGAGAAAACAAGAAATGTTGAGGGAGGAGAGGAAGAAGATGAGATAGAGCGTGAGAATGAAAAGAGAAAAGACAGAGAGAAGAGTGAAGGAGCCTTCCTCTTTGGTTTTGTTATGGCCCTGCCGGTATTACATATTCAAACAAATTTAACATTTATAAAAACAAAGTGAAATTTTAAAAAGGATTAGCCAGAATTGCAAAGTAAAATGTTGTTCAAGCAAGGGAGGTTTAGAGAGACGGGGGAAGTTAAGGAAGGCGGAGGCAGAGGGATGGAGCAGGAGGGGTAGGTTAAGTACAAATTTGGAACCACACAAGCCGACCACACTCTGAAACACTGTAATTTGGATTCTCCCAGAATAGCCGGTAAACGAGGGAGAGAGGAGGGACGGAATAACATAAACTCTTTAACAGCACGCAACACGCACAACAACAACACACTCCCCATGACAGTCATCATATATCTCTCATACACTGTAACTTTATGTTTACATACAACCATATGAGGAAGGATTACATGTGCATCTGCAGAAAAATAAACTGTTTGTGTGAAAGGTGAAATGTCCTTCCACAACTGCTGAAAACAATAGTTCATGAGGAACAACTTGATACATACTGTATCTTGTCAAATTTCTTAAGTTAGAATATTAATACAAAAGTAAACGTCTTTACAGGTAATATAATGCTGCAGACAGAAGCCAATTAGCTTAGCTTAGCTTAGCACAAACGCTGAGCATTACCACTTGGCTTGCCTGGCTTTGTTAACACATTCTGATCAAAATGTTATAAAAGCTACACATTTTTAGTTGATCCGTTGTCCCATCACAGTGACGTCACTCTATTCACTACAACCCATCTTAGACATTACAGTTTGTACAGATCAAAAATTACAACATATAAATAAAGCTTTGTGTTAGTTCATGCAGGACATGGAAGTCGCACACACCCGGCTGTAATCAGCTGACAGCCTGCTGCTCTATCACCCACAACCAATCACAACAAGGCGGTACATTTGAATATCACTTAATTCTCACTGATCCCTGCTATACCATTGATGCTCACACTCTGCTGCTGATGACAAGCTTTGCCTCAATCACCCAGCCTCCTTCTTTCTAGCCTACAAGTTTGGGATCACCCTTGTGGGGGGGGTTTTAGTATTTAATCCCTGAAAAGTATTTTTTGTGTGTGTAAAAAATCTATTGTTCAATAAATGGTTAAATCTATGACGAAAGTGCTCTGACGGAACTTTTTAAAGAGAAAACGTAAAAATTGGTTGGAGTTGGTTCATCTTTTAACTTAGCTAGGCTAACTCTTTGTTTTTGTCCCTGTATAGCCTACCTTAGCCTTGTCTCTAAGCGAATGTAGCTTCTGCTGGTTGCAGCTTTCTATTTCTGGCACATACTGTATATGAGAGTGGCATTAATTTTCTCTTACTGCAGTCACTGCAAGTATGCAACAAAAGCATATTTTCAAAAATGTTGACCTAATTCTTAAATCTCTTGCTTGCATATGACAGAATCCTGCTGCCCCAGTATTTCTTTGTTTAGTAATAAAACCTGTGCTTTGCAAAAGAAAATGATGTCACAGTTTTGATGAATTGTCATGAAGCATAAGTTCAATGATGCAAAACAATGTTTACAGCTATAAAACTTACTTGGTCCTTGTACTAATGAGACATGGGTGGCGCTGTGTAAATAAACAAACTTTAGAGGTGAGGAGAGTTATTGAACCGAGCATATCCGGCTCTTATTTCCCGGCGCCCGGTCTTTATGCTTTGCTAGGATAACTGATTACTTAATTGGCTGTAACTTTGTACTCAGTGTGCAAACATTAGAGAGGTATCAAACATCTCCTTTCAAAAAATGACCTTTATTACTTTGTTTTCCTCGTTTCATGAACTTTCATCAAGAGCCTCCATAATACGTTGTTAAGATTTAATAATCTTACTTGTCAGCTCCACTGCAGGCCTCTGCATTGCACCAAAAAAGCAGCTACACAATTGATTAATGCTTCTATTCTTTTCTTTTTGTTTTCTCTTTTTGTCTCTGCTGTGGTCTTTGTCCTTCTTTTCTGTCACAAATATCTCTGCAACTTATCACGCCACTTCTGCACATAACTAATACTCCTTGTGCTCCTTGAAACAGCTGAAACCAATAATCTCATCAGCAGCAGAAGTGTCACGGCTGATTTATGACTTTGCGTTTAACTCTTCTTCACAGAGCACCGCACACAGCGAGCTCTAGATATCCCTCTGCGGAGTTTATGTCCTCGTCCAGACACTTTGAGCTGCACGTCAGTTATGCAGACAATGCACAGACATGCGCGGTTTCCAGCAGCAGCTGTCTATCAAACTTATAGCTTTAGATTTACATGAATTCAGCATAACTGGATACAGATGTTGGGGAAAAGAGCAGCGGGATCTGACATGGAGACTAAAACACTAACAGCATGGATTGCAGAGAAGTATAAACAAAGTGTCATTCATCATACAGAAATCGAAAAAAAGTTTGAAATCAGCTCTAATATGTCAAGTCTTTCCATATCATTGTTTCATGCAGCTTTACTTCATTATCATGCAGGGAGTGAAGGTTATAATAACACGATCTGACTGGAAGATAGCTGGTTTTAATTCCAACCCTGCTGGGAACATCTTAGTGGGGAAGAATGAAAGCTGATAAAAACTGCTAACTTGAATTTCAGTTACTGCTGCTGAAGTGCCCTTGAGCAAAGTATTAAGACTAAATAGTGGTATGCAACAGGTTAATGAGGCAGCTGCTTGAAGCCAAGGTTGTAAAACAGCTGCAAACTCGGCTCCCACTGATAAAGGAGTAAATCAAAAGTATAATTTTTTATGACTGCTGTGATGTTTCATACTCTGCAGTGAGGAGATTTCTAGACTTTTCTTTATCCCACGAAGACCCCGTGAGGAGGCATATGGACATGGTTACACATAGAACACAAAAGAAGTGAATGAAGTGAATACAAATGAGGAGAAGGAAGCAGACTTTCCAGTAGCTTCTTCAATGTAGCCATTGTTTTCTTTTAAAGGCATTGTCAGCCTGTTAAATGTTTATTTTTTAATCAACGTTCCCACTATCTTTTCTTTGAATGTTACAATCATCATAACCAGAAAATGTTTCAAGTCATACATGTACCCTTGAGTTTCTGCAAAGAAATGAGGTACATTTCCCTGGAGATTAATAATGCAATTTTCTATTTTTTCGAGTGTCAGTTTAAGAATACATACTGAAATTTAAACCAATTATTTATATACGTACATGTGGAACGAAATCTCATGGTTCCAAAGAATCATTACGTTTTTATTTTTAGCATCTATCTTGTGCTGAATTTCTCTCATACCTCCATATCTGCCCCCCAAAATAACAAAGAGAAGTTTTCTAACAGTTATTCTTCATGATATGATATCTTAGAGTTTTTTATGCCCTTGAAAACAAAACAAAATGTTACTTATCTGTGATGCACAGGACTAAGGATCTACCTTACATCTGCTGTGTTTTTGTTTCTTAAATTCAGTACTAAAGTCTAATGTTAACACCGATCAATATCCGTGACAAGTCCCGCTGCAGCTGTCTGTTTTTAAAATGAATGAGCAGAATCATATAATACTCTAGCTGCTGTTTCATGTCAAAAAATACAAATTTAGTGTAGTCCTGAAAGATATTAGATGATTAAAGCTCCTGTGAGTAACTTGCAGCTTGTGTCGATGTTGGCTACCCCAGTGGACAAAGTGTTAAGGGTCCTGTACATTCTAAACTAATTGTTTTGTTTACAAAAATCTCATCCTGCTTTCTTTTAACAGTCAAATGTTTCACTTATCAAGAATCTTTGTCGTGGAAAATGTAAAAGTAAAGGCTGTTTTGCTTGCAAGCTGTCTATCACTTTACCTGACGCCTACCCTGCGGCAGCAGTTTCAGACATTAAAAATAACTATACAAAAATGATTAATCTTTTTGCTGATGGTCTGCTTTGCTTTGGTGTGCCGTATAGATGTATCTTTATTCATTTCAGTCTGTTTCATAAACAGTAAAAACCTTCTCACCATAGCTTTAATAATAACACACGTTCAGTCAGACAAACACATTCAGGTTTTTTAAGTGTATGTGTTAGCTTCACAAACCTGCAGGGTTATTAACAGTCACTGCTTTGTTCTCTCCAGAGCAAGCCTTTTATTTACTCTCACCTTGTCGCTTTTATTGTGCTTTAACATTCAGTCATTGGTTTGGACAGAAAATAAAACAGTGAACAAAGCTTGATGGGACTGCAGCCATGCCTTCAGCCCTCCTCACCATGTTCTGTTACAGCAGGTCAAGCAGAAGAAGTAGGTCAGGCGTTGATTAAATCTGGGTCACATTGGCCTATTGCTGCTGGGCTTCAGGCCAGCCACAGTGGGTATTAAGTGTACACTGCCCTCATTAACAAACAATCATTTTCACTCAAGGATTAGCACCCTTCCATCCTATACTCCATGATTTAACATAGAGTCATTTTGACTGTCTAAACTAAAGACTCTCAGGGGTGGATAAAGGTTCATTTCCATTCTTAAATCTAAGGTATTTGGCAGAAACTTTAAAGTACACCACTTGAATAATTTTATTTTCCATGTTTTAGCAGGGATACTTAGAACAACGGAAATGGGACACTAACATGTTTTTTAAGCTTCATCATGCAAAATGTAAATAACAATTGTCAATCACAATTATCCTTTACAAAAGTTGTATTAAAATCGTGAACAGCTTATTTTTAGATTTTTTCTGTTGACTAATTGTCCGATTACATTAAATGAAATTAAATAATTTAATTGTAATCAATATGAATGTACAAAGACGTAATGACAGCTGACTTTAGTTACGCCACTTTTGCAGAAAAGCATTATGAAAACGGCTAATGAAGCAGTTTCGTTACATGCAGGGATTCAGACTCCACGTGGAAAACATACCGGGGGAATGGCAGAAGAAACTCTGGGTATAAAATTTGGCTGTGAAATTTTGCGTTCCCACATGCAACTTACCCCGAAAACTTCAGGGGGTTTTCAAGAGTTTTGTGCAAGAGTGACGACACAATCAGATTGCATTGGTTTACTGTTTTTTAGCACTCTGTATGGAGGCTGCATCTGGAAAAAAAAAGCTCAATTTGGAGACCTGACTTTTACTTCTCACGATGCTGACAGAAACAGCAAGATTTCCCCATTGTGTTAGCTAAAAAAAAAGAGGTTACAAGGCTAAGTGGAACGGCCATGGTGGGTTAGGGTAGAGCTAATATCTTTCAAATGTTTGTTTTTTTAAAGTTCACAGAAAAAGTTCCTTTTTAGCTTCATGAAAGATTGACATAATTTTCATGTCTGTACAATAAATATGAAGCCACGCCTAAAGGCAGTTTAGCCTAGCTTAGCATGAGTGAAATAGATAAGGGACAAACATTTGGCATGGCTTCTTCAAAAGATGAGAACATAACTTTGTAAAGATTGAATTTAGTAGATATAACATTATCATGAACTTGAACTGTCTGGTAGTCATATCATATTATGTTTGGTCCAACCCAGGCTAGCTGTTTCCCCTTATTTCCTTATTCTATGTTAAGCTAGGAAAACAAGTTTCCGTTGTTAGCTTCATATTTACTGTACAGTCATGGCAGTTGCTGTAACTAAGAGAGCAAGTATTTTTCCTGGATGTCAAACTACTATTTAGTAAAATTGCTAAAGGAATATTTGGAATGAGTATCTGGACAGCGTGTGCTTCTGGCTCTAACCAGTTTAGCTAGCTGTTTAGTATTTTCTCTCTTTTCTCCTGGTTTGTTGTTGAGTTGCCCCACTTCATCAATCAATTAATTCAACCACACTGTAAGCCTCCTTTCCTTCCTGTGGCTGAGTATCCACTTGCTTAAACACATTTGGGATTTCTATTGGCTGGGAGTATGTGTTATTATCGCAGTGCTCTTCTTCTCTATGATTTCTAAAACAGCAGCCTGGAGAGCTAGTCACTGCTGAGATGAGTCAGCCCATCGGAGGAAACCAGTATCACCACCAGTCATGTGTCATTATGTATTCCCTGAACTTTCCTGTCATGACTCCAGACTTTGAAAGATTTGCTCAATGCAATTTCCATCCTTCATTGGATAAAAAAATAACCTAAAGGTAGATCACCAGGGCTAAACCAAAAAGACAAGCCAGATATGGCTTCACTTGTTTTGTTTGATTTTCATGAGAGATTTAATTTCTTACCCGCAGTAAACAAGCTGCAGGGCTCACTTGACATCCGAGGGGGGGAGAAAACCTAGGTTGTCATGGCAAGTCATGTTGATGGGTTTGATGGCATTGTTTTGCGCTAGGCATGGGGCATCATCAGCCAAAATGTTGGCAGGAAAAAACAGCATGTTTTTCATTTCTTCTACTTGGTAGAGCACTTCAAAGCGGATTGTTTCTTTTGTGCAATGATGCTACAATTTTCGGCGGGGGGCTGTGGATAGGCTTGGTCATATTAGATTATGTTATTTAGGAAACATTGTACATTAAATATGGAGTATTTATATTCTTATTAAGATACACATAATTTCAGTTTCTTCTTGTAAATTTGACTACCTCATTTTGCTGTATCCGGACGCAGCAACATTTCCACTGAATACACAATTAATGACTTCACTTCCAAAGGTATTTCATCGTTCAACCCAGAAATAAAAAAACGTTTTTGGCAAGCCATATTACATGAGAATAAATCACTCCAAAAAGCATACTGACATACAGGATATTTGAGTGGCCTTTAATGCAGCTTTAAGCCAAACCTCCTGGCTAAATGAATTTGATCCAGGTTCTCCTCAGCACACATTTCTCTGCTCTTTAAAAAAGAAAATAGGGCAGAGGGTTTGATGAGAGATTGTTATCTCCAAGCTTAATGTGCTCAGGTGTGTTTGTTCTGCCTTAAAAGAAGCTGCAGGCCACTAACATGCCCATGCACACATGCAGAGAGAGCAGATTTAATTTCATGAGATGTGCACACTCGTCATACACGCCTGATCACATACACACACTTTGTCAGCATCACATGATTTATTGAGAGCCACTCTTGATTATTTTAATGAATATACTTTTCAGTTTAAAATATCACTTTAGCCGCAAACTGTTCAGCTGGATGAATTTCTTAAAACACTGATGGCAAATACTAAAAGAATGAGTTTTTCCACTGCAGATGCAGCAATGCATCACATCCTAACTGTGCTCAGAGGTTGTGTCATTTGGTCACATCCCGCTGCGTTTAAATGTCAGCTACAGTCATATCAGCCGCTTTCACAAAATCAAAATCGACAAATGAATTGAACCAGGTTTTGGAACGCTCATTTCAATGGATTTTTACTTTTGTTGTCTCCCCGCCACCGGCATTGCCCAGAACTTCTGATCTGATTAGTATTTCCTCTGTAATGTCAATAAAGTTGGTAGAGGGTTTTAAATATAAATCACATCCAAAGAGGCCAGGGGGAATGTCAGCGTTAAACCAACAAGAGATTCCAGGAAAAAGGCTTTTAATTGAGGCCTTATCCAAAGAGAGGCCATTGTTTAACTAAAAGCAGACTGACCTGTTTAAAAAAAAAATGAATATGGACTCTTCGTTGATAATTGAGATAATTCTGGTTGTGTTTTGTCTCCTAGCGACACCCCCATTTCTTTTTGTTAGGGATAAATCAACCCACTTTGCTCTGATCCATGACTGCATTTAGATAAGTTGGTGTTTTAGTATTTTGTGGTCTCTTCTGTTGGGTAAAACACAGTGAGTGTTTTGTTTGAGCATTTGTAATGTGGTCAGCGTTCACACGAGAGAAATGTAGACAGAAGAGGATGGATTGGGGAAGTTTTCTTAGCGTGCGAATTACCATTGTACAACCGACAAACACAGACTGAATGGAAGATTTTTGTGTTTAGGTCTGTCATAAAAATACATGTCTCTGAATTTTTAAATGCACATGTCTCTGAATTTCTAGGAAGTCTTCTCTCACGTTCTCTCTCTCTTTTTTCAGTCTCTTAAAGCTCTATCTGCTTGTGTTTGTATATTTGCGTTGGGAGAAACCTGGGAAGGGCCTGTGTCTGGACAAACCAGGCAGACAGACGGGCGAACATGCCAAAATGTGACCAAGAGAGGGGAAGGCAATGTTAAAAACAAGGGAGGAAGAAAAAGACAGAGAGAAGTTGGACGATGGAGAGAGCCGAGAGAGATGGGGCCCCTGACCTGACCACATCGACACACTCGGGTCTCTCTCTCTTTGCCAGCTGTGCATTGTGGTCGTTTTTCGGAGAGGACGCACTCGCACACACATATACTTATCTACGCATGCTGGCGATGAGGACATACTTGGCCTAGAACTATGTGTTTGTGTGTTTGAGTGTGTGTTTGGATGTGACAGCCTATCCATGCGTGCTAAAGAGAGTGTGGACGCTACCAAAAAATCCGACCGTCTGTGTTTGTTTTCCTTCCAGCCTTTGTGCCTTTGTGCTCACGTCCCTGAACCTGTAAGCACATCTGTGTGTATATACGTATATTTACACGTCTGCTGGAGTGCGCCGGTGCTCATTTCAATCTGTTTTTCTTGCTGAGCCGCTTGAGCGGGCAGGATATCGGTGTGCATCGTGTCCCCATGTACCACTCCATCATCTGTGCCTCGTCGCTGTGCCTCCACATGTGTCACGTCTGCGAACCATTAGTAAAATCGAGCACAAACGGAGTAATTAGGAATAAGTGCTCAAAGGTGCAACCGTTGGACCCCACGACCCCCCCAGAAAAAGATCATGTCCCACAATCCTTTGCCACATTTCAAGGTCCGCTGTTCCCACCACTGTGGAGCCTGACTGTTACCCAATGCTCACGTCTCCACAAATAGAAACGATGCTGCTAACAGGCGGTGTGGGCACCCTATGTTTTCAGAGCGGGCCCCTGCGAGTGCTGACGGGGCCTCGAAAGGGTTATTTTTACTGTGTTTGGAGTTGTGTTGGACAGGCAGGAGACAGAGGTGCAGGAAATGCAGCATGGTCAGGGAAAGTTCCCTCTTAACACAGCAGTTTGTCATTTCTGTGACTCATTCCGAGTGTGTGTGCTTGTGTTCCTGTGTATCTTTGGGTGCATATGTGTACATTTCACTGTAACCAAATGCGGGTGGCCTTTAACGGTGTGTGTACTCTGTTTAGGCAAAAAGAACTTCCCGTGTGTTTGTTTGTAACAGTGTTTAGTTGGTTTGTCTCTCCATTTCTAGGAAACAGGCTTTCCTTGGCAAAGAAACTTGCCAGCAAATCCGCTGTAACCTCTGTGACCCACACCCACCACCACCACCATCAACCAACAACCACCTCCACCTCCACCCTTCCTCACCCTCCAGGAGAGAAGTTGGGAATCAATATTCTGCGATCTGATGAGCGTGCCAGCATCCATAAGCTGAGGTTTTGGGGCACGCAACATCAGTCCGATATCTGTGCACGTGAGCATCATAACAATAAAACACATGCATGCTTGCACGCACACACTGTGCACACATGTGAATGTGAATGCGTGGATGTGGGGACTTCCCACATGAGCCCCTGACATCTTAATTCAGTGGCAAAGTGGTACATGGCGGTGGGAAAAACGGAATGGAAAAACAGTATTGCTTCAGTTGAGGTCTGTTTTTGGATACAAACCCCTTGTTGAATGAGCAAAGTAAAACCTGAAATATGTGCTTTAATCGCTGTCCTCACTGTGCCCTCCAGCGATACGTGCTCCTGCCCGAGTCAAACAAAGGACAAAGAGAGAGAGCAGTACAAACATATTTGCATGCACTCACAGTTTACCCTTCAGCGAATGCAAATGTGTGGAAAATGGATCCAAATAATTATTGTAGGTTCAGGCTAATTCAGATAACACGCTTTGTCCCATTGATTCTAATCATTAGTCATATGAATAAATCTGCTTGATATGCATTGACTGTGGATAAGCACAAATACTCATACGTACACCCTTGTGTACACACAAACGTAAACACACTGAGGCCACCATAAATTACAGTCATCCCATCTGGGAGCATTAAGAAGCTGTTAATGAATAGGGTGCAGGAGCAGCAGCCACAAGTGGTGCGAGGCAGCTGGAGGAGGGAGGCGCGGTGGTGGATGCAAGGGGAGGAGGATTGTGGAGAGGGGAATGGGTAGCATCTGGGCAGCAGATATGTGTGTAGTCATGTAAAAGAGGTTGCGGTAACAGTGCACGTCTTGGGGGGAAAAGGAGGAATCAAAAGATCTGTTTTGAAGCCTGTGCTCTCTATGACCTGCCTGGTAGAAATAAAAAAACACCCAATGTGGTGCAAATAAAATCCATGATTCTTATTGATTATATTCAAACAGAAGCCATTTTTCCTCTCCTGACGTCATGGGTCAGGGAAAGCTGTGGATAAGGCATACATGATGTAGCACACAGCCACGCACACACACTAATAGGCCTATCTGACCACTTGTAACACAAAAAAATAACCCAAAAGGATACAAAAGCCTAAAAACCACAAGATTATTTTATATAATAATTTAAAGTAAGAATGGCTAGAAGCAGAATACAAGTAATTCCCATGTATAGAATTCAGCACCAAACTTAAGACACACGTCTTAAGAACGTGTGTTCTTCTTTAAAGAGCAGCAGACACCTACATTGTTGCTTTCATGTGCACACTACAAGTATTTTGATTTATTAATTTCATGTTCATTTCACTTAATGATAGGGCTGTTGTTGTTGTTTTTAAATTAAACTGCCTTTTGTATATATTTTTACAAAATACATTAAATTAAAAACATTTTGAAGGCATCTCGCGACCCCCCTCTTGGTGGGCTGCGACCCCCCTGGGGGTCCCGACCTCCTCTTGGGGAACCACTAAGCTAGAGAATAGCAGCATGCTGACATAGACTTTGAAAGTGTTATATGAATGGAAAGGTGACAACCAATGTTTGATAACCCATTAGCTACTAACCGCAGCTACCATGAGTATATCCCCAATTCCTTGCTAACACTACGGTGAGCTAGTTTTTTTACAAATACTGTATTACACAACGTAATCATAATGTAATAAATACTAATGTTAACGATTAGGTGGCAGAATGTTAGTACTGCCTTTGAAGGTGTTTAATAGTCGGAACAGTGTAAGTAGACTTAAATATATATATATAGCGTACCTGATAACCCATAAAAATAATGTAACACAACAGCAACTTTTAGTATTCATCCAATTCTTTGCTAACATACTGTTAGCTAGGTTATAGCCTCTCCTCTTATATTTTTAAACTGAAACAAAAGGCAATGTAAGCATTCAACACCGGTTTAGCTAACAATATTATTAGCTGGGAAGGAGCTGGAAGCTTACTTTAGCGGTTGTCTGTTGAAAGCTAGCTGGTTAACAAACGTGTTGTATTTGAAATATGAACCATTGTCATTATGGTGCTCATCAATCAGGAAACGTTAAAATAATAAATATGGTCTCATTTCCAAAATTCAAACAGCTTACAACCAAAAGACACAACACCGCAACACAACATACAAGCTTCTCACCCTGAGCATGATTATAGGAAAACCACTGCTGGTTAAAACTGTGAATACTGGTTCTTTGTTTTCTGTGGAAGGTCAACATGAAAGCTTACTTTTAAGCTCATTTAACATTATGTGAACAAGATCAAAAAGGCAGATAAACTCAGTAACCCTGTGTACTCCTTTTCCTGCTGAATAGGCAAATAGAGAAATGGGGCTACAGGGAAAGGGGCAGCCAAACTTCAGACTAATGACTCCACCTTATCTATGGGAGGTGTCGGAGGAGGTGGGGCAACAGAAGGGTCAGTTATCTTAAGTGACCTTTTAATACCCTTAGCCCTTTCACAGTACCGACACTGGCGGGGTGTTCAAAGCAGACACATGGGCCGTATACGGAGCAGAAGTGTGCCTCAGAAGGAGACAAAAGGCACCACCTGTATGCTAATGCATTGAGGAGCAGAGGGATGAAGTGTGCCGCTTCTTTTAGAGAAAGCCTCAGGGCAGTAAAACAGAAACAGAGGTTAAAAAATTGATTTTGGCCCCCTCTAAAAGAAGTCGAAAGAGAAGAACAAGAAAAGTCTGAAGTGTGCCTTTTTATGGGGGATATGGTGCTGTAAAATTGATTTTCTACTTCTTTAAGGCTGGAAAGGAGAAAGACAATAAAGAGCAATGTGGATGAGTAAGCGTAGGACGGTGCTGAGTAGAGAAGAAAAGGGCATGGGCAGTAAAATTCAGTTTCAATCTTTGTGTTAAGTAATGAGAAGGAGGGAGAGTGTGCCACTTCACTTGGGAGGCAGAAGGAGAAGGGGGGTCTGAGGGGACAGATACGACCAAAGGCTGTAAAATTCAGATTCCCTTCCTCTCTTTAAGTAATAGGAGAGCAGAAGTCGTGGAGGGTGAGTGTGCCGCCCTTTGTCAATAAGCAGAGGGATGGCAAATGGGGTAATAAAATTCATTTCCGCCCTCCTTTTTTTTTGGTATTTTCTTTAAAGAAGTGACTGGCGTGTGCTGCGGCAGAGGGATGGCTCTTCATATGGAAAAACGGAAGCGAGGTCAGAGGCTGTAAAAGTCTTTGACTCGTTTCCCTGAGTAATAAGGCGGTGTGGCAGCATGTGCCAGTTTGAATGGAGGGTGGAGTAATTGCTATTAAGTGGATTTTTTTCTCCTTTTATAGCCCTGGACCACATATGCGTACAAGTTTCTCATTCATAAACAGACTAATGTAAACACATCCTCAGCATGCACATTCGTGTCAGCTGGATTTAACGCTATCTCTGTGCTCCTTCAGTCTCCGGAGCAGCAGCTTTTTTTTTTCACACTATCTTGTTTCAGCTGAGGAGCCCCAAGCCATCTATTTACCACACTGTCTCTGAGAGTATGTACATCCAGACCTCTGCAGAACATATTTTTCACACGCTCTATTGCTATGTTTCAGCTGCAAAGCCCCAAACCATCTTCGATTGTGTAACACTTTATCGGTGCTTTTTTTTTTTCCTTCAACAGTATTTGCAAAACAAGTTTCTGCAAAGAGCAGTTTACAGATTTGGGAAAGTTGAATGAATACAACTTCATATGTATTAGCCACAGCAGCTATTGAGAGTAACATGCATGTAACATATTAGGCTACATTTTGTTAGTGATGGTGTCACTTCCTGTAGCTGTCAGATTGACAGTAAGGATGGCACTATTCTGGGCGTGCCAGCTGCCAATGTGTCCTGTCTCTCCCTGGAGCCTCCCCAGGGCTTCTCATTGCAGGGAAGTGAAGGTCTGGGCACTTTGGACAGATCACTGCTCTTCAGGGGGAAAGCAGAGCGTGTCACTTTTATTTCAGCATATTTCAGGGGGGTAATGAGCAAGAAATGTGAGCGGCTTCAGCATCCTTGGGATTGGCAGCGTGAGCACATTCTGTTCTCTCACAAATCTGGTTACGTTAGGGTCAGTTCACTGGGATCAGGTGCATCTCACTACCCCCAAAAAACTTGGCTTTTCAAACTTTTTCATTACTATTCAGCTTACAAATGTCCTGTTTCCTCTGGAGAAGGTTCTTATCTGGTAGACAGTTTGAACAATCCGAGTAACATAAGAGTTGTTCCAGTACCAATACCAGTGTTAGAAATGTTTCAGGTTCTGCCAAAACAAAGAGTTATTGGGTATTGATGTACACCCTTCCATGTGACAATCTGATTCAATACTAATAGCGAGATGTTAATGATTCTGGATGCAAAATCAATGACAATTAATATTACTACATAGAAGCTAGATTCAGTTATCCAGGCTACAAATGTAAGCATAGGAGGTAAAGTGTACGGTACCTAATGTACAACACTAGCATAATCATACTTTTGAATAAACAAAAAAAAAGCAAAAACAACCATTCACCATCCAAATCATAGTTTCCTACACACGTCCTGCTAGCTAGCAGCTACCTGTCAGCGTTAGCTAATGTTAGCCTGAGTAAACAGCACATGACACAAGTAGTTTATGTTCAGCCCAAGATGCAGTTGTACTTCTTATGCAGCTTCTTTTGACAGTTCTCTTTTCATCTTTAGCATTATACTACATCTGAGGCAACAAAATCTTCACAACGTTAGCATACTCTTTACTGTAATTGCAGTCTGTATTTGTTGCCACTGACATCATCCCTAACCCTAACTACCTTGTGTCTTAGCAATAACAGAGGTAGCATGCCCATTAACAGCTGATTAGCACAAACTTATTGTATGTCACTGAATCATTTTGACTCTTAGGGCGCTGTCACACTGGCACTCCGTACCGTGCCATACTCAAGCACGATTGCCCCCCCGCTGCGCCATTCCCCCACTGGCCAGCACGGCCCGCGGTCACACTGCATAAGGACTAACAGTGCCTGAGCACGATAACCTCTTGTACATAACGTCGTAATACAGCACATGCATGCTTTATATTATTATGAAGCATGCTCAGTTTACAAACAGGCGGACTCCAGAAAAAAAATTAAAAAGGGACGCGCAGTCGAGTCCGCGTCTGCACATTGGAGAACACAGAGAGAGCATGACAGCTACTTTACTGACTTTGCGACTTATTTTGAGTCACTTTAATCAGCTACAGCCGTAAATTAATTTAAAAAATAAAAGAGACGTGCAGTCGAGTTCGCGTCCGCTCATCGAAGAACAACACGGAGAAAATGACAGAGCTACTTTGTGACTTATTTTGAGTCATGTTAGTCAGATACAGCCATACAACTCTGGATTTCTCCATAATGAAGGCTGTCAGCACTGTTACCCGCGTGCTTGTGCTCGTGCATGAAGTGTAACGTGCCGAAGCACACCTCTCCGAAGTGTGCCAAAGCCAAGGAAGTGTACCGTGCCTGAGCACGGTACGGAGCGGTCACACTGGCCAAACGAACTAGACTTTAGGGTTTAAGCGTGCTTGGGCACGGTACGGATTGCCAGTGTGACCGCGCCCTTAGTAACCAGACCAGTAGACCAGAAACTGTTAATATTTGTTTGAGTTGTCCCAAATCATTCAGTCAAACTGACAATGACTCCAAACCCAACAACTGAACTGCACAAAAAGCAGCAAAGAGAAGAAAAACACAAACTTGTGGTTTTTTTTAACTGGCTAAATTCGACTCCAACTATCACCAATGTAGAACGACAATGAGGAATTGATTTCAGGTCATTTATTACATGAGTAGCACCAAACAGCACCGTGGTGGTAGTGGGGAGTTTGGAGTTAGTAAGAGCCAATGAAATCTCAGGGATTAATACTTGTTTTAAACACTGAAAAATGTACTTTCACATCAAAAAACTGTCTCTCTTAATTCTCTTCGATAGATGTTAGAGAGATTTATATACCATCTCTTCCACTTCTACTATTTCTCAAACGAGACAAGAAAGTTCAACAACATTCATTCTGTATATTAAAGTAGTGCAGACGGTTTAACCTGACCCAGGCCAGTCCCAATGATAGTAATCTTATCACATACAAGTTGTAAAATATAATGATGAAGACTTGTATATAATTGATTGACAGGACTTGGATTTATTCTTGATATCAACTCTTTCTGTTTAAAATCACACTCTGGAAGTTTTCTGCTGGGTTGTTTACCAAAGCGGGTTTAATGTTAGTTTCCCTTTCGCTCTCGTCTTGTGCATGTTGTAATGCTGTAATTGCGCATTAGTGTTATTAAGTGTGCAGGTTATTCCCACTCCCAGGCTATTGTGGTGTTGTGTCAGGGAATAGCAGGGGATGGTAAACAGAGCCTCTGGGTGGTCTCCTATTTTCTCTGGACTCTGTGGACACACTGTAAAGTCTGCTGACAGGAGAGCAGCTCTTTCTTTTCACCACAACCTGCGTCTCTGCTCTCCTCTCCTCCTCCTTTCTGTCCTGTCGCTTGTTTGTGGCTTTCCGGAGTCTATGGAGCTGCCCTCATACATATTGAAGGGGCTTTTGAGGAATCCACCAGTGTGCAGCTTTTTCATCCAGACTCCCTATTTACATTTGAGTGTCAATCTCTCTCTGTCTCTCTCTTTTTCTCTCCCCTGCGTCCGTCTGTATATCTCTAAAAAAGGCACTTTTGCATTCCTCTATTCAATTTCTGCTTTTCTCACCCACTTCGATACAGCCCCCCTCTTCTTTCTCACACCACTTAGGTCCAATTTTTTCTCTGCCTACATTTTTTGGCTTTTATTTAGTAGATTAAAACTTTTGTGTTCATCTCTTGAAGCCTACTTTAACGTCTTTTTCCCTCTTAATCCCTCCCCTCACTCGTAATGTTTATGTCAGTATTGCTGTCTTTCGAACTCTACCTGTTATGCATCTTTAAATCCTTTTCTTTCTTCAACTCTCTCTCCTCTGCTTCAAATTTCCGCCAGTAAAAACCGTAATAACCTCTTTCTGCTTCTCCAAATAATTTCTCCTCAGCTCATCTCTAATATTTTACTCCATCCTCTCCTCCTTCTCTCCTCTCTCTCTCTCTCTCTCTCCGTTTGTATGTGATGCCTCATCTGAACATCTTATTACATCTTGTGCCTCGCTGCTCTCCCCCTGTCCTTCTTGTTTGTTTCCTGTCTATTTCTATCTTTCTCACTCTCTGCCCCCTCGTATTCATTTGGCATCCTTCTGTCCCTCCTTCCGCTTCTCCTCAAGTGCACAGCTTCGCCTCACATTTCTTTTTATTTACACATCACCTTTTTTCAAACCTCTCTCCCTCATATCGCCTCCTTATTATTAGGTGTAGGTTTGTGTCTCAAGTGGAAAAGATTTTATGTTTTTGCACTGCTTGAAACTTTAAGTAGATGCTCAAAATTACCATAACATGTTAATTTGTGCATCTATGAGTCACCTGCAATACCTCAGACTCCACTTTCCTAGATTTTGACACTCCAAATGATGCATTACATCTCTAAAATTTCAATTAGCCCAAGGGAGGCATCCATAATTACGGGTCAGTGAATCTAACTTGTTTTCTAATTAGCTGCACAGAGGTTTCCCTGCATCATTTGTCTATGAAAATGTGTTTATTGTCGCCTTATGCTACATCCCTCCTTTGCTCTTTTTCCTCCTGCATCCTTTTTCTCTTTGCATATTGTCTTCCTTAACTGCATCCTTTTTAAGCCCTTCACTCTCATCTCACACGCCTCCTCACTTTTGCTTTCATTCTTGCTCTTATACTCTTCGTTATCTAACAATGTGTTTGCATTTTCTCCTCAATCCTCCTCCTCCTCATCCGCCTCCTCCTCAGCTGCTCTTTGTCTCTCAGTTTTGGCTTGTGTGCCGGGTTTGCAGGCGTACAGATTTGTGTGTCTCAGTGTGTTTGTGTGGGAGCTTCCCTAAACGTCTCAGCGTAGAGAGACTGCCTGGCCACTCGCTGAGATGTCATCTTAATAGTGTAACCTGAACCCTGCTCACTCTGCGATCATTGCATACGGCTATGCATAATCAACCACCTCTTTGTTTACCTCTGATAATTAACCACAGCTAATTAAGAACCAGCACCTACCACTCCATCTCTCTTCTGTAACGCTACAGTTACTCCTTGATTACCTTTGTTTTGCTTTAAAATTGCTCCACCTAATCATTAACTTTGAGTCTATCGCCTCAGGGAAGTCAAAAGAAAATCAACATTAGTGCCGGAGCAGCAAAAACAAGACCGTGAACAAACTTGTCCTTCACAGGATAACTATTAAGCAATGGATGGTTTGGCTTTTCATTAACCATCATTGTTAAGGATCAAACCAAGCAGCCCTTTATTTTTAAAATCACATGTCTTTAACTCCACGGATCTGGTAGAATTTAACAAAGCACAAATACTGTATAAAACAAGAAATGAATCACTTCAGACTACAAAGAAGAAGAAAAATATTATAGAGAAAGGGGTTGGGATTTAGGAGGAAATCTTAACTTTAAAAAAACTCAAACAACTAAAGACAGATCTCAATATATGTGGGCTGGATTTGGGGATCAGTTTGAACCTTGAACTCAAAGAAACAAACTTTGCCACATTATAGATGTCAGAGGAAATCTCATGATTGTTGGTTCTATTTTTCATATAGTGACTCATGGCAATGTGGGTATAAAACAACATCAATAGTTTTAAACCCAAATGTGCATTCAGAATAGTTGTCCAGAAGTACACATGGGGCAGGAAAGACAAGTTTACTCTACTGCTGTTCAAACATGTGCTGTTTACTTTGTGTTGAATTTAGCATTTAAAATTGTTGTATACTTTTCACACTGTTGTTGTTCTCTTGTTGTGTTATTAATCTATTTGTATTTAATTTACATGTCTGAAAGACAGATATCAATCTTTACAGCGTGTGAATTTAGAAGTAGACCTGTGCAGTGCTAATTACAGGAAACACTTCACTGCCATTGTTTGCGGAGAAAGAGCTCCGAGGTGCAGGAACAACTCCAGCAGAGTAGCTGCATTGACTAACAATAGACGAAACAAACCAAGAAACGAGAGACTGGACAGAGCACAGCACAGTTCACACTGGCACAGTTCACTTATGTAAATAGATAGTGGGCTCTTCCACGGGGATGGTTGCATGATGACAGTGTGTCATTAAACCTCTCATTTGTATTCATGCAGAGTGGGGCAAACACTTCTACTTTAATAGGCATGCTGGAGGGGAAGAATTGAGAAAGTGGCAACAAGAATGATTCTCACTGCACATCTGTTAGAGGCCGCTCAGGTCGTGGAAAAGCAATGAAAAGCACAAACAGCAGATACGGCAAAGTTAAAATGCTCCACCTGGAGAGGCTGTGGCTAAGTGGTAGAGTTGGTTGTTTCTCAACCAGAAGGTTGCTGGTTCAAACCACAGCTCCTGCAGCCACATGTCCGATGTGTCCTTGGGCAAGACACTTAACCCAAGTTGCTCTCGCTGCTTCACCTGTGGCATATAAATGTGTATGATATGGGATTAGTTCACACTGGTGGACACTTTACATTGCAGCCAAATGGGTGTGAATGGGTAGGTGTGACATGCGGTGTAAAAGCTCTTTGAGTAGTAAGAAGACTAGAAAAGCGCTAAGCAAGCTCAAGTCCATTTACCATTAAAATCAAGTACTGTACTTCAACAAGCATTGCATGTCAGTTGTTCTAATGCAGGTGTAGAAATCTTTGTCAGAATATGTTTGGGATTCTGATACATGCAAAGTCAAAAGTCGGAGGTAAAAACATCCTCTGTTTTTCTGGGTTTTCTTTCAGGATCACAGAAAGTGCAACTCAATGACATCATCTAATTACTCTGGTCAGATTGGTTGGGGAAAAAAATCAAATTACGGATAGTAAAGTTCCCATGCCTACATGAAACCGTTTCCCTATCATTTTCCTATATCTTATTTTCATGCCACGGACCAGCCTTAGTACAAATTCTGTCAGGATTTGAGGTGGAAAGGGTTGTGTTTATGTGTGTACTTGTGTATAGTTTGTGTCTGTGGTGGTGCAGGCCTGCAGAGATCCATGCGTGTGAGTTTGTGTGTCCCTCTGTGTATAAATCTGGTCTGAGCTGCACTTTTGTTCCACTTCATCTCCCTATTTACTCATTCAGAGTTTCAGGACGGTATGAAATTAAAGGTCCACTCTCCTGATAGAGTTTTGACATAAATGTCTGCGGCGCTGAAAGCTTTTCGCACAACAGTTTTCGATTGCGATGCAAATGACAATTACGCCCGCAGTCCCTCTCACCCTCTTATCTTCCCACCGAGCCAGAGAAAACAATTGGACTCTAAAAAATTGATCCACAGGGATGAGCGCTCTTCATGAATACCAAACACATCATTTCAGACGACCTGCTTGACACTGAATGGAGCACAATTACTTTGTATATGTGTCTTTCTGCATTTGCACTGTGAGATCTGAGAGTGTTAGTCAGTTTGGACAGAATTTTAAATGCAGATTGCATCAAATGTGAGCACTCACAACCACTGAGCATAGAATATTTCACCGATAATATACAGAGGAGTCCTCTTGAGTCTGTAGCTTTTGCTGCATAAAGTCAATAATGAAAATGAAGCTTTATATAAATGGAATAGTGTGGGTGATTATTCGAAGATGAGGACAACACAGTACAGAAGTGGACCTGGGTTAAGAGGAGAGGCAAAAAGATATTATTGGCTGCTTTAATCTGCTTTGAGCACCAGATAAGTGGGGTTTATAAGAACAATTAAACATCAGAGATACAACTGATGTATCTACCTGACAGTAATATAATCTCATGAAACTGTCAGGCCAACTTTGACAGCCGTAACCTTCTCAAATTTCATGAACTGCCTCACAGGACCCACAAAATCTAGATAAGATGATTTCAAGCAAAAACATAAAGTCCCAAAAATCTCCTCTCAGGGCTGCATGGAGACTCGCATGCTGTGAAATAGGATACCTTTCAGATTAAGAGTTACATTCTGGTTACATCAGGAGTTTATCTCACTGCTTCTCTTTGCATTCCTTCACTGCTTTATTAAATAAGGAACAAATCCCTGCAGAGAATCCTGCAGATCAATCCTCCAAACTCTGTGCAATTATCTGTTTGGATTCATTATCCAGAGTGAGCTTGCTTCTTTTTTGTTAAATACTTTTCGTTGTTCTTGTTTGCTTTGCAGTGATACCTTTGAAAGCTGTTATGCTGCTAAGCAAGCAGAGCAAATAAGGTGCCATGTCAAGCAGAAGCAGGCTCGAAAAAAACCCCTCTGGCAGTATGGCTCACTAGGCTGAACAAGCCGCTCGCAGTCCAGATTATCCATGTCAATGGAACAGAAAACAAGACACAGGATTTGCAATGTATCTGACAGCATGGAGGTTACGTGCCTCTAGTTGAAGGCACAATCTTACTGCATGTTTTATTGTCATCATATACATAATTTACAAAGCCCTAAGACTCATCCTAACCATTTTTTTTAAAATAAATGGTAAACCTTTGGCATAGCTATTGTGGCCATTAATGTCTGTGCTCAAAACAGACAGTCTAAGAAAACATATCAGATGAAAGCTCCCACATCAGTTTAAGGAATCATTGTGCAAATGTTGCAAAACCAGTACTCAAGCAAATGAGGTGCACTTCAAATAGATAAAGGGCTCAGGGGAGATCTGAACACATAAGTAAATGGACCACTTAAGTGGAACAACTGTACAACACTATGCTACAGCCGTATTTAAATACAATATACAATGTTTGCAGCTTGAAATGTTTGTGTGTCATGTAAATCTTCTTATGGCTATTTATTGATTTTTATTTCATGATGGATTTCATAAAAGTATCAGACGCACATTTTTGTACTTAGTGTCAGTATCCATTTTTATTGTTTTAAACTGTAAACAAACATTCGACAAGTGTCTGTAGATTTGAAAATGTATAATTTCAATAAAAGAAATACAAGGAAAATATTAAAATGTTGTTGTTTTATCCAGACATACTGTACAAACTGCCTGGAGTCGTTTTTATGTGTACAAAAACACGTAAACACATCCAGAGGAACCTGCGGAGCTCGCGGCTCTCGGACAGCCCTCTGATTGGTCTGCTCGGGGATAGTGGGCTGTTCTTGTCGCTGTGGGCGTTTCACAAAACCGGTCACCACGCTGATCAGGCTTTCATTCACTACGGATTTGTCGAGTTAACCTGACCTCTGTTCTGTTTCAATTCCAGCATAAAGCTTTTTGTTTTTGCCTGAAAGCGTTTGCAAAGATAGCGTGTTTTTTTTTGTAAACGTCCAGTCTTACGATTCTTGGACGAGCTTTTCTGGGTGAACTGTAAGTTTTTTGCACAACCTAGCCTACCTGAGTTGTGTGTCTCTTCTCTGCACGCCTCCTCTCCTCTCCACCATGGATTTGGTTTGGATTGTGGGCTTCGTTGTGAGCGTCTGCGCTTGGTTTGCTTCAGCGGAGCGGCACAGCGTCTACTGGAACAGCACGAACCCAAAGTAAATATTTCTTAAATTCTGTTTTCCTTCTCTAAATCACTGCTCTTGAACTCACAGCCTCACACACTCCTTTATTCCCCTCTTGTTATTACTAAACGCAAACACCAAACCGCTTCGTATCTTAAAAAAGGAATAACTTTTAACCTAATTATCAGCGCAGAATGGGTCATTAGATCTGTCTTCAGATGCGTTAATGGAGTTGCATCTCATGCATATTTAGCGAGCGTGTTGTGATGAATTTGTGATGGAGACCCGCTGCTGTTGTCATGATAATACAAGACAGTTGGGAGTCTCTTTCTCTCCCTCCCCCTCCCTCTTTTTCTGGACTCAAACCTGTTATTATGTTGCTGTTTACCTGTGCTACTTAGTCCAACTAGTTCACATTCAATCTGTTTTGCAATCTGTAGAGGCTACGGGATTACTTACATCAGGTTGTGTCATTTATTTACCTTGTGAGAATGGATAGCTCGCCAGTTAAACAGCATTTTTTTTTTTTTTGGCAAGTGAGCTCCTATTTGCATGCAGGAGTTTAATGGGGAGATACATGCAAAGGTTGCTTTTATGAGTGGATCTCTGCAAATACTTCTCCTTATTTGGACTCTTTATGCACTTTATGTGTCTTTTCTGCATTTTAAAAGTCTGCAGGAATGCATTGAAAACGAAGCAGTTATTCAGTTTAATTACTCTGATAAAAGTCAATGTATCTTTGTGTCTTCATGTTGCATTTGCACCTTCATTCATGAGCTGAAACAATATTTTTCTTGGCAAAGGTTACATCTTTTGGGGTTGGTTTGTACAGGTCTGACTCACAGTGCAAAGTGTTGAAATATCTGTTGCAATATCCTCCCATCTGACACAGAGTCCTAACCTCTGCATGGATAGGGAGGTTTGCTGTGTCTCCTAAATCAAGAGATATCGCAGTGGGGTTTAGGTGGATGTCAGGGAGACATTGGGGTGTTCATATTTCACGTTGTAAGACGAGTAATAATGGTGTATGACAGAGACAGAGGAGGTAACTTGAGGCCTGCCCAGTAGGTCACGCTGTGGGAGAGAGATGGATTGCTCAGGGAGGAGAAATTGGAGCTCAAATTGTCGGGGTTATGGGGCCAGTCGGAATAAGTGGGGGTCAATTAGAATTATGGTTGATGATGGCTGGGGTGAAATGGCTCTGGATGCAAAGAGGGGTTAGGTTTACACTCCACAAACAGACTTCTACATGCATATAAACACACCTACTCTCACACCCAGACGGGCAAGCACAAACAGAGACTCCTGGCTGACATTCAATCAATCTCAAAGCTGGGACAATCAATCACCAACAGACGGTGTCAAAATCAATCAGTGCAGGACTCGCACTCTCTCAGTCTGTGGCTTGCAAACACACAGATAAACACACTATTCTCCCGCAAGTTTACTAAAGTTGTTACGACATCCATAATAGTATCAGTACCACTAATGGGATGATCCTCTCACGCTCCAATAAGATACCATTACCAATATACCCTCAAGAATCCACTGGTTACATAAAATATTGTTATCATCACATTTTAGTCAAAGGCAGTAAAATGTATTACCCTACAAGTTTACTAGACATGTTCCAATATCAATACAAGTATTGGTATGGATAATGGTATCGGTAATGGTATTGGTACCAGTGTTGGTATGGATGATGGTATCAGTATCAGCCTCCAATACGAGAACCAAACCTTCAAGAATCAATCAGTTTGGGTTTAATATTATTCGATCTGCGCCTTTTAGTCAAAACTAGTAAAAAGTAAGAAATGTTTGTATTCCTTCTGAAACCAGAGGTGTGTTGGTTGCAAACCAACAGATATTATCCCACAATTTAAACAGAGTTTTTGCAATATCTAACCTTAATACCATCATTAATATTGATTATTATATTGGTACTAGTATCAGTATAAAACCTATCCATGCAACAATCTGATAACATAACCCAAATCCCCATGAATAAACCAGTTTAGGTTTGACCGTTTAGTTCAAAATAAGGAATCTGTGTTAATATTTTTAATCCTGCTGAAAAAGGTGTGTTGGCTGCCTACATAGAGACATTATCCCATAATAATGTGACATATTATCCCATTATCCTACACATTTACAAGAGTTGTTCTGATACTTTTCTGTATTGGTGATAGTATCGGTACCAGTATCTGTATCAGTCTAGGTTTGTGTATGACTAGATGCCATAATAAATTGGCACCCCCCAAAAAAAAAACAGCCATGTTAGTCAAAGCCAGTAAAATGTCATAAATCAGCGCTTTATCACAAATAACACCCTTATTTTTTAATCACAGTAGCGTCAAATAGAGATTTAGTAATGTCTAACTATTGAAATCTGCGTTGTAAAAAGAAATCTGGTTTTGGAGCATCTTTAAAGCTTACATTCAGGCCACATTAGAGCTTTGGTATCGTTAGATAGGCAGTAATTATAGCACCAAAGCTTTTCCCTGAAGACCTCGGCGCATAAGCATGTAGCTGTTTCCCTGCTGTAGAACCAAACTGATCTGTCCTGTGTATATATACTGGTAATCCATGCTTTTGCACTTGCTATTTTTTCCCGGATGACGGTGCTAAATCTCTCCCTTTGGCTATTCTTAATCCTGTATTCGCAGAAAAAAGCCCTGACTTTCTGCTTTCATTTTGGTACTTTTCATCATTCCACAGCAATCCGTTCTCCCCTTTGACCCATTACTCGCTACAGTGAGTGTTGACGTCTGTCCTCTCTCTCATGAGACGTGTTTTTTCCTTCTTTTTTTTTCTGTTACAGCCTGGGTTTATTGTTCGATCCCTGTTGGTTAGAAAGCTGTGGTTAATAAAATTGATTTCAGATTGATCACTTTTGTCCATGGGATACAGACTCATTTCCTTGTTCCTCAGCATGTTTGTCGAGGGATTTAACAACACACTCATACACACTTATACTCATACATATACATGCACAGTGGCCTTGCTTTCCACTAATTTGTGCATGTGTGTGTGAGCTCGCCTTGGGGCCTGGCTGCTGACTTCCAAGGTCGTTTCTGCCTCGACTTTAACGACTACTTTCCTTCAGCGGGAGAAAAATATCCCCCTGACACAGTTTTTTTTCGGCACTTTCTGACCTTTTACTTGTTGCCGTGTTTGTTACCTTTGTGTCTGATTAGCAACAGCTTAATCACCAGGACGGTGTGATTCCCAGAAAGGGGCTCACCAGTGTTCCCGGTCAGCTCAGGTTCCGGCGTGCCAGCATGTTTATGTGTCTTTTGTACAACATCACCAGATTTGAGTGACTCACACTCTTGTACAAAGTAACACAGTCATCGAAACACACGTGCCACACACTTGTGATTGATGTTAACATCGTCCCAGGAGCCCCCTGGACTCTACCACTCCCAACGAGAGGCAACAATCTCCTCATTCACTCCTTCTTCCTTACTTTCTCTTTTTTCCCTGCTGACAGAGCATAGACCACCACCTCAACCACCCACTCCTCCTCCTCCTCCTCTTCTCTTTGTACCTGTCTCCCCCTCTCTCCACCACCTCCCTCCCCCTCTTTTTGGCCAGGTTCCCTTTTCACTTGGGTTCTGTGGTCTCCAGTTCCGTGAGCGACTTAACTGTTTCATGGCCTGCCTGCTTAAATCTGGTTCAATCTGTGCTGTTTATTTGAACATAATCATCATAACCTTGTTTGTTATGGTTACACATTCTTAACTAATCTGCTCAAACTCTGAAGTCTTTATTTTTCTGTGTTTCTTATGTGTGCCTTCGCTTGTAAAATGGAAAAAATGCACCTCCTCCTCCTGAACCATACAGATTCATATACCTACACTTGAGTATTGGTCATACAGGGAGTACTCATCTGATGTCAGAATGGTTGAAAATATATTCACCATACAGTTGAAGAAAATTACTGATTACTGACAATAAGGGTTAAAATATGAATACACTGTTTTGCTTTTCTTGTTTCATATTATCGCCCTAAAACGTACGTGAAAAGGTTGTTTCTTCCGCGGTTAGGTGGGTATTGCGTCATGCCGTACTGTCTTACTCGCCATAACCTGATATCACATTTAAGACAGCATTGAAGCTCTTTACAGATACAGGTTTTGGAACAGCTTAAATGCACCAATAAAGTAGGTATTTAAGGAATGTCTCACCCACTTGACGGATCAATTGTGTTATTTATCCATACAATATGCTCAATACAGATTACTGTAATGTTATCTGTATAGATCAACCCTACTTACCGTAGCTGGCACTGTGGGTTTTATTCACTTCAAGGAATCTGCTTTAAATGTTGTGTTAGTTGAAGTGAGGGAGTTATTTGAGGTATGTTTCGCCCATATGAAGGATTTCTTTGCTCTTTAACTACTCAATGTGGGTGTTTTGTAATGCTTCCCATACAAATTGGGGGAATGGTCTTCACGGTGAGCCACAGAAAGAGGAAAGTAACTGGTGTGACTGATTGGGGGTCAGAGTTCAGGATGTGATGAAGTGGCACAACCTCTATCAATCTGTCAGTCATCCTGTCATGGCGGTGGTCCCTGAATACTGTCCGCCACTCAGGCCAGCCCCTCTTCTTCACACAGCCGCTGTTCAGCCTCTGGGAAACTCTCATTCTTCCCCCCCACTTTCTGTCTTTTCTTAGTTCTTCGCTCCTTCTCCAGCTTTTATCTCAACTTTACAAGCTGTCCCTTTTCAGTCTTTTATTTCCTAAACTCCAATTCTGGCTCTTTTGGAGATGGGGGGGGGGGGGAAGCATGCTAAGAGGTGTGGAATTTTTTTATCGTTCTTGGCACCCATGGCAATCCGTCACAAGGCACTTTGCCCTTTCCTTCACGCTTTTTCTTCCCTGTCAGCTCTCGCCCTTTAAGCTTCCTTCTTCTACCTCGTCTATGAAAAGCCACTCATGTCTTCCCAGCAAACCGGTTTCTTTATTTCCCCTTCCTCCTTGTTTTTTTCTTGTCTATCCATATATGCTTAAACGTTCTTGAAGCAGAAGAAGTGGAAGAGCCAGTCTAAGAATTCAAACCATGAAAGGACAGCTTTTTAAAGGAAGAAAAACAAAGGTTTAAGTGTAGGAGGAGGGTTTGTTTGCCTTCTGTGCGTGTGCGCGTGTACGTGTTCAGGAGATAGAAGATAAGATTGAATCACCACATCAGCCCGCATGATCAGGATGACACTATAGATAAGGATTTCTTATATTTCCAAGTAATCTTAACTGAAGCTACTTTCCTGGAAAAAACATCCAGGTTTCCCACTTCACTTCCTAATCCAGTCTGCACTCTAAACCCTCAAACCTTTGTCGTCATTCTCTTCAGTAAACTCTAACTCCATCTTCCCCCCTCACATTCTGTCCCCTCCCACCTCCCCTTAATCTGGCCTTGTAATCTGTCTGCTGAATTTAATCAGGAGAAAAACAGTCTGTGGGACTGTTAAGGGTAGTCGGTTCAATGATCATCACAGTGTGTTGATGCTTCTGATCCCTTCATAATCATCTGTAAGAAGACTTTACCCCTGGGATCATATTAGCAGGAGTGTTTCACTCCAACAGCTGATTTTCTTCTTGGTCGATATTCCCACTTGTTGTTTGCAGCGTCAGATACAAGAGGCCTTGTTTTATTGACTACAACAGATAGATACAGAACGAGGCCAAAGGTTTTAGCTTCCTCACGGGCGTGTTGTCAGTGTTACCAAAGTCTGCATGCTGTCTGCTGTGTGTTTCCCTATGAAGTGTAGCACTTCCTGGCTACGTCTTTTCCCGGGAAAACAGCGTATCCTGTCTGCACAATAAACAATACGGTTCTCACACAGCAGCACACGCAAGACTGTAAAGGAGTTGATTGTGTTTCCCTGGCTTGTGTGTGTTTAAACTGTGAGAATAAGTAGATTAGAAGTGATTAATAGCGCTTAATTGTTTTTCTGACTGTTGAGCCTTGAGGATGATTTGGGGTCCACCCCCTCCGCCTGTCAAAAATCTCTGCCTCTGTCTCTATTTGGGATTCTCCTCTGATCAGTGTCACCTCGGTCAACCTTGCAAATGTCCCCCCTCCCCGTGCCCATCCTTTCGCCTCTTCCTTATCTTCGCGGCAGACTTCCTCTGCTTCTTCCCACTCTTATCCCTTTTCTCTCTGCGGCTCTTTACAACTGTTTAATCCTTCACAAAAATCTGAGAAGAGGAGAAAAAACTCCTAGTACACAGATTTATTGCTATACTATGATTGGGATTGTAATTTTCTCTTATTGAAGGAGAGATTCTGATTGTGTGACTTGTTTGTCAAGTCTTGGTGACAGTGTGTGTTTGTATGTCCGAAGGAGGAAGATAAACCCGAAAAATTCAGATATTGTCTCTGAAAATGGACCATTGTGTTTGTTTAGTTGTGTAAAAAGTTGTTTAGTTGTTGCCTGACTAAGAGTGTAAACATGTGCCCACTACAACTACTGCCACCCCCTAGAGGCCAGTTGTGGTGTAACAATTAAAATTGAAAATCTGTAAGCAGATAAAACTACTTCTATCACAAATTAATAATTTGGCCCTATACTCACCGATTGTAAATTCCCCATGAAATTCATTAGGCTGTGTTTGCAGACACAAAACCCCTGTGTATAAAGTTTTACCTTCCAGAAATCAATCCACCAAAATCGATTTCCTTGTACGGGTATTTGCCTCCTGAGAAATGTGATGTCTGTGTTGACCTTTCTGTTCTGGCCCTTATAAGATACAAATGGCTCTGGGGACAGCGTGAGACAGTGCGAAAGAGCATATGTATTCATCTAAGCCTTCTCAGAGCCAATTATTTCTCAGCTGGACTTAAAGCTTTGTCGATTTGTTCGGTTTGCAAAGGAGTCAGGCCAGTTCAGACAGGAACGTCGGCAGAATGACCAATGATCTGCACAGACAAAGGTTGAGTGACAGACGAAAGAAAACTGATGGAGAAGGATGACAAAAAGTCACACGGTGCAAAAGAATGAAGGCTGGGGTATGATGTTGAAAAAGGGGAAGGGCTAAAAGAGTTGGACCATATTTGTTTCTATGACAACCCATGCTGCATTGTGCTTGGCTCTGAAAATGGTGGGTCAAAAAGTTGCATTCTTAGAATACCACCAGGACAGGTTATGATTGGTCCGGCTTGTCTGCGGAGGGTTGGGGGAGGGACAGAATTGACATGAGGGTCTGGTTTGCTTATTGAGCGTTGAAAGACAGACAGGGAGTGGGTGGGGACGGCTGGCATTGATGGATGAAAAGATAGATGGATGAAACAACAAGAGTTGAGCAATAATGTTAAACAGCCTTCTTCAAGGAACATGGCTTGACTTCTCAGGTAACTGTAATCGACATATCTTGAAAGTTATACCTCCATTGTGAACAGTTTTCTTTCATAATTCAGTGTACACCTCCCACTTCTGGCTCTACAACCACCATACACCCACTTTCGCACACACAACATCAGTTAGTGTGTCTCTTTTTGAACTCCAAAACACCATTGGACCTTCTCTGCTGTGAACAATAGAGATAGAAAAAAAAAAGCTCCACCCTGCCTGTCTCACCCCTTACTCGGTCCCCAGCCTTCATCCCCTCGCTCGGGGCCTCGCTGTCCACTCTAAGCCCCTGTATTAAGCAGGGTCTGGTGCTGATGAATGGACCGCAGCTCAGTCTCTGCTCCACCCAATAATCCGGGGCTTGGACGAGCCGATTAGGTGGTCCCTGCATTCCCGTTCGCTCATCTATGACCTCTGCCTGTCACCTTTTTGGTCACATTAATTGCATGTGTAAAACCCGGTAAGAAAATAATCATGTTTATGTGGTCAGGGGGCTTCAGGTTAAGTAGAAAAGATGTGCTGCTCATAAATGTGTCCTCCAGTGCCTTTTAAGGACCTTAAAATACATCTGAATCGATCTTTAAAGAGGCCTGTTCCGGTCATGGCACTTAAGATGCCTGACTTTTTAAGTATAAAACTCTCCAGTGCTGACTTGGCGAATGTCCGACCTTTGATCCACATTGCGGCCCCCCTTTAGCCTCAGAGGTCCAGCATTCCAAAGGGCGATAGAGAGCAGAGATGAGAGGCTGATGGATGGATGAAAGGCGGGGGTAGAGGTGGAGAAGAAAGCAAAATGCTGGCCGGAGAGATTAAAGAAGAGAGATTAGACTCCCTGCTCCTGAAGAGGCTCCAATAAATTAGGAATTCCTTCCCAGGATAGGAGGAGGAAGAGTTGCCAGGAACAGTATGTAGTCTATATTTCAGCAGATTGTGTGCTTGCATACACACATTTGTTTCCCCACGTGATGTTTTTTCACTGCTATCGTCTTTATGGTATTTTTTTATCCACCTTATCATGACTGAAAGACACTCCCAGATTCCTCCGAGGTCTACAGACGCAACACACATTAACAATCCCAGAGACAGACACACATGCACACGAGTCCTTACTGCATATCTGCCATAGCTCCACAAATCATCCTTAAGTAGCGAATACAACCACTCCCCAATGCTGTATCTTCTGCCGACTCTCGGAGCGTCACTGTCATTGAAAGAGAGGATACCGGGATAAACAATGGGAATAAATCACGACAGAGAGAGGCAAACAGTTTGGAGGAGGAAAATAACAAGGGACACACACTGTGGGAGACAGAAAGAGAGAGGGTTTATTCTGCTAAAGTGAAGGTGGCATGATTTGACTTTGTTAACTAAACCTTTTCACACAAAAGCCCCGGCTCGCTTTGAAGTGTGTTACAATCAGTCAATTAAGCAGGTGATGTGGAACGTTTCAATGGCCAAGGCGTTAGAGGGGAACAAAAGGCAGCAGGATAATTAAAACTATTTGACATTAATAAAAGGGGGCTAGTCGGCCTCCCTGGGTGCGTATTCAGTCGCTGCTGTCTCTGCTAAGTGAGCTATTTTATCACAGTTTGAATGGAGACACTGTATGGAACTGTGGGGTTGATAAAGCAACTGTAGCAGTCGCATACTTACGGAAAAAAAAAACTTCAAAAGCCATTTTCAACTCAAGCCCTTTAACCTCCCCCTGCCCAAGCCTATTCATGCCCTAAAACTCCCCTAAACTATCCACCTAAAGGGGCTGGGAAGTGGGGACCAGGAGGGCATAATTACCCCCCTCCAGGGCAACTTTAATACCCTTTTTTGTGTTTTAATTGCACCCCCCTTCGACCCCCTTTTGATGAACACATTGGGAACATACCACAACCGGTTGTGGGGGTGTAGAGAGTTGGTTTGTGTGTGTTTGCTCTATTTGCAGGAGGGGGTGATAACTCTGTCAGGGCAAAAAGCAGACAACAGTGTTTGTTCAATAGTGCTATCGATTCGCCTGGAATTGAAAGTGGCAGGGGGAAAAAACACTTTAGCGGCCAATCTGGTAAACAGAGCGTGGCAGGCAAACTGCAGATAAGCACTAAGCTGTCTGGACCGTGGCAAAATGATAATTATTGCTCCCCCCCCCTACTAAAAGTTAGTGGGAGCACACAATTATCAGCACAGTTAGCTGGAAGTTTCATCAGTATCCTAAAATGGTACTTTTTTTTGTAGCAGCCCCCGTGTTGCTGTTGTAATGTTGACTAATCTGCTCATCAGTATTGAGGGAATGCAGTCAGGCAGAAAGGGAAGGGGGGAGGGAACTAAAAGAGGGGAAGGCAAGAGTCAGGGCTCTGTGTTTGGAGCCAAAGCGTCTGTCCTTTTTTACCAGGGGGAACCAGGGAGACCCCTGCCCACAAACAACAACAGCACCTAACGAGTGACAGGGGCCTGCGCACTTTGATCGCCAGTCACACATATGGACCTTGTCACACTAACACAAACACCCCAAATGCTGCTTGTAACTTTAAAGGGGGGTTTTATGAGAAAACAACAGAGTTCTCAAATAAAAATCTGCTTAAAAAAGGGTTAAGAGGGGAGTTTCTCTCCCCGCCAAAGGTGTCCGGTTAGCACCCTGCAGGCTTTCGAGAACTCATAACTCTGAGATCTGTAGATCTGATTAAATAACAGTCGGTAATTCAACTCACACTGGCCGCCTGCCTCTTTGTGGCCTGATGAACCGTCCGTGTATTCATTGCAAAAGCAACAAAACTCTATATTGGACACACATTCTCCATGTGTGTTGTGAAAACATTTAGGTCTGTCAAATTTCATCCATTCTCGGAGAACCCACAGTGATCCAAAACAGTAGGAGACCGTAAACTGATAGGCTTCGCTTCGGGAGGTGTGTGTGTGTGTGTGTGTGCGTGTGCGTGTGCGTGTGCTAGTGCGTGTGCGTGTGCGTGTGTGTGTGCGCGTGCATTCTGTGGTTGCAACCAGAAGGTAGCTACTGCTCTAAGTTGTTGATAGATGGGAATTACTGGGAAGTGTGTGTGAGTTTGTGTGTGTTGCTAGCGGCTGGCTAGCGCTCCAGGCCGGTGATAGATGGCTGTGGCTGAGAAGAGAGCATTAGCTGTGGCCACCCCTGGAGCAGCGACTCAGTCAGGGGGAAGGGGACAAAGCTAAAATACCTTTAGTGACAGTTCACTGGAGATAAACTCATAATATCTGAGGAAAGAAGTCCTGGAGGTGGGAGGAATCATGGACAGTCCAGTTAGGACCAATTTAAGCAGCATCAGAATGAACTAAAGAGCTTAAGTTTTTTTTTTAAGTGCTCTTTGACCCAGGTTCAAGAGAAGCTGGAGGAAGTTTAGTTTACTTAAAGACCATCGTAAAAAGGGTGGAGAGGGCGGAGGAGTGAAGGGAGGGATGGAGGGTAGGCAGACAGCCTGACTGTCTCTCTATGTTTGTAATGAGAGGGAGTGTGGTGGGAGACGGTTACAGACCATCACCAGACTCATGTTGGACGTGTCTGCCTGTTTCTTACACCCTAATGAAAGGGTTAAAACATATGTGACCCTTATTTTTACACATGTCCTCATCCTAAAGTGTTTTCCAGCTTATGTCGAGGTTATTTTGTCATCCTGCTCCTCCATATCTGTGCAAGTGTGTGTAGCCCTGCAGATGTCAATACTCATCTCCCATCTTGCCGGCTAACTGACTGCTAATGTTTCTCTGTAAACATCATTCAGCTCCATTGGGACGCAGGATCAATGTGCACTCATGCTAACTTGCAACACTGCAGCAGCTAAACTCGCTTCACGTTCATCCATATTTATGCACATGTTCTCTGCAGATCATTCTTCCCTTATTGCGTTTTTTCCTCTTCATTCCACCCCAACACACACAAATAAAACCTCACTCACACACACTTTCTCCCCCTCGTGCTCGCTATCACTCATCCCCATGCCTCTCAGTTTTTCCTTTGATTTCCCTGTTGTACACCAGCATGAAGCCGATCAATACATAATCACGGGTTTTGAAGCTTATATTTATTACCGCTCCTATGCTATAAGCACGGTTATCAGTCTCCTGCCACTGGGATAACCTCCTCCGTCTCCTCCCTGCAGGTTTCTATGGGACGACTACGCCGTGGAGGTAAAGCTCAATGACTACCTGGACATCGTCTGCCCCCATTACCCTCAGGGTGAGGTGCCGCAGCTGGACGCCGAGCGCTACGTGCTCTACATGGTGGAGCGAGAGGACTTTGAAACTTGCAAGCCCCAGTCGTACGACCAAATGCGCTGGGAGTGCGGCCATCCGTTTGCTCCTCACGCACCGGAGAAGTTCTCAGAAAAGTTTCAGCGGTTTACTCCGTTTACTCTGGGGAAGGAGTTTCGCCAAGGAGAAAGCTATTATTATATCTGTAAGTGTCTGATTTTTCTCTTAAATATCAGTCACGTATCTTCCAGTAGTCTCATCTTAACCTTTTTTCACCCATGTTAAGGCCTCATTGCTAATATCAGCATGCCTGGCAACCACATTGGTTGATCAACCATTTATTTTCTCTTCCTTACTCATTAAGTAGGGAGCTAAATAAACACTCTTCGACATTACTTGGCTCATTTAACTCGTCGTTCATGATGTCACTGCTGTTTTAGCTGTGTTAGCTCACTGTATTATGGTAAATACTGCTGGGTGAATGCCCCTCAGCTTTATATAGATTTGTAGGATTAATGTTGAGATACTTTGAGTCGGCTGTATAGAATACATTATTGTCAAACATTTGGACAGTACTGCACTCACTTATGAGAGTTTAGTGGGTCATTTCAGACGTGATCACTGTCAACATGCTATCATTTTTTTCAACGTCATCTTTAGAATGTTGGAATGCTAACATTTCCTAATTAAACTAAACACAAGTAGACAGTTTATTTTCCTAAGGGATGATTAGACACAAGACTAAGTGATCACTAAATTGGTTTCAGATGATCTGGAATGGGTCCCTATCAAATGAATGTGGATCCATTTAATGGCGGTGAAAAATGTCCTTTTCAAATCATGAGGGTCAGCACATTAAAGATACTACAGGAATATTCTGATCACAACACATGGCAAGCATAAATGGCCATTTAACCACACCTTTTTTTTCACTTTTATGTTGGGCCCAAGAATGGCTAAAAATCTCCACATCCATGAAAAAGTGACAATTCTGCAGTCTTGCTGTATTTTTTCTAAAAACTGTAATATGCTGGAGCTTTGTGGGCGACTCTTTGAATCTTAACATGGACATTTAGTAGGGTGTTGGCTCATTATGGCAAGATTATGTAGTATTTACCCTGCTAAGATGTAGCTGCAAAGAGCAGGCAGAGTTGTCACACTGACCATGACTGTAATTAGATAAACGGCAGGACAAGACACACTTTGCCTGCTCACAGATGGCTTCCTAAAGCTTTGTCCCTGCGTCAGACTGTTGCCAAGTTTGTGTGTGTATGTGCATGAGCGCATGCATGGAGGTGAATTAAGGGGCCAGAGGGGGATAAGTGCATTAGTTGGGATGTTAACGCCTGTGTTGTTTCTTTCTTTTTCCCTGTCAGCTAAACCTTTGCATCACCATGGTCAGGAGTGCCTCAGGCTCAGGGTGGATGTTGTAGCTGCTGATGGTGAGTTCAAATGCCTCCTGGCTGTAAGAAGAACAGAAAAATCACCTCAGGTAGTTGTGTTTTGCAGATAAAGAGTAATTGATGGAGTTTTTTTTCTTGCCTTTCAGGCTCTCAGGAGGCCAGAGTGGCTAAAGGAGGCACAGGTGGGGCTGGAGTTGGAGCTGGGGGTGGGGTTCACAACCCGTCCAACAGACTGCCTGCAGGTATGTTGACCAACCCTGTGTCCTCTCTAATTATCCCTGACCTTTAATACAACCCAAGTACTTTCAGGATTACGTGGGGGTGTAAATATATGGTACTAATGTGACTTCTTTCTCTCGTCTCTTCAAGCAGATGACCCGGTAGTGATCCTGCCGGACGTCCAGAAGAGCGTACGGACGAACTCTGCAGTGGCGGCTACGTCCCTCTCAATCCTTTCACTGCTGGTCCCTTTTTCATTACTACTATTGTTGCACTGAGAGGACAAGAAAGGACTGCAGTTGGCAGACGTTCTTACATTTTCAGGGACTACAATGAAGACAGTCCGTGGGGATGAAACCACTGACTCAAAAAGACAGCTTTCGGTGCCCAGTGCTGGCCACAGGGAGAGACTTTTGAAGCTTGTAAAGTACAGCTTGACTCTATTGCACTACACGTGCGAAGCAACTCCTGAGCATTTGAGACAAAGTGTGCGTGCTTTGTCATATTTTTCTAAAGGTGATGGTAGTTTTTGCCTGGAACGACCCATTTCTTAGGGCTCTCTCCAAAAGACATGAACCTGTTTGGATGATAAGGCTTGAAGAAACCATGAAGACGTCAAGGAAGAACCTAAAATGGCTGAAGAACAATCATGAGGAACTTTGTTTGACTTATATAGATATAGAGAGTAATTGGGAAAATGTTCAAGTACCCTTTGAGCCAAAGATCAGTCATCTCTCCAACTTGTACACTATTCCACCCTTGAGTATTGTGTACTATTTGTTGTATTGTTCTTGTAATGGTATTGAGTGGCATTGACGTCCCAAGTGATTACTTTCTCTAAATGTAGCATTGACAGACACACGGGGCTGTTCTCATCACAACCATTCCTTTGCAAACTCGACCATGTGCATACTGTAGCACTAAACCTGCACAGTACAGACACCATCATACACAAGACACACACTGACGTCAGATGACATAAAAAACACACCACATTGAACTGTGTTATGTGTACATTCTGTGAAGATAATTTATGACATTTGCAGCTGAGAACTTTTACTGTATATTCCATAAATGAAATGTTTACTGTTGGTAACAGGGAGAGCTTTTTTTCTCTCTCTCCTGGTAGAGTTAGTACTTGTGTGAAAGGAGAGAATGTGTGAAAGCAAGGACGTGATTGATTGAAAGAGTGATGAGACAAAATGTTTTTCTGCCAAAAGCAAACACTGAGATGTTGTGTGTTCCTGCAGAGAGGCTGGCCTCCTCTGTTTGTTGCATCTTGCCCCTGTACTGGTTTGACTGTCTGATATGAAGAGCTGATTTCAAATCTTTACTTCTACAGGACCCTACCCTGTGTTTCATGGTGCTCTCCCTTTGTGTTTCACACTCAATTCAAGAATATTCTCTTAAAAACATCACCTTTAGTAATCAGCTATGTAGACTTTCACAATCATTTTCCTCCTTTTTGAAAAAAGTGTTTGAGCAGTTTCTCACTCAGACAGGACACAGCATCAAACCGAGTTGCCAAGCACATCTTCACTGGACAGGCTGGCTCGATCAACAGATCACAACAGTGTATGACTACCGTTGAAGTCAGACTTTTTTTTATCTGAATTCTTGTTACCTAATTTTGTACATGTGTAAGTAAGAGAAGTGTATAATATGTATATGTATATATATACATAAGATTATATAAAAGACCTTGTTTGATAAATATGCTTAATGTGAAAATTTCATGTGAAATAAAAAACGATATTTTTTGGAAAACCAGAACAGTTTTCTTGTGATTATTGTTTTAGCAATGTTAGCTAGGCTAGTCATTGTGTAGCTAGCATAGCTGGTGCATGAATGTTTGTTGTTCAGGGGTATATATCTATAATGGGCTGTCAAAAAAGTGAATACAGACATTCATAGTTTCCATTGGATTAATCCTAATGACTTATGTTATCTCTTAACTTTTTAATAGGGCATGCTAAAATATGATAAGAAATAAATTACTAAATTTACGGTTTATTATTGTAAATTTGGTACAGACATTATTTTGTTGTATTGTAATTACTCTGGGGTTCTCTTTACTTTTAATCTTGTGCCATCATAACACCATAATGTTGTCATGCTAATGTTTTAATTTATGACCAAATACCTGAAAATCTAAGGAAACTTAGAAAAATTGCTAAATTGCTAATGTTAGCATGCAAACATATTAGTTAGATGTTGAACATTGTGTATTCTTAGCTTTATTTTATGACATTACCATTGTCAACATGTTGCTAGTTGTAGCATCTATAGCTAACAGCTAAAGTGCAGCCTCACACAGCTGCTAGCATGGCTGTACTCTGGTTTACACATTAATTTAGTCAAAGGTTTAATTATCCTCACTTAGAAAGAACCAACAATCAAGCTTGCTGTATCATCCCAAATAAAAGTTGATCTTAGCTTTAAAAAGCTTTCAGTACACCCAGACTTTTCTGCTTTTGTTCACACAGGAGAGCTCTCCAAAAGGAGCTAGTAACAGATAATGACTCACACAAACAAATGTGTCAGAAGTTAGAATAGAATCAACTTTAATGTGGCAAAGTCAGTAAAAAAGCTAGAAAAGATATGCAGATAAGAAAAGAAGAAAGGGCCACTTAATTTTTTGGCTTTGAGGTTAGCTTTTGGCATGAAAACTAAATGCACAGGTGTGATCCCTCTTCTGTCTTTATCATCTGCTGAGCCTCCACCTTTAGCTACAACCCCCATTCCAACACACACGCACAGGTCCTCTTCTCTTCAACCAAAACACTTTGCTCGTCTGCAGGTTGCATGACAAGCAATTGTTCTCATCTCTCCTTCCCAGGGGAGCTTTATGGCCGTGACAGTTAAAACAGCTGTAGCACCAAAAACTGGTGCCACTGCCTCACAGCTCCCCAATGTTTTCAAAGGGCTGTAAATTAAGACTGTCGGACAGGCCCCTTAACCGCCCGACCCCTGGAAGAGGCTCCACTGAGTAGTGGGTCGTCAAGACTAGACAATTCTTTTTATTTACTCACTCGTTCCGTGGTCTAGCTTAAAGTAAGTTTACGACAAGTGTGGAAACTTTAATGCTGTAATAAATGTAAAGGGTGCTCAGGAGATAACCAGAACAAACATGAAGTACAGACAACAAGAACATCCTGAGGACAACGTTTTTACAGGAACTTTTATGTACAGTTTTAGAGCCAAAATTCACAGATCAGGCACATTACAAGCAGCAGTAGAGACATCATGGTTGAACATGTTTGGATATTCGGAGTTTGAAATAAAGAAATGGACAAGGTTTTGAAATAACATGATGCCTCAAATGTACACAAAAGTAAAATGGCCAATCACCCAGTTTTCAAAAGAAAGTACTTTCTTGAGCACCCCCAACTTGAGTCTGTAAGTAAAATATTTTTTAAGAGTCAGAGTATTTAAAGAAGCTGGAAATTTCTTCACCAGAGCTTTAAATGTTGAACCTGTGACATCCAAGAATGGAAATGTTGGTCCTTTATTCTACTGCTTTGACCCAGATTGAATATGTCAAAAACTATATTGTTTGATTTTCTACTGAGGATGAATCCTAGAGAGCTTGGCAAACCTTTGACCTTTGGTCCAGCACCACAAGATATTGCAAAATTTTGTCTTAAATGTCTAATCAGCCAAGAAATGGCACTGAATTTTGCACCTTCTTGGTCCCAAAGGGAGGCCCTACTGACTTTGGTAACTCTTGACCTTTTATCCACCATCAGTTATAAATGATCACTTGTCTTGCATAGACTTTGATTCCACAAACAATGACTTCTGTTGATTTAGGTTATCGCTTGACCTTACACTCTAGTGTCACTGTGATGTTTTCTTTAGTGGTTTTGTGTAAAACTGGCATAAAATTCTGTAATGCAATCACCATTACACCATAAACAATTGCACCTGTTATACATAATTGGATTTACACTATTGTTCTTCTTTCGTGTTTATTTTTTCTTATTCTATTTAAACCCCTGACAGGGGGGAAATGCTTTTTACTAGCTTTGAACTTTATTACTCTGTCTATTTCAACACTGTCGAGGAAATTATCAAGACTTGACTTCACTCAATCAGACTCTCATGGACTCAGATGGCTTACATTGATGAAAGTTTATTCACAAGATGAATACTCGAGGAGACATGAATCAGCATCACACCTCTGGTTCAATGTAATGCTCAAACATGACTGACGACTCCTTCCAAAGCCTTTGCATATATTGAAAAAGATATTACCATTATCAGGGTCGTGTCATATTGACCCAGCTAGACTAAGCAAGCAAACAACAACAAGTTCTCCCAAACATCCTTGAAGATATCAGGACAACCTGTTGAGACTCTCCAGCTGTCCTTGGTCTCTAAACAACACTGAACTGTATCAGGTCTGACTGACATCAGGAACAGTGAATTAACATAATGATTTTATACCCATTTAATGCAGTAATTACAGAAATTCCACCACAAACACGAAACACAAAGACGACAGATGATATACATGTAAACTTACTTGCCAATAAACCTTATTCTTCTGTCTTCCAACAAATAAATAACTGTGGAAATCCCCTGACATGTCATCTAGTGCAATCAGCAGGTCTTTTTTTTTTAGTTGGTGCTGAATTATATTTATTAAGGTGTATTTTCATGGCAATCAAACCTGCTTAAAAACACTTTTTATCCTTGGTCCTTAGGGGATCTTAGCATACCAATGTAAGCATTTAAGCCAAATACTTAAAAAAGATTCACAGAGCTGCAAGCAAGGCAATAGTCCATCCATAAACTTCAACTGGTCCAGAACTCTGCAGCTCGCATCATCTCCAGAACCCCCTCTGTTAATCACATCACTCCTGTCCTTCAGCAGCTTCATTGGCTGGTTAAATATCGCATCAACTTCAAAATTCTGCTCCTCACCTTCAAGGCCATCCATAACCTCGCTCCTCTGTACCTCTCTGAACTCTTGCACATCAACACACCAACCCGCACTCTCAGGTCTTCTTCTTCCCTTCAACTCACTGCACCACCCTCACGCCTGTCCACCATGGGGCCCAGAGCTTTCAGTCGATCTGCCCCGCACCTCTGGAACTCCCTCCCACCACACATCCGTAATATTGACTTTCTCTCCATTTTTGAATCTCATCTCAAAACACATCTTTTTAAACTGGCATATTCAGTCTGATCATTCCCTTCTGGTCTCTTAAATCCACTACATCCTGTAAATTTGTCTTTTTTATGTTAATTTTATTGATGTGTTGTTACTTTGTTGTTTTTATCTCTGCTTTGTGAGGTGACTTTGAGTGTTTTGAAAGGCGCCTTTAAATAAAATGTATTATTATTATTATTATTATTATTAATAGCCCCTTAGAAATGTCTACAGATCACCGATTTCTGGAGGGAAAAATTGCAACACACAGCAGGCACAAATGGGGCTTCGATTCTCAAATGCTAAATTTAAGGTATTAATCAATTTATCTGTCCTAAGTGTGCATGCTATTTAAATTCCCACAGATGCGGTTGGATCCTACAAGAAAAAATCACTATTCAGTGTAGGTTTGGCATGGCCAGCTGGTCTATCTCTGAGTCAGGCTTCACTATCAGCAGGACTCATGACGGCCAGTCCCTGTCTGCCTGCTAGCGTATGTTACTACACAGAAGAGCCAGGACTATCTGGCTTACAGGTCCTCTGGGAGGTTACCTAACGTTACTGTTGCTATTTGTAGCATTTATAAGCTTCAGAGCTTAAAGACTATTGGGTCTCTGGGTCCTGTTAATATCAAAGCAGATGTTCATAAGCAGTCAAAGAACAATGGGCTGACCCATGAGTGACTTTTAAGCCTCAGTCACATAACTTTTTTTTATGCAGTGTTGATGCACTAAATGTTTGGATTACATGTTCTTTTAATGCATGTTTCGAATCTCTTTTCTTTGAGTCCTGTTTTAGTGCCTGTAAAAGCTTTAGGTGACAGCAAGGTCAGACTTGGCCGATGGGAAGGAAACTCCTTGGTTATACTGAATGAGTCGGAGCCTGTGGGCCAATCGGCACATTTTAGTCCCCTGCCATTGCAGGACGGTCGGGGTGTGGTCTCCTCTTTCCCGGCCGTCTCTACTGCCAGGGTCGTCAGTCTTGTTCCAGCTCATGCTTTGGTTTCCTGTCTGTGTAACTTAGTCACTTTCCTTTTTTTCATTCATTCTCACTGACACCCTTCTCTTGTTCTGCCCCTTTAAATCACTCTTTGTATCTATCTCCTGTTGTGATTCATCCTCATGTCACCCTCTCATCCTGTCATTACTCTAGTTCACTCTTTTTTCTGTTTCTGTATCAAATATGTTAAATCTCCATCGCCTTCAGCTCTCCGCCTCGACTGCCAACTCCAACTTTCACTCTCTGTCCGTCTCTGGATGGTTTTGAGGTTTTGCTGTGAAATGTGTGGGTGGGGGAAAAAAACTCTTTTCAGTGCAGCAAAATGATAACCTTTCATTTCTCAGTCTTCCTTCTCAGTCTGACAAGATGGATCCGCTCCCAGCAGTGTCAGTGAATGTCTCAAGAAAGGCTTTTTATGGTGTCTCAAGGTCTCAGTGGGGCCACATTGAGGGCAAAACCCCACGTCCTACCCCTCTTACTGCATCTATCCTCATTACAGTTTCATCCTGTTAGTGGACACTAACACTCCAAATTTAGCTGGCACCTATTATTTTGCCACTTTGAAGCAAAAGGGAAAATTACTGACTCTATTTGTGGTTTTACATTATGTCAGGTAACTTTAGGTTCGTTTCAGACCAAAGTGACAAGCTACTTTTAATGATAAAATGATGTAAAATGTAAGATTGATAATGAAATCAGAGAGTCTGTACAGGTTGGATTCCCACAGCTCATAATAGCCAGGAAAAGAAAATTAAGGTTTCTCATATACAAAGGTTGTGTTCAGACTAATAGTAGGGGACACAGGATTACTATGCAATTTACAAGTAACTGTACTTTCTCAAGTGTCTCCTCCTTTGTGAATACTGCCACACACTCACCAAAATCCAGCAGTGGTGCTGCCAGGGGTCACATTTGCCTCATATAGAGGGGTTTAAAAGGAAAAAGAAGCTCAAGTCATTCAGGTCATTTGTGATGGGACCTTCTTTTTTTTTTTTTACATCTCTGTCTGTGCATCAGATTAGACTTGCATGCAATCGTGTAAATAAAGAATAGGGCTAAGTCTGGGAAGAAGCTTATGCACTACATGTTTGAAAAGAGGGATTAAAAAGGAAAAGTCACAAAGATGCTTACACTGTTCATATACACATAGACAGTAAATGGCCTATAAAATGTTTAGTGAATCTGATATGTTTTGTCTGATAGCCTGCAAAAAAATAAATACTGCACAGATGGATGCCTTCAAAGTTAGATTTGGAAAGAACAAGGAAAAGTGATTAACTAGTTCACATGTGGCTACGAGTAAGAGAACAACTGCCTACCAAGCAAAGGCTTTGGTCTAATTGCCAAAGTAAGAGAGTTTCTGGTAAATAGCAGGTTGCCTTTTATCCAGTCTGCTCTTGCAACAGCTTGCAGACATTCATGGGAGGGAGGGAGGGAGGGAGGGAGGGAGGGGGTGTTGCGAGGCAAGATGGGGCTGCAGCCAAACAGCACAACAGGCAAAGAGCTTGCACACAGAGAAGTGTTGACTCTTTTGCATTTGTTCTAAAGTTATGGGAGCTTTTGAAACCCTGTAATGATGCCTTCAGCCTGGCTATGCTTTGTTTATGCACAGCAGGGATTCACGGAAAATGAGCGCAGGCAGCCTTTTAAGAGTTACACAGAGAGAAGAAAAATTGCCAACATCAGATTACTTTAGAACTACATCCTTAGCTTACACTGTCTGATTGGAACAAACCTCTGTGGGCGAAGGAAAGAAAATGCTTCACAGCACTTTGCATGTCATTAAATTCAAAATGGGACAAAATAGAATTGCACAGAGGGGGGCATTGAGAAGTTGATAATAAGCCCTTGGGCAAGGAATGTGTCATACATGCAAGAATTCACTACAATACTTGCATAGTTTCAGGTCCTGTGTGAGCCCCTGACCCACAGAAACACACATTTGTAGACAGAAAACCTGAAGAAAATATACTCAAATTTAATAAAGTCCTAGCCATAGCCACGGGGCACAAATTAAATTGGACAATGGAATGTACAATTCTTTACAGATTGAATCTAGTCCATCTATTCTGACAAGCAACTATCTCCAGACACACAAAACAAAGTCTGCACTGTGTAGTTTCACTTTAAGCTGACACATACTGAAAGCATTTGAGTATTCCCAGCTGAAACATTCTTGAGTCAGATTCTTCCAGTTTGATCTTTTGGCAACCAGATAAAGATGGTAATCTAGCATGTAAGTGTCTCAAAGTGTTTAAAGGATCCATGTGTTGTGGCTGTTATCATCTTTTACTTTGTTTAATGTGTACATCATGTGAGTAAAACCACCTGCAACTGATGTTTAATGTCATTCAGTAACTATATAAGAGGTCTTTAAATGGTGAGAATGCAATCAATAGCTATTACATTTTGAATGAAATCTGATGTGTTGTCATTTATGTGTAACAAATAAAATCCTCCCATGAGGCTATTACTTTCTGAATCCCTGAAGCATAGCTGATCAATATCTAATCTGAAAGACCAGAAATTAAAAGACTGTTGTGAAGATGATGGATGTTCATATCATGTCTGCTAAAGGTGTCTGATCAGAGTTCAGTCTCACCCAACACATTTTACAAAAAGAGAGACAACTTTGAGTAACTCAAACATTGCAACTGCAGACCCCTGGTTGTGATAAAATGGTCTGTGTATCCCTTTTCAGTCTCTTAGAGTTCCTACATCGTCCTTCTAAAGTTCTACATCTTCAAGCCTTTTTTTCTCAAGTCCTCTCTTGCTTCCTTTATTTGCTCCTGCAGCTCTTTCGCTGCCTCGTCACAGTCATTGAATGTAGCCACCCTGTATCCCACCGTGGCCAAGGAGTAGCAGCCAAATGAAACCAGCAGATACAGAGGCATCGGCCAGGCAGCCTCCCTGTAAGTCTGCGGCAGGCTCAGGTCCAACAGGTCGAAAGAGACCAGAGCCCACACTGCGCCCACCAGCGACACACCAAATAGCCACTCCAGAAGTTTTGTCATAATGAGAGATGCAGAGGGGGCTTCAGGTGAGCAGCCGGGACACAACCTGAAAGAGAGACGAACGGTTAAAAGCCATTCATTACCTTAGCATTAGCACCCGAGAGTAGCATTTTGTTAACTTCCAAGCTACCACAAACGAAGAAAACAAACAGCAGGTAGGCAGTGACAACAAAAGACACGAGTATTACAACGGCTTCAATAAAACACATCGAAAACCGACTGAATAGCGTTTCGTTTCAATAATCAGTTAAAGAAGATGAACCAATTTGTTTACCTCTTCTCTAACGCCACCTCAGCTCAGCGCAGATGTATGACGTAGCAAGCCGTAAAGCCTTATGGGAAACGTAGTTGCTGTTGTTACAAGCGCTATCATGGGGAATCTTTTTTGGGGTTGAAAGAAAAAACACTTTTACCAAATGTTTTGTTTTAAATATTTTTAAGATAAGATTTAGATTGTTTTTTATTAATTTATAAATATTTTTATGATATTTCCAAACTATTGATTTACATACTTTCCCTTTAAAACTTTTTATTCAACCCTTGCTGTTTATGTGTTCTTAATTAGTTTTGGTTTGTTTGTTTAATATATTTCATAGTCAGATAATAGTTAAGCCTATATACCGTACATTTATATGGGTGTAGCTCATACTTACCTGTTACAATACACATGCATCATATAATCATGTGATTACTTTAATACCCATACACAGCTGAAGATGCATACGTCAGTCCATAAACCTCATACAGGTGCATACAGGGGTTTATGTTTACACATAGCCTACATTGGCATACACTATGTAATTACTATTTTTCTATATGTCAGTGAGACACAGCGAGTGAAAGAGGGATAGCCAGAAAATAAATTAGCACATTTCCTCCAGTCTATAATTCTTCTCAATAAATCTCAATGCTGTCACTGTCTGTGATTTTCATTTAAACACTGCCCTAGACTGTGTCTGACATATTATCAACACCAGTACCCTGTCAGCTCTGAGAGAGAAAACAATTTGTTTCAGTGAGTCTTTAATGAGGCCTCCAGTCAGGCTTTTAGCACACATTAGACCTCTAACGGTTTCTCTGTGTCATCCTCTTAATTTAGAAAAGCCATTTTGAAAAGTAGATAACCATTAGCAAGAGCTGAAAGCTATATATAAATACTAATGTCGTTCCGAAGCGAGGAATTCAACAACAATTTCATTAGGGGCCGCCGGGAGCATACTGGTGTTTGATCTCAGTGTGTCTTTAGGTGCTAAGGGGAATGTCTGTTCATTCTTGGCGGTGAACTGTCCAGGTGCAGAGGGCACAGATGTCTCCAGGGTAAAATTAGGAGGGGTGGGAGATACAAACATCATTCACTTAGCTAGGGAGAGGGACACACCAAAGAGCCACCAAGAAATAAACATCATTCTTTGGGGGAAAATGGAGGGTTATTCTTAGGACATTGGTGTTTATGTTTGTCTTCACCAGTGTTAATAGTATAAGTGATGATTTCAATGCTCGGGGCACAGACTGTTTCTTCTGTTTATAGAGACTGTTGTACCAAAAACTGGAAGACAGTCAAATTGTGTGTGTTTATGTTTTTATATTCTCTTTTTCCTTACAGGGTTTGTGAAATATTAAATTTATGCTGTGATTTAATGTCTGTCCACATTTATGATATTGGATTATCCTTAAAAGGACCTGCAGCACAAGGAGCCATACTAATGGCTACTTTCATTATTGATTAATATGCAATCTAGGCAATGCTTTATTAAGCTTTTAATAATTAAATCTGTACAATCTCAGAAAATAATGAAACTGTCCCCAGCAGAGGGAATATCTTTTCATTCACAGTAGCAATTAAACCCAAAGAGATTCAATGTTCAACAATATAGACTAGAGAAAGAAGTCGTTAAGAAGCACGAAGAAAAGAAAACTGTGATTAATTCATTTTGTTAGGCTAGCATATATGTGGGCCTACATTTATTAAAAAAATGACAAAAGATTGTAATTTATGTAAGGACGCAGAAGTGACGCAAGTGATGATGACCCATATCCTCTCTTCCTGCGCAGGTGATTGGTTGGTTCTAAATCTGCAGTTAAGTTGAACCTGTTAGACAATAATAACATACTTTACTAGTTTGTAGTCCAGTTGTAGGTTAGTCAGGGTCAAATCTAACCAGTGAAGTACAATAAATCTGTGACCATCAGCTTATTATAAACCGAGTTACTTTGTTAGCATTAATAACAAAGGGAGCGTGAATAACGTTGGTGGGTTCTTATCACAAACTCCTAATTCAATTAAATAACGATGCTAACGTAGTGGACACAGATACGTTTCCACGGATGGTGAAAAAAAAAGGACCTTCTGAACGAACCGCATTAATACCGTAAGTTCGTTACCTGGTAGTTTGCTACTTCTGTCTTGTGTTGTTTTCTGACAGCTAACGTTAGCTAAAGTGGAAGAAAGCTGCTAGCTAGCTGCAGTTGTGAGTCGCTGTTTCCAAAGTAACTTCAGATGAACTCTTGCAGACTACTGTCAGTTACAGTCACTGCTCTCGTTTGCTGTAAACTCACAGATGCTTTTTGTGTTGACCAGCATTATGGATTTTAATTGGTAGTGCGCTTGCTGTATTGCCTACATTTTTAATGTATTTGATTTTCCCTCTCAGAACATACATAATTAATTGTACTGCATTGTATATTTAGTAGCACGAGTTTCAATGTTATACCTGGGATAAGTGTATCTCGTTTGTCTTTAGAAGAAGTACAATTTGCTATTGTTTGTGAAGTCTCAGCACCTGGGCCCTCATAGCTCTACCTGGAATAATTCCCTTGTGCCATTACTGTTCAACTATCGTGGGTCCTCTGTCGATTCCCACCCCTAAAAATAACTATAGCCTATGTGCCCTAAACAAAAGTAAAATGATACCGTAAAAGGTGGAGACACAAACAAGTTAAATATGACACAAATAAAAATATCTTGCTGTTTAAAAAGCGACATTATGATAGGTATCAAACTGTGTCAGGTTACTCCTTTGCATTGATACAGTAAACTGGGATAACCCATGACATGCAGCATCATTGCATACATCATAGTGTGAGCTGTCTCCTGTCTGTGTTGCATCGGTATGAGCAGCAGTGTGAGCGTGTGTGACACTCAGTGGGAACAGTCGTGCTGGCTTTTCTCAGTGTATCGCCCTGCCAGCTCCTGTTCCGTTCCAGTACTCAGGAAACCTGTGCTCTAGCCGAGAAGGCCTGGCAGACACAACACAACAGCCTGCAAGCGGGAGGGGCAGTGAAACAAGAGAGGATAGAGAGAGAGACTAGAGATTGAGAGAGCTTGAGAGAGATGTAGGAGACTTGCAAAGTGGGATTCTATAACGGAGACAAGGTCGTAAGGAACTAGAATATAAGAAAGGGTTGATGCAGTTTCAGCAGTTACTTTCGATAAAGGACTAAAAAGAGAGGGTGGGGGGTAAGGGTAAGGTAGGGGGTTGAAAGCTGAGAGGGACAAGAAAGGGTGATGAAGAATGTGGAAGAAAGAGGAGAGGGTACAGAGAAAGGAAGGAGGGGAGACATCAGACAAGGGGGAGAGAGAGAGATTTAGACGGGGGGTGAAATCAGGGGATATGCAGGTGCAGCCTGAACAACCGATGACCTTAACGGTGCATTAAATCCAGCTGTTTCTTATCCAGACTTTTCTACAATCCCCAAAACACCTTGGACTGTGCAGCAGACTGCATGCAGCACCTTGGTTCCCACAAGGAAAAGTGAGTCTTGCAGTGTAGGCAGAAGGAATAATAATACAAGTGCATGTAGAGGCAGAGAGATGGAAGACGAGATAGTTGATCCCAAAGAGCAGGAATAAGAGTGACTCTGTACAGAGAGCAAAGATAAGAGGCAGAGATACAACAGGAAAAGTGGTAATGGAGAGTTGTGTTGACTCTATCTCTCCGGCTTTGTTAATATTAGCAGAATGAAAGGTCCAGATAAGGATGTGTGCCAGTAAAGAGCTATATGGGGATCAAGATTTGGCAAGATAATAATTGTGTAATATCTCAAGTGTGTTAGGCAAGAGCTGGAGCGAAAACCAAACAGCAGGAGAGAGAGAGAGAGAGAGAGAGCGAGCATGCACTGTCAAAAGGCTGTTTAAAATAACAATAGAGCTTGGACTCGAAAACAGGAACCCTCTGTTTCCTGAGCTGGAGACCGTAGCCGTGTGTAATGTTGCCATTAGATGTGTGTGTAGATGTGTTCTCGGTAAAGGAACGAGTGACTAAAACTCCAAGTGTCCAGGTCATACATGTTTTACTGTTGGTGGAAGAGTGGGAAGGAACTGATACTTATCCTGAGCTGGGAGAGGTTAACCAAGTAAATCCAGCGGAAATCTTTCAAACTAAAGTCCTGGAAAGAATCAAACTGAATTGTTGAACCTGGCAGCTAAATACCAGACCAATCAAAAAACTATGACGAGTGGTTTAGGGATGAGACAACCTCTGAAATTCCTTGTTCTTGTCAAAATCTGTTAAATCTCAACATTCAGGACAAAAAGGAAGCATCATTTTTTAAACGGAAAGGTCCATTTCTTACCTGAGAATAATGAGTAACAGATTTGATTGATTTGAGAAATGCAATGAGATACGATCTTTTTTAAAGTCCTTTCGGACGAGTCAAATTCAGGCCTCAAGTCCAGCTACACATATATGTCAGATCACACTGCTGAAAGATATATTTAGCAATTCTTTCCTTTATGTCTTAGATTTTTTATAGTTTTAACTTTATTCTGTCTTCTTAAAGCATTAATCAAATATAGAGTGATTTCTCATTGTACGCTGTACACTTTAAGAACTTTTTTTGTTCATAGTCAACAGCTTAGAAGACAACTTCTAAAAGATATTCAATCAAATCCGATGAATTTTATCATAGCTCTAAATGTTAAGTATAGAAGTGACACACCAAGCTGTGTAAAAAGTTTCTTCTTCATGGAGCTGATGATACACTCACCTACCATTAGCTATAATTAAATGTGTCCATTCTGCATGACTACAGATGCAAGATGTCTGGCATATCTGCTTTTGTCCCATCAAAACACGAAAATTGAATTGTCTTTCTGTTCTGAAGTCATGAAGTACTTATATATCAAGACCAAAACAAGTGTTAGCTGTTGATTGTTTTTCCCACTAAAGTCTGACAGTCTCGAGATTCAAGCTTTGAGTAGTGATAGCTCAGCAAGTAGCTCATTCTCCCAATCACGGTTCTGCGTTGTCTACTTGAGAACAAGTGCTTCTCAATAGTCTACTTATTGTCCTTTTTTAAATGGCACCTGCTTCTTAATAAAATACTTTTGTTTTTGGGCGGACCAAATTTACTGAAGCAGTTGGTTGGTTGAATTTTTTTCCCTTTTTTTGGGGGGGGGGAGGGGGGGGCATTGTTGCCTTTATTGGATAGGAAAGCTGAAGAGAGATGGGAAACATTGGGAAGAGAGAGAGTATGGGGGAAGACATGCAGCAAAAGGGAGGGGTCGGATTTGAACCCACAGCCGCTGCAAAAAGGACTATAGCCTGGGTACATGGGGCGTGCAACATAACTGCTTGGCTATCCGGCACCCCATGTGGGTTGACTTTTAAAGCGTAAGAGATTCCTCAGACAGGTGTGGCAAAATCTATTGGGGTTGAGAACCAATTGCGAGACAAGTCATCAACATCCTGAATTTAAAGGGGAGGCTGCTGAAAGTTTAGAAGTTGATAAACAGAGCGCTCATAACATCCTTGAGACAAGACCCTACATGGACACAGAGAGAGTGGATAAAATTGCCGGCCTAATAGTTGTGAGACCCCTGTGCTACTTAGGGCCTACTTAATGAAGTTTGTGCAACTCAAGGTCAGCGTGTGGTCAAGTGTGACGGGTCTAAACCATGTGAGAGAAGCACTTGTGTTGCGCTCGGTGCCCTGAGTAAAGACACACACCTGTTTCAGCTGCTGCTGTAAAGGCCGCAGAGGAGGAGGAGGAAAACCCCTACCCTCTTCATCCCCTCTTTCTCTCCCTCTCCATGCTCTTACTGCTGTCCTAATGAATCTCATCACACAGCCTGTGTTTGTCCCACTAGTGCTTTGTTTGTTGACCTTTAGAAGACGTCATCACTTATTATCTTCATGGGTTTTGTAATTCTGCCCTATAACACAACCCCCTCTACCACATCCACGGCCCACGATATGTGTGTGTGTGTGTGTGTGTCTGATGCAATGCTTCTTGTCAGTGTAACAGCCATTAACAATGAACAACGGGCATAAGCTTGATGATGTCTCCCTCCTCCCCATCTCCTCTAGAACACAATGTCCTTTAGCATTAGCATTATTGACAGTGGAACTAATTGGCACATGGTTATGAAAGTTCCCCCCTGGGCAATTTTAAATTGGACTGCACCATTTCCTCCAACATCTGATAGGCGAGTGAGTCTGCACACAGGACCTGGGGAGGTATTGATTATAAATGTATTAATGTGGGTCAGTGCTGTGTACTCAGCTAGGGGCGGATGATGTAGGGCTGCATGTCTAGACTGGAACACACTGACCACTTCTTGAGTTCACATAATGGATTGTAATTGGAGGAAGATGGGGAACTCTGTCCAGTAGTTTTCACCACTCACTGCATTGTTTTCCTTTGATAGATCTGTTGTTGAAACAGCAACAGAAACAGGCTGAGTTCAAAGCGGTTGCTAGCTTTATATACTGCTGCATTCCATCTGCAGGAAACATATCTGTTGCCAATACCGAATTGATTTCGGGGTAGACTCTGTGAACCCTATTGACTCATTTCACTGATCTAATAAAGGAGCATTAGAGAAACAGGACATGGCCTACTTGCCAATCTGAAACACAAACTTATTGTAAATCAAATTTAACCTCATTACATTTGGTTGCATGCATTCAAAATCTTGCCAAAGGTCTCCCATTTTGTTGACGATCTTTTTTACTTCAACAAATGATGTCCAGCGTTCAGGGCTCGAGTATTCACGTGTTCAGTCAACCATATGCACATCAATATGCTGTTGATTGATGCTGCAGACTAATTAAAGTGCATGTTTGTATCTGAAAAAGACACACACACACACACACACACACACACACACACACACACACATATCAATCATTGTTCTGTATGTTTCTAAACAATCAATACCCGGTGGTGAAGGTCCTTTATATTTACAGATTAGATTCGGAACTGAGATCTCACATGCCATTTGTTGACAACAGTGTGACTTTACTTTGAAAATGCAATGGGTCAAGGATTCGAGGATTATGGATTGTGATGGGCAGTGGGTAATACCCTGAAAGCTGATTGTGGCTGTCTCAGGCCGGCGTGGCTGTCTGTCATTGCCCTTAAATGAAGTTGATTAGGGGAAACTGCTGCTCTGTTGCCCCATCTCTCTCCTGCTCTGGACACTAGCCATATTGTCTTCCCCCCAACACATACACACAAACACACCACGCTCGATCAACCTGAAGACTGAGACTGCTTGACCTCTCAGAAATCTGACCCCTGAGGCTCCTTGCTGCTCCCCCAGGCACCTGCCAACCTTTACCCCTTCACTGGGTGAGCATCTGGAAGGTGAAGAGGGACAGACAGGGAGGCCAGGGTGGGCTGTTGTCGAGTATTGACGTGGTAACAGATCGCTCCACAGAGTTGTCAGACTTCAGAGAGATGGATAGACTGTTTTTCTTTTTTCACAGATCAAATAGCAACTCCCCCATCCCCCGCTTCACGTTCTGTGTACGCCTGTGGGTATCTGTTGTTACATGTCTGTCTGTTTCTTTCCTGATTTCTGTCTTTCACTCTACTTGTCTTTTATTTCCCTCTTGAACACACAGATCGTGCAGGCTATGATGTATGCACAGCTGGTCTCGACAGAGCCGTCCAGGAAACCTGTGGTTTACAGATCCCCTGTTGACACACTGATTTGACTTGCCTTTCACTTTTCTAACCTGGAATTTTAACTGTGCGTGGGGCTATTGAGGTCCAACTCAGCATGTTTGACCACGGTGGGAAACCACTCAAAATATGCTGCGTCCTGACTGACACGCAGACTGAATGAATATGTCACATCATGTGAAAAGCTAAATCAAAAAGCATGGTTTCTAATCCCATGAGCAATGGTCCCACACCTGCTCACACCATTTGTTACGAAGAATTTAGTATCATTAGTCTCACTAAAATGATATACCACGCCTCGGTTTTATGGAAACAATAATATCTTTGCTGTTAGGTTATAGACAGACTGTAAAGACATCTCTGAAGTAATGCCAGACTTAAAGTTACACTTCAGGGCCAAAAGCTATGTTATATAGTTTGGTCCACTTCACACTTGCGATTTTAAAGACAGGATTTTATTGATTCCAAGCAGTGAACTGTTACTTTGGCTGAACGACATTGTTTCTATAGAAAAGGATCTGAACATTATTGGTTTCAGGATGTAGTTACACCTGCAATAACACATGTTTTAGCCACTTTGGGGCAGCAGACACAAGTTGTGGACACTATATAGACATATCATTTACCTTAACAGTTGCTTAAAAGGGCAAAATGTTTATTGTTTACACATTCTGCTGTAATAAAAGCACATTATCATTCATTTGGAGTCATGTTTCTGGCTTCAGGATGAATTTGAGTCCAATCTTCACACTCTTTCGACTCTGCTTTGCTTCGCTGCCTACTCCACAGGGACATATCAACCAACTGCTAAATGCTTCATTACCCAGCTGGCCACTTACATTGTTGACATTGAAATTTGGCTGCATGAATGTTGTGACATCAGATGACCTCAATTAAATGTCGGAACAACTGCTATGCCAAGGTCAGTTTAACATAGAATACGGACTAAATCTGACTCTTACAATTAGTTGGTTCCAACGTCCTCAAATGTTTGAGCCAACAATAATTTGATATAGATAGAATTGTAAGTCCAGGGAAGTTTTGACCAGAACCCAACATCTGCTGAATAGGTTGTAAACGTCTAATTTTAACATCCAAACAACAAAACATTCAAACTTTTTTGGATGTACATTTTTTGAAGATTTAAAGTCGAGGTGTTTTGTGAATGAATTCCAGCGCCGCCGCCCAACATAATCTTGACAATCAGATGTCAGTCAAAGTTATGGTTCATTTCATTTCATTGTCAAGCCTGCATTAGGCGCCTTAAGTCAACTGGATGTTAATATCAAACTGTGTAAAGTCCTTAAAGTGTTAGAGTTCCACATATTTCTGATATTGACATCCAGTATCAGCTGGGTTATGTTAAGCTAGTCTTTGTGTCAGTCGGCTGGTTGGTGCTGAGCAGGATGATGTATTGCAGTTTTTCCCAGAAAAACCTCTGTGCTGGTTACACAATCAGCGAAGACACCAAAACATTTCCAAAACTGTTCAGTTGCAGCAAGGCTGCAGTGTAACATAGCTTGAAGTCAAAACTTTTAAACTGTGAGGGAAGCATCAGAATCAGAGAATCATCAAAAATAATAATTAATGAACCGCTTGTACATTGTCCTTTAATACAACTAAAACATTGCACATCAAGTCCATCACCAAGTCCGCCTTTTTCCACCTCAAAAACATCTCACGCCTCCGACTCTCACTCCCCGACTCCGTGGCAGAGACCCTCATTCACGCCTTCATCACTTCACGTCTGGACTATTGCAATGGAGTTCTGTTCGGGCTTCCAAACACTGCCCTGAACAGACTCCAATATGTACAGAACTCTGCTGCCAGGGTCCTCACACGTACCAAGCCCTGGCAGCACATCACCCCCACCCTCATTCACCGAATTGGAGTACTGTAAATCAACCTTTTTCCAAGAACTACTCATGTAATGTTACGTTTGATGTCAAGGGACACCAAACATTGGTGCACTGTATTTAGTTTGATTCATGTAATAAATTACAAGATTATGACATAATACTCTTGCATCATAAAACCCAGAAAACAAAAGTGCAGTACACAAATCCACTAGAGTAGGACATACCACTGTGGTTTAAATATAACACGAATTAGCCCTGTGTCGTCTTTCACAAAAGCAGTGCACTGGGTTACAGTATGTGGCCATATGGGCTCAGTCTAGCATTACTGTCACCCCTCATTTATTATAGTGAGGCAAGATGGCCCTGCTATGCCCCTCAAATCCTCTTAGCTAACATTTAGCTGATTGATTTTTCCCCCCTTCTTCCTCTTTTGAGATTATCAATGGGATAAAAGCAGGAAGTTTTATATTATTAATGCCATTCAGTCTCATGGGTGGATGGATGGACGCCAAAGAGAAACATAAATGCTTCAGCAGTGGCCATGTGGGGAAGAGTAATATGAAGGCGACATTATTGAATCTAAAAGCAGAGCAAACGGAATCCTGGAAACAAATGATGTGAATGTGTGAAATAACCTGTTACACACGGAGACGGACAGCGTTATCAGTAAAACTCGAGTCTTCACCTGTTGTGATTGTAATATGGAAGTTATGAAGATGAATAATTCATTTACTTATACAATCAAGTTAGATGCCATAGCAATAAAGTGAAGGTGACTGAGATCTCAGCATAAACACATTACTTTCTTTCTTTCAACTTCTTCCCATTTAATTTCTACTGCAGGCCTCCATCACAGAGATCCGACATAATGGTTTTGACTCAGCACAATAGTATTCAGCAGGTTCCCCATAAACAACGTATTCAACTCCAGCTTATAGAAACCACAAATCAGGTTCAACAAAACAAATCAGGTCTTTTGAACATGTGGTTTAGCTTTATGTTGTTGGAGACGGTCGGGTTAGCGGATTCCTGCAGACTCCGTGCTATAGCGGCCTCCAGATGGTACCACACGCTGTCTCTCACAGATTGCGTTTAGCTCCGAGATCCTTCATAAGTTCTGATGATACCCTCCCCCCCAACATCCTCTCCCTTCTGAACTATACTAAATGATGATCATGGAGATTATGTATTGGTTAATTCCTGCCAGGTCTTTAGAAGAATGCCCATGCTGTGTGCTTAATACTCAGCGGAGGGATTATGCAGACCCCTACATGTGGTGTTGTGGCTGCATACCTCCAGTCAGACTAAACCCAATCTGTTACAGATTTGGACTAAAGAAGAGAGGTGCAGCGAACATAAGGGGGTTGGGTAAGGCTGTGTGGTGTGGTGCTGTGTTCATGCTTTACAGTAAAATCCACTTCTTCTATATCATGAGGGATTAGAGTTAAACCTCCCTTCGGAGGCCGTATTTTATCTGTGTGTATAAGGACATATAAAAAGAATCTTGGCTTGTGTCAAGGCTGTGTGCTTTAATTTTTTTTTTCTTAATACTCCTTTTTTTATTTTCCCTTTGTGGTCGAAACAAACCCAATCCCCCTACAGTTTCCCCTTGAATGTGGGTCCAATTAAACACACATGTGGACTTTCATATTAAAGCTCATAAAAGGTAGAACTCCAGCTATTTACATTACATTTACATATGGAATGCTGAGTACCTTCACATGTGAGGTGTTAATATCTCTATCAGAAGCAGATGGTCATCACTATTCATTATTCTCACTCCAGGCGTTTCAATGATGAAGAATCACTTAGTCGGGCTTGATTTCTGATACACGTAAAATTGTATTAATCTATTATTTCCTGCAGGAAAGGGCAAGAGTATGCAGTTGTCTGTCAAGTCTGTTATATATTTAATATTGTGATTAGCCAATAGATGGCGCCCTTTGCCCTCATGCTGTGTTATGTTAATGAAATCAGAGACCTCAGGAGTATATAAAGGACATGTATGTTGTCTTTTTCTGTGTGAAGCTTTCACTTCTGGATAAACAATAAAGTTTGATTGACTAGTTCCAATACACATCCATCCAAACATGAAACATATAAGAGACCATTTGGCAGTAAATACTTTTCTGTGGAGCTCAAACCTTGGCAGGAATTGTCTAGTTTCACTTTATAATGGATGTTTAGATCAGCCAACATATGTTGTTAAAGTGTGTCTGCTGTCGTAATAGTTATTGATGGCTATCAGTGACCTAAGAGCAGCAATACATATATGGTTAAAGAAAAAGATCTCTGTGAGAAAACGGAAAACAGAAGACTGAAACTGTACGGTAAACTGGGAACCTATTGAGGCAGACAACTTTAAAGATCCATAAAAGTAGAATATCTATCGTCACAGCTATCAGCAACCAACGTTCAGTGATACGTACATGGTTAAAGGAAAAAGATCACTGTCAGAGAATAACTTAAATGTTTTGTTAACTGGGAACCTAATAACAAAACACAGTCAGGTGATACTTTATAGATCAACTAAAGTCAAATATCCATCAAAGCGAATCTGTAGTTGTAGAACGAGACTTGGAAATGAAGCGAATTTTTCTGTTTTCCAATTTTTAACGGCTCACTTCAAAATCTGTGCCTGCCAACATCCCATAATGGAGGACTATTTGTGTGGAAAATGGGTCCAACTATTCATCACATAAAAATTCTGACCATTACAATAACTGCAGTGTGAAGAAGAGCCAGGAGGTGCTCTGCTAGTGTACTGCTGCCCCCTATTGATGAAACAGCAGTATTGAATCATCCTCTCAGTGAGGAGAGTTAAAAAAAAAAAAACAGGCAGGAGCACAATTCAAACAGAAACAAGGACAAAATGAAACAGAAGGTGTTTATTGTAATTTAAACAATTTGCATTTATTCAGCTCATTTCCTAAATCCACTTTTCTTTTGCAAACATTCTGCCAGCAGGTGAAGTTTACATGAATCTAATCTGCTAATCGTTTCATTACAAGCGTTGCTCATTAACTTACAATCAAGCGAGGTTAAAAAGAAAAACTACTGTTTGCGAGAGGAAATAACCTTTTACTGACAGCCAACGAGTCAATGCTGTTATCAGTCAAACCACACACGTACTCATGCACGGAGGAAAGTAAACACACACACACTCAAACCCACACACAGCCAGCAGACTCATGTATTTGAAATACAAAGTAGCACAAACAGAACCGCCGAAACTAGTGATTAGCTGTGCAGCAGAGGTATAATTGGAGCCTGTAATTACAGTATTGCCTCATTGTTCCTCTCTACCTCTAATTTACCGCATTTACAGCCCAGAAAAACAATAACTTTGGTCGGGATGGTAATGCGTTAATCACAGAAAAGTGTTCAGCAACAGCAAAGGAATCTGTGTTCACTTATAGAAAGATTTAAATAGTCGAGGCCTCGTTTTTTTTTTCTCACATAATTTTCACATTTTTTAAACTTAAGAGAAACTTAAGCTTTAACATTCAGGACATAAAAGGACGGAAAGCTTCTACATGAAAGACAACATTGTCTGGTGCTGAATCTACATTAGCTTTATAAATGTAAGCAATTTAGCCTGGCTACAAGTGCAAGCGTCAAAGATATAATTACATATAAAGTGCTGGATATACCAGGCACAAAGCAATAGTTCTGGCCAAACTGCATATAACAAAAATATAAAAAAACTTAATTACATTGCATATTTGTTGCTATAGAAACATTTTCTTATACAAAGAAAATGAAATAGAAAACAAAATCGCTGAGATTTCTAACTTTTCGCTCTAGCTGAGTAAATACATCACAATTACCAATTACATTCCAAATTACCGTATGAACTCCGATCAGTTGTTATTTGAATTAGAGACGCGTGGTTGGATGGTTACCCTTCTTACCGGGGTTTGATCTGCATTGCGATTGGCTACCAGCTCTTGTAGCTGTAGCGCCCCTCCACCAATGAAACAGAAAGCCGGACACACGGGGCCAGAGCAATCCACATGACCTTCCCACAAAGGTCGCAAAGAGTGGGCATCGTAAAAAGTGACCCGACCCTTCTCAAAGTCAAGGCACACGCCCAGCCGGGGCGGCAGTGGGTAGGTGACGCCTGTAGGCGAGGAGGGGCCATTGCTGATGGGGTCTCTGACACCGTTGCCGTGGTTATTGTTGTGGTGGTAGCTGTGCTGGGGAAGGTAGATCTTCCCCATCCCCATAGTGAGGAAGCAGAATGGTGGAGCAGAGTCCAGAGCGTCTTCTGCTCCGCTGTCATGACCGCTGTCTGGATCATAGCTAGGGAGAGAGGACAGTTTGAAAAAAAGAGCATGAAATTGTGAATTGTGAAATGAAAGCGTGAGATCTGACAACCTGATCTGTGACCATGAGCTCCAACGTAACACTACCTTTTATAAGGTCACGAAAATAAGCAACCACAAGCACACCCTTTAAAATAAATGTTAAATCAAAATGCAAAAACCAGAGCAAACCAAATATATTTGAAGAAAGTACATTTCCATTCAAATGAAGTAGAGAAATAGGGTTTAAACCTATAAAAAAGTATTTAAGTTTGCACAGTACAGAAAGGCGAACGATCAATAATTTAAATAACTTCCTAGTGACTTTCCTCTAGTAACATACTATTTCTTTTATTTTTCCACCAGTTGTTCATACTCCAGTTACTCACCGTGGACTCGCCATGTCTTGTGGTAGGTGAAACCACTCCTGCAGTTTAGATTCCAAACCAACTCCAACCTTTAAAACACAAAAAAAGCACATCATAAGTAAACATTCCTCATATAGAAAATCTTTGTATACATGTAGCCTACTTGTTCACATGTTTTCCTGTTTTACGTATTTTGAGTGACGCAAAGACATGAGCATTAGTATATGGGTCTGTTTTTGTTTACAAGTCAAGTGATAATAAATAATTAGGACAGAAGTCTTACATGTGTTATAACTAAGTCAAAAGACTTTTGTAAGTTTATTTAAAAATGTTACAACTGGAAATCAAACTGCAGGCACTAACAGAATGTATTAGTCAGCACATGAAAAATATACTAAGAATGCTCTCACCTTCACTAGGTAAGAGCCTGGCTCCACCGAGCATGCCCAGTAGTGCCTTCCTTGTGTAATAGCCACATCCCCTACAAGGAGGTCTGAGGTTAGGTGACAGGAAGTGAGGGCGTGGTCAGCGGCCTGCAGCAAAGACAGACCAGGCACGCTTCGAGCACAGCGCTGCTCTTTACTGACCACCAGCCGGTCTGCATGGAGACCCCAGCGAGAGTCCAGGTAGAAGTTTAACACTGCGAGGAGAGGAGAAGAGAAGAAAACAGCAGAGAAAGGGGGAAGAAGAAGAAGCAGATGTGAGGGGAGACAAAGAGACAGGCGCATTCAAAGAAGATATATAAGGGTTTTCGGAAGCGAGAGGAGAAGTTTGGGAGGCAGCAGTTTTACAGTCAGAAAGCTTCAGGGACAAGAGAATGAGGAGAATACAAATAGAGAGGAGAGACTAGGGAGAACAGAGAGCTGGCATGCACTTCCTCCCACCAGCACTGGCATAAAATAAGGGACACCGATCTATAAACTGATGACTCAGGGATAAAAATACAGAAGGTATCACAAAGAAGCTCTGTCTGTGGGGAATGCAGATTTTTTTTCCAGAGGAAGTTCATTTTACAGGGAGAACATACGTAAGAGCAGGAAAAAAAAGCCTACATGGACACAAGGAATCCACCAATCACTGAACTGGAACATTTAAAGCCCTGGATCTGAGTCCGATCCATGTTGTTAAGCCTCACGTCTTAACAAATGCAAACCTCATCAGCACTCGGACAGATCTCATTAAAGAGTGGGAGGCAGAGGGGTCATGGGTGTCTAGATGTGGGGTGGAAAGGACAGAGGATGCATGGGATGACCACAAAGAAAAAGAGAAGAGATTAGTATGTACTATGGAGGCACAGAGAGGCGGTCAAGAGTTATGAATGCACTTCTTACGTTCTGTAGGAGGCATGGAGGTTGGCAGCGTTGAAGTAGCGCAGAAGAGGATGACAAGTACAAAGCTGTGAAATGGGGAATAAAAGATGAGAGAAAGATGCAGAATTAAAGGGGAAGGATGTGAGTGTGTGTTAAAAGTGGAAGAAGAGATGAAATAATTTAGAAAAAAAGAAGATGGGTATGGGAAGAAAGGAACAAAGAGTGAATTATTAAGTGCTTACAATGGCAACCATCCTAATGCTTGAATTGTGTCTAATAAAAAAAAAAGGTGTGAGGAGATGAATGTTCAGCAGCCTGCTGTGTAGCTGATTTAGTAGCTGTCATCTGATAACACTGATATTAGTGGCTATTAATCATTAACCAAAGTAGAACAATGTTAAGAGGACAATACCAGAAGACATTTCTTGTAGCTCGAGGACAAACCTTTAAGGTTTTTTTTTTGCAGCACAGAAAATGTTTGTATCACTTCCCTGCATGTAGAGTCTGATTTAAATAGTTTGTTCATCTGTTCTTACAGTTACACAAGACTGTAACCAAAGTTAGACTGACGGCTTAGAATAAAAAGTAATATGTCAGGGTATAGTTTACAAAATGACAAAACTACTTCAATTACCATTGTTTGATATCAATCACATAAGAAATAGCATTTAATTGTATGAATTGAAACCAACGGGGTGTTTTATTCAAATAAAGTACATTTTGACACATCTCATGTCAAACGTTGCTCAAACGCTGATCATGCTCGTCTCATTCTGACACTCTGTAATATTGAGTTTAACGCCTTGGCATGATGATGTGTGTCAAGGCTGTAAATATCAACTCAGAGTTTTTGTGACAAACAAAATGTGTTCCACAAGGATCAGTTCTGGGCCTTTGTATTATTTAGATTGTTTCTTTTTTAAGTGACGGTTAATGTTAATTCATGCTTCTTCTTTTTCAAGGAAAAGAGGTTAATTCATTCATTTTCATATCCACACTGAATGGTCATCAGAGTGAATGAATATTTTGGTATTTGGCTCGATGAATCATTGATATTACATTTCTTAACAAAGGCAATATTCACATTTAACAAAAATAAATCAAGACATTATTTACAACACACTGTAAAGATGGACACACACATTTCACTTGGACAAATAGGACAAACCAGCTCACCTCAGTGTGCCTTTTTGGTTTGTTTTATCCGTGCCCTTTTCTGTACAATTAGGGCGACCTCCTTTTTTGGTTTGAATGATGTTTGAATAATATTTGGAAAAGATCGCATTGAGCTGTGAGTGAACCCAACAAATAGTGATAATCCCCTGTGGCAAAGTCAAGGTCTCTACTTACTAATCAGAACTATCTAACACCTCCGTGTCTCACCTGGTGCAGGTGGGGTGTGCAGGTACACCTCCTCACTATACTCCCCGTAGCCTGCCTTGTTGCAGCCTCTCACTCGCAGCACATACACGCTGTCCATCTCCAGCCTGTCAATCACAGCGCTGCTCCCAGTCACTTCATCCATGCGCTGCCAGCCCCAGCGGGCGGCCGACAATCCTCCTCTAATCCCGCCTCTAGACGCTCCTCCTGGTACCACACCGCGACGGCGGTACTCGACGGAGAAGTGCCAGGCAGGGGCGGATTCTGGGGGCAGTCGCCAGCACAGGAAGAGCTGATCGTAGGCAAGGGTACGCTGGGTATCGATCACTGGAGCCTGGGGAGCTGTGATTGGTTTACAAGTATTAGGCATCTCTAGAAGTTAAAAATAACTTTACTGCCGCTACTTTCCCTTACTAAAGTTCATTGTAGCTTTACTTCTTTTAATAATATATACACTCTTTAAAATAAGTTAATATAGCTACAAGAGCTTCAGGAGTGAGGCCAATGCTGAATTGCAATAAACTTGCTTTGTAATCTTTCGTATTTTAACTATTGGCCAGCAGGGGGCGACTGCGTCAGTTAGTCAGAGAGCCTAATGGCGTAGAAATGTATGGTGGAGAAAGGGACCCTACTTCTAAGTGAGGTAATTGCCTAAGTAAACACTTTTAAAATGATTTTAGTTTTGTCAATCGCTTGATTTCAGTCTTCTTCAGCACAGCAGGGGGTTAATTTTGAAAATGAAGGCTCCATTTACAGTAAAATTGATAATACAGCAGGTTCTGTTAAGCTCATGGCTGCCTGTGACTGACAAGCTGCTGTGTTTGCAGCCTGTTTAACTGGATAGAGGCAGCGATGAATCTGTCCTATTGTTCAGATGTTAGGTGTTGTTAAGTGTGGCCCCAAAAACACAAGATGGTAACGGCTGTCATGATGGTTATTGTCTACTTAAATTACAGTCTATTGTATAAGGTAGAGGAGACGGTCATCACAAAGCTCATATCTTATTGTCCCTTTACTCCTTACTTATTTTTTTTCATCAGGTTTCCTTACCCCCTACCCATCCCACCATTTTCCTTTCTCACCCTGGATGAAGTTCAAATCTGTCAGGAGTTTGAGTTCTTTGGAGACGTCCAGCTGGAAATGTCTGAAGGATGGATCAGCAGCCAGCGTGAAATGCTGCAGATTCTCAATCGCTTTGCTCAACCTGGTGCAGAGAAGAACAGGGAGAGCAGTGTTAGAGGAGTGAGGGAGGACCAATGTTTTCTTTATACTCCCACTGAGAGAGATTGATGGAGGGAGAGCAATAAGATATGTTTTAGGAGATAAGGCTGCTGTCATGCTGTATTTTTCTTACTGCAGTTTTCAAATAAAAACATGCACGTCTTACATTCCGGGGGAACTATTTCCAGCTATTAATTATTTCACAATTCTCGCACTAGTGTGTATATATAGGAGCAGGACGATGTACTGCACACTGACTCTTGATAAACTACTTTGCCCATATTTCTCCTAATGAAGGAATATGTTGCCAAGTGTCAGGCTGAAGCTCATTGATGTGTTTTTAAAGGTTTTTTGGACAGTAGGGAAGTAGCCTTTTGTGGCAGCTGTGGCTCAGATGGAGCTAGGAAGTTGAATTTTTATTTTTATTTTGCTTTTTGCCTTTATTGGACAGGAGAGCTGAAGAGAGGAAATGTGGGGAGAGATGGGCTGGTGAAAACACAGTAAACTTTAAAGGGACGATTATTTAGAAATAGCATCTTTCAGTCAGATTCACCTGCTAAGAGTAATTCAAGTTTTCACTTTTTAGTAGATCTTGATCTTTTAGTGACTTTTTACGGCAAGTAGAAACAGATTACTTATTTTTCTAATTTGTTTCTGTAGAAATGTGAAGTGTGAGAACAATCTCTAGTCCCATAATAGACTTAAGTAAACATGAATAGAATCTAAAGTCTGTTCCATCAAGACAAAGAGCGATGCCAGAGACAAAACAAATGTGAAACCTGTTATGAGTCTGGCGAGCAGCCTGTACAAAACAGGGCTGGTCTGTTTCCTTCAGTAGCTCCTGGGTAAACGCCATGAGCCCCGCGTGTTCCATCAAGCCCCGCCGTTCTGCCACTTGAGCAGCTAACGCCTCGCCTCGTTTCTGCCGTGTTCCCTCCAGAGCCTGGGTAAGCGAAGCGTGGCGCTCGGCCAACGCAGCCGTCAGATCCCTGATGCTCTGAGCCAGCTGCTCTCTGGCTGATACGCTGTTTACCTGGTGGGGAAGAAGCAGACAGGTGTTAGTATTTCGGATCACCCAGCTGTTCTAGCTGACAGCACCTTAAATTCACATAGAGACTGTTTTAACTCAATGTAAAAAGTGAAAACGGAAAAGATGAAAAACACAAATAGATCCCAAATAAGATTGCAATGAACACTTTGATAAATAACGTGTCTGTGAGATTTTTTATTTTAGTTTATTAAAATAATATTAAAGGAGCAATATGTAACTCTGACACCTAGCGTTTAAAACGTGTACTGCAGTCCAAATTCAAAACATTGAAGGAAGCTGTCTCCCCTCACCCCCTCCTCCCCAGAGTCGATGTGCATGCAGGTTGTCACGCTGCGGACACTAGAGCTTCAGTGTTTTACCAGCTCTGCATCGGTCTTGAAGTCTTTCTGCGTTCTAACCTCTCTCAGCTTTTCAAAAGCATCTCCAGTATTTATCCTAGTTTTACCACATTCTGGTCGTGGAACTTATTAGAAACATGGCGAGGCTTTTTAGGTCGGGTAGTACAGTTATATCTGAACCAGTTCGCCTGTCCGCTTCCATCGTTGCAAAACCTGTTGGTTTGACGTTTGCCTGGCAAACCGGGGGGGCCGTGTGGGAGTGCCTTAAAACCGCCTACTTCCTCTGGTCAAAACAAATACAAACCATTCCGCACCATAATCTAAATTTAGAAGGAGGACAATCTGGCTGCTGCGTTGTTGTCAGAGAAGCCAGGACTTCAACAAAGCATGTTTCCTTAATGTGTGATAATATAGTAAGCTCATTTCATGATTTAAGTCGGTAGATGTCTTACATATTGGACCTTTAACTTAGACTTTGAGTCTGAGTTTGTTTGCCTGAATCCACTGAAGAATGGCCTTGCCTGAAATGTCTGTGGCGGAGAGTGGAAGTTGAATATTTCAGAGTGCTGTCCTGAAATACTTCTGATAAATGTTTTGGTTGAGGAATCAGCACCCATATAAGTTACTGAGAGTAAGTACGTTTTTGGATTTACCTTGAACATGGTTAACACATGTATTACTCCTACTACTTCTAAACAGTATTTAATGTGTATATGCAGTTTATAAACAGCTAATAAATGATTTATAACATTGTAACAAGGTTTTAAGTAAATCTGAGATTAATGTTTTTATTATTGTCTAAAACTAGGCTGTGACTTGTGGTGTGAAGCATCCAGAACCTGGGCATTATAGATAGAGATAGTACAACTGTAATTATATAATTGTCTCTATTTTAATATCAGGTATTCATTAAATTTGAGTTTTAAAAGCACTATAAACCATTGAAATGGCTCCTAAATGATTTAATAAACATGATAAAAAATGCTGAGTGTCATGAAATATAATTGGCTAAGACTGCAGCTCTGTTAAACGTTTTTATAAATCCTAGCTGTTGATATTCCTGCTAAAGGGAGGAACCACAATCTACTGACAGTGATTAAGTTACAACTACAGTTTACTGGGTAATAAATAAGGATTTAATAGGTGGTGCTGCTCATCAGATCTAAGGCGGGATGTTTAGTGCTTCCATTCATCATTTCCACATTTGAGCAATCAGAAGCTGGCTGTCTTTAAAGGATGCTCAGACACATCAACCAGGGTAAACAGAAGAGGGAGAAGCAGTTCTTCTGCTATTAAGCTCCTGACTTGTGTTCATTCCATATTGAGCAACATTTTGTCAGCGCAAAAGTATTAATCACCTCAGTCTGTGTGATGGAACTCTCCAGCTGGGTAATCTGACCCAGAACTGTGTCCTGGTTGGACAGAATGTAGTTCATCTCTTTTGTAATCTTCTCCTGTCAAACACAAAGCGAACACACAACATTTAAACATGGAATAACACAACCACACAGATTAAGTGTTTATACACAGCCTCTTACAATCTTCATTGTTTGTCTCTGATATATTAGAAGATACTTTAAAATTATATATATTGAAATAACACACTTTTTAAATGTCACAGCATCTCTTAAGTGTAAGAAATAGAAACAACAGTCAGTCAATAACTGAACCTTAACTGTGTCATCAATGCATACTGTTGACTCAATATAACAGTGATGTCTGACATTTGAATGGTGAGCATAAACCAGGATATCACCTTCAAATGTATGCAAAAGACAACTTTTTTAGGACATAATTTGCACAAGTTTAGGGCCATGTCAGAATCAGAGTGGTACCTTCAGGGCCTGGTACGCCTGGGCCACTGGGAGGATTTTGTGTCCGGTGTGGATGCGGCGCAGTTTGCAGAGAGGGCAGAGCAGCCGCTGACACGACCGACAGTAGAACTGTAGTTTCTCTTGGTCGTGCTCTGGACAAGTCAGAACCTGAAGACAACAAAAAAAAAAAAATAGATCTTAAGTAAGGTAGTTCAAAACGTATTCTTGAAAATATAAAATGTTTGTATCAGATTGAAACAGATTAGTGAAAAGTGAAAAAATACTCAAGTGTTTTATACCAATATAACATGTAATGCATTATTGAGAAATAGAAGAGTCAGAGGTTTTTTTTTCACATCCAAGCAACCTGATCAACATTTTATCATTTTGTACCACAGGATGAAAAATGTTGCTTCAAATAATTGGTCTCAATTCAACTATTTATGCTTAATTACATTTTTTAAGAGGTTTAAAAATGAAGTAAGACCTTCTATTTTTAAATGTATAGAATAACAAATTAGTGTCCTACTGTCTCACCTTTGGTCTGAAGTTAAGTGTGGGCAGGATATGTTCGTGTTGTGCCCTCGGCGTCCCCCATGGATGATACAGCTTGAAACACTCGTTACAGAAATTGGACCTGCAGTCGGCGCAGCCTTTAGTGGCTTCCAGAGCTTGAGGAGGCTTACAGAACTGGCACATGACCGCCACACTGCCCAGACTCACTGTGTGTCTGTACCTGGAGCGGGGGATGGAGGGAGAACAGCAAGGAGAGGGGGAGCAGAAAGACTGATTAAGCCTATAGCTTTTAGTATGGCATGTTCTGTTATGATTAAATAACCAAGAGAGATCTTCGGACTAAAACTAAGGACCACTTTAAGAGAGCGAGACTCAGTGAATTTGTGATAAAGTGGCCCAAAAACTGCTACACAAAGGAGGCACACAGTCAGCCATGACAGCTACAGTTGCAATGCACGCTCTGCAGGATTCTTCCACAGCTCAGCTGCTGCTGAATAATTACAGTCAGAACTGGACGTGTTCCCACACCTTCTGTTTTTCAGGCCATCCTAGCACTTCAGGGCAGTATCAATGGGTGTAATTTAATTTGCACCTACCTTTGCACATTTTATTTTATTTGTTTAAGCGTTTGTGCATATTTGCATGTGTGAGTGTGTTGTGCCTACCTCTCTACTATCCTCTCTAAGGTGAGGTTGCGCAGACAGTCAGTGAGGCCCTTCTCTCCCAGCTCCACATCTCTGCCGCAGGGTACACAGGGGAACAGCATCACCAGGGGTGGGCCCTCCTTGCGGCGTCGTCCTGGATACGACCCATATCCAGGAGACCGGGGCATGGATGGGGAAGGTGGGTGGGGACCTTAAACCATGAAGAGAAGCCAGAGATGAGTGGAGGGAGAGAGAAATTAACAGGAGAGGATCTATTTCCCTCATGACAAAGAATTCGGATCTAGAATTTCTCCAAAAAGGGCTCTATATAATTTTTAAGAAAGGATGATATGTCTGCACAAGAAATGGAATATCCTCTTCTCTACCCCAAAGCAGATCAAATATTGATCAAGGCGTATGTCATACCTGCCCGCAACACGCGGTCAATAGGTCTCTGCTCATGTTTAGGTGTAGGCCTGCGGGCCTGACGGGGTGAGCGCATGTTGGGTGTGGAGGCCGGGGAGTTTGGCTCAGGGGGCAGGTCTGGAGGAGGGTAGCCGTTTGCCACTAAGACCTCCGAGGCACACATGAGGCAGACACTGTGCTGGCATGGCAGGACCACAGGCTGTTTGACGATGTCCTTACACACAGAACAGTGCAGCTCACGCTCCAGGCTCTTCATGTTGGACTGTCACGGACAAAGAGGTGAGAGGTTAGGATTAGCAAAGGGTGACGAACATGAGAGAGGAAGAAAGTTTTGTGTGTTGATACCAAAACAGCACTTTTCAGTACCCTTGCATGAATGTTTTAGTGATGCAGCTATACATTATTTCCTTTCCCAAAACAAATTCCAATCTCTAAACTTGACTATTAGCCAATACGAAGCAGCCCTGTGGTAGAAGTGTGATTCAAAAATGAACACATAGATGGAGAGACACTCACATTTTGCTAGCTTTGACTAACATGACACACTGTTGTAGTTTGTTATTGTAACTTTTACCTGAACTCCAGTTATTATTTGTTTGTATAGGATGAAATATTATTGTGTCTGATCGGTGTATTGACAAGCATGTATGCTGATACCAGACAAAGCATTAAAGGCAGAATCAAAGGTCGGAACAAATACTTCTATGTACGGAAGCTTAAAGGTGCACTATGGAGATTTGGTAGTGAAATTTGAAAGTTGGAGAAGTGAAACAATTCTATGCTGTATTTTCTGAACTAAATCCACAAACTTTATTCAAAAGAAAAAAATGGGTCCCTGGAACCACCATAACTTCTCGCATAGCACTTTATCTTCAAACAGTTTTCCAGGGACCAAATTTTCCTCTGAGGACAGTTTGTGTATAGAGATATGAACATATATATATGAACATCCAACTTTCCCATTTCTCCAAAACCCCATAGTGCACCTTTAAGAACTCAAAGAAACATATATTTGTTAGAGGACCCTCATATTATCTAATAAAGGGAAAAAAAAGAATCACAAGTGTCATATTTTTGAACAACATTTTAGCTCACAGTCTTAACTTTGCAACATTTTGCTTTGAATCAAACTATTAACTTCAACACGTTTATGAATGTGACCAGGCAGCCTTTTTTCTCTCTCTACTGCGCAGTTTTTGACACTCAGCATTATAGACACATTAAAAACCACATTTAGAGCTTTAGGCTTCATGCATTTAGAGAGCTGACGTTGATGGGAGCAGCTGTGCCGGACATGAGACATAGGCCATCATTCTTGTTAAATATGGATATAGACCAAGCATTAATTATTCAACCACTGCACAGAGTGCCTCCCTCATGGTGCAGCCTCACATGTGAACATGAGCTCTTAACCAGTTCATAACACCTTCAGATGCTCCAGGATTTCTGTTTTATTATTTTTTACTTTAACACTCAAAGCTCCTGCTGAGCTGTAGTCTAGCAAGGAAGAGGACATAAAATACAGAGCAAAGGCACAGCGGTTAACACAAATAACAGTTAAAGTTTCACACACAGATTTGTTTCTTGGTATTTAAATGAGTACACAAGTATTCCTCTATGCTACCTTCAGGCTGCATAGAGATGTGGGTGGAGATTTAAAGCTGCACCTCTGGAGCAGACAGCGTGTCACAGTCCGGCTCAAGGACGTGGATTTGACAGTAAAGGACATGCCGACTGTTGCAGATACCTGTGACTTCACAGCTACAGTCAGTCTGCCCTGCTTCATAAATTATGACATGCTCAAGAACCTGTTTCTCTCTCCTTTCACCCACAGAGTGAGTGCAGCACATTTTTCAGATTGGCTAGTCAGATTGTCCATGATTTATTTTGCTCTATATGGATGCCCTTGACACACAATCCTTGACCTAAATCTGTTTCGAACAGTATAGGCCCACGTCAACATCACTGACAGTGAGAGTCAACTTCAAAACCAGGATGAGGCGAACTGACGGACTTTGCTGCATCTGGGCTTTTGGGATTTTTGTGACTGTGATGGCACGAGGTGCAGCAACAGGGCAGTTCATCACAGCACACCACAAACTGCATCTACATCCCTGATTCTAGATGTGGAACCAGGTGATCATATACAGAAGATTACTGCATTTCCACCTGATTGGAGGCCTAATTCTCATAGTGTTATACAGCTGGGTGACATATCTTCAGAAGAGAGAGAATGAGGTTGCTTCCAGAAAAATGAACTAGACCCAGAGTTAGGCGTTAAATGGAATAATTGGATTATTAATATAACCTACTTTCTCCCTCAGTCCCCCTCTCTGTGTCATTCCCCAATGTCAACTCCGGCCTGCCTTTCTCTCCTCCTGTAGCAATTTAGCCTATTGAAATCTCAGGCTAACAGCAGGCTATGTTCACAACGACGAGTAGTAGCTCTATTGTATCCATCTGTAATGGATTATGCGCACTGATAATGCTGAGCCCGGCGTGGTGAAGGCACAAAACAAGTGATGCGACAGCGCATCCTTACCTTCACCTGGAATCTAGGCGCCATGGCAGCAGACTACGTGTACATTTCCTGCATCAAGAGGCTCTTGAGGAGAGGGGAGGGGTTTGAGGCATTTTTCCAACGCGAGCAATGAGCCCCTCGCGCCGGTAACATGTATGCTGTGCGTGGAGGAAAAGGGTTGTGGTGGCCGATTAACCAGGAAGATGCTAATCCCAGAATGCAGGTGTATAGGTTCTATAAAATGTGCACGAGCCTATCCGCGTGTTTTTTTGTAACCCTCTCCGCAAATATATATTTAACCCTGCAACGACCGATGCTACAAGCAGCAGCATCCACACACAGCACACGCACACACTCCTCTTTCCTCACTCTGCAGCAGCCCAATCCTGCATCTCGTCTCCATGGAAACCACCATCCAGTTGAGCCCAAAAAAAGAAACGAGCCATTTCAGCCTGCTCACACACTCATGTTGTCATTTGAAAATGTTAGCAACACCCTCGTATCTTATTAAAGAAAGAGCGCGTTTTCTTCTCACTGAAGGGGAGTATAGCACGAGCTGTTGCACGAGCCATTTTAGCAGCATCCAGGGAACACAATGAAACCGGGGCTATTTATTTTCAACAACAGGCATTGGGAAAAGCACATCTTATTTCATTACAGTCAATACATTTCATTTCAATGTGGCACCCTTGAATATGGCTGCAGAGAAAATATGAGGCCCTTTATAGGCGACAGAGCTGATGGAGAGTACCGTTAGTGTGTCTAAAATAGCTACAGACTCTAGGCTTGTCCTTTTTTCTACACAAGGAATTATTCGGCATAATTTACTACATCCAGCAACAGACACACAAAAACAGACAAATAACAGGCTACAGGCTACTCACACTGATACGAACCAATGCTTCCATCGTCGATGTGGCTGTTTTCAGATCCATCTCTGCCATTTTAAGAAAATAGCTTCCTCCTGTTTTCATCATCTGGTTACAAACCGCGGGGAATTTAGGTCACACGCCATCTGGTACATATTATAAAATAAAATAAAAATGTCCAGTTCATACCATTTTTGCCGGTTCACCGTTTGGAAACGCGTGTTTTGGAAATTTAAACTATTTTTTAAAAGACGCCGAATCTTGACATTATTTCGCACAAAACGAAACGGAGAGGGCTGCAAGCAAACATCATCGTATGAAGAAAAAATGAAAAAAGAGAGAGATCTATTTCTATTTTTTTTTTCAATGTATATCAAGGCTGAATCCTAACAGATGCCTGTGGCTTTTATTCCTCACACAGACATCCCACCCCCCACCCTTTTCAGCCCCGCACCGGATGCTTTCATGATGTGGCACGCAGCAGGGCTGAAGCCTTAATATTTACAGTCTATGGCTGAAGCTTGATGTCAGAGGAGAAAGGGGAAACAGGTGAATTCTCAAGGTGCGGGTGGAGATGGTGGCAGGGTATTATGCCCGCCAAAATAGACCCCCGAAGTAGCCTAATTCTATGGGGAAATAATAGAATAATCATTGAAATATCAATTACAACATAATGAATACAAGGATTTTGCTTATGCAGATACCTAGCCTATGTAAAAAAAAAAAAAAAAAACTTGCATAAAGAGGATCCAGTGAAGCCAATAATACCTTTACTGATTTTGCAATTTGATATGGTTTGTTCCACTGGCGGACTCAGGATGTTTGTGGGGCAGGGGCCAAAATAGTAGCCATCCTCCCGTCCCTGTGACGTTTCGCCTTCAATCTGAATGTCTTGGAGGAGTAATGGGGAGTTGAAGGGAACCCCCCTACCGTCGGTAAATTGCCAATACTCAGACACTTTGTGTCATATAAAGTAGATGATGAGGATAGACTGTAACTGTTGTATTTAACTAAATAGATATTAAGCATTACCACTTATAGCCACAAGGTGGTGCCAGAAAGTGTATTCAGCTCTGTGTCCAATCCTTTGCAAATTTACCGGTAGGCTACATCCAATGGTGGAAATAAAGTACATTTACTAAAGTTCTGTCCATAAGTGCAATTTGTTGTGTTTGAACCAAAACAGAATAAAATGTTATAATTGTATAAAATTGACTGTTTTTATGGAAATTATCGTGCCGATTCTTTCAACAAATTTTATTATTCTCTGTATCATCCATTTCTCATTCAGTTAGTTGATGAGTCTGGAAGTAGAAGATGAATAATGTAACATAAGTACAAACAAACTTCATTAATGATGCTTTCTTTCTCAAATTGAACAAAAAAGTAGCTCCATTGTGTTACTCAAAATATGTCCACAAGGGGGCCGATAATTATTTTAATAAAGCAAGCTTTGTCAGGCTGAGGGGAGTGGGACAGTTGCTGACCAGAGATGTCTTAAATCTTTTAAGACAAAAAACAAAATAGTAAAGAAAGAAGCTCTCTTTCTTTATAGCACCGAGACATCTGCCAAAGGGGGGCCCAGCAGAAGAAATTTGGGAAACACCAGCACAGTATAGACCACAGAGGAGGACATGTGACTTTTAAATGATAATATTTTGTTTATGAATACAAATAGGAGTCCAGGCTTCAACTTAGGTTTTCACAGATTTTTTTTTTTTTAAACTTAAAATAGAAGTTTCTTCCAGGATGACGAGACAGGTACATTTGAATGTTTTTGACATGTTTTATAAACCAAGTGCTCCTAACCACAGGACCCCTTTCCTTTTGTGTTCACCTCTTCTCCCCCACAACAGTTAAAGATTGTTTATCTGGAGTGCTCCTCAGCCAGCTTCTCACCCTTCCTCCTCGACCATGTAGAAGGCCTGCTCAGGGAGAGGGTCGTACTCCCCAGCCAAGATGCTCTTGAAGCACTTGATGGTCTGTCTCCTCACAGTGTTGAAATGTTGGAATCATAAAAAGGGCTCAATGTGATCAGCGGCCAGCAGTAGAATTTGAAACCAGGCGCGCGCATTAACCACGCATTTATCAGCTGAACACTCATTTATTTATTAACAATAACAAACTCTATTTCCCTTCTACTTCTCATAGTTTTTTCTTAAATGTTGTGTTTGTACAGCAGCAGCTCGGACACAGTGTACAGAAGCGTTTGAGTTATTTTAATCAGTACAATATGTGCAGTGGTTCGTCTCTTTTGCAGAACAGAGGCAGACCTCTATTTCAACTATGGAGAGCTTTAAGTGAAGGATCCTCTGATGGAGATAATTCTTACTGGAGCTGGCTGCAGTTTGTTGACAAAACAATCCAACATCAGTGTTGTGCAGGGGGAAAAAAAGACTTCTGTTTGTACTGAGAGGATCAGCTGCTCTACATTTAGACTCCCCCATGCCCCTTTAAACTCTTAGATAACTTCAGAAGAGAAGCATGTTCTTGTGAGAGTCTTCTGATAGGCTTTGCATCATCTATTTGTAGCCGTATTTCAAGTGAGAAAAACCTACACTACAAAACTGACAAAAGCTAAATCAAAGCTCTTTTCCAGTCATTGGTTTATGCTCTCACAATAGGAATGCTCATAGAACAGAGTGTACTGTCTACCTTGGCAAAAAGGTATGAAGCAAAAAAAGAGAAAGTCTGGAATGTTCAGATTGTCAAACAAACTGTTATGAAGGTGCTTTTTATGGGGAACACTGAAATTCAAAATGATGGAAAAAAACAAGCATTTTAGCTGCAGAGACCAAATAAGCTTAGGACGTTGTCCTTATGACTTGAAGGGGTCAGGCTTTACTGCCTTCAATAGAAGTGAAACTACAGATGGCGACAGACTGTCTTGAATGTTTCATGTGTTATAATGGCTGCAAAGCTGAAAGTAACAGAGCACACTAACATTTCATTCTTAGATTTAGAAGCAGCAAAACACATCTTTGCTCAACTCAATACTTTTAGGTTACAGCCTGTCCTTGAATGACCAGCCTATTGTGCCTGATGACTGCCAAGTGATTCGTTTTTGTGGGGGGGGGAATTTGCACAACACTATGAAGTCAAACAGACAGCATAAATCATCTCTACTTGTGCAACTAGAGTTTGCAGCACAACTGAAGCCTAATTTTTCATGGTCTTTCAAAAGTTCTCACACAAAACGATTACGAGTTAAGCTAAATTTCAACAGTACTATTCCATTCAGACACATTCACTCACCGACGATGCAGCAGCAAGAGCAATTTGGGGTTCAGTGTCTTGCCCTATAGACAAAATCACGTGCTTGGGACTAGAACCCCTAACCTTCCAGTTGAGAGGTGACTCCACCACTGAGAAAAGGTCAGGTCAACTTTAATCTAAGAAGCATATGTAGCAAACATTTCACTCTGAATTTATAATGGAAGTAAAGTAGTATAGCATGGAATACGCAAAAAATACATCGAAGTTGTTCTTAAGTCAAGAACTTGAGCAATGGTACTTAAACACTTTGGATCAGATAGCTGCAGACATTAAAGTAGCTGTGGCTGTGAATAATAAATAAGCAGTTTATTGTTTTTACCATAATGGAGCGGCATTAGCTCAGGATTAAGGGACTCGGGTCGGGAACCGATTTAAGTCCCGCTCCGGACCAAAGTATGTAAGTTGTTCTGGTTGCTGGAGAGGTTCCAGGTCACTTCCCAAGTACTGCCGAGGTTCCCTTGAGCAAGTCACCAAACCCTCAACAGCTCTAGTGCTCTCTTGTAACTGTGTAGCAGCCCCACTCTGACATCTCTCCTTTAATGCATGTCCACAGGTCGTGTTTGTGCGGCGTGCCTATATGAGTGAGATGCATGTCTCTCAATAAAAGAGTGTAAAACAGAATTTCCCCTCAGGGAATAATAAAGTATGTGAAATTAAAATAAAATAAAAAATAAATAGGCCCTGTGTCGCATTACCACTTACGTCCACGAGATGGTGCCATAAAAACTGTGGTCATGCATCTGTTCAATAAAGTGGAAACACAGGGTTCAATAGGTTGGACTATAGTGTCAATGTATTGAGCACAGTTAGTAAACAAAACTAAAAGAGCAAATAGGTTGATTGACATGTGCATCATTAATACAGACTGAACTTTAAACAGCTGGTAACTGTTGGCCTTTTTCGGTAAGTATTAATTTACATAGAGCAGGATATATTTTTAAAAATCCCTAAATAAAGGCCTACCCATGGGTTTGATACATTCTTCCCTGGAATCGATCAAGTCCTTTTCACATTTCACAATCCATTTTGAGATTGTATTTTGTAGCAACAACTGTCATCCTTTAAAAAAACCCTGATGCTGTTAAACTAAATGTACAGATTAAGTATCCAAGTAAAAACATTTTTTGTCTCTTGAATGAAAGAAGATGAAACACTCAAACAAATTATTCTGAGGTAGGCCTACTTGAGCCTGCCTTGCACCCCTGGCTCCATAAGGATGAGTGAAACCATAAGAATAATATAAAACACAGGTGATGTTAATAATGCAAGATCAAAAATACAATGGAAGACTTCACCATAAGTTCAGCAGTAATGTGTGCACATGTGTTAGTTTCTCTCAAGAACACTTACTGAAGAAGTTAACAGTGATGTCTTCAGAAGGTTAACTCTTAATCCAATCAGCTGTGTTATCAGTCACTGTGGTATTATCCTGTTTAGTAAACCTTTCTTGTAATGTGTGATCAATATTTGCTGACTGGCTTTGCTACTGACCACATTGACAACATTTCTGTGATTCCATCATGTTTTTAATGTCAGTAGTCCAACAGGCTTTTTTGTTTTGGTGTTTTAAGACCTCCTTATAGTGAGCTTAATTAATAACGTTACAGTAATCTGTTTGGTAAAAGCTTCCAAACTTTATGAATGTATTTGCATGTTGTTAGCGCCTCCTATCAGCGCGTGTCAGTGTTCACCATCTGTATCACCGTTTGACTCATAACACATAGCAGCAGCAGCAGCAGGGAGGGGCTGGACTATAAAAATCTGTCTCACTTATTCCCAAACTCTGAACATTCTTGTCTCTCCTGTGCCAACACTCGTCCCAGCTCTGCACGGTAAGAACTAACGCTACTACTCTGCTGTGGCTCCATAATATAAACCATGTAGCGCCTGTAGGCATAGCATACAACTCGGTTTGGGTGTGGTAGGATTTTACTGGATTAGTTCTTCTTTATCTGACAATGAAAGATCTGGTGGTACGCCCGTTATGTTTTTTTAAACACGGTCTATTTTAGATCATTTATTGCCTCACGAGGAGCTTAGCGTTTTTATTTCATATTGTCCCACATGTTTTGAAAATATGCCGTGAACTGAGTGTGGAGTATAAATTTAGAAGAGAGTGTGAACCAGAACTTTACTCATTTTAAGCCTACCAGTATATCTGTATGTAAAATGGGTTTAAAGCAACACTCCTAAAAGTTACAAGTAATTTTCTTCAGTTTTTATCAGATTTATCTTCCTTGCAATCTAATTAAAACAGTTACATTTCTGTATTACCAGGTAGGCACACTTTAAAAGGGTGTGGTTAGACTGAGTGCATGGACTCTGCTGCTACAGGGCCCTGTCTCATTTACTGCATTGCATTTCAACATGTTGGACCCCATAGCATTTCTTTTCCTTATTAGCTGAAGTTTTCCATTCCCTCTTTCACTCCAAAAAATACACAAACCCTGTTTTCCCTCCCACTTCTCATTTTTCTGAACTGCTGTAACTCTACAGTAACAGCTTGGTCACAGTGTTCAGAATGATTTGAGGTTTTTTTTCTATCTACAGTATGTGCAGTGGTTACTTCAGCTAAGCTTTTTGCAAACAACGTAATAACAGGCCGTCTCTAACTTCTCATGAGCATTGCTCATGGGTGGGCAGGGCGCTGGAGCAGAGAGCAAAATTTAGCTTTCCCTTCATTGGGCTGGATCACATCCTCCTACTGTGGATGAGATAATCTCTTTTGCAGAACAGAGGCAGGCCTTCTATTTCAGCTAGTACTTTAAGTGCAGGATCCTCTGATGGAGCTAATTCTCACTGGAGCTGGCTGCAGTTTGGTCGGTCCTGAATTGGTTTCTTGTAAATAAATTAAAAAACTATACTGTCTCCTGTGAGATGTTCAGCTACTTCTGCTTTAAACTCCCTCTTGCCCCTTTAAATTCTTCAAACATTTCATCAGTGGAGCATGTTCACATAAGAGAGTCTTCTGATAAGACGATTACTTCTCTACCATAGCTTACAACACAAATAAAAGGTAACAGAAGTGTTCAGGCAAATCCCAGTGAACATCACCCAGGAAGTGGCTAAATGCTAACATTAGCACATTGAAGCTAATTTAAAATGACATCTGTTATAAGTGCATCCAAGTCCCTCTGAATTCTCTCTATTCATGGACTAATCAGTTGCCAATCTTTCAGGAAAGTGACAAAATGGTGTGATTTTAGTACTTTTTTATAAGTTACAAGTGAACTTTTTTTCTTTTTTCTTAGACCAAACACACCTGAGCAACCATGCCTTCAGAGCTAGAGTCAGCCATGGAGTCACTCATCAAGGTGTTCCACAAATACGCCTCTAAGGAAGGTCGGAGCGGCACTCTGAGCCGGCGAGAGCTCCGAGAGCTGATGGAGGCTGAGCTGTCAACCTTTCTTGCGGTGAGAAACTGTACATTTATAACCACAGTGTACAGTTCTTTTTGTTGATGCCTTCCTCACACCTCTTCTTTTTTTTTTTAAACCACAGTCTCAGAAGGACCCTGCTGCTGTGGACAAAATCATGAAGGACCTTGACACTAACGGAGATGGCCAGGTGGACTTTGAGGAGTTTGTTTCTCTGGTTGTTGGACTGTCCATTGCCTGTGAGCAGTGCTACAAGATGCACATGATGACGAAGGCAAAAAAGTGAAAGACAACAGCGGGAGACTGAAAAGAAAAACCACAAAGCATTTAAATTTTTGTAAAAAATAAAATCCTTTCACCCATTAAATTGACTGTAGAATTTCAAAAGTGCTGTGTCTAGTGGTTATTGTATGTCTATGATCAATTGTGTTTGCTTCCAGGTTATCAGACACTCTATTTCGATTAAATATTGAATCACGTTTTATGTTTCTCACTTGTACAATTATAAAAAATTGACAAATGCCTTTAAATCACAGCTCTTTTCCTGTCAATGGTTTGTGCTAATACACACACTAGCTTATTCCAGAGACCTCGGACTACTGACTTCCTTGGCAGTTGTAGCAGCAACATTAGGTGTTATGTTGTAATTCCCACCGGCATTTTATGCCACCTGGGTATGAAAGGTCAGACAAACCTCTCCCTGTCCGTTAGGTAAGGCTTGGCTTATCACTGCTCTGAGGAATCAGCAGAATGTTCCAGCCACAAACACACCTCCTTGAAGTCGATGTTGCAACTCAGCTGATTATGATTCATTTATTTTACTAAAAATCAAAGTTGTAGCTTTTCTTGTATGTGTGATTAGATAAATCAGGAGAGACTGGCATAGTGACCAATATGCAGGGCCTGAGTCAGGGGGCACAGAGGGTCAGTACAATATGTTTTTCCATGAAATTCTTCTCATTGTGATTCATATCTGGTAAAAGCTGAATAACACCAGAGACGAGCAGGAAAGTTCTAACTCTATGACATCAAGTCTTCAATACAGAACTGCTTTGCTGACTATGTTAGCATTGACAAACTCAACCAAAAATATTTATTCATACATGTAGTTTACATAATTTTTGGCCACGATTGCAGCAAAAATCACAGTAAAATAACCGAAACTTTCACTTCCTGAGGAAAGCCTGCCTTAAAGGCTAAACTCTGGGCAACAGAAGTCTCATGATGAGCCTCTTCAACCCTGCACTCCTCCTTGGGCAGGGCCTGGCTCTGTGGCCTACAATGTTCATGGTTACTGAACAAACACTCAAGTTGCTAGGTTATGACGCATAGTTGTGTGTGTGTGTGTGTGTGTGTGTGTGTGTGTGTGTGTGTGTGTGTGTGTGTGTGTGTGTGTGTGTGTGTGTGTGTGTAGCAAGAGTTCATAATCAGCCCTCCGTTTACACAAGAGCCACTCCCATGTGATCCAAAGCTGAGTCTAGAGCCGGGAATTTCTACTTTGCAGGCTGTTTTTTCTCAACACGCCCTTTTGTTCTGCAGTTGATGTATTTTCTGTTCAAAGGAGCTGTTACTAGTTTGTAGATAAAGACATAATTCATGTTTATCATGTGGTTTAAAACAACACCACCATTGTTTGTGATAAAATGAATACCTTTATCTAAGATGAAGCAAGAGATCAGATGAGTGAGGTCAATGAACAGGCCAAAGCTTGTTCCCTGAGTAAGGAGACTTCGTAATACTGACATTGCAATCTTTGTCACAGCTTTTGTCATGTGTTCAAGATTTCTCACTTGCACGGCGAAGGTTTGTATCTGTGTAACTTTGGAGACTAGTAAACAATCACTCATAGAAGCCACACCTTTTATCGACCCTATACCATCAAACATCTTGGTTGAAGCTGTTCCTATGGAGAATCTCTTCAAACTATTCTCATCTTCATAGATGGATTGTTGCTTCTTAAAAAACAATGTACTGTGTGTGTTTTTGTTTCCTTTTTAAAGCCAATGCTTTGCTCACTATACTGATAGCTGAAGAACAGATTTTTATCCACCATGCAAAAGTAAAACAACCAACCAAACAGATCTTTAGACAGGTAACTTTTTGTCTCTGTATCCCACCCTGGCTTGGCCCCATCTATGAAGAATGTAAACAAGGTTGAAGTTACCTGTAGTTCCCTTTACAGAATAAACGGACATGTCAGGGCAGGAAAAGCATAGAATAAATACTAAAACGAAGACAGCAGTATCCCATGAAGTTGCTTCAGTTTAGTGTCCTTGTTCTGTATATGATGGCTCACTGTCACCATGTCATGGCTTGCCAAGATTAAATGTAAAACTATAACATTGTTTACACCTGTGCTTTTCCTACTGTGATGAGTGAAATCTCCTGCTCTGGAAAAAAGGGTGTGTAAAATAAGGAGAGAATTTGTAGTTTCCTGCAACTAGAGTTCTAGTAGCCTACAATTAAAAAGTTACTCATGATGCCAAAGATCTCGTCGGGGGGGGGGGGGGGGGATGTTATGTCTACTCTGAGGTTGTCCAAATTAGATTTGCATAATTAACTTTAATAATGATAACACACCCACTTGATAGTTTATACAAAGGACTTTTGGCAACAAGAAGTGCATGTAGGCCTATTCTGTTGTTGTTGTTGTTGTTGTTGTTGTTGTTGTTGTTGTTGTTGTTGTTGTTTATGAAAACAATTGTATTGATGTTAGTTTTGACAGCAGTGGATCACCTTTTTTCCTGTGGGTCCTGGGTTACTCTGCTTATTTTAAGATACAAGTAAGGGGGGTCCAAAAAGGAAAAACTGGGATTTGTGTTGTGTAGTATTTCTAAAATGATGACTTTATTGACATGTTTGTTGTTTCATTTAAAATTGCTATTGTTGGTTTTTAGGTTATGTCGCAGAAACATTTATTTTTGGTCTTCTTCTGTTTGACCACTAGATGGCAGGAGAGTACAACTTTAATCATAATATTGGTCAGGAGTATTTGATTTTCAAACTGCCCCAGCCGTTCTGCAAATAGTTTCAAATCAGAATCACAGCTGGAAATGATAGAATATGGTTTCCATGGTTACACCCTCATTTATTTGGGAATTGTGAGTAAAATGAGGAAGTATGAAAGTTTGACTAATGTTTTCCACACAGGCAGGGACAATCCAATATGTACAAAAATGTATTTATACAAATGATGTTGCAGAAATCACGATTGTTTGTCATTTCACAGTGCCTCGACTTTAAACCTATGATCCAAACTTAACTGAACTCTGTCTGAAGTTGTTAATTAGAGAGTGAAACAATCGCAGCAGACCACAAAGGAGAGGAAGGAAAAGACCTTTGATTTTTTAACTCAAAGTCCAACAACAGACCACACACACACACACACACACACACACACACACACACACACACACACACACACACACACACACACACACACACACACACACACACACTATTTTTTTTTTGTCCCTGATTTCTGGTCTTTGCAGAATGACTCATGATTGCTTCAGGGACATGACTCTTAGTCACAGCCTCGACCACAAAACTGCAAGGAAGAGAGGACCCACACAGGACCATAACAATCACTACTCAGTGAGTCACTGCACCCGAGGTTTTCATTTAAGGATCATGTGCATCCCAGACAATTAAAAACAAATAGACAAAGTTAATTATATTCACACACAACACCATAAAAGTGCCTCCTCGGTATGCATATTTTATTTTGAACAAACATTACTGTGCGTTGCTTTGGTTCTGGGGTTTTCCAAGCAGTGAGATTTTTAAAGAGGGCATTGAAACAAAGCACTCACTCATTAATATTGCTCTTCAGACTTCTAAAAAGTCAGAAAAATGATCAAAATGTAATTGGGATGTGTTTTCATACAATGAGTGGTAAGCCTTCAAACTCAAACAAACAGCAGGGAAAAGTAGAAACATGATTCACATTAAAAGGATTCTTCTTCTATGAGGAAGTTAGAAGTTCTCAAACGGCTTCGACGTTTCCTCTTTTTGTCCCCCATGAGTTTTACAGATTTTTATTTTGTCTTGGATTAATAAACTGTTGCTTTTATATTAAAGGATAAAAAGAAAGGATCAGCTGTATGAGCCTGCATCAATTAAAAAGGTGGTTCAGTTCACAGTCATTTCTCTCTCCCTCCCCTCATTTGTTTGCCAAACATGATTTTTAACTTTCAATAAGCAAGAGGATGCAAATACTCTTCTGTTGTCTTTATTCTTTAGAGAAATAAATGCAGGTTATAGGCAGGCCTTAAGTCATCATTAGGGGGGAATGATGCGTTAAATGATACAAAATGTGTTAGCTTTGAAATTCCCCTCTGAAGGCAAACACACATTATAACTATCAGACTCTAAATTTTAACCCTAGAACACTATCGCCGGGTTATTTTCACCCGAACAAACGTATTTACATGATTTTCATTATGTTGCGTTTGTCTGAGTGTCATGGGTCCCTGGGTAGCTTCAACATTGTCTTGGACATCTTTGAAGGCGTGGGTGTTTCCCTTCTCCAAAACATCCTTTTCCTACAGGCACGTGTTCGGGTGAAAATCACCCGGCAAAAGTTTCTCTCTCCTGCAGCTGTTCATGTGTCAAGGAGACTGTGCCTTCACCAGGGAAGTCTCAAATGTCCCAGGAATGGGTGGACCAAAGACCAAGTTTCCAGTTTCATTATTTTTCTTTTTAGGATTTATTTATTTTTTCCTAATTTTTCGGTAATTTTGGAGCATTTTTATAGGGTCCCCCCATGATACTTGTTTTTATTTTGTTAGACATGGCACAGTTGGAAAATAAAAGAACACTACTCTAATTTGTCATGTATTGTCATATTTTGATGACAAGTACTTTTTATTGGGTATATTATATCGGGTAAAAATCCCCCGGCGTTAGTTATGGTGTTACTAATTTTAGTGATAGTGTTCTAGGGTTAAAGATATAAAGCATAAAATTGTTCACAACAGGCTCTTAACAACTACAGCGTGAATAATCATCAGCTGTTGGTTGGTGACTTTCTCAGCAACAGCACATAAACCCAGTGTTTCTTAGAGAATAACTTGGGGAATGAAGAGTGTCATTGGGGAGCAGTAGGAGTGGTTGGAGATGAAAGGAGCATTATGGAGGGAGGGATGAAGGGTGTGGTGATGTATAAAGCATCCTAAGTATCCATGTCTGCATCAGTACGGCTCCTCCAAGACCCACTTTCACTTTCTCATCTCCTTGAATCTCTGTAAGTCAGCTTTGGTGAGTAGAAACTTTGCTACATGTTGCTTGATTTCAGCAAAAAAAAAAAGTGCCGATACATTTAACTTTTAAAAACTTGTCATAAATAGCCAAAATGTCATTTTGGCTAATTCAAGTGGTGTAAAATACATCTGCAGAGTTACCAGCTCTGTGTGCATTTCGTTTTTTAAGCCAGCAATGACTTCTCTTCCTCTGTAGTGAGAAAAACTTTGCAACAAGCATTGCTCATTTTGCTCTGGTGCAAGTTATTTGGCACACTTTGGTCTGGCATGTTTTTTTTTAATGATGTCCGAAGCTAGCGTTGAGCTTTCATTCTTACTTTTCATTCACACCTATTAAAAACATCAGGACTCTAAAACCATATGTGTTTAATTCTGTGTTCCTCTTCGATTTCCATCTGCTATGACAGTATGATGCCACAGTTTCCCCAGATTACCACACCCTAAAGACAGAGTTGCAACATCTGAGTCAGAATACAACAAGAACAGAGAATAGAATGGACTCTTGGGTTTGTGGAGTCGGTGGAAAAAAATAAAACCCTTTTCAAATATACAGAATTTAGAGCACAGATGACACTTGTGGGACTTTAGTCAAGTCTTGACCTGCTTCTTTACCTTGTTCAACTGAGTTACCTAGAGAGCTTAAACTGTTGCCATAACACTGTCCTGACGCTGCATCGGAGACCGGTGACAGGGGTGTCTGGGTCCCGGTGGAAACCAGGGGTTTATTTTTATCCCCAGTTCTGTGGAAAAAGCAGACAAAAACACCCGCAGAGTGGAAAGTAATGAGTTAGCCACTACTTGTTGCTTAAGGACTCTTAAAGGACCTTTAATGTTTTTGTTTTGCCACTTTATGTGAGTGTAAATGTCTTTATTTTTTACATGATGAATGAATCAGCCACCTAACATTTGGAAAAGAAAATAACTCGTACTTTAACAGAATAGATCTGTTGAATCCCTCACCAAACAAACAGTTCCTACTTTCCACTATTTCCTCTCCTTTCCTCATTGTTGTTCAATGCATTCCTCAGTTAACTTTCCAAAATTCAGCCAACATTGCCTCATGATCTGTAAAAGTGTGTATCACTGATAGGATGAGCTGAAGCAGCAATCAATAAGAGCATCATCCTTCAGCAGCTTGTGCAGCTTGTGAGCTGAGGATATAAAAAGGTCAGTCTCGACTGAAGATGTGCTTTTATAATGAGTCACTTTAAAACAATTTTCCTTTCTGTCCTCTTACAGTCAGATATCATCATGTCTGAAATCCAGACGGCCATGGCCCTCCTCATCAGCAATTTTGAAAAATACGCTGGCAGGGAGGGGGATAAACACACCCTGAACAAGGCAGAGCTGAAAGAGCTGCTTCAGAATGAACTCGGTGAAATGCTGGGGGTGAGTGACCTCTGATCCTTCTCAATTTAGTCCTGCAGAAAAAAAAAAGGATTGGTTATGTATACTAACCCTCTTCTCACCTGCAGAAAGCCACTGATAAAGCAGCAGTGGACCGCATCTTCAACGAGCTGGACTCAAACAAGGACAACAGTGTGGACTTTGAAGAGTTTGGCAAAATGATCTGCTGCCTCACTGTGATGTGCCACGAGTACTTCATTGGCAAAAAATAGGGATCCAAGCGCCACCTTGGGGCGGTCATAGAGAGCTGCCTTGCTATTAACACAGCTGTTCCGAGGAAGGAAGAAGAATATTCGCTATTAACTTAAATACCACAAATTCACAAAAATGCTTGTCGTTACAATATATGACAAAATAAACTTTTTTTGACTTGTTCACTTTGTGTGTCTCTGAAAGGTTGGGGGACAATATTTGTGACCAAATTGGGTGGTTGCACAGACATTTCAGCTCATTAAGCTCATAATACCTTTCCACAATGAGCTAAGAGTTGACATTATGCTTTAAGGCCTTAAATCGTACAGCTGCATTAACTTCAGGAACAGTATAACCGCAGGCTAACAGGCCAGACGTCACACTTGTTTCCCACTTGTTTAAACTAATATTTCTATTAAGAGTACATGTTACATTCCCTGCCCAACTCAATAAGCCATATCCAACCATACTTCCTCTGGTGTGACCAGTGGCTTGAGGTTCATAAAAATTGCTAATGTTAGAAAACTTTTAATGAAAATTGTGCCGTACAAGTTACATGAAAGAGTCAGTTTGTGTACTTTATTTGCTTTTTTTTCACTAGCATATTTAAGGATATAATTCTGTAATTATAGTGTTTTAAGCTTAAGCTAGCCCTGCTTTAAATGAGGGTTTAAGTTAGCATACTGTTGGGCACTAGCTAAGCTCAGTGGTTTGTGTGCATAGTGGGTATCCCATGTACAGACTGTGTGAGTGACCCCAGGTTGGACTCCAGCTCAGCTCCAGCCCCTTGCTGCATGCATCCCCACCCTCACACTAGTCATTCCCATATATATACAATGTCCCATCTAATAAAGGCAAATGCCTACAACAACAACAAAAAATCCCCCAAAAAGTAATCTTACTTTAACTTTACCTAAATGTCTGAAATATATTACATTTTCTATTTTTATTTGGAAAAGAGTTTCCATATTTAGATTTTGTTTGGAGAAAATGTTGGTTCTTGCAGCTTCTTTTATTTCTTTCTTAGTTAATACTGCTTTTTCCCTCTCTGCTTTAAAGGTGTAACCAGCAGCTTATAACTGCATATCCCTGTTTGGATGGATATAGCGAGATAAGATTGAAAAAAAAGCACAATAACATCTGTGTTTGGAGTCACTTTTTAAACTGTGTCAAAGGACTGAGGTAGAGGGAGACTCTAGAAACAAATACTGGCAAAGCTTGCTTTGAACTATTCCAAATAGTTTAGATAACGTTGTAACACTGGCTGATGAATTTTTGATAAGCATATGCACACTCTTTGGGCGCTGCCACGGCCCCATGTACAATGTTACAATGTTACAATGTTACAATTCACTTAGCAGATGCTTTTATCCAAAGCGACGTACATCAGAGAGTAAGTACAACACTAATCCATTCATACACCGCCACCGAAGCAGCGGGAGCAATGCAGGGTTAAGTGTCTTGCCCAAGGACACATCGGACATGTTGCTCAGCTGGGGATCGAACCCTCGACCTTCTGGTTGAGAGCATAGGTTGAGAGTCGACGACTCTACCAACTGAGCCACAGCCGCCCAATGTAAAAACTAAAATAATTTAAAATTGAGGAAGCCAAAATAAAAAATAAAATGTAATATTCTTGGAGGCCCCTGTCAGCCTTTAGCCCTTACAATCCTCTTAACTTTTTTACCCTATACACCTGTCACCTACAAACAATAGGCTGTATATAATAATGTTAGTCTTTAAACAGTCTATGCTACAAACCCTTACTCTATAAAATAAAATATCATTAATAACCTACGGGAAATCATTGAATAGTTTAGAAAAGAGAATGATACCTTAAAAAGCCAAACTTGTGAGAGAAATAAAACTAATAGTGTTTAAATACACTTTGTATTTTGTTAAAAGTAGTCAAGTATGTCCCTTGTGTATTTATATTAAATTACACTATAAACGCATATTAAATTCATGTCAACATATTCTCTAGTTTGTTAATATCATGGCTGTATGTTGAATATGTTTACAAGTTAAAAACAGAAAGTTGCTAATGGATTATAGAATTTCCCTGATAAGTAAGGGAGTTAACAACACGGTGAACTTGGTAATATTTTACTCATAATAATGATAATATAGAAAGAAAGATACAGAAGTAGAAGGATGAAAGGGAGTACACATACCAGACTCTTTCGGTGACGCCTCCGGGAGGTCACGTTGTGAGGCCGTGTCTCGTGACGCTACCGAGGGGCGGGTTATCAACAACAGAGTCGGTCTGTGGAGCTAACGTTACTGAGGGACAGAGCTTGAGTGTTGTTTTGAATTTGCTAGAAGAAACCGACTGGAAGGGGGGCCAGGGCCTGTGGAAAAGATGGCGGATGTAGAAGAAGATGAAACTCGGACCACTCTACCATCCCGTAACGGTCCTGTGGTCGGTTCGTCTGCTGCTGGCACCGCGGGCCAGACTGCAGCTTTGGTAACGTCAGGTCCGCGGACGGTGAGGATCGTTAAGTCGGAGTCGGGCTACGGGTTCAATGTTCGCGGTCAAGTCAGCGAAGGAGGACAGCTTCGGAGCATCAACGGGGAACTGTACGCTCCTCTGCAGCATGTCAGCGCTGTTTTGCCCGGAGGTGCGGCAGACCGAGCTGGGATAGCAAAGGGCGACCGGATACTGGAGGTGTAAGTCAGCTGCTATCCTTTCAGTTAAGCCAGGTAGTTAGCATGTAAAGCTAGCTACCCGGTTCAGCCCGTTTTGATGCTTATAAAGCATGTGTTACCATTAGCCATTCTGAAGGTAACGCTACGTCACCTGTCCGTAATGAAATCAAAAGTGTCCTTTCAATTAGCGTAAAAAGTATTTGTCCAGTTTAGGGACATTATTAACCCACAAATCGTTAGCTAATGTTGCTACATCAGGCTAACGCTCGTGAGTTAACTAGAAGGCTAACCAGCTTACATAAGTTGGACACAACAGGCTGTGCATGTTGATTAGCTTTAGCTCGCTAGTGAGCCAGGTAGCTATCGTCTTGCTCAGTTAGCCTTTTGCGCTGTGAATACTTTAACATGGTTTGTGAGTACGGTGTTAAATTGACAGCTTTGTTGACATTGTTTTGTCGTTTGCATAATAGTAGATGTATGTTATGACCCTGCTCAAAGACAGTGGATGGCACTGTTGTCACTCTAATTCAACATCATATGGTGTTAGGATGTGCCTCTCTAGTCATGTAGAGGCAATCTTGGAAACTATTTACATGACACATTTTGGATTACGACTATATTGTTTGTCCTTTTGTGAACAGCTCTTGATATAGGGGTAATCCTGTAAAACTGTCAATTGTAGGAGCAAGGCTGACCTCACAGCAGCTACTTAAGTCACTGTTGCAGGTGGATCTTTAATAGGGTCATCATCCATTGGTAAAGTCAACTGTCCATGAGATGAGCTCCATAGTTGTACTTCTTGGCAGTAATAAAAGGTAACTGCTGAAATGAATAAATGGAAAGTTATTTGTAAGTCACACCCAAAGCCTATTAATTTTTGTGGCCCAGCGTAATCCTTATCACACAGATTTGAGAAGTTCAGTTCTTGTCTAAACTTAACTAAAGGTTAAACTTGGAATAAGAGAGAAGAGAAAGTACAAAAACGAGGAACAAGTTTGCTGAGGCATCAAAAAGGTGTCAGCCAACCTGTGTTTACTCCACTGTCGCATTTCTCTCCGACTTAAGTCATATGACAGGGCCTGTGCTTATCATGTGACTTATTAACCAGCTTGACCATATCGCAACAACTCAATGGATACCCATAGCAAAGTATGTTTGTTATATGTCAGCATTTTACTTCAAAGTTTTATGAGCAAGGAAAGGCAATATTCCAGCTTCAGTGGTGATATCCAGCGATTAAACGGTGTAGTGTTTGGTTTACAACATCAGATTTCTCAAGGTCAGCTTTAGAAAGAAACTGAATGACAAAATAAACCTGCTGTCAAGAGGTGTTTTATGCTACTCCTTAGTGTTAGACTATTGCCCAATACAATATTTTAATCTTTCAGGCAGTGAAAAAAACAATGAACCTATAATTTTGTCCAACAAAATCTTCTGCAGACTAATATAACTTTGTTTGTTTTTTACCATTTGTCAGGCGTCACCTTCGGCACTGTTTACTTGTTACAGGAGTTTTTCAGTTCGGGATCTTGATATAAATATGTAACATATTGAATACAAGTATTAATCATTTAAATCGCTTATATCCAAAAGTTGCAGCCCTACTTATACTCATTTGAACAACCTACTTTGTTGTTGAATGGCAACTGAGATGCGTCTCTGGCAGGCATTGTTTTGTTTCGGTTTAGTCTAATAAGACTTTGATGGGATCAAATTAGCATGAGACCAAAAGTTCTTCCACTGTCCTCACCTTTTTTAGAACTTTTTTTTCCACTACTGTCTCCTCCATAAGACTTATTTGTGCTTTAATTGAACCATGACACAACACAGATTTAAATGGATAATGGTATGTAGTGGACAGACCTACCGGTATGCTACCACTCTTGCTGGCTCGCTCCTCTTCTATGTCTATCCCGCTGTTTCACATAGGAAGATTAGCAGAGACACCTGATGCCCGTGCCATCTGGCCTCAGCAAGGCCAAGCAGGGAGGTGTCTCATGCCCACAAAGTAACGGGAGACATCAGAGCTCAGTTGCTTTAACTCAGCACCCCTTAAATTATGTCTATCACTGGGGGATCAACACATTGTGATGGAAAACAGGATGCTTAACTGTATTGCTCATTTGTATAGTTTACTAGACATGATCTTTCTTTACTTAATACAGTTTTTTTTCTCATTAAAATGATTACTTAGTTAATATTAGATGTGGGAAAAGAAGCACCAGAGTTGGATTGATATGGTGAGAGGGCCCGAGTTGAAGGTTTTGAAATTCGTGTCAGGAGAGAAATATTTGTATCAGTGCAGCCCTGATTATAATCTCAACTAGAGATGCATTTGAAATATTTTTCAAACTGCGTCACTAAAATATTCTTGACTAATATTACACACAGCAGCACGGTATCCTGCTCTGATCAGGGCTGAAACCCAAAACAGTTTCCTTTGTTTGAGGAATTCCAAATCTTGTCATTGCAATGACATTTGATCATGTGCTAAACAGTCTGAAAAAAGTTAGTTTTCTCTCTGCTGACTTCCTTTTTTATCTCTCCTTCCCTTTCCTTCCACCTTTTTCTTGTTCTCGTTCTTCCTCCAGTAATGGGGTGAGTGTGGAAGGTGCCACCCATAAGCAGGTGGTGGACCTGATCCGTGCTGGTGAGAAGGAGCTCGTTCTGGCTGTGCTGTCTGTTCCAGCTCTAGAGGCTGACGGATTGGAAGGCGGGGAGGATGTCCAACCAAACTACGACTACAGCGACAAGCAGGCAGTACCCATTTCCATCCCCACATACAAACATGTAGAGCAGCACTCCGAGAGGTTTGTGGTGAGTGCTAGTATGAAACCTTTACCTTTAACTTTTCTTCTCTCACAAGAAAATGGTGAACTTGAAAAAACATGTAATTCTTTGATTGTAAACCCTGTGTTACCTCTCCTCAGTGCTCTTAGGCATGTCTGCTCTGTCTTTGTCTTGTTGCCTTAGGTGTACAATGTGTACATGTCAGGCAGACAGCTGTGCTCAAAGCGCTACAGAGAGTTCTCAATCCTTCAGCAGAACCTAAAGAGGGAGTTTTCAAATTTCAACTTCCCTAAACTTCCCGGTAAATGGCCCTTCTCCCTGTCCGAGCAACAGCTGGATGCTCGTCGTAGAGGGTTGGAGGAATATCTGGAGCGAGGTAAGCTGATTTTGAGAAGTCAATTCTGTTTAGATTTTCTGGATTGGTCTAAGACAAAAGGCTTTGTTGTAACTAATCTGTTAAAAAATCTATTTTCAAGGCTGACCTTGAAAATCCACAGAGTTCAGGCAATATGACCCAATGCCGTCCTTTTGTTTATTTATTGATTTACTACAACCACCACTCCCCTCTCTATCTCTGCATCTGTCTTTGTTTTGTATTGTCTCTAGTCTGCTCTGTGCGGGTGATCGGGGAGAGTGACATCATGCAGGAGTTTCTCTCTGAATCGGACGAGGTATGCTGCTCCTTTATTATTCTGATAGGCACAGAATCATTATCCTAAGCCTTGTTGTAGCGTTGAGTATTAGAGGGAGTATTTCTCTGACAGTTTGTATCTGATTTGGAGCATAGTCAGGCTGATTTGGTGTAATCAAAATCGTATGATGAAATAATGAACAAATCCGTTTTACTTCCTCCACTGTAAACAAAGTCAGCTATTGGCTGCAAACAAGCATCAGCAGTTAGAGAAGCTGAATTTAAAAACTGAATGCTGTCGGCCCATCATGACTCCTGGTATGGAGTTTAAACAGGAGAGCCAAAACAATCAAACACTAATTGAATTGCCTTTCTAGTGTTCTGAGAAATAACACTAGCTGAGACAAATACTACTGAAATAATCCAGCACTTGAGAAGGATTAGGACTTCTAACGGAGAGGAGTTCTCGTTTGTTACGTAGTGTTTGTTTGTTTTAATCCAGAAGTACTTTCCAGTCATTCAGAGCAAACGCGTACATACAAGCCGTCACACACCCTTGTTAATCCACACATGAGTTAATGTGGCTTAACAGCTGTTCTCTTTATGTGGTGTTTGGCTGTGCAGAACTACAACGGAGTGACCGATGTAGAACTGCGGATAGCCCTGCCAGACAAGACCACCATCTCTGTCAGAGTCCGCAAGAACGGCACCACAGACCAGGTGTACCAGGTAGAAACACATTGTTGGAATTCTGCCGTCAAGCTCAAATATGACATTAAGTACAGAAAAGTGCAGAATTGACAAATATGACTGACTCTGTATTGCTCCTCCTGCAGGCATTAGTGTTGAAGGTTGGAATGGACAGTATTATGGCGAGCTACTTTGCCCTTTTTGAAGTCATCAACCACTCCTTTGGTAAGGACCGACTTTTATGTGTTACGTGTTTAGCTTGAAAAGCCTATGAGCAGTTTCACAGACTCTCATGTGGTACATTTGAAAAACCCTCTTGGGGGATGATTCATCATATGACCACTAATTTTCAAAATAAAAACCCGCCTCACTAAATCTGTTGAGTTAATATCATTGGACCTTGGGTTGTGTGTGCAGTTTTGGACAGCAGGGGCAGGTTATTTGGTACAGGCGGGGATTTTTTAATGATGAAACAGACACTTACCCTTCTTTCCATCCCTCGCTCTCTTTCTATAATTTGTTTCAGTACGGAAGCTGGCACCAAACGAGTTTCCCCACAAGCTTTATGTGCAGAATTACACGTCGGCAGTGCCGGGGACTTGCTTGGCGCTCCGCAAATGGTTGTTCAGCTTCCAGGAGGAGGAGTTGCTAAGAGACAACCCGCTGGCACTGCACTACTGCTTTCACCAGGTAATAACAATAATTGAATCCCACTTGCCATGAACTTATAGGAACTCAGCAGAAAATGTCATCCTTTTTTTTTTTTTCCAGACTTTACCTTTCTGTATTAAAACAGTTCAGACTTGTCAGAGATGTCAGCACTTTTTGGCATGGATAATTTCAGCCATAATCAAGGACCTTTACTGTTTTACTTTCCCCTAACTCCCCATACTCGTCTCAGATCCAGAACACAAAGTGAGTCCCTTAAGGCCAGCTCAAAACAAAGATTTGTGGAAAGATTAAACCCTTTTAGAAAATTGCAGGGAAAAGTTGCAGGGGTGTAACCTGCCTATTCTTACCTAGAATCAATGTTGGTGGTCTGATGGTGTCTCTGGCTAGTGCATGATATCACCACTGGCTGGTTTCAGAACACCATGACTGTCACTGGATGGAGGAAAGACAGGACTGCTCCAAGAATAGCTGAACAAAAAGAGACATGCACGGGAGTTCTCCTGTCTCAACTTCAAGCCATACATTTGCACTAGCCTCATTTGTGTTCCGTTGATGGAAATTATTGTCTATGTTTTTATGTTTCAGCTCTTTTGGAGCTGTCTTAAAAACGGTATCAAGTCAGTGACTTTCACTGCTACGTCATATATACTTAGGACAACACAAATTATAACAATCTACAAAAAACAAAACTGTAATTAAAAAGTACTGAGAGTCATTGCAGTGTCATCTAAACGTATTCACCAACTTGCAGACTTTAGAACTCTAAAGGCCGACGCATTGCAAGTGGTTGCAGGTTTCTACCCATTGCCAATCTGAACTGGCCTTTACCTGCAACTGTAATCTATCTTGAGTCACATCCTAACCAAAATAACACGCTTCAATGAATCAGGAAGCTCTACATATAACACTCTGAATGAAAAACAAACAACTCTAGTGCTTTTAAATGTCACAGCTCATACACTAAATCAGGTAACCACAGAAACATGACATTCTACAAGCCTGGGCCATTATCCCACAAAGTTTAAAGCATGAACTGGAAAAATGAATCCTCTAATGCAAAATGCACTTAAACTTTCCAAAGCAAGGGCCTACAAAGAGCCGCAAGGCTAAAAAGCTGCAGATTTAAAAAAATCTTTGTAGGTTCATCACTTCAACTGACCTTTTTACATGGTCAAAATCGTATCAGATTAATGCTTAGTGTGTAAATATTTATTATAGATTTAGAATTTTAAAGAGAAATGATTGCTGTTTTTAGTTGTAGTTGGTAGCTGAAGGTTTGATATCTTATTATGTTTTTAATGGATGATCCTTTTTGTTCTTCCACCTCAAATAATAAATGGTGTTTTATCTCTACTTGTCCACCCAACCCCCCTCCCTCCACCCACGCCACCCCCTGTCCGTCCAGGCATTGGAAGATGTGAAGAAGGGATTCATAAAAACGGAGGACAAATCCTACCAGCTGCAGAAGCTGGCAGAGCAGCGCAAGATGGCCACGGTCAGTCCCACAGACCAGTCTTTGTCCACAGAGGGGGTTTGGGTGACTACACTTTTTGCCTGCTGACCAGAGCCATCACCAAAACGTTACCAAACACAAAAAGACAGAAAAGTCAGAAAACCTTTCACACAGCAAAAAAAAATCAACCCTCAATGGTGTAGACCACAGAGGCATGGTTTCACTCCAGATACAGCCATTTAGTTTGTATTGATGTTTGTAGAACATTAAGTGAAAGTGGCATGTGTGCGAGTTTCATTGAGTTACTACATTCACTACTATTTAGCTACCCAGCACATTTCCAAGATTTAAAGAAAGGGAAACCTCAGATTAAATTAGCATAAAGCAACACTTGTTTACTTAGGATTTTCTCTTTTAAAAAAAGCATCTAGTGAGCGTAGACAGATTCACCGGTTCTTTTATGGGTTGGAAACATGGTGGAGTGTAGCTTCATCGTTGGTCGTCTTTATGGTAACACTACTCCACTGTGATTGGACGGCTGGGCAAAATGTGACAGTGACGAGCACAGCAATTATTGGAAAGTTTAACATTTTTTAAATCACGAGGACCAGAAAAGAATGCTAAACATGCAGAGTGCAGAGCAGTAACCTACTTGTCACGCTGTTAAAAAAGGCTACACATCAACGATTCAAACTTGTCACCGCAGGGGTCACATGTTCGTATCTTTTCATAAACACACACACTGTGGTTTATTCTTTATCACTCACACGTAAACTAGAGAACCTGATTTGGATTAATACACCACAGGAAATAGTCCCCAACACATCGCCCTGTGTTCATTCTCTTTAGTTTGAATCAAAATATGCTAAATAAAGCAGCCGTGTCAGGGACCTTTCTGAAGTTAAACTGTATACTTTTGAGGTTTTCCATGTTTTCAGTAGAATGTAGAGAATGATTCAAGATGGTAAAAAAGAAAAAGAGGCTTGTCTGAGGCTGTCTAACGCTGTTATTACAATCTTAATAGTTTAAAGAATGTGCCTTTATTTGTATTATAATTTAGTCATGGCTCACTGCCTGAACTGTTGCTTTATTGGACTGAAGCACAACATGTTGAGCTAATTTTGTTTAGACTGATAACACTTGTTTTCTTCCAGTATAAGAGACTGATATGTGAATTTTTTCTTCCGGTCTGTTAGTACCTGAGTCTGTTGCGGACATGTGAGGGCTACAATGAGGTGGCGTTTCCCCACTGCTCCTGTGACTCCAGGAGGAAGGGACACGTTATCACAGCCATCAGCATCCATCACTTCAAGCTGCACGCATGTACTGAGGACGGCACGCTCGAGGTGACTGTCTGTCTGCTTCAGTGTAACACAAAGTGCCAACATGCAGAACTATTTAAGGACAGCTTTAAACTTTTTGAGACGATGTGTTTGTTTGTGCCACTTAGTAAAAAAAAAAAAGGATAGTTTGACTTTGTAAAAAGTATTGATAACTCAATGGATTTTAATTTAGTCCCCCTGCAGTGTGAATTAAAACCATCATTCTTTCCCTCAGAACCAGGTGATCTCTTTCGAGTGGGGGGAGATGCAGCGCTGGGACACGGACGAGGAGGGGATGGCTTTCTGTTTTGAGTACGCCAGAGGAGAGAAGAAACCTCGCTGGGTCAAGATCTTCACTCCATACGTGAGTGAACACACACCGGCACAGCTGGTTGGCATGTCATGTATTTGTCCATTTATTCATTCAAGCAGAATTTACTGTTATAGTGTTTGATGCTCAGATTTACAAAATACAAGATGTTTTAAATGTACATTTACACCGTATAATATATCTGGTGTCAAAGCAGTACTATAGGAGGCAAATGCAGCGAATACAAACGTAACTTGTCACAGCGACTTTGCTTTGTAATTGTGCTGATTTTGTTGTATCGAAGGTTGAATAACATTCCTCTTTGCTGTTTCCCTCCTAGTTCAACTACATGCATGAGTGCTTTGAGCGGGTCTTTTGTGAGCTGAAGTGGAGGAAACAGGTAAGGACCACTCCTTTCCTCTTTCATTCTGGGAAGAACATGATGCAATGAAAAGTTAGAAATACAAAACAATAAGCCACCTCTTTTTTTTTTTTTTTACCCGTTATGTAACCTTTTCCATTTGTATCATGATTGCTTATTGATGTTTTATCTGTCAGGTTGAGGAAGAGGCGTCTGACAAAGACAACAAAAACTGCAGCAACAATGGTAAGCTCTAATCCTTTTTTTTTTTTGTCCTAAATACAAGAGCTGGCAGGGTTTTTATCACAGTAGAGCAAGCACTGAAGAGTGGGAGCCTTGATTTCATCTAGAGGAAGTCATAAAGAAATATGTATTCAGATGAGGTACTGAGTGCTGATGTGAATGACAGAACCTATCAAGCAGCATGAATTATGCAAATTCCCTAACTGACGGAAACTGAAAGGGTAAGGACAGCGAGAGGATTTTTAAGTATGCCCACTTCTTTCATATCTCTGAATTAAAGGCTGAAATAAATGTGAGCATTTTACTCATTCATAACTTTCGTTCAGTGTCATTAAATTAAATCCAGCACTAACATTGATGCATTCAGATGCACTTGTATTGTTATATTATCTCTTTACTGCAGCTCCTATTGCATTTTTAAGGAACTGAACAAAGTGAAGGGGAGAAGCTGCATTTTATAGACAACTCACCAGAGCTCCTTAGTGTACTTAACAACTCAGTGGAGAGTAAGTTCTTCTCTAGTGCTGTCAAGATACTAAAAGTATTCAGTATAGAAGCATGGATTAGACACATGACTTGCTATCAGAGCCATCTCCTGGAGGGATGTTGAAACTGTTTGGCCCCATGTGAGACAACACGAGACAAGCTGTTAAGTATGTGGATGAGCAACTGCTGTCATGAGGACGATGGAGCACCTTTTGGTGTTAGAGGAACAGATAAGGAACAGCCGAGGGGAAGCTGAAAGGTTTAAGAACATCTAGATAAAAAGTGCTAAGGGATTTATAGTTACTAACTGGAGGGCAGTTTATGGAAGGTTTATAGTGACTGTGTTGCTGAGATACTGAATGGTCTGTGTTTTGTTGAGGCAGCATTTTCATAAGTCACATGACATGCAGGAGAAAAATCCTGTCTTTCAGACTTGTCTCCTGAACTGTCTCTCTGTGTTGCAGAGTATCTGCCCCCTCTGGAGACACAGCAGAAGGGATGGCGCCACCTAGGAGGAGAGATCGCAACTTCCTAAAAAAAGCATTTCTCACCACTCAAACTAGAACTGGTCCACTTGCATTATCACAGCCACCCCCAGAGAGCGCCCATCGACAAACACAGAAAACTGAGTGACGGACTGAGGCGATGCACGCCTCAGAAAAAAACTGGAAGTGACTGATTTTGGAGACTGGAATAGTCGCACTAAACAAACCCCAGGGACACACAGCAAGAAGAGCAATGAAGGAAAACAAACAAAAGCCAACTTCCATGTCATTTTCTAGATCTCCATAGCGTCTGTTGTTTTCGCCCTGTGATGTGGGAGAAGGACCAAGCAAAGTCTCGCCACTGGTTGAGATGTAACTCACACACACACAATGTGTGAGCGGTCAGGGGTCAACATAGCACTGGAGCAGCGTTTGCGCAAAGGGAGCATCTCGATGAAGAGGAGCTGAAATGCGGGATCGTATTATAACGGCCAGTTCTCCCAACACGATCGGCTCGGTCCAAAGCCCTCAGTGTGACCCTCGTCTGCTGAACTGAGAAGGGATGAAAACAAGAATGGAGGGATACTGAAAAATACGCATTTCCCTTCTTTAACGTTAGTGATGAAGGAAGAAAGCAGAATCGTGCTTTACGCCGAAGATGGACATTAACACAAAAATTATTGTTTAAGAAATATCTGTTCTACCAGAAGGGTTCTGTCAGAAAAACAGGAACTACAAATGTGTAACTTACTGAAAACTGACGTGTGGGAGGGGGGGTTCATAACATTATTACTTCTGATAAAAAATAGATTCATAATAAGAGCTATAAAAATGGGTTTCTTGATCTAACACAGTGAAACACTAACTGAATTGCATCAAAGCAGCTCTAACCAATCTCCATTTTTCACCTTGTCTTCTGGTCCAACCCACGCAGCTTCACAACGACGTCTCTTGGCAGTCTGCCATTAATGTCAGTATGTGTATTTATCCCCCTCGAAAGTGTTTTATTGTGGTGATTTTGCAGAGTTGGAAGTCAGGGCTTCCTCAGGCTCAACGCTGCGCAGAGATGATCTCCTTAAGAAAAGGTTGATGGGCCAAAACGTTGATTTTAAAATGGCACACATGGGAAATATGTCCAACAGATTGTGGATATAAGGACAGGAGAGTAGGACCGTTTAGCTGCAGTCTCCTGAGCCGGCAGCAGAGGGCAGCAGAGGGTCGGACAGATTTGGTTGTTAGCTCAAGAGCAGGACAGAAATCCTCTCAGAGCTTCTTAAAGAGTGATCCCCGGGGCTCTGTAACTCACCCAAAAGTATCACTCCTCTGCAGGTTGTGCAGTAACCACTTCATGAGGACAGATGGTGTGTGTGTGTCTGTGTGTGCGTGTTGTACAGAGAGTAGGTGGTGCATAAAGTTTAGTGACTGCAACCATCAGCATACATAGCAATGCAGGCAGCTGTCTTTGTGTCATTGCAACCAATGTAGTAGTTGTGTGTGTCATAACATGATCATTTGGCAGATTTATCATTTATAGATTTTTGCAGTTATGTTTTTCACACGGATATTTTTCTCTTTCTGCAGAGTGAAAAACAGTTTTCTCACTTTAAGTGCAAAGAAAGCATGTTGACATGCTGATAAAAAAAAACGACTTCTGAATTGAGACATTGTGCGCATGTGTGTTGTGACTACTGAGCACAGTAGAGTTTTGTTTATCCCACTAAGGGCTACAACTTGGCAGGTTCATTACTGACTCATTCTTGTACTTCACAAGCTTCTGGCATCGACCCAAAACCTGAAACAGAGAGTGAAGGTTTATTTTATTTGACTGACTTTGAGAGCACAAGTTCAAGTTTCACATTGTTAAAGGATTTTTTTCCCCCTACCGTTCAGCTTAGCCATCGGGTTCAATGAAATGTTTAATTCATGCCTAGGTTTAGTCATAATTTGCTTCTTTCTTTTTTACCTGGAGCAATCGTGTGTGTGTGTGTGTGTGTGTGTCCTCTGTGTTTATCATTGACATTGTTGATAAGCTCTCAGGCTGTGATTGGTCGTGTCTGATGAGCTGTCGTTGTGAGAGCCGGCAAATGAAGATGATGTTTTGAGTCTGTACCACAGCGAAGAAGCCAGACAGATGGAGACAAATGGGAGTTGTCTTCTATTGTCTAGTAAACAAGCACAGCCCCTCACACACAGACATCCCTGTCTCCCTGCCACTCTGTGATATGGCTTGACAAGATAGTTAAATGAAAGATCAAATAATGTTGTCATCCAGTTGTTCCCTCTGTGCACAGGGCTAAATCATACAACAGCATATAGCGAGACATGCTCCTCAGTAGCAGCATGTTGTGAGTTTTGTAAACACACCACAGATTGCTGGATTGAGAAACAAACTGCAGCGTGCTGATTGCTGGATGGTCATTTTGACAGCTGAAGTAATAGCCAATTCAAAGATGGATGACATTAGAATTGGAGCCATTCAACCGTGATGTTATTTCTGAGGATGCTGAGGAAGACACAGAGAGAGGTTATGTGTTTGTATGTGTGTGTGTAGGCTTGTCTGTCCTCTGCTCTTACTCTCTCCAGGTTGGTCTCCCATCATCACAGGGGGGATGTGGTTGCCGTGGCAGCACCACGTTGGCTCGACATGCTCAGAGCAGCCTCTGTTCCTTTTATTCCTGTCAGCAAACTGACTCACCCCTCCCAATAATGTATTCAAAGCAGTGTTTTTTTTACTGTTTGATGTTTGTTCTCTGTCCCTGTGGCCCATGCTGCTGTGAATAGGCTTATAGAAAGCTGCTTTCTTTTTCATTATACATATTTTTGTGTCTTGGTTTGTATTGTTGGCGCCAGGTGCCAATTGTGCACTCGTTCTCAGTCACAGGCAGGTGTGCTTAGGCTGTCAGTTGTCGCCCGTTTCGGCCATCGGTGAGATAAATGTCATGGTAACAGTGTTGAGATGAGAGAGGAGAGATGACAGGAATGTTAAAGCACGTTTTTGTACGGTTGGCCAGTGTTTGTTTGTTGTGTACGCTGTGCTGTGGGCCATCTGTGTTTATTGTTTGAGATGCTGGACAGTCTTGGCTTGTAAGTGAATGATTATGTAAAAAAAAGGATTGAAGTTCACACATGACTTAACACGTAAAAAGAATGTCAGAGAGTGCAGCACACAGATATTTATGTGTGAACTGCACATGACGCTCAGAAAAGTTGTATTCATCACAACTGCCACTAAAATGCTGATTCAAGCTGTTGCTATAGCAACATATACCTTTTCTGAGTCTCGTGCCAAATTGGCACTGATTTTCCCTGACATCGTTCAGTGGCAGATATTGTCAAAGACCTTTTGAATTCGACAGCATTTCAGGCTCAGAATCCGGTGTTCGGAGCAGCATTGTGAGGCGGCTCAGTCAGTCTCTCTCCTTTGACTCTGTTGGTTTTTGTCTGAACCGCTACGTTTGTCTCATCATCTGCACTTACTGTATGTGTGGAGTCGATGTTCGATGATCTCTAGAACAAGCGTCCGTCTGGGAGGGCATTAGCTGCTGGCTTTCCCATTTCAGCTGCCATGTCCTGCCTCTGACTAACATGAGGGTTGGATGTAAGCGTTTGTTTGAAAAAGTGTTAGCCTTTGTGTCATTAACTTCTGTTCATTGCTTAGAAACACAGGGCTTTGTTTCCATGGCAATTAGGCAGTGACATTAATTAACTAAGCCTTGTTTATCTGTCTTCAGCATAACCTGTAAATAGTTGTTTTAAAAAGAAAAAAAGAGAGTCTCTCTTGGACAAAATGCACTCTTGTTCCTCCAACTGAAAACTTTTATTTATTACAGAAATTATAAAGCTTGGGGAAATGATAGTGTACACCGCTGGAGCCACCTTCGATCATTGATTCTGTGCAGGGCACCGGCTGTACAGAGGATTAGCAAACTAAACAATAACACAAGCTGTTTAAAGATGTTCAACAACACCTGATTCAGAGCTAGGCTACAAAATGGAGAGTTTTATATCTAAAAACACACATGAAGGTTTACTAACCGATATAAAACAGACAAAAAGTTTGAAAATGTTGTGTAGAGTAATAAATTGTAACAATATTTTAAATAAAGTTATATATTGGGAAAGAAAAGCTGTCGGTCTTTATTTACTCTTCAGGATATAAACTCTTTATCTTTATTGTATATTGGCAGGAGTCTCAGAAAGCTTCCGGGAGGCTTTTTAACAGCTGTTAAATGATAAAGCACTAAGGTTGTGTTTATCAATGTATGGATTCTCCTTCTTTCCACAGGGACCTGACCAATGTCAAAGACTGTCCTCCTTTAAAGACCTAAAGAGAGAGGCCAAAGAGTGCTCACCAGGGACTATTATCTTCATGAGGGGGAAAAAGACAGTCATGCATTAAAAGCTTTAAATGTCTTTAAATGTGAATGAATCATACAGCAGTGCAAAATAAATGCCTTTACTAAGTGTTTCTTTCAGAGCTGCCAAGCAAGGTGATGACGGAGCCTCATTCCAGCTTTCATTCAGTCTCAAGTTACCTGCGAACGCCTCGCACTCCGAGACAAAAGCTCTGTAAATTGTGCATGTGTGGGAGGCATTTATGCAAATGGAGTTCTTATCCAACCGCTTTTGGAGAATGTTAAGTTCAGCGCAAGGAGCTGAATCAGTTTGACAGCAATGTTTTTGTTTTTCTCCGCTCTCAGAGTCTGCTGGATGAGAAGTGAAGGAGGGCTGATCGTGACAAGGAACAGATGTGACAGTTTTCTGGCAGGAAATATTTCAGACTCCCTTCATCGCCATTTCTGTCGTTTAGAGATGTTTTAGATGACTAGAAAAGAACAATGTCACTACTTCTTGGATCTGATGCATTGATAAAACATGCAGTAGATATCAGTAGTTCTTCTCTGAGTAGTTTATTGCCCATTTCCTTTTTTTTCTTTTTTTTTTAACCACATTTCCTGCTTGAAAACTGCTCAAAATCTGCAGGATAGTGTGAAGTGCATTATAGTTCATAACAGCTCCCATGGCAGGGATCAGGGTGGCTAATAAAAGGTCCACACAGGCACATCACTCTGGAACAGGAACGAGAACAGTGGCATTTTGATGGCCACATTCTGCACAGATCATAAGGAGCAGTTGTAGTCCACTCCGTAGGGAGGTTGTGGTAAACGGAGGTGAGGCATTACTCAAACCAAAAACACAGGGCCCCTTAATGCACCCAGTGGAACCCAGCCCATAAAATGCTGTTTGCTCTGGCAGTGCTGAGGTGAAAATACTCATCTCATTAGAGCTGTCTCACGTGGGCTCTGTATGCTGACTGCAGGCTTCACCACCTGCCCTCACTTTACATTTTTCTTCTGTCCGACTCAGAATTCAAACTTTATCCTCTGTAAATACCAATTATCTATCAGGTGTGACTATTGACTTAGTTTCAATCCCTTTAAATCCTTGTCAAGGCTATTTAAACTCTTACTAAGCCTCATATATAATCGTCATATTTATTCAATCACTGTCTGTAGCCAATAATAGCAGCTTTACCTGTAACTAAGCAACAAAAATCACTGCACTGCTGCCTCTAATCCCAAGAAGTATCACAGGATTTCTTGGAAACCTCAACTGAAACTTGTTAAGCATAGTACAGAGTTGAGGAGGGATAAGTGACACTTTTCTTAACAGTCGACCGATTTTTGCTGTCGGGTTGGAATAATGTCCTCAGACACACAAAGTGGCTGTTTACCCAGCCAATACTCCCCAGGGACAATGTGTAACGTCCACTTTATGTCCACTGGAGTTTAGTCTTCAGTGAAAACAGTGTGGGAGTCTCTCCAGCATGCCATTCTTACTCACACACTGAAGCAGCTCTGGTGGTCTTAAGCTGTTGGATTTATTCCTTGTCCGTCTTTTGTTGTGTGTTTAGCCAGCGTGCCAAGCAGATTGCTTTGTTGTGTCTGTTCCTCGTCTGCCTCTCAGAATAGACGGACGGATGTGGAATCGCAAATAAGGTTATATAACAAAAGACTTGTTTAAATTATGGAATGCATAATTCAAAGGCAAAATAGTTTCAATTCAAGACTCCTAACACCCTTAATGCATGGAAGTCCTAGATTATGCCCGTTTGTTTTCACTCTGAGTTGCTCTCAATTGCAACATCCTCCAGAAAGGAGCAACGAAAGACCTTTTGTGCTTGTTATCATTTAAAGAAGAGAGTTTAAACATGTTGATTTCTGTCACTGCATCAAGTCAATTTCTGCAGTTTAGAGTATTTCATTTTGTCTCTTATTTTCCGCCTTTAGTTACAGATTTTCAACATAATTTATAGTGGGGGTATAATGATTAAAAAAATGATTGGTGTCCACAATAGATCGTGTCTGGATTGGCTGCGTCTTTCTATTCCAACCTCATTGCATTTGTTCTGATTTCACCTTTGGAGTAAGATATTTTATAAAGAGCCACTCACACCATTTTGTCACATAAAGGTTAATTAACTAATTTGGGGACAGAGTTGTACTCAGCCTGTTGTATATGTTTCTTGAATTGATTGTGTATTTCTCCTTAACAAAAATAACCGTGATGATGATTCAGCTGGGGATATAATATGATTTGAACAGAAAGTTGTTTTACAAGCTAGAGATGTTGGATTAGTAGGTAAGGTTTTGGAGCTTTATGCATATGACTGCAATTACAAATTATTTTTTAGTAGTTAATTTCTCTGCTGGTTATATTCACATATCATCATTTAGTCTGTAAAATTACAATAAAGTGCTCATTTCAATTCCAATTTAAGTCTTTTATTTTTTTTTAAACACTAAAACACTCTTCATTCAGTATTGGATTGTAAATTACACAAAAGAAAAGAAAATCCTTCCATTCAAGAAACTTTAACCCTTTCACTTTTCAAGTGTCCCACACTTTTTATTGAAAAAAATGACTGGATTGATGAATCAATGATAACTAAAGTTTGGGACTCACAGTCAGGTTATCACGTTCTCTACAGCTCTAAGTTTTGATATCGCTCTTACTTCAGTCTATTGTGACTTACCCATTTTTTTCCTACTATTTTATTTACATTTCTTAATATAGTGACCAACAATAGTAAATTACACTGACTAACAATGCAATTCTGAAGTAGGGTGTCGATAAACCCCTCCCCTCCCTCCTCCCACAAGCCTACCCAGCTCAGGTCAAAATCAACAGGGACTTGTGACACACACACACACGCACGCACGCACGCACGCACGCACGCACACACACACACACACACACACACACACACACTAAGACATCACATTCAAACCAATAACAGACAGACAGAAACAAGAATACCAGTTAAAAGAAAGTGACATGGATCATCTTACCCAGCAAAATATAAAGGGGAGTGGAGTATCCCTGTAAAAAAAAACAAAAGACCAGAGTACCTTCATCCTAGGTTTTAAACCTTTGCCAGTACTTGTGGATCCCTGAGTTGAAATCCGTTGGGAGAATAAATTAGGTTTTCTGAACCCTAACTTGGCATACTAAATCCATTTCATCCTTTTCCCTTTAATTAGTAAAAAATTAAAACTAATTCCAATCGTGATCAGAGGATAACAGGCAAGCAGCCAGCACTTCAGAGAGCATCAGCCACCCTTGACTTATTGGTTAAGAGGCCTTTGTTTCTCAGGGCGGACGCCTTGTGTCCACTTAACCTTGTGACCGCGACGGCCCGCGTTGGTTAAACAGCGGTCTGTAAAGTGACTGAATGTGGCTCGGCAGGATTAATCAAGCCTAACGACACATCTGTAGGGAGGATCCTGGGGAGGAGGGAGCATCAATCACCGTCTGGAGCATCCCTCTCTAACTCTCTCTCTCCCTGTCTCTCTGTTGTCCCCCATTCTGTATCTCTCTCTCTCTCCTACTCTTACTCTCTCTCTCTCTCTCTCTCTCTCTCTCTCTCTCTCTCTCTCTCTCTCTCTCTCTCTCTCTGCTTCTCGTCAGCTGTATCGACCAGCGCTTTGGGCCCTTGGTAATTAAAAGACATTGATCTGCCTCAGCCGCAAGATGTTGGGATGTGATCATGCAGCAGTGCACACTGGGGCCCTAAAAGAAAACAGGTGTGCATCTAAATATGTTTGAACATGGTTGTAAATAGTATGTTCTGCGACTGTGCCCTGTACATTTACATTTAATGTGTTTTCATTCCACATATCTCTGTCTGGGTCATAGGCTTGTTTCTGCTTCATTTGTATTCTTTGCAGTGATTGCATCTTTATTGCTTACATAGAGCCACCTCGTTTACACAGTCATGGAGCTGTGTGCGGCCTAATGTTCCTCCAGTGACGCTCAGTCGAATTAGCCATAAGGTTAAATATCTAAAGGCCTTTAGGTCGGCGCACTCTTTCTAAATTGGAATTGTGAGAGAAAACAAACCAAAACAACTGATTGATTGTATGCATACGCAAACCCTGGAGCTTATCTCCCCATGGACAACACACACACACACATTCTCGCTCTTCTTTTATTCCATCTGAGTGAACACAGTAAATCTAAGTGCTGCTAGATTGCTAGCGCTGCACATTTTTCACCCCTTCGGAGAGAAAGAGAGTTAACAGGGAGCCTTTGCCCGGGCTGAATAAGGACCAGCTTATACTATAAATACACCCCTGACTCTTTACTCAGTCTGACATACTGACTGGATGACAGCGAAGGCCACACACATCCACAGCCTCCATGCTTGATGGACTTTCATGAAAATATGTCTCTAATTTCTGTTTATTTCTGGAGTATATATTTTCCTTGTGCTGTGATAAACTGCAGTGGCCTTTCATTTGATGTTCGTGACTGAGTTATACTTGTCTGAGCCCCCATCTCTCCCCGACTCTGTCCCTCATAAATCCGATGAATTACCCAGTATGCCCCCCTCTTTCCTCCATTAACTCTCCCCTCCTCTTTCTCCAAATCCATCCCATCCCCCCATCTCTCCCTCTTCTCTCCTTCCTGAACGAGTGATCAATTAAGGCCCTGTCCAGCTCCCACTGCGCGTCAGCATTTTCCCTCCTCCTCTCTGATCCCCTCGCTCTGTCATTTTTTTCTTCTTTTTGGGTGTCAGACCAGACAACACAGAGAGAGAGATAGCGTGCAGACCAAAGGTTGTATAAAAAAAAAGGGAGAGTCCTTTATTTTCAGGATGAGAAATGCTCTGTACAGATGGGAGTGTTTTTGTGTGTCAGTATGTGCTGGAAGGAGAACATCCTTCGCCAAAACACCCTGGCAGGAAAGTTTACTTTCCACCTGTCAGGAGAGTTGACATTAAAGAGAGGAAGAGAGCAGAGACAGCAGATGAAGAGAGGTACAGAGATGAATCGTACAGTTGTCTCTAGACTTAATGTAGAAGTTCCCAGTGAGAAATAAAATGTGTATGGCCACTAGAGACACTAGATCAGGAAACATATGTTCAGTCCTATTGAATCTTTATATGTTGAATGAATCAGGCTACCAGTTCTTTGTATTTTCTAATTGTCATCAAATCCCATGAAAATCTCAACATGTATATTGATCAAACAAGAATTTCTCGTCTATCAGAACCCTAATACGTCTTCTTCATGTGCTTTAGTCTTACATAGTCGTTTCTACTCTGCACTTTAAATGTGCTGGACAAAGGTCAGGCAGAACATAATCTTGACACAAAGGGAGAAAGGCTCTGGATAGTTTGTAGTTCAATAAACCAAACACAGTCGTCTCTGGCTCAGAATGCACCTACAGTACATGGTGCCTGATCAAACCTGTTTTGGTAGCTTGTTCGCACGTGGGGAGCTGAACCCTGGCCGTAAAACCTACCACATAAACATCCAGAGATGTATGCAAAGTGTATGTCCACACGTATCCTTTTCAACATGTAGGTGCTAGCTTGAGGCTAGAGGCAAGAGCTAGGCTGATACTGTATGTCACTTAGCAGTAAGGATTTTAAAAACGATAAAGAGCAGATGGCAGAAAAGGAGTGAGACCTTTCTGTTGAAATAAAGCAAAGTTAATATGCTCAGTCTCTATCCAGCGAGTGAGATTACTGCCCTATCAACCTGGATCGTTTTTTCAAAAATTATCAACTTGCATGAGCCGTATTGTTACTGGGTTACTCTTGTTTTATAAACTCTCGTTTATAAATAAAAAAATCCTTGGTAAATCACCATATATGTTTTAATCAACACCTGAAACTGGTCTCTTACGAATACTATATTTTCCAATGTTTGTCATGAACTACAAATCCAGGCAATGTTAGGAGAAAATAAAGATTGAGCCTTGTTTGTTATTTAAAACAACATGTATTTCTAGCCCAATTATAAGGATAATGTCTTTATCTGGAACAAATGGGTATTTGAATGTGTTCCACATACAGTGTAGAAAAGGCCTGAAAAACAAACTTCACGTTGTAGGTTTTTCTTTTTTTTCATGGTGATTTGCAGACAATGTAAAAAATGAAGGTTAACTCCAGCCTTATTGTATTCGCTGTTGTACTTTTTCTAGTATTTTCTCCTCGTACAGTCAGGCAGACTGAGGACTAACATCTGTATGTCTCTGCTTACAGATTGAATGCATGGTTAAATAGTTAGCTCACTTCGCTTAATTCACAGCTATCAGCCACTAAAATGCAAAGAAACACACTACAGAGGTGCACAATACAGTCATATTTCTCTCCAGTTATGTTTTCTATGACACAAAAAGTAACGTGGGCTGTGTAAGACGTACACAATCTACTATTTAAACTGCAGGGGCTGTTTTCCAAATAGCCTACAGAAAATCACATTGTAAAGACTGTTTTTTTCCTGATATTTCTTTATTTTCCCTGTCACTAGCCGTGCCCCAAAGCTGTTACCACATGGTTCTGAATTTTGAAGAGAGTTTGACGCTAGCTGTGAATCAGTGAAGCAGAGACTCAGCGTTTATACAGAGAACAAATGTTAAGGGTACACTTCTGCATTTCTGTTGCTTATAGGTATTTTGAATGACTCATCCTTCTTTGATAATCTTAGGCTATGCCCACAATCACTTCCTTGGTTTTTAACTCTAGACTAATTCATTCACTCTATATGGAGCTATATAGATCTAGACTTTTTCACCAGTAAAATGTGTAATTGTCCTGGGACGTCATGCTCAGGGTAGGCAGGTACTATACTCCAATCTACTCACTCCAAACTGAGAGCATTAGCTACAGCAGGAAGTGTGGTTGGATGCTAATGTTAACTGTTGTCTAACTGTACCGATAATCAAATACATTGTTTGAACTTGAATAATGTCCCGATATCCCTACAGAGTCTACATTATATTGTCTTTACAATAACTGATCAATGGAGAAGCACTGAAATGAATAGTATGTATGACATCATGCCAGCATCTGAGATTTCCATTGAGAGTGTGACGTCAATCAGCAAAGCCTGCCTTGTGAATATGATAAACCGAGTGTGGACTTAAGGATTGTTTTTTGGGGGCTTTATTTGGATAGAGCAGCTTTAGAGAGACAGGAAATGTGTGTAGAGAAAGTCGAGGATGACATGCACTAAGGAATGTCAGGATCAGGCGTCGTACCTGCGATCAGTGTGACAAGGACTGTAGCCTCGGTACATGGGGCACCTACTCTACCAACTCAGCTATACCAGCGTGCCTATACCATATTTTCAGAGCAATATAGGCTACTGCATAGATTTCAGGCAGAATTCAGAAGCTCTTTACTGTAAAGGTTGTGGACAGTAAATCCGATCTCCGTTGATCACTAATTGCTTATTATGTACAACACAACTTGAATTCGTTAAGGTCGGACAATCATTCTACAGGACATTGAGGATTTAAATTTGACACATTTTAATTGAGCTAAGCTAGGCTAACCATGTATTTAATTCGACCTGCAGCAGAGACACAAGAAAGTTGTTTATGTTGTCTGACTCTCGAAAAGAACAAGACAGAGTTCGATTCAACCAAACCCAAATTCATTAAGACCAATTTGACTTTAGTGGTTGCCATTTTTGTTCAGCTGCTCTTCTGCTGAAGTTTGAACTAAACATTTAAACCTTTTAAATCAGCCCATTAGAGACTGAGGTCAAACCCAGGGAAAAACAGCTCTATTGAAGTCTCATCCTTTATTTAAGATGTGAAATCACTCGTGAAAACAGACAGCACTTTGATGGGATTTTTCTTCTCCATACGCATTTGGGTTTTTTCATGATCTCTCCCTTTTTTGTGCCTCTCATGTTCTATTAAACACAAGCCATTTCAGTGTTTAAACCTTAAGTATGAAATCCAGTGAGATCTTTAGGTCTATCAACCGTTCAATGAGTAATAATTGATTCAAGCCTTCACTGTGGTGCAGCTACTGGCCATTGCATCGTTGATGACCAGTTAATTCAGTTTCTCGTCATGATAAGCACAGCACACTGTGCCCGCTGCTGTGCAGCTTTTGATCTCTGCTGATTGTTGCAGATTGGCAATCATCTCAAAGAGATAAGGCTTCGGAAATTTAAAGTGGTGTGTGAGCAGAGAAGGACTTCATCTTTTAAAAGCTGATTAGTCTTAAAGATTATCCAAGGTCTTTCAATTTGACGGTCATTAGATGAATGTGATAGAATGATAGATGAGATCCTCTCCTTTTTCTCTCTGCTGCAGAGTTCCTGATCTTCAGTCGGCTTTTTTAATATCCAACTTCACAACATTAACAATTGTCAAGAGGGATGAAGAGTCATTCCTTCTGAACCGCCCTTTGTCTTCTGTCCTTGTAAAAGTCTCTTTCTTTTCTGCCCAAACTCTCCTCCTCACATCACATTAAACGATGCAGTCTTTTTTCGACATGTGGGAGTGAAGGACTGTCTTCCCTGCTTGAGAAAATAAAACAGCCAAATGTCTGTCTTATTTATCTAGCCCCATCTAATGCCTGTCTCTTTTTCTCTCTTACTCTCAATCTCTCCCTTGCTTTAGGATCTTTCTTTCCAGAGGTTGCATTACACTGATAGTCTTTTCTTTATTTTTCCTTTTCTAACTTATCTTTCTCCTAATTTCGGGGGGAAAGTCTCAGAGTCAACAACAAAAATCCATTCCACCTTGTCAACATTCTGATAAAGCACCCTGCTCAACTAATCTCATTTTAAGTTCACTTTGTATCCCCTTCCTCATCCGTTTTCTGCTTTTATTTCACTTACAAAACACAATGTATTGCAAAGAAAACCATTTGTATTTTTTTCCATTTCCAGTTCTCTCCCGATCACAAATCACAGAGCCAACAGTCCACTGGAAATTGTTTTCCCTTGGATCCAGGCCCACTCCATCCTTCATCCAATATTTAATTCCCTTCATCCTTTCCTTTGCGCTTTCTGCTCTTTTTTTTCCCGATTTCTTTTAGACAAAGTCTTTTGACATAGCCTCCACAAAGTTTGGAGCAGACATAAGGATTGAGATGGTGCATATGATGTTGAAAACGCTGAACGCTACCAGACACAGACGGTCGATTACAGCGCCTGCAAATTTCCACTGGTCGGCCATGCTTTCAGTCTCGTCCTGCTCCCGGAAACGGTCCGCCATGTAACGCACCTCCTCCAAGATTGCCTGCAGCTGGGGGTCTCCTATCCCTGCAGACGAGCAGCCTCCAAGCCCTCCTGGTCCCCCTCCAAAGCCGCCTCCACTGGACACAGTGCTAGGGCAGCCTACAGTATCCATATTGGATGCAGGGGGCGGCGGGGAGCTGCAGAACTGAGACGGAAGGTGTGGAGGCGGGCTTCCTGCTACTCGCGGAGGCCCTGAGGAGAGGTTATTCCTCTGGAGAGCCTCAGAGAGTATTGAAGGGTCGTCCATGCTCTGGAAGCCCATGTAAAGAAGGTTCCCGTTGTTGTTGGCACTGGACTGTGCATGGAGGTGAGGGTGCCCAGCATGGAGGGGCCCCGTCTGGAGAGGAGCCAGGTTCTGTGGGTGCAGCGGATGGAAGGTGGGATCTTGAGGGTTTGGGATGCTGCCGCTCTGGGAGCCCGATGAGCAGCGCCGCAAGTGGGGGGCACACGGGGGCCGCTCTGGGTCATCGTTCTCTCCTGGTCGCTTCATGCGCAAGAACCAGGCCACCCACTGCAGCAAAACAAGCTGAACCTGTATGAGAAAGAGAGAGAAACAAAGACTTGTAAAAATCAATGTTCTGGGTAGAAGGCAGCAGCAATGGAAATCACAAGTTGCTTTAAAGCACTAAGAGCCACCCACATATTCTGACCTGCACATGATGCTGGTTAAGCTTGCTGAACAGCCTCATTTCATTGTCAGATTGACGTTAGTGCTGTTTTCAACCTTGCTTCTTCTTTCAATTTTCAGCTGCACTTGTATGAGTAGAAGTGAGATCCTTTGGGAGGCTCAGTTTAAGCGCCTCAGGCAGAGAAGCTTTTTGAGCTTTAAATGAATTTCCAGCAGAGAGGACACTTAAAAAGACAGCATTAGATTTAAACAGTGGAGTCACTGAGATTGACTGTAAGATTACTGTCTCTTAACGGTATCCGATAATGAGCATGCAAGAACGCTTCAGTAAACTGCAGATTTAAGATAAAGAGAAAATTAGCTGCTGTTTACAAATTCAAATCTTGTTTTCTTCTGCTCTGTTCTCCCCGTTGCTCTCCTTGTCTCCTTGTCCACTTCATGGAAAAAATTCTCTTGGAAAAAGACTACATGTCCCTTGAAAGGGCATACTGGCCTAACCGCATCCAGATGGGTGTGTGGTACCTAATGAGAGGCTAATATCCAGATGACCGCTCAATTAGTCTCCACCGAGTGTTTGTTAATCGGCCAGGTAAAAGTGCTTGTTGTTGCTGCTGGCGATGTTGTGTTTGTCCCTATAGCTGCAATTATGATCTCTGCTGTTTCGCTGCACTCATCTGAACCACATCAATTATCTTGGTAATTGGCCATCGAGTGTATGAAGCGGCCATTCATCAACAGAGCATCCTTGTCATGTATCAGTACATAGAGCATCTGCGCTCTTGTGCAGCCAAGATATTTGTAAATGTATTGATAAATGTAGACCTGTCAATTTTTGTCATTTGTTTATTTACATTTCAGAAAAAGGTGAAAATCCTCCGTTGTAGCAAGACCAGTTATTCTCTAAACCAACTGCGTAAAATGTTTGTATTTCATGACACTATTTGAGACCGTTTTTCCACATTTTACTATTTCATATATTCACTTTAGAGAAAAAAAACTTTTCTTAAAAGGTCCTGATGCATTTTTTAGCATGAAACAGAAGTCAAGGAAAATAAGATGAGGGAGTCAAATCAAATCCGCCCACATATCCAGAGCTCTTTGAAACACTCTCCTGTTGGAGTCAGTGCCGAGGCATCTGACGAACACTCAGGCAGACTGACACCGCCCGATGAGTCATAGCCAAGGAAGTCAGAGAATGACGAGAGAAAGGAAACTGACATGCAGGAGCACAGGTAGTGTAACAGATGGATGAAATGTGACGAAAATGGCAGAGCAGAGGAGGGGAGTGGATCTAATGCGATAGAGAATTCTTAAAGCAATAGATCAAATGTGAAACATGGCGACCAGCAGTTAACCAGGCATTACACGCTGGAAAGCATGATGTATGTATCAATAATGCACTAAAGGTTAGGATGAAGAGTTCGAGCTCAGCCTCACCCATTTGGGCATGTTTCCTCCGTTTGGATCGTGGTGATGATACTGCAGAACGATGACAGTGGCGATGACTGACATCCCGACAATGATCATTATACTGGCAAAGTACTGACCTGGGCGGAGAAGAGAATGAAGCAGTGTTATAAATTATTTTGAAATCTTTTTACTGGCACACACAATTTCCCACTCTTCACCTCTATTTTCTACAAGGTTATCATAAAAACACTTGTGTGATTCACCAGTATCCTCTCAGCATGTAGTATACTGTATGTGGGAGATCATTTCATTTCAGAAAGAATGGCCTGTGATTTCTGATACATTAAACAGATTTGCAGCATCAGGGGAGATAATTATTCCCCCCCAAAAAAATATGCTGAAGGCAGCACTCCGATGATTATGAACCCACTCTTTTATTTATACATTTTAATGACCAGAATTTGCGTCTTTAGGCAAAGATGGTCCCGCAACTGTGTCAGACTGCAAATTTAAGACCAGCAAACATAATTTCCGGCAGGCTGCCCGCAATCAATTTAGCCAATGAAGTTTTAAGGCAAACAGATGGCTAAAATAAATTAGGCTCCACTGAGGTTTTTGGAATTTGCAGTTCTACAATTGTGTAGTTATGTGTTGTAGTTGAGAACTTTTGTGTAGTGTCTACCAATCCAAATTCTTTTTATAGTGGACGTATTGCAAAGATTTCTTTACGCACACCGGGGAGTTTAAGCCAGTTCTTAGACAGTGACGTCAGTCGGTCTAAGACCTTGCTTCAGAGAAATATCTACACTATAAATGTGCATCAGATTTTCTACAGAAATTCATGGTCCATGAGGATGAATGCTAATGACTTTGGTGACCCCCTGACATTTTTTTATTGTTGCATCATGAGGCCTTATTGTCTCATGTCAAATTAACGACTGAAAATAACTTCTTAACTCTCCTCTGAACTGCCATTAATCCAAAAACAATGACGAAAATGTAAAATACGACAAATCATTATAATTAGGTGATAACTCATAGCGTCAAATAACAGTGACATTGATTGGGAAAATTGTCAACTCAGAGAGAAGGTCATTTAACATTGATCTATTACTGGGCAGATGAAATAATCTCTGGCTCCGCTTAGGAAAACTAAAGCAGGATCACAAAACAAAGTCATTGTACCTTTTCTAAAGGAATATAATCTATCATGGAGAACCCCCTGTGCCTCCTTATCCCTCCAAGTTATCCCACCCTTCAAAACCATACTCCCTGACATTTTACGGAGGTTTTTACGCCTACTTAGAGCTACAGGTGTAAGATTTAAGTTGTAACTTATGTTGGAGCAATCTCTGCTGGTGCAACACATTAAATGTAAGTAGTGCGTAAACTGGTATATAAATAATCCTGGCTTGACCAATAGCTGGGTCAACCATCCTGGACACAACTGAAAAAGACCAATTACACACAAGACCAATTATTGACTGCCAAATAGAAACCACGGAAACAAGGAAAACATCTTGACTACATATTGACAATTATTCAAAGATCCTACATTGAATAAAGTGTTTGACATAATTCTAGTTACACAACCTGCTCATTAGGAACCATGTGAACACATACCTATGAGAGGGACAGAGTCGGATGTGGCCGGCATGATCTCTGCAACCAGCAACATGAAAACGGTGAGAGACAGCAACACTGTGATGCCTGCAGATAGACAGATACACAGATATAATACCTTCATTCTACATCTACATTGTGTTCAGTAATCATCATCTTGACCCCTGCCTGAGAACTCGTACCTTCTCATTACTACTTTCACATCGGTGTGTTTGGGTTTTTGATAAATGGTCACACTCAGGTTCCAATTATGTAAATGACCAGCGAATGCTCATACAGTGAATTACATCTTGACATTCTGTAACCATACAGCAAAAAAAAAGCACTTCTGCACAGAAAATATAGCCATCAGCAACACTGACACACACACACACACACACACACACACACACACACACACACACACACACACACAGCCCATACGCTCTGAAGATCATCTCCATCTTCATTAGTCCACCTCCACACAGACAGAATAAAGGAGTGCTTTGCTGGCATAACTCAGAAGCATTCAATTAAAACTCTTAGGTCTAGAGATAAATTATGTACACCCTTTAAGGATATTAAGAAAATTAAAAAAAGGCCTTTTAATGTTGTCATTGTTCTCAGAAATGGCACATATTCTGTTTAAAACGCGTCTCCTCTGACCCAGAAAGCCCAGCCACTTTGTCCCCATGTGTCCTCCATCAGAGGAGTGACAGAGTATTTTCCTGGAAGGCAGTGTGTAAGCTCTCTCCCCACAATCAATTCACTAGCCTTAATTACATCAATAGGTTAATTGGCCGTGTGTAAAAGGCTTTGCTTTTTTTTTTGCTGTAGAGAAATGCTGCATAATGCATCCTGTATTGGAGGTTAAGGATATGCTTTGACAAAGCTGTCGCTGCGTCCATCAGAGTCCCCTCCCACTTCCACAGTAAGTCACATTTATCTCCGTTTTGGGTGTTTTAAGTGACAATTCAGACTCTTACAGTACAAATCAAAATACAGCCTCGTAAGGTTGGAAATATGGCTGCAGTTTAAGATATTCTATAATTACCTGCTGAGGATTTTCTTGATTAATTTATTAATTGTTTTGTCTGTAAATATGGCCTTTAGACAATTAGGTAAGACCTTTTCATTATTTTTTTGTACAACCAACAGTCTTAAACCAAAGATATTCGATTCACTGCCATACAAAGCAAAAGGAAACTGTTTGTTTTGTTTTGCCTGATGAAGTCTAGTACCAAAACAGTGCGAATAAATGTTTTCTTACCAGTTAGACAGTGTGCAGGGGTTTGTTTACCGTTTTTGATGGACACATTTCTTCTACATGCCTGTCTGAAAATATAAATGTATTTTTCTACGTCTCCAGATTCTTCTACAATCTGTGTTGGAGTCCTAACTGTCCTGATGAGGACAATATTACCCATCTTGTTCTCTAAACAGCCTAAAACAGATATTATAATCTATTTGCAGCTGTTGTTAGCTCGCAGCATGGCTTCCTCCCTCTTTTTCCAGCCTATTATCGTCTGATTTGATTGTCTCCCACCTTTTCCTCTTCATCCGCCCTCCCTCTCCCTTTTCCTGTCCTCCTCTCTCATCCCTCTTGGATTCTTCTCCTGTCTGAGCTTCCTTTTTGTTACGCTCTTCCCTCACCCATCCGTCTCCGCTCCTCCTGCTCACATTTATCATCTCTCTATTTCATCTCTCTGTCCTCTCTCTCAGCTCCACACCTTCTCCTCCCGCTTCTTTCATAACACTTCTTCGTCTTCAGCGACACTCCGTCGTGGAAACATGTCGCTCATCCATTGTACATCACGTTTATTCCCCTTAAACGTTTAAAGTTGATGTGTGAGGTAAGCAGCACCAAAAAATAGTATATACCAAAAAAAATGAGCGACACCTGTAAGATAGTTCAGGAAGTTAATTCGGGCTTCACCCCTATACGCACCTGACATTTCTTATTCTCCACAATCATCGCCAAATGCAGCCTCCCATTTTCGCAGTCTATTTAAGCTGCAAAATTCCCCCTCTCTTCCTCTGCTCTGTCAGTGCCAGAGCTGTCCTACATGTGCACCGTCCCTGTCAGCCCCAGAACCAACCCAGCATCCACCTCTGATAGGGGGTCAAGATATTCTCATTACTCCCCAAGCATCTCATGTGAATCATAGGGGCGAGGTTAAAAGGGCAGAGCCTAGATTCCAAACTCTAGCTCTGTGAAAAACATTTGTATCCAACACGAGCTGTCAGACTTAACTGCAGTTTCTTTAAAAGCCTCAAACCCCAAAGAGTCCTACATTAAAATTCTGAACAGCAGTAAAAAAAAAAACATGTTTACAGCCTGGTCAAAAGAATGGGTAGAGTCTTTTAAAACACATCTAAAGAGTTGGTAATGAAACAGGCTGAAATTACTCACGCCTCTGTGTGAGCTACAAAAGCAAGCTAGACCATCTGGAAGAAGATTGATTATTTCTACATAGGTATATTTAATGTCTGTGACTGCTGCCATATGGTCTGTATAAAAAGTGATTTACACTTCACAGACTGGAAGTGCCTTTATTTACTGTTTAAATACAGCAGGAGGTTTTCCTTGCTACAGAACATTACGTATGCATGTAGAGGACAAGATCAGCAAAGAGATAGGACGTATTGCTTTGTGTAAGAGGGCCACTGAGACCGACACAAAATAAAAGGTTCTTGCTGCAGCCTATTTCCTATTCACAACAACTGTACAGGGGATGTCTTTGTATAATAAACGACGGCTGTGGCTAAGCTGGCAGAGTCGATCGTCTCCTAACTGGAAGGTCGGGGGTTAAATTCTCCTCAGGCAAGACACTTAACCCCAATTTGCTCCCCCTGATTTGTAGGCATATGAATGTGTATGAATAGGTATGAATGGGATTAGTTACTTCTGATGGTCACTTAACAAAGAAACCTCTGCCGTCAGTGTGTGAATAGGTTATGCGTGACCTGCAGTGTAAAAGCGCTTTGAGTAGTCAGAAGTGTAGAAAAGCACTAAACAAGCTCAAGTCCATTTACCATATAACTTGTGATGATACTCGTTATAAAATAATTAAGACTGCTTTCACTCTCAGTGACAGGTGGGTGTCCTGAGCTCTGTGCCCCCAGACACTTTTATCAATGAAATCCACAGTCTTGTCAACATATGGTCACTTCTCCTGGTCCAAGGTTGTGTTTGTTTTCCTCTTTATGGTTGGTCAAACGTGTAATGTGTTACTTACATTTGGTACCTTTAGGAATAAGTGTAGTATTTTCTTTTTTCTTTTTTCAAAGATGATGATAATGTTTCGCACAACTCAAATCCATGGTGACTGGGAGGTCAGAAGACCGGCAAATATATTTAATATTGGGAACTGAGAAACAATCCAGATTTAATGATGATGGAGGGAAGATAGACATCAAGATTGTGCATCATGTTTCATCTTGATTAACGTCCACTGAGGCTCACATTGGTTTCCATCGCTCTGTATTCCTTGTGCCAAGATCTGAGTCAAATAACTAAACAGCCCACTTCATACCGGCATGTCTTTTTACCCGCCTGAAACTGCTTCTTGTCCAACTATTTCCTCCATCATCGCTCTTTTTAATTCACTTACCCAGTGAGATCTTCTCCCCAGAGTCAGCTGGCAGTACAAAGATGAGCAGAGTCATCGAAGACAGCAGCACGCAGGGAATGAGGAGGTTCAGGGCATAGTAGAGAGTCCGCCTCCGTATCGTCACTACAAAAGTCACATCCGGGTACGGCTCTTTACAACAATCATAAAAGGCCTCGTTTCTCGCGCCTGGGACTCCTGCAAGAACAGAAACAGAAAGAGAGTGACTCAGCTGCTCCGTGGCTGGATGTTTTTGATGTTTTTCCCTTACTCACCTATCAGGTCCCACTCTCCGTTGGGCATGTAGCCTGAGATGTCGGCATCATTCATCTGAAGGTCCAGCAGCCAACCGTCGTACGTCCAAGATCCGAACTTCAGCTCACACCTCTGAATGTCGAAGGGGAACCAGCGCACGTCCACGTTACATGTACTCATAAAAATTCCTGACAGAGAGACAAAGAAAGACAAAAGAACAAAGAGGCTGAGAGTCAAAAGCTCCACAATCAATCGATTAAACGACAACATTGACCCCCGCAGCTCCCCGCACAGAGGTGACAATGAAAGGATGTATCAGAGGACCACTTGTGATGTGCAGAAAACCTGCGCTGAATATTAAGCTGCCTGTCAGAAAGAATCTTTCATTCATTTCATATCTTTGCAGCCTTACAGACTGACTTCTTAACTCAGCAAAGGTACATTTTTTATATACAACACTGCATTCCATAAAAGAGCGCATACTGAAATTGGATTTTCATGAACATTGTGCAGGTCTACAGACAGGTTACTGTTTCTGAAATTGAGTCTGCAGAATAACACTAGATTAGAAAGAAAGTCCCATCAAAGATATTTGTTTAAAAAAACTGGCAGCAGTGTTGTTTTTCTCAGGTTTCAAATCTTCTTTTCTGTAAGCAGTAGATGCTGTCCGCCTGTTGGTTTAGCAATAGAAGGAATCGTCAACGGTGACACTGAAAATGAGACTGTGCACCGTGTCCTAATCAGATTACCACTTTTATTATGGGAAATAAATGCACGCATAGGCAAGCACAAAAATAAAATCATGAAGACACACTCGCACCAGACATCCTCCTCCCCAACTGAGAGTCGCAATGAACCTCGCAGTGGTCTCTGACAAACTCTGGCCCTCAAAGTAATTACTGAAATAAACGAATCAAGTCTGTGGAGACATTCGGACGCACACAGAACCAAAATATCAATGAAGCCTCACAGCCCTCAAAGACATTCATTATGAGGTCGCTGACATGCAAATCAGCCTTCAGAGCAGAGGAAAGGAAAAGTTGGGAGAAGAGGTTGGACTCAAAGAAGAGGAATGACGAAAAGTTTAGATGAAGAAATACATTTTCTTTTTTTAAACACTCCCTGCCCTCTCAGATAAGGTTACTGACACCAAGCTTTTAGAAAGGGTTTCCTTTGCTTCATGGGGATGATGTCTTTATAATTACTACCATTATGAACTCCTGAGTCACTCATTGAGGCTGATGGAGTAAAAGCGCTTTCTTTCGCAGTCCACTGATCTGTGCACATTCATGCAATCTGCTTTCCACAGATATCCTTGAAGAAACGCTCACAAACAAGACACTTGGATCTTTCCACAGCTTGGAACAATCTCCCCCCTCCCGCTCTCTCTCTCTCTTTCAGCATATTCATAAAACATAAAACTCCATCATTTGGAGAACCACTTCCAAGAAGGCATTACAACCCTGCAGACAAGATCCACTGTTCGCAAATGTTACCAAATCGAGATATGACCCATAAAACCTGTTACACCTTATCTCTTGTTTTACCAATAAGCCCCAACATAACAACAGAACGGCTTCTGCAGCGTTCTTCAAACAATGGTGTGCAGCAGACACCTGGCATCCTCCACCTTTTGAATTATTTACTGTGTGTCAAGCCTCCTGTTCCAAGCCTGCCACCCACAGACCTGTTGCCTTTTATTTACTGACAGTTACAGCCCCAGGAAAAAAAAGACCACTGGAGCTGCAACCTGGCATGTGCGAGGGAGGCAGAAAAAGCTGGTTTGCTGCTCATTCTTCTACTTTTTCTGAACGCCAACTCTCCTGCTTTCTTTCTCATTATTTCCTGTGTTAAAAACCTCTCCTCCTCAGCACTGCCTTTTTTATATTCTCCCTAATTGGAATGTATCCAGATCGCAGCATTAAGGAGCTGTATTTACATTCAGCAGAACCCTATTAATAAACATGGCCACTGAGTGGAACTGATAGGGTGGCTTTCCTCGACATTTACTTCACAAGGCCATTCGACGCAACCCCCCACTGGCATCAGGGTTTTAATCTCAATCTGCAAAATCTGACGTATAAAGAGACGACTCAGAAAGTACAAAAAGACATGTGGAAACCCAGGAGATTTGACTTTCACAGGCTTGCACAGGTTGCGTTTAGGTGAAGACAGGAAACTGAGGAGGCGAGCGTCTCCTATTTATAGGTATCGCTGGGAATCTGTAACCAGTGAGTAACCAGGGATCCTGTTTTATACTAATAAAATATTAATGTCAATGTACAAACAAGGGCGACGTGCAGGGACTGCAGAATGAGATACTGCCGTTGCACCGTGGGGAGCGAGGAGAGTGATAGGAAAGGGAGAGAGGGATGAAAAAATGAGGGCATGAAGAAGAAGAGAGTCACCTGGAGGCAGATACTCTGCGTAGCCACTGGAGTTCACCAGCACGTTGGTCTTAAAGGTGGAGTCAAAGTCATCATCTGCACTGAGGAAGGACAGAAGGGGGAGTGACACTACTTGTTGGAATATAATGTGAATGTAGGAGGTGTGTGTTCAGGTGTTTGTGCGTGTTTTACCTGTTGTACAGCAGGATGTCTGGCGTCCACACCTGATCTGTGGTGAAGCGGAGGTTTTTTACGCCGGGATGTTCACTCTGGTTCCACTGGAGGTAGTGGTCAAACCAACTCTTTAACACACACACACACACACACACACACACACACACACACACACACACACACACACACACACACACACACACACACACACACACACACACACAGTCTTAATCCCACTGGTCTACACAGACAGGCTGCAGACCCCTCTGATGTTCAGTTTAGATCTAACAGAATCTATATGAATAAAACATCTTACTTTTATCATTTTTTTAAAGTGAGTCATTAACTTCATTTACATGTTATCGGCTGCACAAAGAAGTTCAAATGAAAGGTTCTCAGCACATATTTCTCTCTGATGTCCTTACCATCCGGAGCCATATGTTAGTGGTGAGGACCTGGTTCTTCTCATCCTGTAAAATATTAAAGAGGACATATTATCCCCCTTTTCCACCTTTTAAAACAGTCCCCAGTGGTCTAAAGGAAACATCTGTGCTGTGCTTTGGTCAAAATATAACATGAATCAAGCACCAGAGGAGGTTTGTGACCCTGTAAAAAACCAGCTCTCTCAGATTGCTCCGTTTTGGTGTGTTTGTCTCTTTAAGTGCAATGAGCCCCCCCTGAGTTTTCCCAGTAGACATCACTCCTTCGCTAGCGAGAATAAAAATGGTGGACCTGCGCAAAAGTTTTGCTCTAGGCTGGAGGTGGAGTCCATGGGTGGAGATACAAGGGGAGGGGAGGGTATTTTTTTTAACAGAATCCCACTGTGACATCACAAGGAGAGCACATTTGAAACGGAGCAGTTTTCTCTGTGTTGTAAGACTTATGCAGACCACAAACAAAGGACTGGATGGATTTATTTCACATTTTGTGGGTCGGTAGACACTCAGGTTACCCAAATAAATGTTCAAAAACACTGTCAAAGTGGATTTTTCTTAGAAAAAAACAATCTGTCTCTTTTCTTAAAAAATTGTTCCTTCTGCAAACTCACAAGGCAGCTCGTTAAATCTTATTTTACATCCCTATTAAGAGATTTAAATTGTTACATTTTTACATCCAAGCTGACTTATAAATCCACAAAGCTGAAAAGGATGTCACTTTTATTATCAATCTTAAAGCTCCTGTGAGGAACTTTTGGTTTGTGTCAGTTTCAGCACCCTCAAAGCGGCACTTTATATCTCTTTGCTGATCCTGTCCCGTACACGTATACGCAGCTTTTCTAACAAAAATGTCATCCTGCTGTCTTTTGGCAGCCAACTCATCACTTACTGAGAATGTTAGTGGATAACTGGATATTGTAAACAAAGGCTGTCACTGCAGTGTGCTGTAAATCCCTTTATCTGTCACCCACCCCCTGGCAGGTTAAAGAAAAAAATCTGTCTTTTTATTAATGGTCTTGTTTGCTTTTGTGGGTCATACAGAGGCGTCAGGATTCATTTTGGTCGGTTTCATAATCAACTACAAAATCACGGTATCAGGCACATTCAAAAAAATGTATTAAACACCAAATGATGATTTCTATAAATATTTCTATCAATTAACAAACAAACTAGAGGCTGCAAAACGCTTCTTTGTATCTATGTGTCACTACATAATTACTCTTACAACTTTAACTTGTAGATGACGTACATTGGGGGTTTAAGAAACACTGCAGCTGTACACACTCACCACGTCCATGATCTGTATCAAACTGAGGGAGAAAACCACGGTGAGAGGGTGGGAGTCATTGCCCACTGGCCGCTCCATCCGGTTGTAGTCCTTCAGGAGGTTCTTCAGCAGGTTCCTCTGGTGAGGACCCTGCAGTGACACTACAGAGGCAGAACGACAGAAGAGAATTTAAAGTTGACCTGTGAGAAACAAGCAGCTCCACATAGTGATGATGACCTATAAGGTTAACTACAAAGCCTAAAGAGAGTCTGAGTCTCTTTGTGCTGTGATGGATTCAAAGGTAAATAAGCTTACATTGAGTCCTCTATGCATGTCAGTGTGTCTAATTATACAGCTGAAATACTAGGCTCTTACAGTGCATGCATTACAGGATAACAGTGAGAACATTCACACGATTTTTTAACTCCTAAAAGCACCTCTGCCGCATTTTCAGTCTTTGCCTTGTGTCTCCTTTGTCTTAGATTTCATTTTCATCCTGCCTGCAGCATGGAAACAAATAGCTTATAATGTATATCATGCTCACTTCAGAGGAAAACCTCCAATAAAACACGAGAGATTTTAAGGTCTGAGTCAGGCAGAAATGAATGCTGAAAATGTAAACCCTCAGGAACTGAACTTTCTTATCCATCAATACATCCAGAAGAAAAAAGATGCAGGAAGATTTAATGATGAAATCAGCAGAAATAAAAACAGCTTTTTTTTTTTTTTACTTCTAGTCACACTAATCTCGACTCTTACGGTCTAACCTTTGCTGATAAATTATTCGGGAGAGGTCAAACTCCTCAGTCAGAGTATTTTACATTGATATTGAAATATACAGAAAGAAATCATCAAACAGGAGAAAGATTCTGAGGGTGCGCTCAGACAAACAAACAGCTATCTAATTAGACCATAAGAGATATAACTGGCACTAATGAGAGTATATTAGAGCTACTTTGAAATGCTCAGAGGTACTACATGTAACGTGTTGGATATAGAGATGTCTATAAAACAACATCAGTGTCAGCAGACTTGACTGTAAACTACGAATGTCAGAGCAGTTTTAAATGTGGAGGTCAGAGTTGCTTCTTTTATGCGTAGTTAATCAGTGGGTCCATTTAAACACAGTCAGGCCTTATCCAAACTCATTATTTTTTGTTTTGGGGGTTAAACTTGTTTAATTCTTCTATTTAAGCCAGGCAGGCGTACAGGGAACTAACTTTCAAATATGTAGGATTTCTCTGGTTGTTGCTATAGGGACGCAGTTAAAAAAATGAGGGTCTTAGATTTGAAGATTTCATTCAGTTTGATGTTATGCAACATAAATAATGGTCTGGAAAGAAGATGCTGAACATGGTGTGGATGAGTTGTTTTCATAAAATGTGGAGGAGTTGTTATTTTCTGACTTAAAAATGTGGGGATACTGAGTTCAGGGAGTTCTTGTTTGCAGCAATCCGGTCTGAAACTTTTGCCTTATCCGTCCTCTTATCTCTTATATTCTAGACTTTTTTTTTTTTTTAAAGTCTTGCGAAAACAAACAAGAAGAAAGGGATTTTGCTGTCTCTGCCTGTAGGGAAAGTTGTCTTTGCTCTGTCATTCACTGTCCGCCTTCACATTCAGCTATTACTTCTGCTGCCCAGAGCTCCATCAGCTCAGCTGCAGTATCACATCACAACACAACATGGAGTCAAGATGGAAGAGTCGATCTATATGTGCGATTCAATTGATCACTCAGTGACCTGTTTTCTGTGGGGTGAGATTCCCTGACATGCATGCAGATTTGGACCAGAAGAAGCTCTGGAAATGTGGGAAAGAAAAGCTGTGATTTTTTGTGAAAGCTTGGATTCTTCTTCTGTCATCTGCCTCGCTGCACAGATCAATCAGCCTCTTAAAACATCTACATATGGATGTATATAGATATATAGGGAGGCGAGTAACCTCTGGGTCAACTTAAAAGTGTTTTGTATCCAGTGAAATGAATGAGAAGAGTTGTGAAAAATCCCAGAATTGTACACAAGCAAGCAAACAGGTGAGCCGGATTCTCACTTTTCTTCTCCTGGCATTTTTTTCTCTACTTTGATTTTTTTTTCTTCTGCACAATTCACAGAAAAAAGCATCACAACCACAAACACCAATTTCTATTTAAAAAATGACACTTTGACACTACAGTGCCACCGCTGCAATCTGATTCCTAAAAACTGAATGACAGATAGACTGAAAAAGACAGAGAGAATGAGAGACAGGCGTGCAGGCTCACCGTGAATCAAAGCAAAAAATCCAGAGAGGAGTAGAGCCACCGAGTGCCACATCCTGGTGGATGAGGAGCAGGAGAAGAGGAGAAGAAGCTCCGGATTATTGAAGGAAGAGGAGGAGGAAGAGGAGTAGGAGTAGGAGGAGGGGAGGAGAGGAGAGGAGAGGGAGGACAGACTCAGGAAGCTGCTGGAAATCCCCCGTCTGCATCCAGTCTGCATCCGAGGAAAAAGAGAATGAGCGTGTGGGGGGAGAGAAGGGAGCTGAGAGGAGGAAGAGGAGGAAGAGGAGGAGATGTGGCTGCTCTCTCTCTCTCTCTCTCTCTCTCTCTCTCTCTCTCTCTCTCTCTCTCTCTCTCTCTCTCTCTGTCTCCCTGTCTCTCTGGGAGGTGGGACTAAAATGGAGAGAGAAAAATGTCAAGGATGGGGGTGAGAGGGGTTGAAGAAAAGGCAGAAGGTGTAGGAAAGAGAAGTTTTAATTGGTCCGTCACCATGAGTGGACTTTTCAAGAAAGAAATCTGAGAAAAGTAAAAGAGATGACGAACAGGATTAAAAATGATCGTAACAATAATGGGGATTGATTGGAAAAGGGGAAGTGTGATAAAGTGAAGATGGTGGGAAACGTAGGCTTCCAAAGCAGGGAAAATATACTTCAAAAAACAAGACAGACACAAAAACATGTCCTCTATCTTTTTGCTTAAGCCTGTATTTTGTGCACAAATTAAGGAACAGAAAAATACATTTTAGTGGAAAGATATATGGGAAAACACCTCTCCTCCATCTTTAACATCTATTTTGAAGATGAAAAGATTAATTACAATCGCTTCTTGCTTATCTCCCTGTTCTGTCACTGTTTGTGTAACCGCTAGTTAACATGTGCAGCACGACATGTGTCAAACATATATGACATATACTGTCACACAATGCTGGAGTGGAGCTGTGTGTGTGTGTGTGTGTGTGTGTGTGTGTGTGTGTGTGTGTGTGCGTGCGTGCGTGCGTGCGTGCGTGCGTGTGAGCTCTGCAGAGGGGTGGGCTTTGAATCATGGCGGCAGACGGTCTCCAGTTTAATTGAGAAAGTGCTGGGCTCTGCAGGAGGGCAGCAGGAATGTGCATAGTTAAACTCTACTCCTCATTTGTCCTCACGAAATGCTGATGCAAGGGCAGAGGCAGCGAGAAACCGTAAGACTGAGAGAAGAGTGGGAGGAGGAGGGAAGGAGGAGGAGGAAGGGAGGAGGAAGAAAGAGTTGGACTGTATAATAGATTACCCTATTACTTCAACTGACCCTTCGGAATTACCCCTCTCCTAGGCAGCCTGTCACACATCCCGAGCAATCCCCGAGCTGCAGATACACGCTCGGCTGCACACACAGGATGGAGAGTGGCCCTCGGAGGCTGAAAGAAGGATGGCCAAGTCACCGGTTCAACCAGATAAAACTGCACCAAGCGTGGAGCGAGGACGTACAATGTGCTCCAGTAATGCATCATCAGAGGAAGAGCATCCTGTTGCTGCTTCTGCTGCATCTCTGCAATTCTGCTGCTTTAATGTGTGCAAAATTGACTTTGGGTTCATCTCTTTAAAAAAAATCCTTGTGCTGTTATGCACCAAGCACCACTGTGCCAAAACCAAAATTCATTACGCCTCATAAAAATACAGATTGAAGGCACTGAGGCGTGGGGGACATCTGGTGGTTTGTTGTCCAACTGCATGCTGGCTGCAGCTCAAGCAACACTGGGGACGCTAATTTTGGAGGGGGTTGATGGTGTTAATTAATGAGGGAGAAACTGAGCGCAATGAAACCGGGAAATTACAGGAGCTAATGCTATAAACAGAGGGCTGATTAGGAAACAAAACAGGCAGATGAATGAAAACACTAAGAAGAATGTGAATAATACCATAATATGAATAGAAAAGGGAATGAGGATAATAAACAGAGTGCCTATAGGAAGTTAAACCCTCTAAAATAAATCTGTAGATCGTGGTTGTAATTGCTCAGCAGCTGTGGTGACTACTGCTCTCCTCTCTCTTTGCTAAATGCTGAATTTCGGCTCTGACACTGCAGCCATCAGCCATGAGGGCTGCTGTGCTGTGTGTTTTTAATTACTCTGCTGATTGGATTAAGCCCACTCCTGCAGCTGACACGTCCCCTCCACTTAATACGGTGTTATCGACAAAACCAACACATACATCCACTGGCCTGTGACGTCTGATTTGCCAGATGAGTAGAGTAGATGAAGTTTTCTTCTAATAGACAAGTGTATCTGACCTTGGCAGCACTGAAAAAAGAGAATGTAAGCCCATTAATTTTTATGGTGTGAAATCTTAAAAGATGCAGCATTGCTCTTATTCTATACTTTGTTGGACAATGGATCAAGAGGCAGAGGATCTTCTTTTTGTTCCACCTGCTCTTCTTCTTTTGGGGGGGGGGGGAGGTTATGACATTAACTAAGAATGGTAGAATTGTTTGTTGTCATGGGGTGGATATTACTTTTGATTGACAACTAAACTGTCTAGCAGTTTTTTAAAGTGAAATGACACTTTCAAAGATGCAGCAGCATCGTTCTTTTCCATCACTGTGACTACAGGGAGACACTACAAAGGCTTATCCACGGTGGGCCTAAAGGGACAAAATAGTATAGGATTCATCACAAACAAAAAGTATTATTATTATTAGTTGTTTTTGCTGGATTTTATTTGTTTTCAATTAACAGGATATCTTGGAGAACCGTTAAAAATATGGTCCTTGTCCATCCTGTCCCTGTCCATGTGTTGAGATCAAATTGAAACCAAGATATTTTCAACCTGTTATTTGTTATTTATTTTGTTCTATTTGATTCAGAAATCCCTAGTTGTGAAAGGATTGAATAGGCCTACACTTTGTGTTTAAAGAGGAGACAGAAACACTAAAGCACATAAAGAGTTCATTTAGGAGTAGGAAGACATTTCAGAGGTATTGTTAAGAGAATATTGTTACAGTTAGAATAATACAATGATTTGTGGGCATTCATTATTAACCTTTATTTAACCAGATAAGAACCCATTGAGATCAGGATCTCTTTCACAAGGGTAACCTGGCCAAGAGGTCAGCAGCACATGTCATAAGAACAGTTACAATGAAGTGACAGTATACATTAACAACATAGTGTTTTCAATAAAAAGAAAGTGCGGGAGCTGTGGCACAACAATAAAACAATTTAAGATTTTAAAAACACAGGCACTGTTCAATGGTCTCACGCTGTCTGTCCCTCAGGATAGAACAGGAAGCTCTAAGTGGAATAAGTTCAGGGAGTTCTAGTTCAGTCTGTAGAGTATTCCATGCCGAGGGGGCAGCAAAGCTGAAAGCTTTTTCCTAATTCAGTCCTTACCCGAGGAACAGATAGAACAAGTGTAGTACAAGAACACAAGGCATAGCAACTGCTTACTCTCTGCAATAAAGCACACAAATATGGAGGAATCAAGCCTAAGCCTTCATATTTTTCTTCAAATTCTAAATTTGGACAAAAACCGCAGAAGGATGTGTATAAGGCATAGGGTGGTACATTTTACACTCTACAAAGATAAAGACAGTAGCTGGAAATAACTCCCACCCTTTTTTACAATGACGACCAGAACTTTTTATATTAATGAACACTTTTATTTGAATATATTTTCAATACTCATGATATGATGTGATTTTTTCCCCACAAAATAACAACAACTTATATACAGTATAATGTGAATGCATGTAGGGCACTAACTGATACAGATACAAAAGGATAATTTCTTATGTAACATGGGACATATTAAACTGGACATATAACCCAAACGGTGACCAGTGACCTTTAAACACAAAAAGTACTTTTTCCCTACAGATGATTGGACTGAAGCAATTAAAATGTTGACCAGATGATCAACTGGCACTCGCTAAAGATTCAGGGCATGAGGCAGATTTGCCATTTACCAGCCACAGCAATTAGTGGACTCAACATCTCCCAGTTTAATTTCACTTTCTTAGCAGCCAAAGGATGATTTGCAATAGAAGAGTCCAAATTGAAGACCTGCTGGAAACGGGCCACGGGGGCAAGACGAATTGACATACTTAGCTACCGGCTATAGCAGTTTGGATTTACAAGCACTTGGCCGGAGGCTTGAATTAATTTGAAGCCTTGCAGCTGTGCATATATCCTATCAGCATCTTGTTAGTAAAAGGCCAACTTAATTTAAAAACATTTGAGATCTCTATCACCACAGCAGGGTGAAAGGGTTTTCTCTGTGACTGTGCAAAGTCCTATTTTCTCTGTGAACGTGAGATTTCGTACGTAGATATATCTGCCATCCACAAGGATTTCATGTTGACAGTCGTGCACTGAGGCGCAGACAGTCGGGAGCTTCATGCCTGCAGAATGTCAAAAACAACAAACAAATCCAGACAGCAGCATACGGCCAAATCTCAAAGTAAAGCCGAGCAGTTTGAGAATAATTAGTATATTTTACATCTGGAGGGACATTTAGAAACCAGTCTGCTAAGACTTATAATATGTGCAAACCCACAACCCCTCCTTCTGCCTCTCTCTGTCTTTAAATACATGTTGTCTTCAGGATAATGCTTTTCTTTATCCTGCTATTCTGCGGATCCACCCCGCCCTACCAGCCTTGCTCTTTAGGTCTCTCCATTTGGAGGGGGCTCTATTATCTCCACACCCATCTGTCACCAGGATTTAGATGAATAAATGATGCTGAATGTCATTGTTATGACTTTAATGCTTAATACTCATCCTCGCTCTGTGCATATTGTTTGGTTAGGGGTTGACACATTTGATGTTTCATAAGCTTATAAGTATCAGATCTCTGCCTCGCTTGATTAATCTGCAATGCTAATCTGCTGAATTGATATTGAGGACCGTTATTCTCTTTTGAAGATTATATTTTTTCATATACAACAAGTTTTATAACCCACTGGGAATTCACCCACAAGAGACTGGTCCAATATCAAATTAAAATAGATAAAATAGCATCTCTTTTTTTTAGGCTATAACAATAGTTTAAGGCTGATTTTAACACCATTGCACCCTTGTATAAGATGATGTCCCCTCCCTCACTCACGCACATATAGGGAGAAGAAATACTGCCAATCCCGGCAAAAAAAAAAAAAAAACAGATGACTGTGAGATGATTCTTTGACTTTGATCTGTGCAACATCTGCAACTTAAAGCCTTTGCGGTCATTAAGCCCCTCAAGCTTTAAGGAAGATGTCCTGATGCTGGACAATCAAACAGCAGGAACCACGGACAAACAAGGGAACAAACAGGAAGAAAATGTAATGGATATCCACGGGTATTTGCATCATGTGTCGTCATATGCAGGAGAAGTTCATAACCTCTGCTTGAATCACTGGGAGGGGCTGAATGATGCTGAGGCTGCTAATGGACTGCTGGAACTTCATACATGCAGAGCCAGGAGAAATATTTTCAAATGAGCACATCAAGGCACATGGGTGTTGCACTGGATTACTTTTTACCTAAAACTTCTGTCTTTTTCGTGTGAGAAAGTGTTGCGTTTGAGTGCCAGCTGTTACAGGATTTTATCTGAAGAATCTTTTTGTGCTTCTGGCAGATGTGACCTTCCTGGACCATACAGAGAATGAACTCTAAAATACGCAGGGCAAATTACAAGATTTAAAGCAATTGTCAGAAGACTGAAGGCCTTTTTTTCCTCCCGGTGGACTGAAAAGTCTGAATAATAGGTAAGAATAAGGGACTCTGCATGATAATCAACCTGTGGATAAAAGTTTTCATCATTTTGCACTTAAACTCTTTCAAAGTTTGAGGCTATATCTAGACTATTACGAATTACTACATACGTGTATGACATGGCAAAGTATTGTGTTGCATTTTATATTTTCAATCATTTTAAAGTGTTGTATAAAAAATGAGTGAACATAACAGGTTTGACAAATGAAGGAACGACTAAGCTGTTAATAACTAAACCCTACTGGAGCTGTATTTTTGCATCTGTTGTCAACCTTTTCTAATATTGTCCTTCTCTTTTCTAGCTTCTCTATTCAAACATTAAAAAAAGATTTGGGGAAACTTTACCTTTAAAGCCTGTCACAATGGAGCACTCCCCCTCTATGAACCTGTCAGTGGTGGATGGAGATGAGGTGGAGGACCACCACCCCCTCCTCCCACAGAGGATGGTCCATGCAGCTCAGGCCTGCTCTCCACAATGTGGGATCCACCAAAACCTCCAAACACCAACCAATCAGACCGTGTGGCTGGACAGAACCCAGGCCATGGCCACCACACCTTTATACAACGGTCATCTATACGTCACAAGTTCACCTTGCTCCGGCAGACGGGGTGACAAAGGCAAAACAAAGAAAAGTGAGAAACGATCAGGCAGGAGTAGACAGAATCCAGCGCACAACCAGCACAATCACCAGTGCAAGGCTAGAAACACAGGAGCTCTCAGACTGCAGGAGAAAGTCACGTCTTTCGCGGAAATCCCCATGCCTCCCTGTGGGTCCCCCTTTCAGGGCCCCTGCAGGTCCCACCTGGACATAAAAGATGAGGGCAGAGGGCGCTGCATGTCTGGTAGCGTTACTTTAGAGATGCAAGACCGGCAGACTCTCCCTGAGATCATCATCACCAATAAAGATGACGACTTCCAGCCACACAGTGACACCTCCCAGTATCACCAGGACCTGCAAGAGGCCAAAGACCTGCTGCCCAGAGCAGAAAGATCCAGTCAGAGCCCCAGTCCCCCATCCAGCCCAAAAAGCGAGGGGGACAATAAGGACGAGTCATACTGGAAGACTCATAACATCGGCTGGAGGCTGCTGCGAAGGAGGTCTCTATTTTTGAAGAGGCAGCGGCTGAATGACTGCGCCCTGGCAGTGGGGATGTTTGGTATGGTGTTGATGGTGATGGAGACAGAGCTCTCCTGGAGCGTCTACAGCAAGGTCAGAAAGAGAGGAAAGCAAGGCTGAGACGCTGAGAAATAATTGCAGAAAAATAATGCAACTATGGGCTGAAACTGTTTTTAAATATTTAAAAAAGTATGTTTTTGTTTTCTGAAAGGAGCCCATCGCTATTTTAAATAAGCATTGCTCACTGATACATTTTTAGTTCTAACAAAGAACACATTCATAACACAAAACACTTTATTCTGATTGTGCAGTAAAAGGAAAAATCTGTTATTTGTTATTTTTCCCCATAGATACTCTCCTTTCCCACAGCCAGATCTCTTTTGAGTCAGTATGAAAAATTAACCTCCCACCAGCTGCATTAAAATGCACATTATGACCATAAGATCATTTTATTATGACATCATGCATGTAGATTATCTGCATATATGATATGTATGATTACAAGGTTACATAGGATTACTGATGTAGTTCTATATATTGAGCTTAGTAATCACGGACAATAATGCATATGAGGTTTTCTCTGTGTGTGTGTGTGTGTGTGTGTGTGTGTGTGTGTGTGTGTGTGTGTGTGTGTGTGTGTGTGTGTGTGTGTGTGTGTGTGTGTGTGTGTGTGTCTTACAGAGCTCACTCTACTCCCTCGCATTCAAGTCAGTCATCAGTTTGTCTACGTTCATCCTGCTGGGCCTCATCATAGCGTACCACTGCTGTGAGGTGGAGGTAAAACATTATCTCTTTATAATGTCCTCTTGTGTTTTCTCTGGACAGCTGTGGCTTTGAAGTGAATTTATGTGGAGCTGAAAACGGTCCCTTTGAAATAAAGTGAACTAGCTGGATCAGCGAATGAGAATCCTTTAGTCTATTGACCTGTGTAAAAAGTCTACTTATGAATGATCCGTACAGGTGAAGCTTGCGTGGGCAGCTGAATCAAAAGATGATGTTTTATTATCATTATTATTTATTCTTCTTCCTTCCTTTCGTTTAATTTTAAGGGTTGATGAAGGTGAGGCGCTGCTGTATTTTAAAAGTCAGTTTTGATCATTTCAGTCCTACAAAATTGTCTGACTTCTCAGAAAATGATATGCTCACTTTTTATTTGAAGCAACAATTGGAACATCTTTTTTCATTTAGATTTTAGAAAATGTCCAAAAAAAAAAGATCTGTCTTCAACCAGCTCAAAAATTCAGCTAGTCTCAGGCTGTGAATGTCATTTTCTAAAAACATTATCGGTCTTGAAAATCCTTATTGGTCAAGCACTACATTAGATGTTAATCATTTGTGGATATCCATCTGTACTTCCTCTCTCAAGCTTAGTTGGTTTTCTCTTTAATGACCTCTTCCCACCTCTACGTAGCTCTACGTTCATGACATCGGTGCAGAGGACTGGCGGATTGCCATGACAAGGGAGCGTTTGGCCCTGATCACTTTGGAGCTTGCGGTGGTGGCCATTCATCCATATCCTGTGGGTCTGTTAGCATACTTTGAGCAGACACTCCATCACATCCCGCCTCGCCTGTCGCTATCAGAGACGGAGTTGGAGATTGTGCTGGCCCTGCCCATGTTTCTGCGCCTTTACCTGCTGGGCCGGGCCATGATGCTGCACAGCCGCCTCTTCACTGACACAGCATCCCGCAGCATCGGAGCGCTCAACAAGGTGGGAGGTCACCCTTACAGTAGGTGTTCTCTACACAATCTGGCATGGATAGTTCTTTGATGACATCATTCAACACTTTTAAATAATGAAAAAGTGAAAATGAAGCCTTTGCACTGTCCATTTTTTAAATGATTTTAAAAACTGTGACTGTGGGAAATGAAAGGTCAGTGTTTTGGGCAGGACTTCCTCTATGAACGTTTCATGCACATCTGTTTATGTTTCACGTCTAGGTGGGCCGAGAGGTCTGTAAAGGTGTGACACTTGAGGTGTGACTATCACAGTTTTGCTCTATGAACCCCAGTGGTTTCACAAGCTGATTTTGTCCCTCTGCTGGCTCTCCTCTGCTTGTCTGCTTTCTTTTCCACAGTCAACAATATTCGTCCGGCTAATCCCTTCCATTATAAGCGCTATTAAGAAGTGACGAAAATGACCTTTGCCTCCCCTGTGCAATACCAAACCTACTATCCATGTATCAAGCCAGATTGAGAATGAGTTTTCACACCCCTCATGTCCTCTGCATTATATAATCATAATCTGACAGGAGCTATCCTAAATATACCAGCTGAGAGGCCCTGACTGTCGACATTATACCGCAAATGCATCCTGTTTCTGATCTTTAGATACACTTCAACACCCGGTTTGTGGGGAAAACAATGATGACCACATACCCCGGGACAGTGCTGATGATTTTCAGCGTCTCTCTGTGGATTGTGGCAGCATGGGGCTTACATGTGTGTGAGAGGTATGTGATCATGTATGAGATCACTGCTTTTCTTCCTTTCTTACAGCACTATGTGGTTTATAAATGATATACACATTTAAATTAATACATAAAAAACTTCACTCCAGTTTTAAGTATACTGTAATGCTTTGAATTCCACAAAGATATACATTAAAAAGAATTGACAGATAAAAATTCAGACAGAAATCAAATAGTAAAAAAAGGGGGAGGTCGGGGTCAATAGGGGAGTTGTGTTTGTCTCTGTGTGGATGTGTTTGTGGGTGTAGAGGCATTAGCGTAGATATATGTGCATGTTTTAGTGCTTTTGTGTGTTTGCATCACCTCTTCATATTAGCCAGGTTTCTATATATGTCATTTTATTTTTCTCTCATTTGTTTGTATTTTTTGTGTGAAACAAATGAGCTTGTACTGAAACTAAGTACAATGTCAGAGTTCATATTTGAGTCCATTTACTTCCCACAGACATCACAACTACAGAGACCTGAGCAGCAACTACATGGAGGCTTTGTGGATGGTCTCTGTAACCTTCCTGTCCATCGGTTACGGAGATGTGGTCCCTCACACCTACTGCGGACGCACTCTCTGCCTCCTCACCGGGATCATGGTGATGCGTATAGATGTTATTTATGGGTTCCTCTATAGCGGGTCAGCACATTTTGACTCATGTCTGTCTGTTACTCTCACAGGGCGCGGGCTGCACGGTTCTGGTGGTGGCGGTGGTCGCCAGGAAACTGGAGCTGACCAGAGCAGAGAAACACGTTCACAACTTCATGATGGACTCACACATCACCAAGAGGGTAGACACCAACACCTCACTTTGTGTCAATTATTTGACATTTAGATCAAATTTGTTAAAAAAAAGAGAAATCTTGCAATTGCCGTAACATTTTTGTATGCATGTCTTTATTTGGTTTTGTTGTATGGTATTAACGTGGGCTGCTCGGTGGTGCAGTGGTTAGCGCTGTTGCCTCACAGTGAGGAGGTTGGTTCATATCCCCGCCGGAGAGGGCCTCTCTGTGTGGAGTTCGTATGTTCTCCCAGTGCATGCGTGGGTTCTCTCTGGGTACTCCGGCTTCCTCCCACAGTCCAAAGATATGCTCGTTTGGTCAATTGGTGACTCTAAATTGCACTCAGGTGTGACTGTGAGTGTAGCTGGTTGTCTGTCTCTATATGTTAACCCTGTGATTGACAGGCGACCAGTCTAGGGTGTACCCCGCCTCTCGCCCAATGACAGCTGGGATCGGCTCCAGCCCTTCGTGACCCCGAATGGGAAAGCGGTATAGATGATGGATGGATGGATTAACGTGACTGTGAAGACAGTGCATTTTTTTAACGTAGCAAAAATCGGACATAATACTAATGTATTCAAGTCAACATTTCTGATTGTTCAGAATATCCCAAGGAAGAATCAAGAAAACAGTTGCAAAATGGGTTATACAATAATTGCTGTGATGAAAATCACTTTGCAGAATTTCCGAGATGCATATGTTTGTTTGTTTGTTTGTTTGTTTTTTGCACCAATGACTGGGATTACTTTGAAAAAGCCTAAACAGGAGAAATTCCATTTTAAAAACAGATCATTTATATCCCTCCAAGATCTGTTCGCCTCTACTTTCTCCATTTTTTAAGTTGAGCTTGTGAAAAATGTTTATAGTGTACGTGTCTTAATCAACCATGTTTGTGTTATTCATCATCTGCAGTAAATTACTTTTTTTATTTCCAGGTTATGTGCATCAACATAAAATAAGTCTGTCTGGATGATTTTCTACATCCTTTCACTAGATAAAAATTTCAGCAGCAAATGTGCTGAGAGAGACTTGGCTGATCTACAAACACACTAAGCTGTCAAGAGAAAGAGATCACACCAGAGTCCGCATGCACCAGAGGAAGCTGCTGCTGGCCATCCACCAGTAAGACACTCAGCCCTCTTATAAAGATGTTCCTGCACAAGAGTCTGCTTCTCACTTTATCTGTTAAGTACTGATGCTGTAATCTCTATAACCTGTCAGTTCTTAAGACTAGAACATTTATTCCATATCAATTAAAAACAAGTGTAGCAATGCCAGTTGAACCGGCAAACACAGCCTACTTTCTTGTTTCTATTCTGTCTATAAAGGATAAAAGGTTTTGAATCATTAGTCTAAACATTACGTGTCAATTTTCTACAAGAAATTACTAAATTTAAGTTAAAAAAACATCTTAAAAAGGCTGTAATAAAAAACAAAACAAACAATATTAGGGCCTTAATATATACATTCTTCAGATTAGCAGCTTTAAATAGTCAGTTTAGCCAAAGTAAATTCACTTCTATAGAGTTTCTATGTTTAACCAAGCAGGTGGTTCTTAGTACATTTTACAAATGAATGCTGAATGAAGAATCGAGCTCAGACAAAACAAACTGTTTCTCCATTTCATACACTTGGCACTGCTGGTTATTAGCGCTGCGCCCCAAGTTCAGTCTCTTTAACCAATGATATATACAGTAGTATGTGATAGTAATGTCATGGTACACTACCAGCAACTTTGGCAACTAACTCAACAAGTACATCTCACTTTTTGCACATTTGCATAGGATTTCATTACTTTTTTGTTAAGTTATGTAAGATTTTTTGGAGGTGTTTCACTTCTGGCTGTCTTTAGTCCATACATGGGGGGCGCAAACATCAACAGCGCCATCAATAACTTTAATTTTCTGTGTAAATAGCCTTCAAAAATGTTACTTGTAGTTGTGCTACAGATACAATGTTTATTTAGTATGACCAGCAGCCAATGGTGGATAATTATTTTTGCATTATCCGGTAATTGTTTGTTGTGGACACAGTCAACACTACTTAGCAAATTTAAGTTGCTCTCATTTACCCGTACCTGCAATAGAGATCATGGAAAATGGTCAAAAACAGGGAAATTAAATCAATGCTGTTTTAGCAACATTAGATATTTAAGTTGCTTTAAATCTAAGTCCATAAAAAGTCTATAAAAACAGCTCCATGTGTTGTCCTTAAGGGTAATTTGTTGTTGATCTGCAGGCTGCGTCGAGTGAAGATGGAAAAGAGAACACTTATAGATCAGGCTAACACACTTGTTGACCTCTGCAAAGTGAGAGAGGCAAGTGAAGTCATCATTTTAAACAACATCCTGTCAACACCTCAACCAAGTAGCATCTAAAATTCCCTGATGCCTTTTGTCTCCCTTTACACACACTTACACGTACCCCACGGTGGGACCCCAACGCAGATGCAGACCCTGATGTACGACGTCCTGTACGAGGTGCAGGGCTGCAGAACGGAGCTGAAGTCACACATCCAAAGCCTGGATAAGCACGTAGAGGAGCTGAGGGAGGGTTCCAGAATCCTGATGCCGCTCCTGTCCAGCACCCTGTCCACACAGAACTCCTCCATCCGACACCTGCTCCGGGAGAGGGAGGGGAAGACGGAGGCCGCTGGTGCGAGCGTGGACAGGTAGAGGAAGAGGAAGGTGATCAGGGAGAGTAGAAGGCTTCTCAGGATGAGTTATCAGTTTGTTATGCAGTAAAATGAACATAATGGGACCTTTTCTTACAGAGATGGAGAAAAGAGCTGATCAAGTGAAAGATGTACAGACATGGGTTAAATTATAAGATAGCAGGATGTTCTTTTGTGGCAAAATACCATCAAATTTAAAATTCTGGGCCACAATTTAGTTTGAAGGACACTTTTAGCATCTTTTCTGGAGCCAGAGATAGGTGAACACTTTTCTTTTTGTTTTAACATACACTTCAGTAAAAAAGAACATTTAATGCTGGTCAAGTATATTAACTAACCCTGCTTCAAGATACAAGTTTCCTAATGTTTTGAAAGACTACCAGAATACTGAATAATGCAGGAAAACGATTAGCTTTGATCGTTCATAGTACATTTAAATAACATCCCCAATGTATACATAAACTCCAAAATATCAGCCCTTCAGAGTTTTGGGAACTGCTCACTCGCATGTCAACCCACTATCTGTAAAAAACAGATCTGACCCAAGTGTGCCATTTACACATTTTCAAAGTTTGGTGTTCTGAAATGATGCCATCCTACTGAATGATGAAGCTCAACTTGTACAACTTTCTATTAAAAATGATATGACACTGCCTTGATTTGTCATGTGTGATAAATCCTTACACAATAATTTAAAGTCCTTACAAGAAACAGGGAAACACACAATGCTTATTTAGCCAAAACAATATTTTATTAAGAGAGGCAGGGATGGAGGGTGGAGTTACAGCAACAACCAATCTGCTGACATGAACAGTGGAAATCCATCCGCTTTCCGGTCCATCTTCAGATCTCTTCTCAGATCAGACCGGTGTCCCCGAGGCAGAAGACGCCGATATCAACCAGTCCATCCCCTCCTCTCCTCTTCAGCTTCAGAGAGGACAGCTAATGCTGCTTCCTCCTGAATGAGCACCCTGCGGGAAGAGACAATGACAGTCAGAGCGCTGTTGACAAAAGAGAAGCCTTACAGTACAGAAATACTGCAGGCAGTGCACACGGCTATTGTCCTGTGCTGATTCATTGTTCTCCACCATAGGACTGATTCAAAAACTCTTCCCAGTGTCTTACATTCACTGTGCAAGAAAAAAAAAGGCCAACTAATAAAACACCAGGCTCAAAAGGGGAAACTTGACTCAATTATGGAGATTGAACACTAGCTACATCACTATCTGTACTCCACAGTACATAATTGTTCTCAGCCTTCGAAAGGGGGGAGCCAGTGGTCTAGCTCAACCCTTCTGCAAACCGAGGTCAATCTGGCACTGGAATGAGATTGGAAGACCATGATAGAGGAAGTCCAGTCACTTGGCAGTGCGGCCAATAACTTTGAAAGAATCTTCTATAAACACAAATAATCTGCTATTTTAGAGGTTGAAGAACCCCATCCCCCAGATAACTTTTTTTAAAGAAATGCAAACAATTAGGATAATTGCTGGCTAAGGACAAGAGATCATTAACTTATATTTCTCAGTCTCTGGTGGAAGTTCTCATGAGCACAATGCAGAAAATGAGTAAAGAGGGTCATACTATATGCTACATTAAAGCCTTTTGTTTGGATCCCACTGCTAAGGCTGAACTGTACATCAGATAAGTTAGTGGTTTAAATATCATGCCACAACAGGGAGGACTGCTGAATGAGTCACACTGTTCATGCAGGAGTCACTTCCCCACATGAAATATCTGTAAAATCAGACTGGATATTTCATTTTGTGCAGTTTTAACATTCTGAGCGTCTTCGTCCAGACAAAACCATCAGTTATATTTGATTAGTCTCGAGCAGATGGGTGACTTATTGACTAGGGTGGCATGTAAAAGCTTATTAAGACATGAAACATGCACAAATACTTGCTGCAGACCTTTAGATTTCCGGTTCTGATGTTGTTTAACTACCGACACATTTCAGGTTCTTGTAAGATAATGAACAGATAATGACAGACTGTCTAGTACCAACAAAGTAGCCAGCCCTCTCACTGCATTTCATAACTGAGTCATCAGAGACCCTTGTTTAAAAAAGAAATTAAAAAAACAGAAGAATGTGGTGTTTAAATACTGACCCTCTGTGAGACGTGCTTTGCCTCCAGTGGGCTGACACAGGACTGTTGAACAGCCAACACACAGAACAACTGTCTGAGCGTGGCTGAACACTGTCGTGATCTTGTAGCATCCTAGAAAAAGGCAGAGAAGAGATCATTAGACACAAAATGATCACTTTCTTCCAGTGTTGGGAGTTGAATTTGCAGCAAAAAAAACATTAAGACAATACCTGGACACTTCACATCCATAAAGTACGAGTTGGGACTCTGAACAAGACGCTTCTTCTTGTGCCTCCTCTTTTCCTCCTCAGGGGATGGATGCAACAAGTCTTTCGCGAGCTGTAGGAAGAAAGAGGAAATTAAAAAATGAACCTAAGAAAAACGTGACATTAGACAAAATGTAAATTGATATGCGACAAGCGACAATGACAGTCAGAGCGCTGCTGACAAAAGAGAAGCCTTACAGTACAGAAATACTGCAGGCAGTGCACACGGCTATTGTCCTACACACACTGTGCTGATACAAGAGTCATTGTTCTCCACCATAGGACTGATTCAACAACTCTTCCCAGTGTCTTACATTCACTGTGCAAGAAAAAGGCCAACTAGTAAAACACCAGGCCCAAAAGGGGAAACTTGACTCAATTATGGAGCGTGAACAAGTATCACACCAGCTACATCACTATCTGTACTCCACAGTACATAATTGTTCTCAGCCTTCGAAAGGGGGGAGCCAGTGGTCTAGCTCAACCCTTCTGCAAACCGAGGTCAATCTGGCACTGGAATGAGATTGGAAGACCATGATAGAGGAAGTCCAGTCACTTGGCAGTGCGATCAATAACTTTGAAAGAATCATCTATAAACACAAATAATCTGCTATTTTAGAGGTTGAAGATCTCCCCCAAATAACTTTTATTTTCTTTAAGAAATGCAAACAAGTAGGTCAGTCGCTGGCTAAGGACAAGAGATCATTAACTTATATTTCTCAGTCTCTGGTGGAAGTTCTCATGACCACAAAGCAGTAAATGAGTAAAGAGGGTCATACTATATGCTACATTAAAACCTTTTGTTTGGATCCCACTGCTAAGGCTGAACTGTACATCAGATCAGATAGTCATAAGTAGCTTCAGCTACGTTTACCGACAACGCGCGGGATATGTCTGTGAAATCTCTTGATTGTAGTCTTTTCAATGCGGGCTGTTAAGCACAAACAGCTAATGATTTTGTTAGCATGATTCTGTGAAGAGTCGTCCGTTTGTACTTGCAGGCTTCTGGCCAGGCCTACATATCCCGACTACGCATTTCAATACATCAGTGAGGAATGATCAAACATTTAGCGATCAGTAGAAATGAAACCTGGTCACCAAACTAACTAAACTTAAATGTGAGGACATTATGAGCGGTAATCTTAAATTTTCAGGGTTATCATCAGACCTGCCGCTGAACTGGCTCCATGTTTGCGGTGTGCGCGCAGCCATCTTGTGTCACAATGCGCTCGCAATGCTCTCAAATGTGCACAATTATTTTGAGTCAAACTGTGACCAAAACCCAACGTAAGCATCTAAAACCGACACAAGTTGAATCGCTAATTTCTCGCGTAAATACTGAGCCGCTTGTGAGCTCTCCAGAACTCAATTTAACGGTATAAATATGATTATACTTAGGCCTCTCGATACTCACTGGCATGTTGGCGAGGAAATAGCCGCTGCCGAAAAGGAGGCATTACCGGAAGCGAGGGGTTCATATCGGTTGTTCCTTTGAGCACGAGACGGACGTGACGATTTGTAGAAAGCCTGGCAGCCATATTGGTAAGGTCGAAACTACGACTCCCTTCATCTAGCTAACTAAACAAGTGTCGAAATATACACAATAACTAAACTACCATTATCATATTTATATATTTATAATATGCAAGGTTATTCACATGGTTTGTCAAGAGATACCTTTATGTGTTATGAAATAGATTTTGTTCAATGTAAAGCCTGACACTTTTCATATGTTTTGCTCCAATGCACCACTTATATAAGTGTAAGAAATCGGGAACGAAATTCATATTTCTTAAAAAAATATATACTTCTACAATTCATCTGAAGCAAATAGTCATCAGTATCCTGAATATGAAAAATGACTTGGGTATCATCCAAAGTCATGGTCAGCTAAAGTATAAAATTCCTTCTTTGTGCTTTTGTTATTTCACTGCAGCCTTAGCAAAGAAACCAAGTGGAAATACAGAGAGGGAAAAGAGTTCTTTTGATTCATAAATGTAAAAAAAACACCTGACACATTTCAAAAGGTAATTACCAGTTTGAAAAATAAAATAATCAGCCGATGTTACCTGTCACATTTGCAGAACTGTGTATGATGGGCATGTTAAATATAGATGGAGTATTTTGAACTGATTCAGTCTTCGTCCTTGGTTTAAATTCTGACCATGAGTGAAAAGAAGAAATAAAAAAATGTCCTGGGAACAGGTTGTAATAAAAAAAAAAAAAAAGGACGACGCATCTGGATTTTAATGTGTCCTCCTGTTCAGAGACTGATTTTTTTTATGTACCATAAGACTTTCAGTGTTTATAACTCCCCTTTATTGTGTTGTAAAAATGGAGACAGAGGAACAAGTTAATGTATGTTTGTTGTACTTTATTGTAGCGGTCTGTGGAAGCAGAGGGACATTCTCTGAGCACTAGGCCCCCTGTCCCTCCTCTTCTGTCTGCTCAGAGTTGCTTTTTTCAAGTGGATCTGAACGTTTCATGAGTTCCTTTATCTTCACATAACACTCTGAGTGTGGTGGGAAGTTGTTTCTCTGAAAGAGAGATCAGAAACAACACCATCTTATTTTACATCTTCTTATCACCCACAACTTTATTATCCCTAGAGATTTAATTAAGAACTGATGTATCTGCAGTATGATAAGTAGGGAATAACAAAGATATTATAACATTTAAAGGAAACCAAAGACCACAGATAAATACAAACTACACATGTTATGTATGTTATTAAAAGTGAACTGTGTACAGATGCCCCACACACTCATGCAAGTGTGTTGGTTTGCGTCTGCAGTGAGAGAATCTCACCTGCAGACAAAGACGAAGCAGACCTCTGCCTCCTCCTGCTCCTACATTCTGCATCTGCAGTGACTTTAGAACCAAAGGCAGCCACTTCTCTGTGATTCTGTTTCCTGCACAAACACACCATATAACCATTTTCATTTAAATCTTCACTGGTTATTTGAAGGTTTTGTTATTCATTTTGTGCAGAGTCTGTTGATTAGCAGTTTGTAACAACTTATTCAAAGGAAAATAATACATTCTCGTTTGATAAATGTACAACTATGGCATGTACATCTGTTCTAAATGTTGCAATGAATATGTATTATAAAGTGTCCTAACATCATGAAAATGTTGAAAATATTTCTGGGAATACATTGATGTGTAAGGTTTTGGGTTTCCTTTTCAAACTCTGATGGATACAAAACTAATTTATCTTGCAATAGTGCAAAAGTACATAAATAACAACATGGAATTGTACTTAACACCTAATGTAAGGAAATCAATATTTTGAAGTAGACACTGAAAGTAGTATAAAATGTATCCACTAAAGTCAAATAAAAGTGCCTCAAAATAGTTCTTAAACTTGAGTAAATGCTCTTTGTTACTGCCAAACATGTCCAGTTACTGACCTGCCAGGTTGAGGGAGATGAGAGTTGTGTTTCCAGGCAGAATAAGCTCTCCATCCCTGTACTGCACTGACTGATCCAGCAGGGGGTTCACTGTCTCCTCCACCTGCTGCTGGAGCAGGAGAGTCGTAACTTATCAGTGTGTGGTAGCCCACGAGAACCAGACTCATTGAGAACAACATTCTTTTTTTAACCACTAACATGAAATGGCATCAAACAAACCTCAGTCAGGCTTGTACTCGAGTTATTCTAGAGAAAAAGAAATGAAACAAACTTCAACTCAAAGGAGATTTTTAAGTTGTTATGGTACACAGATTCAGGAGGTAAAAAATGTCTCTGGTACCTCCTGTACAGGTAGTTGTTTCTCTTTCCCCCCAAGCTTGCCGCCTTTATTTTGAGACACCTTCACATCAGTTGCTGTGTAGATTTAAGGAGACATGCATAAATAAATAAAAGACCCTGGCTGAAAGAAAGTCAATAGAACATGTTGTTTATCCCGAACAGAAGTCATTACATTTCTTGTTCGACTTTGGGTTCTCTTTGGTGGCCGCTGGTTTCTCGCCTTTTTTGTTGGTCTCCTGGAACGAAACAAAACAGACTCCATATGAGTTACAACTTGGTTTCACTTTTGTTTTCCTTTTCAGTTTTCTGATACGATACCTTCTTTTTGCCTTTGCTGCTGCTCAGTGAGGAGCTGCTGGGGTCTGAGGGAAGTTGGTCAGCAGGCGATTGGTCAGAATCGACCGCAATAGATGACTGCAAAAAGAAAGAGAGAGGATCCAAAATGTGTAATGTTTATGTACTTCAACCATACATCTATCGTAGGGGGAACATGTGTGAAGCCTTTGAAATTAAGGGCATCTTTTTATAAAAAAGGACACTTTGATATCCAGGCTAAGGATGTATTTTAAACACTTACAGACTGCGCTCTCTCCAGAAGCAGCTTCCTCCTCTCCACGACTTCTTCATGAGTTAGAGCAAAGTCGACTAATGTCTGTCAATGGAAGGATTGGAGGCTTATTAAATAACACATTTGAATGAATTAAGCAGAATATAAATCAAATAACTTAACCACTTTTTTAGATGCATTATCTCCCAGTTTAAAATCTAAAACGAAACAATGATACCTCAACCAGATGAGTAGCTCCTGCATCTCCTATCTGGTTGTTTGACAGTGAGAGGAAGAGCAGAGCCCGGTTCAGACGCAGACCCTGAGAGACAAAGACAACACCTAAACGGTCATGACAAGAACATACAGGGAGGGAAATAGAGTCAGGCTTGTGTTATACCTGTGCGATATGTGCAGCACCTTCATCACCGATAGAATTAAAGGACAGATTTAGGAATAGGAGGTTCTTGTTGGCAGATCTGGTTGTTGAGAGAGCTGATCCGATTAGGCGAGCGCCCTCGTCTCCTATCCTGTTATTTCTGAGGGACAAGTGAGTAATGCTGGAACAAAGAGAAGACAAAAACAAGCTGTGAGACAATTCTTCAATATTCTTTTTTAAGATGTATTTTTAAGGCTTTTGGGGCCTTTATTAGAGACAGGTTAGTGGATAGAGTCAGGAGAGAGAGAGTGGGGAGTGACATGCAGGAGGCTTTGGAGGACTTTAGCCTCAGTACATGAGGCAGGTACACTAACCACTATGCCACCGGTGACCCACTCCTTCAATATTCTTTATTGGCATAAATATAATAGAGACAATTTTGCCAAAATGTCAAGTGATAATTACATAAAAAGGAAAACAAACAAGACAAACTACAAAAATCGAAGTAAAAAGTTGTAATTTCATTGTGTTATGTGATTGTGCGTGTGTGTTTGTATGTTAAAAAATGATAATGTGTGTGTCTGAAGTTGGTGTTATGTTTGTGTGTGTGTCTGTGTGCATGCATCTTTCATACGGTTGTTTTGTTTGTCTGTGGGTCAGCCTATGTTAAGATATGAGTGTTTTCATCTCTCGTGTGTGTGTTTGGTCATGACTACAGGTGAGACATTCAACAGCTATAATCTCACATTTTGGCTTTAATCCTGGTGAATATGGGAGTTTCTCTTTGTCTATTATGTTTTAAGATTCAGGACAGTTTTATTGTCAACGTAAATATTGATTCTCTGGTATTTAGGGGATGATGTGAGGTAGTGTAGTGCCCTTTTTGACTATGAGAGATTTAAAGGCTTCGTCTTACAGGCTGTCTTCAGAGAGAAGAAGGTGGTAGCTCTGCTCTGGAAGAGGGTTGCCCTCCAATGTTACAAAACTGAAACAAAGAGGAAGACAAAAGTCAGTAATGCTCCATTTTAATGTTTAACATACTTTGGTGTCACTTTCTCTTCAACTCTTAAACATTTTCTCTACAAAACAAAGACTCAGCTTGACTGAAAGCAGAATCCTCTCACCTGAGGTTGGAGCACAGTGGTATTGTGTTGATCAGGGACATTAGTGTTTGATCTGTCAGTCCAGCCTGCCAAAAGCTGCAACACATAGAGCGTAATTACACAAACAAGAACAAAACAGTGACAGCCGAACACTGTTCCCTGTTATAAAAGGGCACCTCTTTCTGTCAGCTCTGTACTCACTAAAGGCTCTGCAGTCTGCTTAAGGAGGGAAGTATCTTCTGTAGCACCCTGGCAACCTGCTCATCTACCTTCCATCCTGTGTTTTTTTTTAGTGTGTGTATGTACAGTATATGACAGATTTTATTATTTATTGCTCAACAAGAAAAATATGATGTAAAAGAGAAGAATGTGAAATCGGATACAAATGTCTGTGTATATTTGTCTTGGGTGTTTTTTTCTTACCATAAATCTTCAAGTCTTTGGTGCTGTGGGGGTCTGCATTCTCCGTCTCTATTTGGAGACCCGGCTTAGACCAGCAAGCTGCGGTAATGATCTGTGACCGTATGACCTCTGATACAAGGTAGAGATATGATCTTTATAATTAAACAGGGGCTCACATTATAAAAAATACCATTACTATACATTCTGACTCACTGTAGAATGATCTAAGTAAATTCTTTCTTAATGAACCGAATGTGTCTACCTAGGTCTTTAGATTTTGCTTTTTTATATATTTTTAAACGACTCATTCAAATGCCTTAATGTACAAAAAAAAATCAGAAACAATGTACTTCTAAATATAATGATATAGATTAGTCATGAACTAACGTCCACCTCTGTCAGTTTACAACATCAAGTCTGTCAATGAAAATAAACACTCGAAACAGGTATCCTTTGTTTACAGGATACAGCATGACGTAAGTGTGCGTCCTCAGTGTAAAGCTGTAAAGATCAGGATCAGCTCTCTTCTACCCATGTCCTCTCCTTCAGTTTCTGTGTAGGTGGAGTCTTGTTGCTTGGTGTTGACAGCTGGGATGTCCTTTATGTCCAGAAGAGCACAAAGACGAGGAAAGTCTATCTCCACATTCCCCGAGCAGTGATATTCATCTGAAGGATAGCAGGGTTTAAAGCATTCTCCATAGCTCTTATCTATTACCACACATAGTCTGATAATGTTACTTACCAAAGGTCTGAGGGGTTTCATTTGGAGTCTGTCCTAAAAACAAAAAGATAGGCTAGAGTTTATACCAACTAAGAATTTCATTAGTGTGTACACTTGTGACAAAATAACTGATGATTGAGATTGATATCTGATCCATGACATCTAAAAGGTACTTCAACAACAAGAAGACTGTGTTTTCATGTTTCCCTGACATCTGTTCAGCACATAGTGAGTTAAAATAGGACCCATACTGCTGTTACATTGATCTGAATATAGCTATTAAATGTATAAACTCTTTGGTGACTACTTGTTTATTGAAGTCTGCTGGGGAGCCATTGAAACTGACTCTAAGGTTGTTGTTGTTGTTTTTTATTCCTAATAAAACATCAGTATAAAATGAATGGTTTACCAACGTAATTACCTTATTGTAACAGTGACCACACTTCTGCTTAATGAGTTTTTTTTTTTTTTTACAGGGACAGTGCATATTAATAAACATTTCTGTAAATATGGCCAAAAGGCTAATTTTCATCCGTTGTCCCTGGCCAGATTTTATAAAGGGCTCCCTAGAAAATCAAAACAAATTCAAACATTGCTAAAAGCTACAAATAGAAGAACATGGCAGTAATTAAGTGGACAGATATGTAGTCAGGTGAAAATACATAAGCCATGCAGGACAAACAAGAAGCAACATTTGGTTAATATTAAACATGTATAACATGCAGGACAGACGTGGAGCAGCATTGAGCAGACATAACAATGTACAAAATTAAACAGGTATTTATTTGACACTGCAGTATGCTTTTGAATAATTACAAAGCAATATTTTTATAGTGTTATTAACTTGTCTTTCTTTACCACTGCTTTAAATATGTAAATACATTTGACAGATAAAAGACCACATTTTATATTTTTACTTACAGTAATCAATTGTGAAAGGAAGTATATATTCAATTTCGTAATAACAAATTAATATCAAATGTGTATTTTAAGTTATCATAGTTTGTAACTGTTATCCAAAAAGCTAACGTTAGCATAACAATAGTGAAGGGAGGGGCTATCAGTTAATAAAAGACTAAATCTAATAAAACTCTGTATCTAACCTGTATTTTTCGAGGCTTCGTCCTCCGTGTGCGCTTTCTCTGTTTTCTCTTTTTGTTTCTTTCTCGGCATTGTTGTTCTTTAAAGCCGAAATAATAACTTTAGACCGAAAGATAAATGAGCTGAAGCTCCTGTACTGACTTCCTTTTAAGCGTCAAAAGCGTTACTATGGAAACAAACTCACGTTAGGTTCATTTTTTACTGTGGCTCTTCTCGCTATGTGTGAGAAGAGTATTATATTTAGGTATATATATATATTTATTTATTTATAATATAATCTGACCGTTAGATTGCTAGCAGTGAAAAAAAAACACAGCATTAATAATAGCCTTGTGCCTGTCATTTCGCTAGACTCCCACTTGATCTCGCGAGAGTTTGCAAGATCACTGTTAAGAGAAGTACTGAGAAGTTCTGAGAAGTTCATGATTCTGAGATTAAGATGACTCAAGTAAAGTGTATAATCAAGTGATTATCTTTCATGTTAACTGGTCTGAATGAGAATAAGTGTGTTTCTATCTGTTTGTGTGATCTGAAGCCGGGACTCAAAGGAATTTAAGTAACAAAGGGGTCTGTGTGGCTGTTGAGGTTCTCTCATTTATCATCAATGAAGTTGTGGTGAATAAAATACAGCTTACAACTTTCAAAGTTTCGGAAAAATATGAAATGTTGTGAATAAAACAATTATTCTTCATTATCTACTCTTCTTCTACTGATTCTTTTATATCTGTATGTTCGTTAAATATACCGGGAGTGTTTCAAATAGTGATATGAGACTATGTGAACTACAATTTAGTGCAATTTTCTCGGTATTGAAAGTCTTCAATAAGTGTGATTTGTAAACTATTTTAGAAATATTGAAAGCATAACAACATGATTGTATTCACAATAATGTAGTGCTTTTTATTAAAAAAACAAACAAAAAAAACAAAACAAATATAAAACAAAAAAGTAAAAACCAACAGCATCATTTTCATGACTTAAGAATCATAATTACAAACTTTAAACGAGTGGAAGAAGTTTTTTTTTGACAAACTGTACACATCACAAAACGTCCGCCAGTCTGCCATTTACAATGCTTGCATCTTATTTTGTGATTGTCTAAAAATAACTAAACAAATCACACAAAAACACACAAATACAAGTACAAGCATCATACAATGACTGCTATCACAAAACGGAACCATTTCCTATTTGAAAGAAAAAACAAAAATAATAACATGATATTGGGCTGACAGCTTAAATTCTGCTTCTTTCGCTGTTTAAAAATATCTTAACATTTTTATGTTGGTTTGTTTTTTTAGTGTTCAACACTTTGCAGCAAAAAACAAGGAGTACATTTCTCCTTTAAAAGTTATATTATTAACAATATTCAGTGACAAAAGGTGTCGTTGCTGAGTCACTGTCATGTCCAGATGCCTTCTGTGTCCGTTTGACATTCTTCTCGCTCATGCAGTTCATAAATGAATTTCATTTATAGGCAACCAAAAACTCCACTTAAGTTTTTATGTCGTCAGGACAGTTAAGGTGAGATTTTAAAGACATTAAAAAATCAGTTTCCTCCAAGCTTAAGTGTCTTCATTATAATAATACAAACGGAAGAAATTACAATATTATCATTATTATAATAATCATAATACATTTAGGGCTGAGTCCTGTACAGTACAATAAAAAACAAAATCCATTTTTCAAGATATTGCTTTTGGAGACACTCCTCAATGTAAAGTGTGTATATTTACATAACTTGGCACTGTACAGATTCCTGTGCCCCCCCACCCTGTCCCCACCCCTCTCCCCGTTCTTCTTCTCTCCCTCTGTCAGTGTCACATCCTTGTCTCTTTTCTTCTCTGTCAGTTTGCTGCACTGGGACATTGCAGGCTGTCCCTTTTAAGCAGAGGCATTTGGGGAAAAAAAACAAACAAGAAATCTCATCAAATATCACAATTCTTTTTTGAAACATTCTCCATGGCAACAAGGAACATAGTCTAAGACAAAAAAGCGATCCTCCCCTCCCGATATACAGTATACACCCCCCACCCGTCTCACAGAATATAAGAAAATATGACCATCACGATACATTTCATGTTAAGTATTGTTTTCCATAGTTTTCTTAAAACTGTTAATTGCCATCGAGCCCTTGATTTTTTTTTTCGATTTTTGTTTTTAAAAAGGTATATCTTCAAGAAATCTGGCAGACACACAATAAGTGTGTGAGCACACACTCGCACACAAGGCAGTCAGGAGAGCACGGCTGTGTAAGGCGTTACAGTTAAAGCCGCTGTCCCCACCTCTGCACGCCTGATTTAGTTAAGCTGGTGAATCATGTTACTTCAAAAAAGAGGGGCGAAGCTGACTGCCTCACGAGAAGAAAACAAATTTAAATAAAACCTCAACAAGACACTTTGACTGACAAAAGCGCACACTTTATCTTCCCTCCCCTCCCTTTACTCTAAAAAAACAAACACACCCCAAAGTCCTCGTCTGTTCCTACATGATTTACTACAGTATAACAGGGAAAAGAAAAGATAGACTTTTTAACTTGCTTTTTTTCAGACTGCATCATCATCCAATACTGTGAGAGTGTTAGTGTGTTTTCATTATAGATACATTACACAGAGCGTCACAATATCCATGGTACCAAAGTGCAGTTCATCGCCCTCGTTCTCTCTCTCTAATGAGCAGCATCTGAGCACACTGCTCAACTTGCATTTCTCCTATGCCATTCCTCCCCCCCCCCACCCCCCCTGCGGTCTCTCGGTGCAGCTCTTCTCTCATCTCATATATATTTTGTCATTGCAGCTAGGTCCCACTAGGGGGAGCAGTTCTCCAGCATTCACATCCCTATTGACTGATACCTCCAGTCCCTATTCAGTACCACTTGTTTCATTTCTGTTGCTTGCTAGTGGAATTCATCTGCCCATGTCTTTAATATTCAATGTATTTAAGTGCATGGGTTTTTTCTCCTATGTTTGTTAAAAAAACAGGTTTTGCATCATACTTCTTAAATAAGCAAAAAGTCTGGGTCAGCTCTCGTCTAGTGCTCCTTGAGAACTCTTAAAAGCTGAAATTGCCATGGAGTCAGCACTTCCAAACCCCCTCCACCCTCTCAGAGTTGAGATGATAGTCTTGGAAGAGGTAAACTGGAAGAGGCCCCCCAGGGATACATTGTGGTCCTCAACCCACAATGCTTGTTTCCCTTCTTGCTGTCTCTCCATTTTCTGCTCCTTGCTCATAAAACAGAAAGGCAATGTGCTTGACAGGCACTCAGGGACGCTATTTTCTGCCCACGAAATCCCCGAATCCCAGCGTCCGTCGCCGTAGTCGTCGCCCTGCGCCCTCCTCCAGGAGATACGTGACATCTATGGCTGTTCAAAGAAAAAAGAGACAAGGAGGAAGTGTTAGGAGCTTAGACAACAACAGCTGACAGAGAGAATACTATATCAAAGTGAGTAAATGTAAAGTTTGCCGAAGGCTTTTTCTGTGACTGATTCATTAAACCTTGAAGTGTTGAAAAAATGAAACTTCCTACAGGTGTGTTCAGGAGTCGCTTTTGGCAGCCAATTGTAGTCAAATCATCTCAAGTTTTGTAATGCTACTTAATTCTTTTTTTTAAGGAGTAATTCTGAATTAAAAAGTCAAATTTGATACGGTTATCGGTCGTGCTTTATTTGTAAACGCCACCTCAGCACTTCCTGCAGCTGCTTTACTGTTGAAGAGGCATCGCAGTGACTTTGGAAGGTTTTTACTATGGAGCACGTTACGGATAAGGCTGTGGCTCAGTTGGGGCGGCTGTGGCTCAGTTGGTAGAGTCGTCGACTCTCAACCAGAAGGTCGAGGGTTCGATCCCCAGCTGAGCAACATGTCTGATGTGTCCTTGGGCAAGACACTTAACCCTGCATTGCTCCCGCTGCTTCGGTGGCGGTGTATGAATGGATTAGTGTTGTACTTACTCTCTGATGTACGTCGCTTTGGATAAAAGCGTCTGCTAAGTGAATTGTAACATTGTAACATTGTAGTTGCCTGGGACTACTTTCAGCAGTGGATTAATACACTTACTGTATGTAGTAGTTAGACAGAGCAGAATACTGAACATGGGATTGTCTGTAGACGGTGCAGATGTTTGTCATGAATAAGGTGCAACACTGTTTTCTCATTTATGTGTTTTGATCGTTGCTATTTGGCTACTAATCGGAGGTTGAAATCACTGACATAAGCTACTGAGTGTTAGTGTTAAAAGTTGGTCTAGATTTAGATACTTTTGGTTACAGTGACACAGACTGAAGCAGTGAAACAACAGACTGTAACACTACGTAGGAGGAAGTGACATGGAAAAAGTAGCAGATCTTCAAACTGAAGATCCCATCTGTTGGTCTAACAAAATCTGACATGCAGATTGTTCTTCCTCCTTATTCTGTGTATTTTTCAGTTTCTTGCTCTAACGTGAAGTAAACGCTTTAGAAATAGTGCAAAATGGTGAAATCAAGCATGTTTAAATGATGTGTCAAAGCAAGTGATATGATGGTTATCCCTTGTTTCTCTGTTAACCTACCCCCCTGCTTTGTTCCCGGTCCCTCACCATTCTTGCCCGGGGTTCTGTGCAGCAGATCTAGCAGGATTTTGTTGAGCCGCTCCCTCTGAGCCTCCCTCCTGCCCAGAACCGGGTGGTGCAGTGGCGAGGAGGCAGAGGAAGAAGGGAGCTCAAGCATCTCTCCTATCCTCTCTGTTGAACTCTCCTCCAGCTCCTTTCGCTCCTCAGTGTCCCGCCCTTCCTCTTCGTCTTCTTCCTCCTCGTCTTCATCCTCGTCTTCCTCCCCTTCCCGTTCCGCTCTTCTGGGCTTGAGAGACAGAAGTTCAGGATCCTCTGGTGCCACGTCCATGTCATCCTCCACTGTTCTCCCGTCTTCTCCCTCAGGAGGGAAGTCGTCACCCCGTTCGCAGGAAGAGCCGTCGTCATCGCAGCTTCCTTTGGGTCGTTCGCTCTTCCAGGCAGAGCGGCCGCCGTTTCTCTTGTAGTTGTCAGGAACATAGTGAGGCTGCAAAAATGGCAAAATTAGACCGCGCACAAGCATAAACTGACTTGTAAAACACTTCTTGAAGCTCTATAGTGTCAAAGATCTTGTGTCTTAAGCATGTTAGCACTGCATAAGCCATAGTTAGCCACAAAAATACACAGTTGCTAACACTTTGACTAAAATCCTAAAACAGTTAATTGGGTTTGGTTTGAATCAGCAGCAAAAAAAGGGTTCCGGTGTCTCTTGTGTGTTTCTGATCAGCCCCACCTTCTTTGACTGTGCTGAAGTTTGCCTGGACACTATGTACAAGATCAGGAGCTGAGAATAAATGTGCTCTGGGCTGTAATATTAACCTTCACTCTTAAAATATCTTTCTCTGTTTATAAATCAGTAACAGATCCCCAGCGTGGCAACCCCCACCCCCACCCTGTCAGGTCCCCCCATCGCTCTCACCGAGAAGTCCCTCTTGGGCGTGAGCCGCTTGGGAAAGTGGTTGAAGGCATATGGCTTGGTGCACACTGGGTAGCGGTTACGGTGGATCTTGTAGAACAGGTGAGCTGACTTGTCCAAGCGGTAATCACAGATGTATACATCCTGCTCCTTCACGTTCTTAGGCCGTCCTGCAGGGAGAACAGACTTTGTATCAGCCAGCTAAACTGTTATGGTATCTTTAATCTTTTTTGAATCAACGTTGTCCTGCTGAAAATTCATATGTACACTCATCTATCCAAACCAGCATGTTTGAGTGTACGTATGTGCTTCCCCTCACCTTTGCAGTAAGTGTAGAGATCGAGGACACAGCAGGTTCCGACCACTGCCTCCAGCGGGATGATCTCGTAGAGCGGCATGCGGAATAATTCATTCTGGTAGAATCGCCGTGATGGAGAGTGATGCGTCTCATGAGGACGGAAGTAGTGGTGACCAAAAGCAAACCTCTCACCCCTTCAGAGTTTAAGTGGATACAGAGGAGGGCAGGAAATCAAAGAAGGCAATGCAACACAATGAGCAATAATAACAATTACAATCCAAAACATTGTAGAGTGAATCTGGTTATTTCAAATGCAACCCTTGATTAACGTACTTTTCATTCTTCCAGAGTTTCTCGATTCGGAAGATGTCGAGTTTGTCTCTGTTGACGTGAGACAAGAGACGGTATGACTGTCTGATAGGCTGGCCCTCAGGTGTTCGTCTGCTGTCTCTCATTAGATACACACAGTCACCTGCACACGAGACACAATGGAAACATTTAACACATTTACAAGAAGCTGACAGCTTGATAGAAAAGTCTTCTAACAGGTGGAGTATTATGGGAACACTTCTTTCCCCAAGTTTGGACAGGATAAGAATTTGGAGTCAGACTCACTTGTGATATTTGAATCGAAAGTCAAAAATCATATTGGTCAAGAGTTTAAAAGATAGTGAGGTAAAACAAGTCTTTCAGAGGGAGAAGAGATCCTCTTCAAGCATTTTAAGCTCATCACTGTTGGTTTTTGTGGGGGGGGGGGGTTTACCTTGATGTAGCAGCAGGTCATCTCTGAGTAGGCAGATGTAGTAGATAGAGCCAGCCTGGGCGTAGCTAGGCTGGGGGATCATGGGAACTTCCTGTAACAACAATTATATGTGGGTGAGATTAGATGGAAGGGGTTGGTGATAATTAAAACCAAACACTTCGTCCACTAACTGTACGAATAAAGAAAATGTTTGGAGGGGACAGACGTACCCTCTCTACGGGCCGAGGGTCACACTGCTCACACAGGTAGTGCTCTACTTCTTTCTTCTGCCGCATGCAGTCACAGTGCTGCCACACCTACAATGACATAAACAATTGTTGAATCACAAAAAAGCAAAAGCAAATGAAAAAGAAGGGAACATCAAAAACTCAACATTTGGGATTGACAGTGACACATCTGTAAAAGACGAGCAGCAATGTTCTGGGTCTGTTTTACAAGCGTAAACACAATAGTAACCATCTCCTCTATTCACTACTGTGCAGGTTTAAATCAATATTCCTCTTTGTTTTCTTTGTCTAAAAATACACACAAAGGATTGCTCTACACCTCTCCTTGACAAAGCCATGCTTAGTTGGGTGAAGTCTCAAGAGAAAGTGCTCACTAAAACAGCTGTAAGCTATCGGCCTGGGATGAAAAAGGCATCTTCTTCACCTGCTTTTTCATTGTTGTTTCTGTATGTGACAGTCTGCTTCTTACCATGCACTTTTCACACTGGATCATCAGGCCTTCATCCTTGTACATTCCACAGATGCAACGGATGACATCGTCGTCCTTGTCATGGGAGCCGGGCCCTCCTGCTCCGTGGTGGTGGCCATGGTCCCGGTCCAGCGAGTCCGAGCTGTCGGCCTCGCTGGCCGTTTCACCCACGATCTCATCAATCTGGACTGCAGCTTCGTGACGAGCACTGTAGTAGGCTTTCCGCAGCCGACACACGTCCCTGCCTACTGATGACTTCCTGCCGTAATATTTCTGAAGGGGGAAAGAAGGACGGTTGCAAATGCAGCAGCATTGTTATTTTGCCAAAAACAATCAAGTACAATCAAGGACAAAAACATCTTAAAACAAGGACACAAAGACGACAGAAACCGTATACAAAGCCAGACTAATGCACATTTGACCCCAGATTTAAACCTGCATCACTCAGTTACTTAGTGAAGACTGAACTGCAAAGCAAAGGACACTGACAGACAGATTTTATCAACTGCCCTTCAGTTGGAAATGCCACAGCCCCAACTTCAACAATGAACCACACTCCCTTCACACTTTTTCCTTAGTCTGGTATGAAGGGTCTTAGGAGCAGAGTCTAAATCTAATTAAGACATCCACTTCAAACTCCATTGACTGGAAGAGTAAGCTGCTCTGAGAGGTTTCAAGTGCCACTTGTTTAAACTGCTAAGCTATACAGATGTAAATCAAAAGAGCCTGCTACATGCTCGCAGTGGATCAGCAGTCACAAAGTTCCAACCCACTTTGAAGGTGATTGCATGTAAGACGGGGAAAAGAGAAGATCAGACTGAGTTAGAGCTGTACAGTATCAGTAGCTTTAATCATTGTGTTGATGCTTTTTTATATTAAATTGGTTCGAAGAAACAAGAATCAGACATCAGAGACTCACATGTGCCCCTTTAATCAGTGTTATTTAATAATAGAGACCAAATGCTGCAGCTGCCGTCATGCCATCATCAAACTGGTCTTTCTAATCACTTTTTACATGAATCTGAGGCAGAGTTTCATAACATTTCGTTTAGTTTGAAGATCTAAACCTGTGTTTAAACCAGGGGAAACAAAGACTAAATAAAGGTCCCGTCATCTATAAGAGTACCAGATATTAAAAAAGGCTTTGTGATGCCTGCAAGACAGCACAATTACAACGTGTGTCACTTCACTAATGAAGGACAAGAATCTGTATGACTTAATAATAATAGTAATAATATCATGACAAGGGTTGATAGGCGTAAACAAAACAGAGAAAGATGAAGGTAGAAGAAGAACTACAAAACTGGCAACTGGACTTAAAAATACATTTTTTCCTTAAACCAACAGAAATGTTTAAAAGTATTAGTTCCTGGTTTGGGTCCTAAGTTCAGGTCCATAGGTCCCATACTTTCTAGAACTTAATGGACTCAAAGAGAGTGAATTGTTCAGTTTTGGTGACAGGTTGCTAAAGTCATCGATGGGACATCCACCTACCTCAGCATTGCGAAACACTTTGAGCATGTCGGTGTCGAACGCTTCAACAGTCTTGTAGTGGCCGGTGAGGATTTGCTTCTCGATGGTGCTCAGGTCCAGAGGGTCCGACACCTTCTCATAGTACTGGCTGTTTCTGAGAGTACACAAACACAGCAGGATTAGTTGGCATGACTAATTTTGAAACATACAAAAAACACCAGATGCTTATGAATCCATGACTACAGAGCAAGAGGCCACCTCTGGTACTAAAGAAGGGAGACAACACAGAAGTGCAAAAAAACTGCAGTTCTTCTGCTGTGCTCTACCTCTTCACCTGTTACTAGATTGACCTAAAGTTAGGTTGAGACAGCATTTATAATGTGGCGACCGCCATCATTTAGCTTCAAAAATACTCAGTAACCAATGGGTGATGTCACCAAAAGACTACATCCATGTTTCATACAGTCTTTGGTATGCAGATATTAAGGGGTGCCAGGTGGAAAATGTTAGTCAGGTGTAGCCAAAGAAAAAAATGAGTTATTGTTTTGACACAAAGTGGTTACTATCAATACACAGGCTGTCACGGCTCAGAAGTGTAGCACAAGATAAAACTGTTACACGATGTGGGTGCTGTACACTGATTGACCAGATAACACTCAAACACTGCTGTCTGGAAAACAGTCGAAACATTATGAATAAACCAGAAAATGCAGGACAGGTATTACACACTCTTACCTCTTCCTTGATGGGAGGTTCACCAGTGGAGCAGCAAGTGTCTGGCCAGCCGAATCTGAGGTCAGACACAATAAGAACATTCCTGTCATTGTTGCTCAATCAAATGTGATATTATCACAGAGGCACTGACAGACCTCTGTTAGAGATCAGGCTACAGGTCTTACTAATGAGAATAGAGGGGTAAATCTACAACAGGTGCCTACTCCTTTTGCATATTTCTCAGCACAGACACTTACCTTTGTAGCTGGTGATCATGTCACAAATCTCTTTGAAGATGTGTGCGAGCCGAGCAGTGCGTGTGACTTCTGTGTTTTCCTCAGCAGCGGCGAGTCTCCGCGTGCGGACTGACCGGGACGTCTGCAGAGCCGAGAACTGTGTCAGGAACACGTCTGGAAACGAGGAACAAGCAATTATAAATCACATTTTCAAGGATTTAATTTTAAAACGTTAAAAAATGTTACATACAAAGCAAATAGTTTACAGCTACACTGGTCAAAAGTATAATCTAAACAATTCATTCATGTAGATGTGACTAACATGTCGCTGACGACATACTTTACCGTCTTTCATGCTTTACATCTCTTCTCTGCCCGTCTCAGCCCCTGAACTCACCTGACTTAATGTTGCCGTCGTCTCGGATGACTCCTCCCCAGCGTGTGTATATGGAGAGGCTGCTGGTGTCCCTCTCTCGCTCGCCCTCTCTCTTCAGCAGCTCCTGTTTCTCCCTCATCTTCTCCCAGTTCCTCAAGAGAAACACTCGGTGCTTCAGCACAAAGTTCCTGATGATAGAGGTGGAAGGAGAGGTGTATGAAAAAAGTGTGTGTGTGTCAGAAAAACTTGACCTCACACAAACTCAAAAGTTGTTTGTGTTGCTTTTTATACACGGTATAATAAACATTTGTTTTCCTTGTTTTAAGCTAGTCTCTATCTTTCTGTGAATAGTTCTTGGGACAACGTGTGACACTGAGAGCAAATAAGAAAATAGAATCAATTTCTAAAACCTTCAAATACACTTTGCCAGTAAAGCTGAGTGCAATATTTTCCCGTTTAAAGTTTTCAAGAATTATGTACTTTGTGTTGATGAGAGTGTTTGTATTTACCTCTCCCTGTTGGACATGGGCTTCATGAGATGAGGGTAAAACTTGTTGCTGTCACTCGACTCTTCCTCCTGAAGATGAAGAAAGTTGTTAAAAGTGTGACATCAATTAAGAACAACTTCTAAGTTATCACCTGTGTGTTATTATTACCAGGTAAAAGCCCATTTTAAAGGCTTCTTCTACAGAGTGATACTTGACAACATGTTGTATGCTTAAAGGTATTCCACATTACTTTTATAGGCACCTTGTGGCCCACTTAGAGTACCTCTGAGACACAGACATTTTCATGCCCTACATAGAAACTGCACCTGATATTCAATAAGCCACAGCCAGACTTGGTCAAAACTTTATTAATCCAGGCCACGGCTTCAGCTAGATGACAATATGCTCGACTTTCCAATACAAAACATCTTAAGCTAAACAGCACCAAGGACTCATTCTCTGAGGCAAACTTTCTACAGTACTTAACTTCTCAAGTTTTTTTTTGCAAGAGAAGGTTCTTTGTCACTCACTCGTTTCTTGAGCTGGTGTTTTGACTTCCTCTTCTCCTTTAGTCGACCCAGCCGCCGAGTCCCTCCCGTCTTCGGAGGCAGGCCGTTAATACGCTGGCTCTTCCCTCCGATGATTCCCCTGCAGCTCTCGGAGCCACACTTACACACTTGCTGTACAAAGTAGAGGAAAGAAAGTGCAGTCGGTTATAAAGGAGATATTGGCCTTAGAAAAATGGCAGCAGCTGCAGAGATAGCTCTTCAAATGAAATATTCAAAGTGCTATTCAATGAGGAGGTCAAAAGTGGGTGATGGTGCTTCACCTGCTCTTCTGTGTTGAAGGAATGGAAATTGTAGTCGTAGGTGAGCTCAGTGCCGCTGCTGATTTCCTTGAGGGCAAAGAGACCGATTCTGTACACGCCATTCACCGACCTAAGAGAGGGAAGTCACAGGGAGGTCAAGTAAGTAGATATTCACATGAAATATTGTGCCTTTCATTATAAAGCATGTTCTATATAAAGATGTCAAACTGAAGCTACTGAACAGGAAAGTTAACAGATACTTCTAAAGATAGGGTCCTTTTTAGTTAGGAAGGTACCAAACTGAGTGAACATCCTGTAAAAGTGTCAGCCATGATATCTTATATCATTGTTTCCTTTATTATCTCCTTAAGCAAAGGATACACTGGATCATCCTTAAAAGAGGACAGGAAGACAAATTACGGACAATTTCATGCATCAACTTCCTAAAATTGATGCACCTCTTGGCCGTTCATGGAAACACGCGATCAGCATGATCATGGTAGATTTAAATACCATCTTCACGGAATTAAACAATCATTTTTATTTAACCAAACTTTTGATACATGTGGATACACTCGAGAGGAGAGAGGGAAGGGGAAGAATGGAAATACTCTTAACGTAGCAACCCGCACTCACACTAGGCCCAGTTGCCCTGTACTGTGCCAAAGCACCATTGTCCAAGAGTTTTCACGTTGCTGTGGCTGAGTTAAACAACGTGGCAAACTGTGCATCAGGGGATAGATACGCTCTTTGAAGTCCATTGTTGGTAGATTGTAGTTTTTACACAGCAGACCCACTTTCTGTAAAATCCACCTAGTGTGAGTGTAGTCCAATTCTCTTATCACCATGTTGTCATTTCCGTTTCTCTTTTTCACACCTTTCCTTGGCCCTGTGTGTTTTGATCAATGTCAAAGAAAAGTGGAGCGGAAAGGTCTTTTTACCACACACCTAGTTTCGTGTGCTCAGGAGTGTTTTCAACCTTTCAGTGATGTTACTGCATCTTACAGCCTGATGAATGTTTAAGATCATGAAATACCGTGGTAAGTTACCTGAAAGGGAATACAAATAAAGCTGCTTCTTAAGATTTATTACCTGTGTTTAAATGTGACAGGCACCAGAAGGAATGAGAAAACATGATGCAGTTATTTCAGAGCCAGGTAAGTAAAACATGTTTATAATTTGTTGTTCAACATTTGAAAGGTTTTGTGTAAGAGGGGTAGAAGTAAACATTCCAATTTGACTCAAAATAATGTTTAACAAGCCCTTTAAGAATGAAATAAAAGAACTATGTTTAAAAAAAGAGAGGGAGACTCTCCCTGTTCTAACTCGTTGTCACTACTTGTTCTCCCCTCTCAACACAAAGCAGCGCTCCAGATTTTCGCCAGTCTACCGAGAATAAAGCGCTCCTTTCTGTTAGCCGGCTGCTTGATAATTTATTCCTTCTATAGGGGTAAAAAGCTGGTTCAGCGCATTGTCTTCAACCACTACAGCTGTATCTAAGGCCCGGCTGCATGTAATCTCTCTTCTGTGACAAGATGGATGACTCGTCAGGCTTTGTGCTGAAAATCCTCCATCCTTTTGGAGTCTTTTATTTCAGCACAGCCGCTCTACTTTACACACACACACACGATTACACACCCATGTACTGTCCAGTTCCCTAGATTATGAGCTGGTCTGTGCTGGAGGACAGATGACAATTTGATAGCCCTCTCTTTATGAGATGTTTGCTGTCCTTTTGAGGGTTTAATTGGTGTGACACATTCCCTGTCTAGAGGTAAAACACATCTAAAAAGGAAAATAAAAGTCTGTTTCCAGTTTTGAAAAAAAGTCAGGCACAGCCGATGCCAGCTCAGGCTAAATCTCCCGTTGCACTGGATTTAGACATGCTGTGAGAACAAGCCCCCGGGAAACCAGTGAATTGTTTTGGCGTGGTGCAAGGCCTTTAAGCCATTTAGGTCTCTGAACACTGGCAGGACTGACTGAGGTGATCTCATCAGATTACCACCACACAATCACATTAAGGAGGTTGGGGTTTGGACACCGAGCTTTCTAATTTACAATGAAGTGCACCTGCTACATGTGTCCCTTTTAGAGCTTGTGTGAGATACCCAAACTAGGGCAACATAATACTGCTGAACATACTCTGAGACGACTTATCCCCAACTTGTGTTTAAGTGGTTGAACTGTGTGGCTGATAAAAAATTAATTTTCTAAATAAAACTCGACCTTATACAATCAAGACCCATTTTACAGGTATTAAAGTACACACAGAGTGGTTTATAGCTCAAAGATTGATAATAATGTGAGCTAACTTATAGTGTTACCCCTGTTCCGTGATAAAATGAGCGAGGAGTCAGAAATAAAGCAGCTACAGCAGGACTTTTTCTGGCTATATTTGAATCCTACAGTAAGTCATTCTCTGCTACAAATCTGTCTCTACTGTCTTGTACTTCCATTATTCTCAGTGTGCCTCTTACAGAGTAAGACATTAGCCAGCCCACCCCTATCATCAGGCTCACAAACAGATAGCAATTAGCTGAAACCATTTCGGTAATAGGCTAGTATTTTCCAGTTCGTTAACCATAAATGACGGAAGCATTTAGAAAACAAAATACAGAATTATCAAGGTGGAACATTTTCCAATCAGCTTCTCCCACTCTCCTCTCACAACCACCCAACGAGACTCCCAGCTTCACTTGTTTTAAAACTGTCTGCCCCTTTAATAAACTCTGAATGTCAACGTACCCGATAGACTTTAAAAGCTCCCTGAGGAGATTTTAGAGGACACACATGCACGAGAGCGAATGCAGATGATAAAATAAACTGTCCTACCAATTGTGTAACAGTACTCCACTAATCTACAGGTGACAGTAACACCACAGTACGCTGCAATGAACCAACACAGATGAGAAAGAAGAAGACTGCTAGCTAGTAAACGTGAATATAAACAACTCTTAAGTTTAAGGGTTATATGATCCTCCGTTAGAGATGACTTTTTGTCTGCTACAGCATATCTATCTCCTCTTGAAATCACTCAACATTTAACAACACAACCAATCACAACTTGCATGAAGGAACTATGTACCAAAAGTGTTCTGTCACCGGGAGAGCAGACTCACACACAACCAAATAACCGTCTGCTACAGATCACAGGAGCCAGAGATTTTTTTACCAAACCCCATTAGCTTTCCTGCTAATGTCTTCTTCTCATTTAACTTAGAAACAGAACACACACATGTCCTTTTGGGCAACTTAGCACGTAAATAAACAAGCCAACAACAAAAAAGACAAAAAGTTCACAACAGAAAAGTGCCCTGCAAACATTTACTTGTCGGTCACAAAGCTCATTACCTGCATTGAAATGTAAAACAACCATGTATTAGTATTAATGCGACTATTCTGTCATCGATCTGCGACTGGATGTAATGTTGTACTACCATCTGACAGTGGCTGTGGGTGAGAAGTATTTGCCCTTGAATAACAAAAGAAGAAGAAAGCATTGGTGAAAGATGCTAGCATAACGAGTGTGGAGCTTTGACATTCAGAACTGGGGAAAATGCAGAACCTGCAGTTGTCTGTGTGGAACTAGAAAAGAGGTAAAAACTCTGTCGGGTTAAACTAACAAACATAAGTCTTCAACAACTTTGCACAGTTTGAGATTGAGGCACCCAAACTAAAGTACATCCAAAGAACAATCAATGTCACGCTTTGACACCTAAGGTTGGAATAATTGAAGAGTTCCAGGTAGTTATTGACGAGTAATTTTGCTTGAACTGTCCATCCTTACAGCGAATGTCAATACTCTAATAAGGACTGAATCAACTCTGGTTCAGTCCTTCGCCTTCACTACTATTGAGAAACTCGTACTTTGTCTTTAAATATAATCTTAACATTGAGTCTATAATGTCCTACCAGCAGCGGCCAATCAAATACAGACACAGACACGCCAATCAAGCAGGCTGACTTCAAAAGGAGCAAATGGATTTTCTAATGTACAAGCACATTTTACATGCGTCAAACCTCGAGGACCCACAATGTGTTTTGATGAGTGATATTAATTTTGTTTTGTTTTTTATATAAAACTCCGCAGGGCCCTTTTAAATGTGACACTCTTTTCTTACTCTACTCCTAATTGAGCCTGGCCCAATTATCCGCCCCCAAATAACTTTGTGGAAACTGCTCATGCTCGTGCCTGAGAGGGCTTAGCCAAATCTGGGCTTTGGTGAAAACCCAAAAGCCAAACAAGACATCAGGAGGTTTAAAGCTGCCGTGAACACCCACCACTTCTGCATCTCACAGTTGGGTTCGCAGCTGTGGTTTATGAAGCGTGCCTCATTGCCCATTCGGTAGCTGTCAATCACCATGCCGCTATCCAGGTTCAGACAGTATTGGCCACTGTGGGAGAAGTACTGCTCCATCATACGACTCCTGAAACGTCACAGAGGAGAGAGGTGGTACATTAATTTTCATATCGAGATCAAGTCTTGAACTGAGGAAGTGAAGCAGGAGTATCATTCTAAATGTTTGACAGCTGTGCTCTTATTTTGGTATGTGTGCTACCCAAAAAGATTCTCTGGCCTAATTCTTTACTGACTCACCTAAACTCCTGTTCGCTGACCACTTCTCCCAGATACTCGATGATGAATTGTCCAGAGCGAAGTGATTCTTTGGTGCGGATACCCCAGCCCTTGCCCTCAGCACGGAAACGCTCCAGACACTGGACCCACTCATGTCTCTGGATGTGCTGGTTGTCACAATTATCAGAACACGGGCAGGTGCTGGGAGAGCACTCAGCAAAACTCATCCTAGGGGAACAGGCAATTAAAAAAAATGTAAGTTGAGGCTGCAATTCTTTTGTCCTGACTCATTCCATCATATCTTACACATTTGTTTTATCACTAAATGAACAAAATCCACTTACATATATACACCTGAACCTAAATATAAACCTGTTTAAAGACAACATATGCGGGCATTGGCTTTTACCTATTCAGGCAATCATCCAGGCAGCCTTTTTCAGTCTGGTCCTCACGAGGTCTACAGCTGCATGTTGTTGTTTCATAACCAGAGAGGGGCTTTACATCCACATAGACATCTGTGACACAAATGGGGGATTACCGTTTTACATTTCGTTATTCACACTATCATGAAGTGTGACCAGCTGGGAAGGCATTAGCTGTTTGTTGTTTCTCTTTTATTTGAAATCTAACTAAAATAAAAAGACTATAAAAGTCCAAGCAACACAGACAACCACAGCAGTGCAACCAAGACATGAAAGCACATGAACTGATCAGGCCACGAATTACATTCTGGCTGCGTCACTGGAACAAAGCTGGATACTTACTCGATCTGATCTTTTTATATAGAGGGACATCAGGCCTCTTGTAAAGCTGAAACACAAGAAGACAATAGTTAACATAAAGGGGTTTAAGGATATACAAAAAAGCCTTACCTCCATTGTGGCTGTACCTTGCAGAGGACTTCTAAGTAACTTAGAGTGAGCATGAAAAAACTCTCAAAGCTCTTAGTGGTCAATATGATTAATCACCTGATCGTGTTTCCACAGCCATAAGATGTCGTAAGGCAACTGGAAATCAATGCGCTTCTGTCTCAGGTACTTCCCTTTAAAATAAAGGGGGGAAACAGAGGAAATCAGGGTAAGAATAAAAAACTTCAAAACCTTAAAAAGAAAGAGGATACTTTTTGACCTAATACATAAACTTCTGTTATTTTCACGCTGATGAAGGCCTAGTGCTGAAACGCGTCCGTTGTTGTTTTGTACGCTGCTCTTACCCAGATAAAGGAAACATGAAGGATATTTAGTGTGCTGACTTTTCTGTCTCATTTTCAAAAGATGTATCTAAATGAGTTACTCGATCCAAGTTTGACTTCTCAATGACGCACTTTGTGTTTACCTGCTTATAGAAGCTGGTAAACACAAAGCTGTAACTGTAACAACCACAGGTCTAGTTCTTAGAAAACAAGTTGTCTTGAGTTATCTGAATAACTTTGATGAGTAAAGCCTTTCATTTGACTACAGTTAAAAGAACGTTTGTGGCTTTTACTTTGCGATGTCATATAGAAACTTGGGTTGCCGTGGTGAGAACATTTTCGGGTACATAAACTCTTAACGACACTTATATTAGTAATCACCTCAGAGAATTTACAAGAAAAGGCGTCATGATGCTGTTTAATAGCAGTAAAGAGTTTCTTTGGTTCTTCGATAGTCTTAAAATGTGAAATCTGAATGCTGATACTCAGCGCTTTGACCCTGCAACTGCTGTAGCAAGCATCACATTCAGATAAGTGCTGTAGCTTCTGTAACATTTGTTTTTTTTGTGTAAGCAAAGCAATGGGCGGGTCAGTGTTCATGTCATATAATGGATGTGTAACCAATCTATGGCAGAACTTTGCATAACAACACAGATGATCATAACTAAAGACAGCAAAGGGAACATAAATAACGTAGGTTTAAATACTTTTTCAAAGAGCTGGTTGATAAATTAGGTTGTGATTACATGTTTGAAAATAGAAGGTACATTGCCAAAAAAGAAAGTAATTGAACTTTACGACTCACCGACATGTATAGGAGCTGGAAACAATCCATGCTCGTGCTCCCCTGGTATGTATTCAAGCTTCTCTTTCTTTAGCTGCAGAAGCTGACTCCGGGGGCTACAAAGGGTTTGAAATGGTTAAATGTGAATACAGTTTACAAGCGCAACCACTAAACTGAGTGTTGTACATTGATATCTGAAGTTAACCATTATATGAGGGGTAAAAAGAAAAGAAAAAAGATTGACTTACTCTTCAGTCTTGTACACATCGGAGTAAAGTCCTGCTTTTTGAAACTTCTTCTTTGGGGGTCTGGCTGGTCTCTTCTCCCGTTGGGTGGTTATGGGCATGGGTGGAGCTTCTTCCCTGGAGGCGGTGACTGGAAGTTCGGGGGAACAGGGGGCATCTGGTTTGCTTTCCATTGACCTAAAATAAGGACCATGATTTGGTTTCTTGTGGTGATTTCACTACATAACTGTTCCTTTATATATCAGTGGTGACTTTGAACATTAGGACTCCCTGTGAATCTCAGTGTCACACAGAAAAGATTTTTCGCTGTATAAAGACTAATACACAATAGTGGGATAAAAACTTGCTTACCCATGAAATTGCTGGAGCTCGTCCTGGGTAAGCCAGCTTATTCCTGTCCCTGTTTTGGACCTTGCCACCTGGCTGCCCAGGATCTCCTCCCTGTCTGGCAGTCTCTCCTCAGGCTCTACAACTTCCCCATCCTCTTCCTCCTCTTCCTCCTCTTCTTCTTCTTCCCCATCATTATCCCAGTGCTTCCTCTTCTGACCTTTTTTACGCTGTCCCTGGACCACCGACTCTATAGCATCCGTCACAGTGTCCCCCTCCCACCCTCTGCCCCCTGCTGGCTGCTCTCCCGCTCTGTCTTTGTGCCGGGTCTGATTCAACTCAGGCACTGGTGGTGGGGATGGTGGCGGAGAGGGTAACGGATGTTTCCTGGGACGTCCCGGGCCCCTCTTTTTCACCATGTTGTTCCCTGTGCGAGCCTGCCTCTGCAGCTTTTTGGCACGCAGGATTTTGTTGACGTGGTGCAGGCTGTGTTTGGAAGGCTGTGCCCGATGGGAGTGGTGAGACAGGGAGGCGTCCAGGCAATAGTCCTGTGAAGGGGAGAGGCAGGAGGAGGCAGAGTTGTGGGAGTGAAACAGGGAAGGTTGGTGATGGTGCTGCTGCCGATGATGCAGAGACCCTTCAGGCCCTTCAGGGGTTGAGAGTGCAACACCTCTCGTCTGGATACCTGAGGGCCCTAGTGAAAGAAACAGAAAGTAAATGTCTCTAATGTACCATTTAGTATAGATTTCTATATCTATAGATTTATAAGTTACATTACAAAAGAGACACAGCCAACAATCAGAAAACTTTGTGATACTCTCCTGTAATTTAACATAGTGATAAAAGTGAACACTCTACCACTGATGTTTATTCATTAACAATAACAATTTGACCCTCAGTTGGGGTGTAAGAATATATCAGTACCCTCTGTGTCAAATTTGTATTGTCTTGGTGTCTTGTCTTGGACATGTGACTGCAGGAGCTGGGGGTTTAACCTCCAACTCGACCACTGAGCACAGCGACCCCCAATTCACAGCGTCTAAGAGGAAAAATTAAGCTTATTATGTAACTAATCAATGAGAACAACAGATTTAACCATTGCCATATAACTATTCCTGTTTTAAGTGAACTGCCTGCGCATGATGGGTTATCATGAATGGTGTGCAAACACTGATTACATAACAGTAGTTGATGAAACACAAGTTTCATTTTCATTTGTTGAATGAACAAAACACATTTTCTGACTCCCTTTTTTATGTTACTCTTCATCATCAGCCTCCCTTGCAGTCCTTTTTTACCTCTGCATCACCCTCTACAAATACTCTTCTGTCAGTGAGTCTATCTACTTCCATCACTCCTCACTTGTCTTGTGTGGCAGCCCAGTCCCCACCCTTGGCCTCCTCTACCTTAATGGTGCTGTCTGTGACCGCTGGGTGACCCCATGTCCTGAGCTCTGATCCTGGATTACCCTGCTGTTGTTTGAACTGCATCACACTGTGTCAATTGGGACCTTACAGCTCCTATCGCACTTACTTACATGTAAATACACAATAGTGGTGTGATCCATTTCATTTTGGAAGTCAGAAATGCCGTCAGATACTGTGTCAGATACATCATCAGGGTCGCCCCGTGAAGTTTGAACTCAGACTGGGAAATTCAGAGGAACTTCAGTTGTCGGACAAAAAAACAATATGGCTGCTACGCGCATCAACATTAAATTTGAAGCTGTACACTAGAGTGTTTAATAGCAACTTAAGCCTAGCTCACACTGCAGGAGTTTTCGAAATCCTTCCCGATTTTGAATTCAGGCAGCATCACACTTGTTACTAGAACACGGTCAACTCAGGTGTGACATCATTCCCAGCTGGGACATCTGACTTCCAAAGTAAATGGAACGTACCATAGGTACTAAGGTTGTCAAAAGTATCCATACTGATCATTTTAAGATATTATGTGCTTGAAATGATACTCTCAATTTATTTTACGTTCAGTAGTATCCAAAATAATGAAGCCTGAAAAAACAGATCTACATTCAGATTTGTATTCAAAAACTGCCACGTGGAGACAAAGCAGCAGTTGTTGACAAACCTACAACAAAGCTGTGATGCAGAGAACCGCAAGTCAATTCTGATTGTTCCAGTTCATAGAAGTCTTTAACTTGCCACACTTCCATACAACCCTGCAGGGAAGTGGTAGATTTCTTCGTATTCAGCCAAAGCCACACTTCATCCTGCCCGCATTGTGTGGCATTTCTGTTTTTCTAGGCTACCCTTCTGGTAGCTTGGAAACACTGCCCAATTATTGACAACCAGTAATGTCCCAATCGGACAAATAAAAGAAAAAAAAGAGAGAAAAATTAGACTGAGGCCAGGGCACTGCAGATACAGACACCACCAAGCACTACTAAAGGGTCATAAGTGATGACTGAGATGTATTGCTTTAGTTTGAGTCACAACTTAATTTTTTAGGGAAACTCTTATTAGGTAGTATCATTTAAAGTATTCTCTGCACATACACATCTGACCTACCGCTGCTCTCTCTCTCACACACACACACACAAATGCAAATCATTCTTAGCAAGGGGGGGATTCACTTTCTCTGAAAACTCAAGAACATTTCCGAGGCCCCTTACATCAGCCACATGGATAGGCCTCACCATTGTGGGCTTTTGAGGGAAATGTCTACTAAATATAGCATGCTAACAAAACACTCCATCCTCTTGGCTCTTGCAGGAATGCAATATCAAATGTGGCAAACAGCAGCCATGCACACTCACACAGGAGCCAGTTTAAATCAGAGCACATGTTTGGTTGTTTTTTTTGCCATGCCCGTAACCACTAGTAAAAGCTACCAAATGTCAGACCAAGTGTGCACAGGGGATGTCATCAAGAGGGTTTTTCCCCCACTAGAATAAGTAGTCCCTTGCACTTTAGTATTTTTCTTTGTACAGACAGGGAATAGCTGAGATAGTTAAAACAAAAGCACAGATGATTTCCATTGTTGTTTGATCCAACCACAACTGATGTGTGAATGGTTCCAGTTGTAACCACTTCACCATCTCTCAGTTTTATGAAGGATTTTCAACAGGCTTCACTGTGCAGAGATCAAACAAGATTTGAGAGCCCCCTTGCTGTGCCACATGGCAATGTCTAAAAGCGTTATTGCCCAAATATGCAGTCCTGGAATCAGTGTTGGATCTAATTGATTGCACATTGTGCCAGTTTCACCAAAAACTGTGCCGAGCCATAAAGCTCATCTGACATCAGCCAATCAAATTCAGGCACACGATTCTTGATACAGCTACATCAGAACTATTTTTGGAAAATGAATTTGGTCCACAATTGACTCCCTAACCTTTGACAAAGCTCAATTTAATTTGTGTCGAAAGAGTTTCTGTTCTAAAAGGTCGAGCATATAGAGCTTCATGAATGCTATGGGATAAAATGCAATGAATTGAATGCCAAAAATAATTAAATGCAAATAGCTCAATGCTGCCATCGTTACTGGTCACATTGATGTCTTAATTTCCATGTGAATATTCACTTTATACCAATGGATGATCTGATGTAAGCAGCCCTTTTACACAGATCGATTTTAAATGTTACTTGAACAAATTGAACTTGCCTAACTCTCTCCTCTCTGCTGATGTTGAGCGGTCCTTCCTCATTGGCCGGTCTATGCGGGAGAAGCTGGAACTCTCTGCAACCACCTCAGTCTTTCTGCCCCTGCCCCCCTTTGCCGTAGTGCGGGTGAGAGCAGAGGCAAATAGATTTGTGAGATTGGGAGAATCATGCGCTCCAGGCTCGACTTCGTCTGTTGGTGTGAGGGGCTCATCATCCTCGCTGTCAGAGCAACCTGCTGGGTCTTCAGCCCTTCCATCTGAGAAGGGACCCTGGCCAGGTGCAACATGACCCCGTGAAAGTTTAGAGTAGTCTGCTTTAGAGCTGCCCATCCTGAACCACGACTCTACTGGGTGGTGGCCTTTTGAGCTGCTGCCCAGTGCGAGCCTGGAGGGGCCGAGGCAGGACATGGAGCTTTCTTTGCGCTTGTACCTTTCTGCAGATGAGGATGAAGAAGAAGAAGGAGAGTTGGCAGAAGTTGTAGCAGGTTGCTTACTGGCACTGGTGCTGGAGTTGTCTCGTCCAAAGCGGCATCGCTGTAAAGATTCTGCCATTCCTAAACTGCTAGCTCTCTCTCCTTTCCCTGTTGCTCCACTTTCAGAAATTCCTGCTCCAGCCCTGCTCCCTGATCCTCCTCTTGCTGCTTCCTCCCTGTCCTCCTGGGCACAACGCTCTCTGTGTTTGTGTCTGTGTTTGTGTTTGTGGTGCCAATTGAAGGACAGCTCAGAGGACATTGGAGGGAACAGGACAGGAGACCTTCCTCCTCCTAGGTACTCCTGCCTGAGCAGCTTGTGTTTTTTCTTGTGAAATTTGGAGGGGTTCAGCAGGAGATGTGAGGGGTGATGATGATGCATGTAGGATGTTGGGGGAGGAGGGGGGAAAGAGGGTGAGTGGTGAGAGTGGTGGGAAGGGGCTGTGTGGGGAGACTGGTGGTGTGGGTGGGGATACAGAGCACTTGCTGGGGGAAAGCCTCTGTAATAGCCCAACCCCAGGGGCCCGGAGGAGTAGGGAACACTGTAGGATGGGTGATAGAAACCTCCGCTTGAGAGTGGAAATCCAAGCCCGGCTACAAAAGGAACCTCTGACATAGAGTCCCTCAGTTTGGGAGGCCTCCCACGTTTTTTCTTCATGTCTGGTTTACGAACATAGTGCAAGGGGTCACACGAGTATGCAGGATGAGAGTAGAAGCTGCCAAAGTTAACCCTGAAGATGGTAGGAAGGAGGTCCCTGTGTACATAATGATGTGGAGGAGGTCCACCTGTGCCTCCTAGACTACCACTGGCCCTGCTCCCGACCCCTGGCACTCTACTTGTTCCTGCCGCTATGCCAATTCCGCCGCTGAGCCGGTGTCCCATGGTTCGGTGTGCTATCCGTATTTCACTCAGTCTCACAACAATCTCATCCAGCTCTGCAAGGAAGTCTGGGTCAAGCCGTCGAGAACGCAGCTGCAAGTACTTCTTCTTGCGTTTCCTTTTCTGTCTCTTTAGTTTGTCGTAGCCAGGGCACCCATGGTTGCGACGTTTACACTTGTGCTTATGTTTCTCCTTGTGTCCTATTAAGGAGGAGGAGGGCGCTGCTGGGCGAGGTCTCCGGGGATCAGGGGATGACCTTGCCCCGTGGGGTGATGGAGAGGGAGAGGGATGTTCCATGAGCACAGCCGAGTGTCGCCGCCTACCTCTGGAATTGAGGCCCACCCCTGGACCCATGGCTGAACCCATGACCCCTGGCATTAATAATCCACTGCCAACTCCATGTGGCATCCCGATTCCACCCAATCCACCTGCCCCTCCTGCTTTCTCACCACGATCAGAGGTGCTGTTATTGTCCGTTCCTATTCCACTGTCGCTCGGCACAGTCTCCTCACTGTGTGACTCACTGACTGGTGACGGAGTGGCTTCTTTTAGCTCACTGAGGGGGGCAGGGGAGGTGGGATGGAGCGGCCTGGGAGGGGATAGCTTATGATAATGGTAGTGCTGCCTGTAATGGTGGTGATGATGATGGTATCCACGGCAAGATGACTTTTTCTGGGAAGCTGCTGAAGCCATAGATGATGAGCTCAGCCCTTGGTTGCGCGGATTAGGAGCTGAGAAGGTTGGGGGAGGAAAGGAGAACGTGCTGTGGCTATGATGGGGGTTAGAATAGTGAGAATGACCTGCAAAGTGCACAGAGCCGGGCTCCACAAAGCTGGCATCGCTGATAGGACTGTGGCCTCCACTTGACTGTGAGAGGGAGGGGGAGGGAAAGACCTCTGAAGAGGAGAGCTGGTGATGCTGGGACTGTAAATGATGGTGATGGAGGGGGGAAGTGGCGTTTGGGGATAAGAAGGGGTCTGGTGGTGGGGTTGAAGCATTCATCGACAATTTTGGTTTACGGCCTCTCCTTTTCCCCATATATATTGTGCCCTTTTTACTGACGTTAATTTGTGGCCCTAGTTTTCCCCCAAAAGAAGCAGCCAGGGATGATAATGACTGGGTTGCAGCTTCTGCAGAGCCAACGACCCCGCTGGTAACACTTTTAGGGGCTTCCTCTGTTCTTGGGCCTAACAATATTTGACTGAGAATGCGCTTCCGTTTTACACTCTTCATCTTATTGATCTTGCCTATTATAGTTTTCATGATGAGCTGCCCATTTCCTTTGTTGCGGAATCGTTTATCTCCCATGTCCCCTGCCTCAGGAGCTAACGTGGGAGGCTGACCCTCCTGGGGCAAGGTAGGAGGAAGGCGCTTAGGGCGTCCACGCTTTCTAGGCATTGGTTTAGGGGGGTTGAGGTCCACCTCTGGGTGAAGAACTGGTGGGTCCTGTTCTTCTTTGGACTTCAGCAAAGATGAAAAGACCCTGGAGGGAGCAAGCTTGTTAGGGAGGCACCCACGGGCCGGCGCGTCAAGTGTTGGCATTTTAGACTTTGGCCTTCCCCGTTTCCTAGGCTGGGGTGGAAAGAGCTGTGACGCTGTACTTTGTGGCACAGGATTTTGTTTGACCTTATTTGGATTTGGAGGCCTCCCTACAGGTCTTTTAACTGGCGGTGACTGGGTTTCCAAGCTTGAAGATAAAGGCAATATGGTATTGCTCTGATCGAAGGGATTGTTTTGATCTGTTCTTTGACTCTGTGCCCTGTTCATGAAACGGGACCAGCGGGGTTTCCTACCCCTGCGTTTTTTAAGGGGTTTGCTGTCCTGCTCTTCCGGAGAGTCTACAGATGAATCAGGAGAATCATCTCTTAGAGGCGTTTGTGAGCCGTCTTCACCCTCTAGCTCCGGTGAAGACGCTCTTTGTCTTACAGATTCAGGGGAACTGCTATTCCGACCAGGACGACTTCCATCCAGATTGGGACTGCGCTTACTCGGACTAGAACTCTTCCCCCTTTCTCCTCGCAGTGAGTTACTGGCCCCCTTGTCTTTTCCTTCTGACTTTCCTGTTTGAGGAGGGGACTTGGTTAAGTCTCTGGGGCTGTCTCTGTCCTGCTCCACCTCACTTGCGCTGCTTTCTTCTGCTAAAGGTGGACTGTCTCGTGCATGATGCCCTTGTGAGGGAACAGGGGGGCCCAGGTGAGTCAATGCACTCGCCGTCCTCTGATCAGCTGAGGTGGTGGAGGAGGACGAAATGGGACATGACGGTGAAGACGAGGTATGGGGTGGGCAGTGAGCTGTACGTGACTGTGACTTTGAAATGCCACTGTTGCTGTTGTCACTGCTGCTGTCCTTTGACATGGCTGAAAGGCGGTTATTGCCAAAGGTGAGTGTGGGGCTGCTGCTGCGACTACTGCTGTTGCTGTTGTTTATGTTGTTAGTGCTGCTGCTACTAGCTTTCCCACACCCTTCTGTTTCCTCCTTTCTCAGCGGTGTCAGAGTGGGTGAATTTTCCATAACACTGTCTTTGTTCCTAGAACCATAGGGCCGACCAGGTGGTCGTGAAACAGGAGGTGGAGGAGAAAGGTGTACCACTCTCGAATATGTGTTCCTATTGGCCAAAGCCCTGTCTCGTTGCTTGGCTGTGGGGGCCATAAACCCAGAGCTTGGGATAGGAGGAGTGGAGTCCATCTTTCCAGATTTGGCTGGCTTGGGGGTCTTTGATGGTGGACATGTTGCTATGAGTTGAGCTAATTTCTCAGTGACTGTGGGTGCTCCCCAATTTTGAACACCTTTGTCCTTGTCTCTCTGACTATCAGCGCTGTAGGTGTATTGAGGAGGTTTCACACCATCAAAGCTGGGTTCCTGTGACACAGGTAGTGGTGGGGAAGTTGTCCGGGGGTTGTGTTGTGAAGCTGATGTTTTCTTCCCAGAAGGATGTGATTTGCTGTCTGGTGGAGGGCGATGAAGGTTTAGGGGCCTCTCAGATGTGTTTGTGGATGCTTTTGTGTCTGGCTTTGCATCAGACTTGCTATCCGTCTTTGGCGGACCCTAGTAAAAAAAAGAAAGACAAAAAAGCAAAGACAAATTCTTCAAAAGAATTCATAGGTGGTATCCATACAACAGTATTTTTTATTACGCATGTTTATCCCAGCCATGTAATCTACCAGGTTTTGGGTTTTTTTAACAATTAATTGATGATTTTGTTTTCTGCAAAGTTTCAGGAAGTTGTGACAAATACTTTTCATTTAGTTAGAAAAGCAGCAAGTTTGAACATCCAGGTGGCTGGAACCTGCAAGTGTTTGCCATTGTTCAGTGAAATATCACCTAAACAATAATCAAAATATTTGGGGATTACATTTCTTTCAATTAGTTAACTTATTCATTACTTGTATTACATCTTATTCAAAATCTCTAAATCTCATTCAGCATTGGCTTTAAGATATTTAATTTTCCTTTTTTTTTTTGTTCCTGGAGTCCGATTTTATTAACACAAATGTGAGAATGAGACAGACTAGCAGCTGTAGGGCTAATGCTACTAAACCTAATAGCAAAATCCTAACCTCAAGCAAAAGACACCCAGTGCTAAAATAACAATCAATCAGAATTTTTTTTTTTCTTTTATAAACTGCAATTCATCGATGGGACTTTCTGTCCAATGCTTCCTCTCTGCCATACCCATTGGGGAAGTTACGTTCAACTCAATAACACTTCAGATCAGGGTCAAATTGGGGACAGAGAGGGAGAGCTAGAGAGAGAGAGAGAGGGAGGTCGTGCAAGGGAGGGGGGAGAGGACATGGCCAGGCAGAGACAGAGGACAGACGACGGTGTGAGACTGGAGGGGGCGGTGCATGATGAATAGAGACAGGCCAACAGCGCACACAAAGACTAAAGAACAATTTATGCTTTGCTCTTTATATGTGCAATAACATGGTGATTACTATGGTTACGTTGTCATGGACCATTGCCTTACGGATGACTGACTATAAGACTGTTTAAGGAAGTAAGGTAAATGTACTGAGATATGTACACAATGTCAAAATAAATAAATCCTTGATTATTTCACTCCTTACCTTTTTCGCTGGAACGTTCCCATTCACTTGTGATGATGTGGTTGTAGTGCTGGTTGGAGTGGGAGCAGGAGGAGGTGGAGTTGGAGCTTTAGCAGAGGGGGTTGATGATAAAGATGATGGGGCTGGTTTGTTGACGCTTGCACTCTTCTCCTTCTCTTTTTCCCTGCTCTGTATTGCACTCTGGCTTTGACTGCCCAGCCCATCCCCTGATGCTCCTGCACGGTTTCCACGAGAACCGCCTCCTCCGCGCCCTGTATGCCTCACGGTGGCCTTGAAGGCTGGTCGGCACACATAATTCTCCAAGATCTTTGGGGGCTTCTTCATGCGTTTTGCTTGAAGGCCAATCTTAAGCTTTACGTTGCCCTCAGACAGGCTGCTCTCTTTGATGGAGAAATGGGACTGGTCACCACCTGCACCTCCTGGCCCACTAGCTCCTGCACCTGCAGAGACAGCGGCCGTTCCCTCCTTTTCTCTGTCCCTCTTCTTCTCCTCCTCATCTTCTTTCTTTCCCCCACCTCCCTCCTTCTCTCTCTCCCCTGTTTGGGCACCTGAGAGAAGAGGGGGTGGAGTTGCAGTCCCTCCCTGGATCTTCGTATCCATCAGGAATTTAGGGGGTGTGCAGGTTTACTGGGTAGGGGATGTTGTGGTAAACAGGCAGAGTTTTTGTAAGGGGATGGGTTGGGGAGAAGGGGGGAAAGGGGAAGGGGGATAACAGTTAGGGTGAAGCTCTCCTTGACTGGGGATGGCTTCTCTCCCTTCCTCGGCAGTCCAGCCCTCTTTCTCCGTCCTTCAACTGTAGGAGAAATAAAAGAGAAAAGAGACAGAAGGGAGGAGAGGGGAGAGAGCAAAACAATTCCACATTAGTCACCTTCAAACAGAACATCAACCACACACTGACAGTTTTGAACAGTGCCCTGCAACCAAGAAGTATAAAAATGTCTTTTAATGAATGATGTTGGAAAGCAGACGGAGGTCAACAATTTTTATCATCTGTTTGGATAGAGGCTGTCCTTCATTCTGTCTGGGTGACTTTTTATGGTTTGTTCGTCCTAACAGGCTATAACAATGTGTGACCTATTTACACAGCGAAGGATCTTCTACCTGAGAAATGTAACCTTAGGCTCAAGGACTCTGAATTGTCCACCAAAGAACTACAAAGCCCTCAAAGTCCAGAATCAATAGTTAATCCCACAGTGCTGCCACATCCTTCTGAGGTGTTACGAGATAAGATGCCAAATGAGCAATCCCTTAAGTCCCCTCATTAGCTGCAGTGAAAATGGGTGCATGCGATAGTGTCGGACTTCTCATCCTTACGTTAGCAAAGCAGCAGCAGAGAGCAGCACGTTTCTTAATTGTGCTCCTTAGAGGACAGAACAATTCAATGAAGTTGTCTACAGCTCCCAATGGCCACTGAGTGATTTAATGCGGATTCGCCCCCAAGCAGGTGCTTTCTCCGGGTGAAGTCATTTGGAGGCAATTCAGAACTGTGACCTCAGCACATTGGGCCCTCTGGGACTAGACAGAGGATCCGACTGCCTTTCCCAGCCTTCGCCAGCAGCAACTGCGATTGAGTGATAGAGCGTCAACGTGCCGGCGGTTTCTCTGCGCCCTACATTAGCGGAGAGCACTAAAGGAGCTACTTAATGGAGCCTCTGGAAAGTCATGCAAGTCGTCACATCAGCTAAGTGTCAGACGCAGAGAAAAAAAAAAAACACAATCAGCCCTACACAGAGTCTTAGCCCATGTTTGTTTTGGATTATGACTCTGGAAAACAGTAGTAGAGATTTTTTTTTTTGTTGAACCACACAGTAAATGCAGCCTGACTTTTGGAGTCTGGCTTGTAGCTCCCCCACGCCCTCTTCTCCATGTTTTCTTCAATTACTCACTCCATTTCGCCTCAAAACTGTAGACTCCCCCTCGCTACACATACCACACTCAAATCACACCTCCCTCTTTTCTTTAACACTCCATCAATTTCAGTGTGCTTTCACCGATTTCTTAGAGCTTTTCCGTCCTCTTCCTGTCTCTATTTTGCAAACTTGGAAAGCAGTAGTAACAGCACACAAACTAAAGTCACTGTGTTCCTGCTCTAATCCAAAACACATTTCACCCACCGCCACCCTCCTAACTCTGTTCCCTGTGCCCTTCTCCAAGTGACAAATGTTGCCCTCATTCTTTTATACTAAACGCTCACAGATATACAAGCCGCTTCCGCTGCCTAACAGCAGCTATGCCAAAAATAAGCAACTGTAGTACCTTACACTGTGGGTGCTGCTGACACAAGTCTAGAGAAAAACCTCCTGGAGAGTCAAAACAATCCTCTCACCCAGGACGTTTACTGGCACATGTTGTCTTTAAATGATCTGTCGAATAACTCTGTAGTTCATGACTGATAAGGCATTTCCATGTTTAGTATTGAGGTACTTCTGTACAGTTAAAGGATCCTGCAGTCATTTAGGTTTCATAAGTCATACTGTAAGACATTAATAGGAGCGCTACAAGAGTTAAAGTCAGATATCAGTCATGCCTGTCTGATGGTAGCTTTTACTTTAAGAGTAATACTTTATGTTAACATACATTACTTTTGGTTATGTTAAATCAGTGTTAGATTATTACAACATGCCTCAAAAGATTAATCTCTGCTTTACAGTAATGCAACGTCATCTGTATTTTTTAACGTGTTCCATACTGTTAACTTTTACAAACTCCTTTTGCGACATTTCACAGGTTCCAGCACAACTTTTACAGCTCTTTTCATAAACCAGTATCTATATGTTTTATATCATTTTCTTTTGAATCTGTATTATTCACTTTATTCGGGGTTCTAATGTTTACTTTGTTTCCTACTTTTATTATATTTAAATATAGTACCGTATATGCACAAAACACACTATACACAGATTCCTTATGTGTTAACTTACTGGTAAACAAACCCTGGTTGTAAAATTCTGAAAACTAGGAGTTTATACGGGTATAAACAGGAATAACAGATGCCAAATGTAAAACAGAGAATCAATAATCAATATCAGGCCAACGAGCTAAGAAATGGCAGAGCAGGCAGGAACGTAGTAAACAACTTCCCGCGCCCCCTCCCATTTCTTATCCCTTACTCCCTCCCTCCTTTCACTCCCTCACTTTTGCACACGTTGTTCATAACTGCTGATTTCCCCTTGGCCATAGGAATAGTATCCAACCCGCCCACCCCCCACCTTATTCACATGAGGGCTGGCGTCTGCCCTCAGAGCGCCGTGTCATTTCCAGGGCTTTTACTCCATCGGCATTAGTTTAGAAAGGGGGGGGGGGGGGGGTGCCAAATTCCTTTACTACTACCATTAGTTTGTGTGGTCTAACAGCGAAAGTGCACAATCCTTACGAGGGACTTTAACGAAAGGGACAGTAATAATGTGTGAACCTCGTAGGTCAAAGAATTGCAGCAGAAGGCTTCGGACCAGAATGACAGGTGTCTGACCAGCAGCACCGTGTGCATTCTTTAGCAGTCCAGGAAAGTGAGCCGTAATTCAGTGTAAACAATTTGCATAGAAAATCTTAATTAAGTACACTGCTCTGTTTAAGCAAAAACAGTGGTTGACCAGCGGAACAGACCAAATAACGTTGTCTGCTTTCTGCTTCCTGTACAGTCAACTCTGCCTCTAAAGGGAATAACACACTTGACTGTGAACGCATCACCTTCATTTTCACTTTAAATTCACCCCTGATTAGTCATGTTTACGGTCTGAAACGAAAGAAGCCCAGGCCTTCTGAGACGTGCTTTTTGCAGTTTCTAAATGGGCATGCATGCAACCGAGTAATGATTTGCAAACATATACTCATGTGTAAACATCTGCAGGGTTGACCAAAACAGCAACAGGGAGCAGACTGTGGTGAATCTACACTGATGACAACAGTAACAATACATCTACTTAAATCATATTCACTCACCTCTGTAATTGTCCAGAAATGGTGATCACATTATTCCGCCGTGTCCTCCCTTCGTGGGTATCAACGTGGTGGCCACATTTTTATATCTTCCAAGCACTGAATTGCGAAAACCAAAACATGGGGGTAAAGTGTCAGATTCGGACTATGTTGCACTTGTATTTAGGACATAGATTCAAAGTGTATGCCGTTTAATTACGTGATCATCTGAAATAAGTAATCTGCCCTTTGAAATCGATTGCACAACAAACGTATGATCTGTCATTACAAGGTAATAATCTCTACGGAAGGGTGACAAAAAAAATCAGTGCAGCTATTGACCGCCAACTTTGTGTGAATGTTACCCTTTGCAACATCTACTAAACAAACTTGTGACAGTGTAAGTTGTGTGCGAGCATGCTGAGCATCCCAAAATACTTTTTTGTATGTATGACATGCTAGTAAAACGTGAGGTTGTACAGTAATGACACTTATTACAACCCATGCACCGAGAAAGGCTTGTGTTTATTTTGTAACAAGCTAGTAGCTAACGTTACATTTTGTATCAATGGCAGCGGCTAACCTAGCCTGCTCGAGGACGATTTTAGCCTTATTTGTCCCTGTAAAGCTGTAACTTGTACTGTATTTAGATAGGAAAAATAGTAGTAAATACGTACAGCTTTCAAACAATTTGTGTAGACTAAGTTAATCCATGACACCACCCTGTGCAAGTGATGTACATAATCTTACATCTCCGTCACTTTCTCGTAGACACTCGTGTTACTACATCTCAGCTACAGCGGCTAACGATGCACTAGCAAGTCAGCTAAATCAGAGGAAAAAAATCCAATATTGGTTCAAATGCAAAAGCACAATGTGAATAAACTAAAATTCACACGCAAAATAAAAATATGGAGAGTTATATTCCAGTGGCATAAAATATGAGATGCAGCGCCGTGTAGGTTATTAAAAAAAACACTAACTGTCAACAAAATGGCGGCTGCGTTGAATCAACAGAGACCCGAAATGGATCTCCCTCTATTTCTTCTTCTTCGGTGGTAAAAATCCGTTTTTCCTTACAGCGAGTGGTATCCGTGATATCTCCCGAGACGCTCCGAAATCCTTTCCGACACACCGTTAGCTGGGCCTGGATGTGTCAGCACGGGCCTCTCTCGTTAATCGGGCCTCCATGTCTGCTCAGCCCGTATCGCTACTGTGTCAGTACAACACGGGCATTCTCAGTCCCAGAGAGGAGGGAGGGAGGGAGGGAGTGCAGGGGAGGGAGGGGAGGACGGACCGAGGAGGGCGGAAGGGAGAGGATGAGAGGAGAGCAGAGAGGAGAGGAGAGCAAATGTCGGTTGTACGCGGTTGTTGCGGTCCCAAGTCTTTGAGAAAAAAATGTCTGTGTTTCTTTATTTTACTATTTTCAGTTGCCATTGAAAGCGGAGTTTCAGGCGGGTCGAGGGTGTTTGTTGTGTTCACCGTGTTCACTGGTATTCAACTGTCAAACCTGCGATGTTGCCTATGGTTTCAGCTGCTACGAAGAACAGCGTCAACATAACGTGATAAGGAAACAGTACAGACAAGCATCGACAACCCTATAAATAAATAATCCTGATAATATCCATTTGCATTATAATAGTTAGGCTAGGCTTCCGTAGCCATCCTTGTTTTGTTTGCAGATTAATTTGTACAGTCTGCTTTTTGTGATTCGTTTTTGGATGTTATGATTGTACTGTATTTTGAAAGCTGTGTGTTTCTTCATTTGTTGGGAATAGGTGTTCTATAGGGATGAAGTGATTCACTCAACAAACGATACGATTCACGATACTGGGTTCATGATATGATTCTCTCAGTTTCATTTTTACAAAATGAGACTGTAGACAAATTATGACTGAAAAAGATTCCTTTAGGAGCAGCAAACCTGCTTGTCAGAGTGGTTTGGCCTTTTAATGTTTTTTTTCTCTTAACAAGGGGAGGTGATTGGAGCTTCTCATTGTGGTATCGATTAAATGCTGCATCGTGTTGGTTGTGCTATTTGTGTAGTTCCTTGTCTTCCTGCAATATTTGCACACAGTTTTTGTCTTGTCTGTTATCTTCTTACCTCTTTCATTTTCTGTCTTGGGGAAGCCAAAATTTTTCCACACCTCCGATTTAAAAGACGGTGGTGCATCCTCAATTTCAAACTCTTGCTCTACAGCTACTGACGCTCACCATATTATTGCGATTCATTTACGCACCGATGTGAACCTTGGCACCTTTGAATCGATTCATCACGAGTTTACGATTAATCTTTACATCCCTAGTGTTTTATATTAAAGCATTGGATATTGTTTTTCATACAATAATCGATATTGGTTTAATAAGGCTTAATAAAACAGTCGACAAGTGATCACTTAATTCAAATTTAAAGGAAACATGGACTGATAATGCAAAAAATAAGGCCTACAGGTATTTCAGGTGACAGTTTGTACACTGTAATAAGCATAAGTGCCTTTTTGCATAACCTCGTAGTGTATTTGAATGTTGGACTTGATGTTGGTGAAAACGAAAAACATGCGATCTGAAGGTAAAAACATGGGGATTGGGAAATATTTGATACAAAATAAAAAAGTCATTGCATAGCTTAATTGAAATCTTTAATGCTATTGAAGTTTTTTAGAGGCAAAATAAGTTATTGGTAAAGTTTAAAAGCTTGACACTTTCTATTCTATAGGACTACAACAGCTTACATTCATATATATATATATATATATATATATATATATATATATATATATATCTCAGATGTATTAATTACCAGTAGTAGGCTATTCATAAAATGTCAGAATTAGAAGATTGCTTGTGTCTGACCACAAGTCTCAAACCGTCAAAAAAAATCCCCTTGGGATGGTATAGAAAAGCAGCAATTCTTACATTTTGTTATCTGAGACAATTTTCTCTTGGTGTGTATTTCATTCTATTTGACTGGATTAGCCTATATTTTACTGAACTGTATATTTTCTGCATAAACTGACAATTGTTCTATTATTCTGTTACAATGGAAGAACTCTAATAGACAGTTACAACAGTGCTGACTGCAATATGTGAAAAGGTGCACAGAAAAGCCTTAAAATATGTACTCAGTGAAACAAAAGTGTAACGTGAACCCCACTTATTGTCAAACATATTGGTGTGTAGACCAATACAAATATCTGAGAAGAATATATAGCGTCTGCCTCAGAGATAAAGGAGGTGTAGAGGTCAAGGATCACAGGGTAAGCCTTCTATAAGCTTAGAGGAAAATAAAAAGACCACAAAATATATTGCTTTAAGAAATCCTTTTACCAAGAACCTGAATGCATTACTGTGCATCTACATCATTTTGAAAACCACCGGCAGCTCAGTGCTGAATAAGTGACATCAAAGTCAGTCATTCAGACATCCACCTTTGAAGCAGTGTAGCGAGAAGGGCACTACACCTCCATCATGCCGAGGGGCTTCTATGTGTTAGTTACGAAATGAATATACTGGATGAGTAAACATAAAGGTCCTCAGCAGAGAATCAAGTAAGAGTTGCAGCGGCAAATGATAACTAATGCATGATATGCGTTTCATTCAAAAGCAGTCTCTGTGTCTCTTGAAAACAGTGGAGGAGGTAGAGGTGTTGGCCCTTTTCTTAGCTCGCCTGTCTCTCCTGTTGCTCTGTCCGGATGAAGCGGGCGTCTTGGGGTTCTGACATGGGCGGGAGGCTGTTGTCGACACCGTCAAGGCTTTTACGGCACACTGGGCAGGTATCATGCTGTGACAAAGAGAGGAAATGTATTGATGTGAAGTCGAAAGATAACAGCATCTAAAGTTGAAACTTAGATAACAAAAGGTTGTGTCTACGTGTGTGATACGCTCTTAAAAACCATATGTCAAATCCAATGTGGATTGCGTAAAAAACCTTTATCCACATTCACTCCTCGTCCTCACCTGCTCCAGCCAAGGCACTATACATTCACTGTGGAAGATGTGGAGGCAGGGAAGCTTCCTGACAGATTCCCCCAATAAGTACTCCTCCCTACACACCGGACACTCCAGTCTGCAGGCTGACACAGAAAAAACACAAACAGCAGATGCAAGTTGATTCAGAAAACACATTTATGAAATGCACAATGAGTCATTACTCCTCATTTCCGAAAGCATGTCTTTAACTCAGACTTTTTTCACCCCCATTAAGTAATTAAGATTGAGGAATAACACTACACTAATGTTTCCTGTCTGTTTGTTTTGTCATATCTTTTCTTTCTTTGTCTTTTAGCTGGTCGTTATTCACCAGGATCAACAGGATTGACAAATGCTCATAAATATGCACTTCTCCTCTTTGCAATAAGAAAAGAAAGACACAAGGGGAAATGAAGAGATGGGAAGGAGAGTTAAGAGCAGGTAAAGAGATAGGAGGAGCAAGTAAAAGGTTGGAGGAGAGAAGGAGAGGTGGAGGGGCATGTGATGAGGCAAAAGTAAAGGGGAAAGAAATAGAAGGGGAAAATGTAAATAGGTAAACTCTAAGAGAAAACTACTAACTACAACTAAAAGAAAACAAAATGTATAAAGAAAATGTATGCTGTTTAAAAACATAAACTGAAACGGAAAGCATACAAATAATTGTTTGTAACTTGAAAAAAATGTTCTTATTACGTACTGATTCCAATTTTGAGAACAAAATGCGGTTTTATCGAACCAGTCGCCAGAGAAGTTTGGGGTTTGTTCTGTTATTAGACTCCAAAGACAAATAACCTAATGCACTCAGTTCTCCCATGATTATTGCAAGCAAACTCCTGCACACTCTAACTTGCAAAAATACATTTATTGGTAATGTTTCAGCAAACTTAATTGCTGTGTGTCCTAAAGCTACAAGCAGAATGTTTCAACACAGCCTAAATAGTTAATTCTAATATAAGTCTCCCCTCTGACAAGACAAATAGCCAATCATAGTATAAGTTTATCAGATATACAGGGTGGCCCTGGCCACCCCTGGCTTCGCCCCTGGTTCAACCCAAACAGAGACCCAAGACTATGAGTTTTTAGGCGCTACAGTTGAAGACCTGGACGCCACAAAATAGTCCAGCTTTTGAGACTTTTGAGTAAAGAAAAGCAGACGCAAGACAGAATAAGAATCAGCTCTGCTAATCAAAGTAAGCCATATTATGAAATGAAATCAACAAAAGATGCCTCCCTGGAACAGTGGACGAATCAAACCAAAACCCCAAACAAACTTAATTGCTGTTGGTCCTAAATCATGAGTACAGTTTGACAGGATTTCTATATACCGACCGAGACAGCAAACATAGACAAGTACAGACTAAGTGACTGCAACATGGACAAAGACATTTGACAAAACAAGAATCCATGCTCGAATAAGATCAAATATATCAAGGAACTAGATGAAAGTAAAAAGGTACTACAGAGAAACATGAAGGATATTTAGCTACACAATATGCGGTTTCTTGATAGTCTTATGAGTAGAGAACACACATTAATACACATGGATACACATGTCGCTGTTGTCCTTTCCATTTATTGTCCAATTACTTGATTAAATTGTGTTTTACAACCTTGTCTTAATTGTTCTTTATGAAACGTCCCTGCCAATATAGCCAATATATCAAATTAAGAAGGAGAAGAGGGAAAGGTTGAAGAAGGAGAGGAACAATATGAGGAGGAAGAGGAGGATATATGGGAGGAAGGAAGACGTGAAAAGGTAAGAACAAAAGAGGAAGAAAAGGCACATCACCTCGACCAAGATGTGAAATGAGAGGAGGAATGTAAAGGTTGAGGAACACAAATCAAAGTAAAAAAAGATCATGTGATGTGGTGTTTGCCACGTTGTGCACACCTGTCTGTTCTTGAGAGATGCAAACTGTTGGCAGGGATGAGATCATGTCCTTCTCTGCAGGAGGGGGGCCAGAGTTTTCCAACTGTCCCAATAACTGAGTGAGTTATGAAGAACAAAACAGTGTGATAAATATGTAAAGAAATGAGGGAACACAGGGGCAGTAAAACAAGAGAGTTTCATGTTGACATAGAGAGATGTGGATGTGGAGACAGACTGAAAAAGGAGATGTAGAAGTAGTTAGTCTTCAATGTAAGAGGCTGAGAGAGGGGAAAGAAGAAGAAGACACCATGGTCCAACTTATCATGAGGCCATATGCTAACAAACCACCACCGCTGATGTCACTGACCTCTGTGATGACAGCATCCAGACCTCCCTGACCCCATGCATAATCTCCAGGGTTTCCATACAACTGCAGCATACTGGATCTGAGAGAAAAACAGAAAGACAGCAGGAGAGAGAGAGAGAGAGAGAGAGAGAGAGAGAGAGAGAGAGAGAGAGAGAGAGAGAGCTTTAAAAGAAATCAAAAGTCAATGATGCAAATCAAAAAAGTTAAAAGGCGTTTACAGGGCAGCTGGTGTAGCACCCTGGTTTCCGTTGTTGGCAAACAGGCCGGACAAGAACTGCTGCACGATCCTTTGAAAGGACAAAGAAGGAAGAAAGCAGAGATCTCCACTTAAGTGTGCTTTTACTGCAGTTTATTGAGTTGTTTAAATTCATGCCATGCCTTTTTGATTATTATGGAGTTAGTAAATCAAATGATACATGCAGCTATTCTTATAAAAATAACAAAAGCTCACAACAGATCAGGAGTGTCAAACAGCATAAAGTGCGTACAAAAGAGAGTCCGAAGAGGAAGAGTCCCATGACCACTTTCATAATAATTTAAAGTTTTTCTTATTAGATTATGACATTAAGGGAAACTTGATGGATTTATATTATACAATTACTGTATAACCGTGTTATTATGTCAAAAAGTAACTCAATTTGAGTGTAGGAAAAGTTGTTTTTTTTCAAATGAAAAAATACGTTCTAAAAATATGCATATTTTCTTTTTTTACACACATTGACGATAACAACCACTCAACACCAATTGATTCAACTTTTAGCTTAAGATTACAACCCATAAACCCCAGACATAGCAGATGCTTTCCCCCTTATTTGTAAGGCTTTGTCCTGACTATTGAGTACTGTCACTGGAAAAGATGAGTCATGACCATAGCTGGAATCACATGTTTCTATTAAAGACTAATTTGACAAGTAATATGTTAGTATAAAGGACACGCATAATAGTTTCTTTTACTGCATGTTGTGAAATGAACAATAAGTTTATTAAATTATGTTACATTCTTCTTCAACATCAGTTCTGATGGATCTGACATTGTCAATCAAAAACACTCATTTTGCCTTAAGCATGCAGTCAAGATACAAACTTCTGCTTAGCAACCATACTCTAAGTTTAAAATGAATGATATCGCAACTAATTTTAATTTTCTGTGGTATTCTTGTAACCTGTTTATAATTTTTCTGCATCTATAAAATAGGTACTTCTAAATGACAAAATACCCAGCCTAACCTCTTGTCCTCTTTGTATCTTTATAAATGCCCTGGCACTTACATGTATAAATAAACAATAAAGATACATAAAGATTTAGTATAAATATTTAAACTGAACGTAGAAAAAACTTTTTTTTATAGTGTAATCTTACCATGTTGAATGAACTTTTATAGAACCTGATAAATGTGTAGGTTAAAAATAATCAATCAGATGTTTCTGTTTGCAGTGAAATGGTGAAGCTGATGTGTATCTAACGGTATGTTTGATGATGTTAGTTTATCAGTCCACCTTTTATCTCCATGCACTTACTCACAAGACATGAATATAAGAAATGTATAAATAACTAGCACTTTACACTCTGAGAGTTCAGCACACACTGGTGATGTTTCTGTGTACCATGTCCACACACCCTTCCACTGCAGGCCTCTGTTCAGGCCTGTACGACTGCTCAGGCGGGAAGGAAAACGCTTGTTCTGTAGCCTCAACAGCACCGGGCAGTGCTGGAGATGGACAGCTCTGACCTGCAGATATATGGTCGCCGTCCTCTGGGTCTGACTCTGAAGAGGGCGGATTTGACAGCAGAGCCGAGCGCTCCATAAACAGCAGCTGCCATAACTTCGGAGAGAGAGACCACAGAAAAATATGTCAAACAAAACGCCTGTCAAAGAGGAGTGTTTCTATTAAAGCGTCACTTTCAAGGACATACATCTGAGAACAACGAGGAGTTTGAACCTTCGCTTGCTGACGCACTGTCCTGCAGGAGACTAGACAGCAAATCAAACAAATCTGTGTTAATGTCAAAGGAGCAAAATGAGAAAACATCATTAAAAGCTGAAACTTTTCAGACTTGCTTCCACAGTGTAATCATACATTTAAAAGCCTTTGAGTAAAAAACATTCATATAAACACCAACGCTGAGTCCTACCTGGAGTCTTCTGCCACCTCCTCGATGAAGCCGGAGTCACATATGGAGCAGACTAAATCCTTTAAGAGAAAAAAAACAAATTCCTTTCCAAAAGAATGTGGACACTTGGATTGCTAAAGTGTTATACCGCCATGAATCTGCTGCTACAGCCTCTACATGTCGGACCTGGCTTGTGTCTTGTTTCTTTTTTGCATTTTTTATTAGACTGTAATGATGTGTACTGTAGGAGAAATGTATGATACTGTAAGTGACAAAAGGTGCAAACTTTGTTTTATGGAACTGCATCTGAACCCCGAGGTCAACAGGATGAACATGCTGTCACTTTTGAAGGAGAAAAGTGTTTTTCTTTAACCGACTCCACAAAACCTTTATATTTTCCTTATAACCAAAAAGCCAAGGTAGCCAAGATCAATCACACAAGAACAGTCAAATGCTAATAGAAATAAGAGATGCATCATAGTGTCTTAATGGTCAAATTGTTATTGCAATGTCCAATGACAGCTTTGATTCCATCAAGGGACCTTTGTCTTTTCATCCTTTTTACTCTCAGCAAACATATCCTGTTCCTCCACATCATTTATTATGAAAATAATCACACACAAAGAGGAAGCAACCAAAGGAATTTGCACATTAAAGTCTTTATATGTAGCCATTACAGCACAGCTTCATCCAGTCTTTCTCTTTCCCTCATATAAACTCACTCAGTGTCACTATCACGCACATGCAAACACACGTGCGCTTTGCCCCATCAAAACAACGTCGGTGCGTAATCGTGCCAAGAAAAGCGTCAGCTGCGCAACTACAGCAATCAGAACAAATTGACCAACAACAAAATCAGTTAACGTTAAAGACTAAAGAGACACATGAGAAAGCATTGGTTCAAAGCACCTATTTGCGGCTCTGTGGTATGCAACAGTTTAGTGAGCTCTGTGTGTGCGGCTGCTGGTGAATGTGGTGACGCCCAGACAGACCCTTTTACGTCTCTCACACGCAGTTGACAGTAGACAACTGGACACAAAGTCGCCAGCAGTGGTGCTTCTAAATATGGCAACGCGAATAGCCAGATTTGACTGTCTCTCTCTAATATGAGATCTTTGCTCGTGCTTTACGCACAAAACCACCACCAACATTTTGACATTTGGACACTTAGCCTAACTGATCCAAGTAAGTTTGACTTAAGAACAAACTGTTAAAAATCACTATGTAAACTTCTTTGACAAATAAGGGAGCTCTGAAAATGTAATCTCACACCCCCTGGCCGCGTGGATTATCCCCACAGCAGCACGTGTGGAATAAAAACACACTCTAAAATGACTCACCGGGAGTTTGGGGTTAGTTTCACATTTACAGCAGTGACAGAAAAAGCGGTGTTGTGGAGTGTCCGCAGCCTCCGCCATCTTCACGGTGCAGCGCAGTGCCTGACGTATCTATAGCAGCCCATACAAGTCTCACACGGAGAAGAGAGAAAGAGAAACAGTCTTTCTGCGGGTCAGAGGAATCCCGCAGGGTTAGGTGCCCTGCACATTAAGAAAACAAGCTTGCAAGTGGCAAATTCACATCATTGATGTGCAGGTAACACACTGCAGGTACATTATCATCTTATTAAATAAAAGATTGTATATTTTCAGACTGTTATGTAGGCTTTATATCTTTACCTGTTGATTCAGGAGCACACTTGCTTTGGTCACTGCTGAATAGCAGAAAATAGCCAAACGGTTTCCTAGCAACGCTAAAACATTTGTCTGTCAACTAGCGGTTTTACTTTTATATGTTAACATTTCTTGAGTGACTTTGACAAAAATGACTCCCCTGTCATTTAAACCTAGAAATATCCGGGTTTGGTGTAATATTTAATATTTAGAAATACATTCACAATTTAAACGACGCATGTTTAAGCTTTAAATAGAACAAAAAAGTTCATAAAGCAACAAAAAAAATAGATTAGAAAAGACTGCCATTTACCTCCAAACCACGGGGGGGCAGAATTTTACTACTTAGTTGTTCAGCTTTACCGAAAATCAAGAACAGAAGAATGAAACGTATAACAGAATGTGTAGCATAATTGATATATCAGATCACCAGAATCAGAAAATATGTCTGGACTTCTAAAAAGTTTGAATCTTTTTTAACATGATACACAGGAATAAAATCGTTCTGCCTAACCATTTTATTTCAGTGTTTCCTATTTAATTGACAAGGGGATCAATAAATCACCTTGTCAATTAAAGAAAGCATGGATAACTGCAGTAGACTGTGTAAGCATGACAATATATTTTATTAAAACCAAGACAGTGACATGTAATAATCATAAGAACCACAAGCGACACCAACAGAACAGTGACAGATCCATTGAAACCCAAACAACAAATGTTCAGAATCTTTACAGTATGAGCGGTTTTGGCAATAATGTAAATTGGCATTCTCATTGCAAATAATAATAATAATAATAACAAAACAACTTGTTAGTTTTTACATTAAAGCAACAATGAAAATAAGTGAAGCTGCTCAGCTACGGATCAAATATTAGAATGGCAACATTTCAGTGCTCAGCTTTATACTTTGTCTCAAACAAGAATCCTCAAAAACAAAAACAAATGTACAGTGGAGTTTTCTTAAAATGAGGAACATCTAACCAGGCCCGCCACCCCCCACTTGGCACGCAGCTTTTTTTCATACAAAAAAAGAAGCACTTTCCGTGCATTCACTGACACAAACTGCGCAACACTTAACACAGCTTCAGCATCCTTTTGTTTTCACCTTCAGTTTTCTGTTGTTTTTTTGCTTTTTTTCTTTAAATCAATACTTGTTTTAACTCTTGATTTTAGTTACTTCATGGTTTGGCAATGCTTTTCCTGTACACTTTTAGAAATTAGCCAACCCCACCTCTGTCTCATGCACGTGCCCTGAAGTTCTTCTGCTCCAGGGGTAATTAAGGTTCCCCCACCATCAAATTCTAATCAGCTGTTGGGAAATGGATACCAAAGTGATCCTCTATCAAGCTGAGAGGGCCCTCCTCTTTCTCCTACTCCTCCTCTTCTTTCCCTACCAACCCCTCTCCGTCTTTCTATCGAGGTGTGGTGAAGGCCCCCTGTGCAGCTGTGGTGGCCGCGGTGGTGGCCGCGGTGGTAGCGGCCTGGCGCACAGCCTGATTGGACATGACTCCGGTGGCGAACTCAGCCTGGGCCTTCTGGAAACTGGCATCGGTCTGCCTATACAGACTGTGGACCTGAAGAGAGGAAGAGCAGAGGGAGCTGACACCTGATACACGCAGAAGTTCTTCATCATATCAATCACACTGAGATGCCGAAAGGGATACGCAGAACACGATATCTTGGCTTTTCTTCAGTCTGTTTGTTATCTACAGACCGCTTTGTGGCAGGTGGACCACCAGGGCACGTGGGACTAGGTGGAATACAGCAACAGTCCTTCTTCCCCTCACTTTCTCAGACTGATTTCAGGATATAAGACCTCCTGGATCATGTCACTGTATCTCTTAATTGTCGTCCATTCATTATAAGCTGTGTTGAAAACAACTTAAAGCACAGTGCTCATAAATATTTCAGTAAATTGAATTAGACCTACGTGTCCCTGACTGATATTTTAAAATAGATCAGTACTTTAGCTGGACTAACAACAATGATACATTTAAGAACTATTCCAAGGCAAACAACTAATCTCCAAAGTGGCATACCTTTAATCAGACACGTTAAAGCTCCTGGGAGGAGTTTTCCACCGGTTGTAAAACAGACTGAAATAAATATTGTTGCATCTAAATGAGCCACAAAAGCAAACGTGACCATAAGGAGGAAGATTGACTTGGATTTTTTCTATCTCCCTAACATCGGTATCAACCCTAAAAAACCTCATATGGGTCAGGCCCTAATTGAGTGTGCTGACTTTTCTACTTTCTTGTAAGTCTTTTTGAGGTCGTGCACCGACCCTTTATAGAGCGAGAACCCCCGTGCTACCAGAGTAAAACCATTTTTTCTTCCTGTTTGACCTCAGCGACCATGGATAATTAAAGTGTTAAAAGTGTCCTCCCTGTCAGAACTTCACTGAAGCAGAAGACAAATTAAGATTAACACTACATATTTAAATGGTGATGTTTTTAATTTCATATTCATACTGGTTGTAAGATTCCTAATTATGCTAGCAGATGACTTTGGCAGTGAAACACCTTCTCCTGGTTCATGTGCCTGTGAGAAGTTTCATAATCAGCTCAAGTTTTGTAGTAATTAGTCACCAAAGTATAAAATATGATGAAAAAATCATGTAGACCAACAGGCTTTAATTAAAGGCAGGGTTGGTAATTTTTAGAAAACTGGCATTATTTTGAAAGTAGCATTACCTCAGGGCTCCGTCTGCACCCCCCGTCACCTCTGTGCTCCCTCAAAAGCCACGCCCCTCACTTACATGCACAAGCGCCATTGGTCCAGAAGCGGACCTCAGCTCACGCTTTGAGTGTGGGCTCGTGCATGCATGGGGTAGAGAACGAGCAGGGAGACAGGGTGACGTGTTTGGTTCATCAGATTGGTGCCTCGTGGCAGACATTGGTCGAAGTTTTTACAGGCTTACTACTGCTACAGATGACGGATTTTGTTCGTTCCTTTTTCAGAGCACATGAGTTATTCATTTCTGTCAGGACCTAATGACAATTTTAACCCAAATCTTAAAAAGTGTATGTGGAGAAAATGACCAACCCTGCCTTTAAATAGAAGTATGTATTTACCTTAGTATCTAAGGTTTTTGATCAGTTGATCAAACAAGCTAAGAAGCCAGAAAGCTACATGGCAGATGTGTTCAGGATTAAGACAGACCTGCACACTGTTGTCATTGTGTTTATGGGGATATAAATATAACTGAGGTAAGACTAAAATCAGGACGCTAATGAGCATTCAATTTCACCAAACTAGGCTCACACTTTGTCCCATTTCTTATAAATATTCTATGGGATTTCTGTCTTTATAGTAACACTCTGCTGTTTATTAGTCAATACAAGTATCATTAATCTGACAGCTTGTTAAAAAAACTACATCAATTTGTTTTTTATTAGAAATATTGTAAATCATTTCATCAGTTTTTTACCTTCTTTAGCATGAAAACACCGATGGCAGCTTGGGACGTAAACAGGACAGCGTTCATCATCATGATCGCACCGACGGGGATGCTGGTCTTCAGAGCCGCCAGACTCACAATCCATCCACTGAGGGAGGGACAGAGAGACACAGATTTAAAAACACCGTGTGAACGCTGGGTGCTGTGCGTTTATCTTATCTCAGCAGATAACATAACCACATACAGATATGTGAATGCAGGTTTTCACATAAATACTCTGAACTGGGATGAGTAATGCATCCCAGGGACAGTTCAGAGTTTCTGGTCCTACCTGAAACCCCATCCAGGGATCCCGATGGTCATGATGACGTAGGTCACCACTTGGGCAAAGAAAACGAAGAAGAAGACAAAGAAATTGAAGGAGCTGTCACTCCTAGAAGGGAAGAGAGAAAATAATGTGCATGAGAAAAACAAAGCAACAACTTGATGCCATGAATGACAAACATGTTTGTTACTGTTTCTTGTGTTCAAGTTTATCATGAACTCTTTCTGCTCCAGACATTTAATGAGGTATATTTACAAACTTAAACTTCAGCTGTTTGACAATCAATCACTCTTAATTTGTATAGCACCAATTCATAACAAACGTTATCTCAAGATACTTGAATATCTTTATTATATTACAAACTGAGACTAACCCTATTCAGACTGCTGTTTCAAGGCGTGATATGTACGTCCCTGTGATGTTTTTGCCTTCAATAAGAATGTCCCAGAGGCGTAACGGGGGCCGTAGTGATCCCCCCTCTATACAGTCTTCAGATGTAGTAACAGAGGCGTTACAGAGGTGAGACAGGATCAGCAGAGCCAGCGGGGGAGCGCAGCGCTGTGTGTGTGCATGTCTGACTGTGTATGTATGTGGAGCACCCGCTGTGCCGAAACGCAATGTGAACTCCCAGACTGGGACACAAATATTACGTGATCCCAGAATCAATATGAAAGTAAAAAGACGTGATGACGGCTGAGCTTAGCTATGGAGCTGTTGCTGAAACGCAATCTGAAAAGGGCTTTTGCTAACTTGACATGATTTAAATCCATCCACTTCACACAAGACTAGACTGAAGCTGTTATTTCGTAATAACTACAAATATATGAGATATATATATTGATTTATTTGGCAGGGACAGGTGCAGTGTACATGGAGAATTGAACAACATGCACTGCACCACAGCATTTATAGCTAATGCTAATTTCCAATGCCTGTTCCTGAAAGGCCTTCAATATAAAATACATACAAAAAAATAGAGAGAGAGTTTATCTGTGTTACATTTGGTTGACAGTTATAAGAAGTTTTAAGACTTCCCAGCATGCACACACACAGATACTGACCCCACACACATTCATAAACACATTCATACATTCTCTTTGAAAATCGTGGCAAATCCATGATTTTACAACCAATTATTTGCACGAGGCAACAGCGTTATTTACTGAGTTTTCTCTCAGATCCGCTGCTCCCCTTGTTTCTTAATTCCACTTACTCTCCTCTCTATCGGTTTTAGTTCCTTTTTAAGCATTGAACAGAGTTTCTGGCTCCAACTGGCTATTTATCAGGTGAAAAAAAAACACATCAATTGATTCCTTTTCCATCTACACATTCAACATGCTTAAAAGACTCCTTCTGTTTTTTCACGAATAAAGTGGTACACACACCTGAAGGCTTTGTACATAGGTCTGTACCAACAGACAAAGGAGCAGGGGGTGAAGAGGATGGCCCAGAGGATGGCGAGGCCCAGACCGACACCGCCTGAGGGGTCCACGCAGAACATGGCCAGGGAGGAGATCAGGTTGAGGAGCAGTGTGCAGGTGCAGACTGGATTTCAAACAAAGGATAAAAGGAAGGAACAGTGAAAAACGATCAACAGCAGTCTCAGTTTAGGGATCATTCTACCAAAGCGCACTGCAGGGATTTGAACACAAACCGAACCCACGTTTTCCTTCTCTAAAGAAAAAGCCAATTTGTCAGGACTTTAACTGATGCAATATTACGCTAATTATTACTTTCTTTTTTCCTGCTGCTGCAGTCAGAGTTTGCTCTGTTGGTTGTCCCTTGTTCCAGAAACAAGACTTTTTTGTAACATGTTCAATTCATTTTTTCTGCTAAATGTTATAATAAATGTATATACTTTCATTTATAACAGTTATAAAAGGACTGAAATAAAGCAGCCCCAAACCAGGGGTCTAGGACTGCTGCCAGGCCTCGGAGTGTTCTGCTTTCATTTGGCAAAGAAGGAGTGTAATATCCGTAGAGCTTTATTTACTTTAACTTTAAGGGCTGATTGTGCAGATGGCTAATTATCTAAGTAGCTCATGAATGTGTAACCAGCAGCGTCAGCAACTTTTAAGATTCAGAAATGTAAAATAATAATGTTAAGTAGAAGACTGAGGGGGAAAAGATGCATTTGTTCCATTTTTATTTTCTCTTTGTCACTGTGCTCATTTTCTGCTTACTTGCAGGTTTTCTTTCTCTTCCTTATTCTCTCTCTCTCTCTCTCTCTCTCTCTAATTCACCAACACTTTCAAAATAAGTTCATTTAAAGCTAAAGTACGCAACATTAGCCCTTTTCAGACTGCTTTTTCCCCCCGCAAAAGTGCCGTAACTAAAGCTCAGCCGTCATCATGTCTTTGTACATTCATATTGAGTCCTCAATGGCGTAATGTTGGTGTCCCAGCCGGTGAGTTCACATTGCGTTTTGGCACAGCGGGAGCTCCACATACACACACAGTCAGACATGCACACACACACACACACACACACACACACACAGCACTGTGCTACCCCCGCTGGCTCAGCTGAATCTGTCTCGCCTCTGAAACACCTGTTACTACCTCTGAAGACGGTATAAAGGGGGGATCACTATGTTCCCAGATTATGCCTCCGCAACATTTAGATTAAAGGCGAAACGTCACAGGGACCTAGATATGGTGGCTTGAAACAGCAGTCTGAATAGGGCCATTACTTTGTTTTATTTCATTGCATGATCAAAATGTGCAATATTATATTGAAATGTTCCTTTAAATAAATGTGTGTCTGATCTGTCTTTGAGTGTTTAGTTGTTTTTTTAAAAATCATCCAGTCTCAATCCAACAACCAATCAGGGTTAGCATGCACATAAGCAGCCAATCACTGACTCTGTACCAAACTTGGATCATCAAGTGTCTAGGTGACTTGTCTCTCTGTCTCTCACTCACTATCTTCGCTCTCTATCCTCGTGTTCTGGTGCTCAAACTACAACGGCTTTGCGGCGCCACCTGTTGCTACTTTGGAAATTGTATTGATCAGCTGTTAGTGTGTCTGTCCGTCTAAGTCCCACATAGGTAGCTACATAGAGCAGATAGTTACATTTACAACGATTCGCTGGCATGCTTTGTGCATCATTTGGTGGGCGGGGCTTAGCGTATTGATACAAGGTAGCAGAGAGAGAGAGAGGTGTAAGGGGGGGTTTTTTCTACTGGAATGTTCATGTTGCTTACTGCCATTTCAAAACATTTATCTCAACCAGCCCCGCCCTTTTATCCAGCATGTATACTGACAGAGTGTGGAGAACTTTAGCACAATGAACATTGAACATTGAACTGGCTCTTGTGTAGAACCCTGGTGGACGACAGCTGAATCAACTGATTCAAGTTTGCTCTTGCTGAAGTCGTCCACCTCGCAGTGAAGTGTCAGAGTCTTTGTACAAACATTCACGCTTGTTCTCAGTTACAAGACCCCTGACTACCACTAATAAAACTGAAATGTTAACAGGTGTAGATGTTAGAGTCAGTATACTTTCACTACAGCTAAGAACACAGAACAGAGTATCATCCCCTTAGCCATCACATCACCGAAGCCCTGAGAGAGCTTTTTAGATCTTTGAATTATGTTACATGACAGTGGTTTTGCCACAATGATTCTGGGAATTCCCACCACAGCACTTAGTAAGAGTTACAGGAACTCACACATCCAGAAGTAGTACATGAGGCTGACGATGCGCTGGAAACGCTGCGTGATCTCTACATTGATGTCCTGGTAGAAACACGGGCCCACAGGGCAGAACGCTGGCAGCGGGGGCCAGTTATTCTGACGGGCTGATGAAGAGAAGAACAAGGAAATGTCACAAGCAGTAATCTCTTTTATGACCTATAACCTTTTATTTTACTCCTCCCTTTCTTACAGGCTCCGGGTCCCAGGCTGTGCGACTCCAGCTCCCTCTCTCTCCTCTCCAGCTCCCGGGCCTTCTTCTCCAGCTCCTCCTGCTTCCTCAGGAGCTCCGCCGTGGTTGCATTCACTGCAGTCTTAACACAATAAGACAGGAAGGTAAATGATGCATCACAACTGCATGTTAAGTTTCAAGTTTGAATGGGACTATGTTAAGGACCTGCTGCCATAAGAGGTTCACAGAGGAGATGCTTTCAAGGTACATATGGGAATTTATGTTTGCAGTGTTATCTTGGTGATGTTTCCAGAGAACAAATATCATTTTTTAAATATAAAATCAAGTTAAAAATCAGACTGATGAACATCTGCCCATCTCTGGGACAGTGCCTTCCTTAATAAATCATTTAAATAGAGTGCTTTCCTGTAGACAATTTGGGACTTTTTTTTTAGGTCACCAGCTGCACACAGTGAAACTAAGAGGATTTATTGATTCTAATATACGTATAAACACTTTCTATTACACTGAAGGACAGAACTTGTACTCTGTATAATTCTACATTTTATGATCCAATAACAGAGTGAGTACAATCCAATGTTTCTGCTCCCAGCTGTCACTGAATGTGCTGATATCCATGTCAGAAGATGAGACCTAGTGCAGCAGCTAGTGTTTTTTTTTTTTTATAATTCAGAGTGGGAGTTACCTGGGAGGTGTAGGAGCCATAGTTGCGGGGCTCCGTGGGTGTTGTCCTGCTGGGTGGGGTCTGTGCAGGTACAGGCGCAGCAGAGGGAGAGGTGGCTTCATACGGTGGAGGAGGCTGGAACATATGTAGACGCAAACATCATACATCAGATTGGCAAAAGATGTATACTGTATGAGTTTCAACACTGAAGCTGGTTTTTCATCCGTCTTAATCTTGCTGTTCGGCACTTTGGATCAACTGTGTTGTGTGTAAAGTGCTATATAAATAAAGTTGAGTGGAGTTAATCTAGAGTCAAATTGGGAACCGTCACATAAAAAGCTCTTCTAATGAAAGGGATAATGCAAAAATGCTGCTTACATTTATAGTTTGTTATATTGATGAATAAATGAAGATCTTCTTGTTGCATGACGCCTGTGTTTGGTCACTTAGATTAAAAACTGCAGAGTGCAAGTCCGAGTTTAGTTCCTGTTTCTACTTTATATGCTGATTGCCACAACTGACAGGAAAGACACGTGGACTGAAAATGTGTCCTAGCAACAAACCGCCCATGACCGCCCTATAACTTAGGCCCAAGCTGTTTCCTAGCAACACAAAACTCTCAACACTAAAACTGAGGTGTAGCAACACAAAGATTTATTTTCTGTTTGTTTGATTGATTCCTACTTTCATGGCAATTCGTTTGATAGCTGAAAACTTCACTGCTCTGTCTTCAACTGACTGTTACAGTAAAATGAAGAAACTTTTTAAATGACTACAGTACAAAACACGGCATGATAATCAGGATGTTTACATCAGAGGGGAAAGATGTCACATCTAATTTCATGTCATTGATGATTGAATCTGGCCTCGTTCTAGACATGTGAATTAATTAGGGATGCACCAATGCATCGGTTTAACATCTGCTGATATCAGTCCTGCTGACGGACAACGGCCTGTCAGAAAGTAATGTGGCAGTAGATTATGTCAATCTATCGTGTTTTATCAATTTAATTTTGGCAAGCTAGTACACCTGACTGCTGTTTCAGAGAAGAGGTTTTTTATTTTGGCAGATGAAGTCCCCTGCTGGACAACCTCTAATCTGCTTTACATTTCAACATGAGAGAAAATGTTGGCAGTGTGGGAGTCTAACGCCAAAAGAAGTGATGAAAAAACCACAGCAATCAGCTCAATTATCATTTTAAACATCGGTAGCAATCCTGATATTCACTATCAGGGCTTCTCTAGAATGAATGCCATGATGTGTAATTTTTTAAGAGATAGATGATGTGAGATGATTACAATACACTCTGATGATCAGACTCTGCAGCTGATTTATCTCGAACAAACTTAACAGCTTAATATCTTATTTGTTTGTAATTAAGTCAACAACAAACACTTTATAACATGTTTTTTTAACACCCCTTTGTATTTTTTTTAATCCGTTTATTTGAATTTTTTCATTTAAAAAAACGCTAACACTGGCTCAATTTCCATGAGATATGCTTATATCTTGTATATTTCTGAATGAATAAGTATTAATTAAAATGTCCAAAGCAAAGTTAGACTCTTTCCAGACATACAATTTGTCTAATAAAGGGGAGTGGATGATCAATGTATGTCTCTGGACCCCCTCTTGTGTCCCACTAAGATAAACAGATTAGCAGAATGTTTTATCTAAAGAACTTAATCATCTATTTCCTCTTGTATTACTTAGAGATCAGAAAGAAATAGCCTCCTGCTCACCCCGGTTGTAGTAGTATTATTATCAAATGGGTTGTAGAGGTCCAGTGTGGCATATCCTGTGTTGCTGCTGTGTTGAGTCACTGCAGGATCCTATAAGACAAACACACAAAGAGTTATTGATCTCTGTTGATGGGAGCTACAAGCATAGACTGTAAATATTAAGGCTACAAGTGGGGAAAGATTAGAGAGGCCCCTCAAACGTCACATGAGCGACAACACGCCTGCTATTACACGGAGCCACCATCAATGGTTTTCATCCATTACAGTCACCATGACAGACTGCTCTGACACGGGCTAATGTAAGCTTCATAGCTCATGCCACCCACCTGAAAAGGGTTGGGGTCTTCCATCGGCTCTGGAAAGCTTGTGTATTTTGACATATCGATGGCTGGTCGTTCAGGGGGAAAGGGCTAACGTCATGTAGCCACCACTTTCTGCGGAAACGTAAACGGTAGTCACGGTGAGAATAAAAGCAGCTGTCGGCCCTTCTTCGGGGAGATCAAATTGCTGCGTTTGTTTTATTTTCTAAATCGAAAGGGCGGGCGGTGAAGTCTGTTCATCCAGTCAACTAGCTTCCCGCCCCTCCGATGATCATCTCTCCGCAGTTAAGATAACACATGAAAAATCAATACGGTCAGGTCGATGATTGTATTCCTCTCCGGTCCTGGCTGTGCGGGGTTTGGATGGAGGCTACGTTGTTGTGTCGCCGGTTCGCAGAGCGGCTCCGTTATTTTCCCGAGCAGGAAAAACAACCGAGGTACAGGAAGTATCCAGCAGAAGACCCGGTCATGTGACTGCTGCTGCGGCAGAGAGGCACGTGGGGGGCGGGGCTGACAGTGTGGTCTTCTCAGCCTCCCCTATATGAAAATGCCTTCAGAATATATCCTAGCATCATCCACCGGGGAGGATAATAAAGCCATCGAGAAACGCTATAAAGACTGCAGTTCCATGAATGGCCACTTGAGGGTACCTCCAAGAGCCAGTCAGTCAGTCTACATGCAGCCAATTCCCCATGTGCTTTAATGAAAATACCCATATTTGCATAACAAATGAACATGTTCTATCATGGTCCATGAAATTGTATCTATCGCTTTTTTCTCCTTTTCAAAGAAATGTACTGAGTCTTTTTTTTTTTTAAACTCAATGCATTCAAGTTTTATTGCATCCTGTACATTTTTCAGAATTAATATAAAAAAGTATTTAATTATTTTTGCTCTTTGTTTTTGCTCTTTAAAAAAATATATATCTTGTATTTAATGCCTTACTTTTGTCTAAAGTCTTAATTCTCTCACACCTTTTGGATCTTGTATTTTTAAATATTGCCTTTTGGATATTTTATTTTAGGCCTAATATTTTGTCTTATTTTTGCCTAATGTTATATTTATTATTTAAGCTCTGAATCTTTTTAATGTTCTGCTCCTAATTATGTAAAGAACTCAGAACTGCTCTGAATGGCACATTATAAATAAACTTGCCTTGCCTTGCCTTACCTAAAGTAATGCAAATGTTACAGTGTTGCTAGCTGTCCTTTCACCTAAGATAACTTGCTATTTCAGTGTGTGGTTTTGTGTCTTTTGGAAACATTTTTAGTTTTATTTTCATTTTCATTTTACTATGTTGAGAACAAAGTCCATTTCCTCTCCATAGACAGTGATTTTGTGTATGAAGTCTCATCACTCCCTCTGATTCGGCCAAGGATGGTCGTGTCGTCGTCATATTTGATGTTGATGCTGTTACTGTCCTGGGTTGAGACAGTCGTATGTGTGCAGGGAACAGAGTTTTGGACTGCAGACAGCAGCCCTGGACGGTTCCTGTGCTGACTGTGAGCTCAGCAAAGACCCTGTTTGCCATCCTCACCATCTGTGGTCTGTCTATCAGGAAGTCCAAGATCCAGTTACAGGTGGGTGTCGGTACTCCAATGTCTGCACGTTGGGGCGGTGGGCAAACACATGTAGGGGGTCCACAGTGTCCCACAGAGTTGATGGAGTGCAGAACCAGCTTCTCCAGACACTTCTTGGCTACTGATGTGAATGCAACTGACCTGAAGTAATTCATTGTGGTTGTGGTTGGCTTTATGGGTACCTGTACTATAACAGATGATTTAAAGGTGTGTGCGTTATAGAAACTGCTAGTCGGATGGAGTCGCAGACTTTAAACCTGTTTGTATTAGGCCTACTCCTGTAGTTAGAGATAGATTGTATTCCCTGCCACATACTCTGTGTGTTGTCGTCCATGTAGCAGCTTTCACGTTCTTGGGAGTATGTCCTTTTGGCAGCTCTGATGGACTTTTGTAGCACATACCAGGCACACCTCTACTCTGTGATGTCCCCTAACTTGAAACCTGGTAGAGCAGGTGTCCAAAATACAGAGTACACAGCCCTTGTTGCCATGGTCACAGGTCCGACTCATGTCACAATATGGTGCATGTCATACCCCACTTTCTCCTTACATTTGTCTTGAAAAAAATATTTCCCCCCCATCCTGCCAGTAGATGTCCCTCTTGTGCCTTAGAGGATTAAATTCCCTCCTCTTCTCCAGTCTCAGCTGACTGTGATTTTTAAGACGAATGTGGGATTTTAGCCTCAGGTAGCTGTTACGGTTTTGGATCTCAGGTAACAGAAAGGAAACTTTTTCCCCATTATTATCATTAATATCATTGAATAGCTACCTTAATATTCATCTTTAAATTTAATAATAGTTGCACAATGCTATTTTCATTGAACATATTGCTTTACCAACAACTGTTATAGATATACCTAGAGTTTAGATTGTGGCTCTTGTTTTTTTTTGTCATTGTTTGTTTGTTTTTTCAATTTTGTTTTCTCTCATAATAAGGCATCTTTATGTGCTTAATGCCTTTGTACAATCCACCCAGATCCCCTTTCAGTCTGATCTTCTATAAGTCACATGGGGTCACATGGGTGAGAGGAGTCATATGATTTCATTAAAGGCATAGGTTGGAGTGTCAGTCATGCACACATACAGTTCACATACAGTCCTATTCACACATATCATCTTAATTCCCATGTTACTTTATGATCAGAACTTCATACATACAAACTGCCTATTCATGCATAACTAGGCACATATAAACTGATAGCTTGATTAATATATGGAAATTGGGGTTGGCATTAACAAAATTGGATGGAAATGTGAATACATTTTATAAGGTAAGTGTTCAAGACAATGTATAACCTCCTTTAGTAGCTTTAGTCTAATAGAATCACACATACTGTATGTTTTCTTATCAGATGCTTTCAGCTCGTTATTAAAGCTGTATGATGTTTAAGCTGAGTGAAAAACTCAAGCCCAGGGCTTCACTCTTTTTCTTCTATTTTTACAGTTGCAGCACTTTGTTAAGATGTAATGCGCCACGTATGGTTTGCATACTGAAGTGTATTGAGGATTGAAGAAGAGTATTGAAAACAGAGCACATCATGTGTGTGTACAATGTTTGACTTTACACTCTGTTAGTATGAACAAGCAAACTTGGCAAACACTAGAACTGTGAATTGGCATGCATGAGACATTGGTTACTTAAAAAAATCAGCTGATAAAGTAAAGCTTGCCAATTTACCAGCCAGATCAGACCCAGGAGTTGGAGTGAGTTTGCAATTCCTCTTCCTGTTCTGTGTTAATTGTGCGATCCATCTTATACAGTCTTTTGCCTTGTAAGCTAGCTAACCATTTGTCAGCACAAGCAACCAAGCAAATGGCACTTAATAAAACCAGAGTCCACCCAAAGGATTGAAGGCCCTGTTGATGTTGGCCTTAGCTTTCCACTGATATCTGTCACCTTCCCTTTTGGCCAGAACTACTTTACCAGATGAAACATTTAGCTTTTTGTTGGAATTTATGTTAAGGAGGATGCCAGTTGTTTATTGATGCAAGGTCATTTTGAACACACATTCTTTTCCCCTCAGGGAAAACATACCTTGGTGCTTTACAAGAAAATTACTCAACAGGCTGTTATGTGCAACAAAGAAGGATTGTACTGTAAATGTAAGTCTCATTTTCAGGTTATATTAAAATGTGCTTTATTTAATTGTTGTAAAGCGAGCACAAGAATCTATGTTGTGTCATCTAACTGAACTGGCACACAGCATTTGCTAACAGCCATCAGTCAAAAGAGTCGTTTGTTCCATGCCAATTTTGTTACTGAGCAAATAGCAAGGAACTTTCCTTCTCCTCCAGAGTGCAATTAAAGCACTGTGGTTGTGATGAGAGTTTACACAATGATACTGGTTTTCACTGAGGCCATTGAAAATACTTTCTGCCTGTGAGACATCAACGCACCATAACGAGTGAAGCTTTGTCCCACATGAAGTTTTCATTCTCTGACATCTTTCACGCCTGACACAGACTTTTTGCTCATCAAAAGTCCTGACTGTACTATAATACGTTGTTGTGGATTAAACAGGCAGCTCCCATATATTTAAGAGTTTTCAATGTCATGGAGAACATTTTTTTTAAATACTCCTCCTCCTACACTCAGGGGGTTATTTTAAATTTCATACCATTAAAATCTGTCTCAAATATTTGCTAGATTGTTGAACAAGCTAGTTTTTTGGGGGGTCTAGCTACCTTAAAACATTCAAGGTGAGCTTGCTGGTTGAGCTAGCTAGCAAATTAGTAAACTAGCTCAATTATTGTGTCCCTTCTTTAACCATTATACAGATGAGCTATAGCTAGTTTATAAGAGAGAGGCTTGTGTTTTCATGTAACATTTTAGATGAGTTGTTTGCACATCCACCAAAGATTCAAAAAAATAAGTGTTAAAATTAACAAACATTTGAACACAGAAGAAAATCACAATATTTTGTTTTACATGTTTTTGTTCTTCTTTGCTGCTCATAATCTCATTTAACAACCCAACAGATTTATTTTTTTATCTAAGGGTATCAATCCCTAGCATTGAACTACATTACCTGCGTGTTAAGTTCTTAACTAGCGACACATTGGCCAACATAAACAGCAAAGTGTTGCTAATGTTGATAACACCTCGGTAACTTTGAAGGTAACATGATTTGGCTGTGAGAGTTTTTATGGATATTAATTTCTGTTTACAGTTAGCTAAAAGTGCTACTTTTGAGATAACCCAGCTAACTAGCTCATCTGTATGCTTTAAGGAGAAGGGACAACATAGATAGTTTACTCATAAGCTAGCTAGCTCAACCAGCAAGCTCAGTTTGAATATGTTGAGCTAGCTAGACCAAAAAAAAAAAGCTAACTTGTTCCACTATCTAGCTTGCAGATATTTGAGACAACTTTTAATGGTATGAGATTCCCACTGAGTGTAGGAGGAGTATTAAAAATGTTTTCCATGAAATTGAAAACTTTTAAATCTCATTTAGTAAAACATTACAAAATGAATTTGTCATAGTTTTTTTTTCTCATTTTTTTAATTGTTGTTCCAAATACTAGCATAAAGGTCAACAAAAGATCTGTAAAAAATAACTTAAACATTTATTTTTATTTAATAGGAATTTAATTTAAATGTTGCTTACAGAACTTGTGTCACCCTTAATTGAGTAGCCTATGGAACTTGAGTAGGCTACTTCCTTCACCGCTAATGCAGGAACACACAATTACCCACAGGGGTTATTGAGAACAGTCATTCTTTAGGAGGCCCAGTACTCCCTCTGCTTGCTCAGCACAGTGTGTATAAAAGTGGGACACACTTCACAGAGGCGCTTGTCTGAAAACTGTTTGAAAAACCTGGAAAAACCATCACTGCCTGTGAACCGTTGCAGCACTCAGGAAGTGCCAAGAGATCCTGAAGGTCCATTTTTCACACCAAGATGAAGTCTCAACCATGCAGCTGAGTTTGAGTTTGTGTAAATGATACAATACAAAGACCCTGGATACTCATTTTCAGCTAACGGAGCTTTCTTTGTCTTCAAATTTCAAGTCCGTTTGTATATTTTGTTTGCACCCACTATGTTGGAGAGTGGATTTTGAGAGGCAACAGCTGCAAATCTTTCAGCACACTGTAAGCAGAGGAAGCCACTAAACACTTTGTACCTGGGTGCAAAGCCAAAGAAAAAGGGTGGGGGATTTTTTTTATTGAGCTCATTCTGTAAGTAGGTACAGCTGGAACTGGGAGCTTGCAAAGTCTAACCTCTCTCAACGCTGAAATCTATGAAATCATTTTCTCATGACCACCCTCTTTCGTTTTTTTCCCTTTCCACTCCCTGTTTCCCTTTCATCTTTGCCAAATGTCTCTTAAAGCAGAGTTTGTCGAATAGGAATTGCCTTCTGGGGTTTTTGAACTTATTGACATCATATTGTAAAAAACAAAAAGCACACAGAGGACAAAGTATGGATTGCAAAGGAGAAGCGGAGGGAGGAAAGGGTGGGGAATAATCTGGAGAATAAGAATGACACGGTGATGTAAAGTGATATGCTGATGGATGACAAGGGAAAGGGAGGAGACAACTTTCAGAACGAGTGTTTAAAAGGAATCAGCAAACAATGAATTCATATAAAACAGTTTATTAACATCTGGAAAAGGGTCTAGGCACTGCAACACAGCTTTAAAAAAAAGGAATGTGTGAAATTTATCTACGATACATAAAAATGTCAGAGCAGCTTTGGTGTCTCGAAAGCAACCTCGTACATTTGCGTAAAATGAAGCCTTTAACACAGTGAACTGTGTGACTGAGCTCTAACCAACATCTGACTGGAGAAGAAAACAAGAGGAGTTAATGTAAACCATGCATGAGGCACAAAACAGGAGGATTGTGTGAGAGACTTGAGGAAATTTCCTCATTCCCTTCCATAAACTCTGGTGCAGACAACATCCCCAGCAGTCATTGTCTGAAAGAAAACGGCAACAAGGAATAGAGTTTCAACATTTGGTACCATTTTGCATTGAGATACAAATTATGAATGGTTTGTATTTCATAACTAATGTATATGTTACTATTTATGATATAATGTACTTATACTTAATTGATCATTAATGTTAACCCATGATTAAGAACTTTCACATAGTTGTAAATGAAAAGGAGTTGTGTTGCCCAGTTTGATACTCTTACAACTTTAAGACTTGGCTGTTTAGGTATTGTTTAGGAAGATATGCTGATATACATAGCTCTCTTTTAGAATATACTGTAAGTGGATGGAGAAATGTCTTTTTGGCAAGTGTACATAACCTGACAAGTCAGGAAATTGTATTTTTTGGCTAATTGGTCATACTAGCTTTGTAGCTTGGCACACTATCCCAGTTGCTTGGTGAATGCTGGATAGGGGAGCCAAAAAGGGTGGCTCTGCAGCCAACGGTTAAATTACACTTCCAATGTTCCCAATATTTTCAACCCAGTATTAACGTTGGGAAGATGTGAACTTTTTCCACAACTTGGCTGTTTGTAATTTTGGTTAACAAACATGAAATGAATGCAACTTTTTCCTGATGATCACTTTATTGTTTGTATTGGAGCTGTTTGCCAAATATTTACCAGTATCAGTTCTCCATCGTTGGTCAACTCTCGGGTCCATGATGTCTTTGGCCCATCGCCTTTCTGTACTGTCTGTTCGCAGCTGATCTTTGTGTCTGTTTCCCACGTAGGAACACTCTGCGGAGATTATATAAGTACAAGATTAATAACGGACACAATTTAAGTGCTTTGGACACTGAAGTTTTTGTAAAGTTTGGGTTTCATCATAACTGGTCCTCTTTGTGCTGATTACTTCATGTCAGAAGACTTTATGGACCTGTCAGAAACGATGTCCTTCACCACTCACTCAGCATGAACAAATGAAGAACAGATCCATGCATTATCACCAGAACCGACTCTGGAGGTTCACCGAAATTATTTCCACATGTCTATGCAGAACTCTGGCCAGTTATGCTGTCCTTGGCCAAGCTGGTATGCATCTATTATCATTACATAGGAATGTTATATGAGAAGTTCAGGGCTGTGTACCGTGCAAGGACGTCCATCCACTGTGGTCTCACTGAAGGACTGACCCACGGTGAAAGAGACGTGGGTGGTGCGGACGCTGGTGGACGTTTTGATGGAGAGACTCTCACCCTGCTGGGTGATTTCCACTGCTGGGCTGGACGCTGCTGCTACTGCAATCTTTCTCAGGAAGACATTCACACCTGTTCACACACAAACAGAGGCAATATCATATATAACACATTAAAGAAACATACCAATGATTTATAAAGTTAAAGCTCAAGATTAAACAAAACAGGATTTATTATTAAAGATCAGGAAGGTCAGACTCTTCAGTCAGTGACCTCAGAGCACAATAAGACTGTTATAGGGCAAACGACTAATCATTAATGCACAATTTGAGGATACTGGTAATGTTGTTCATGTTAGAAATGTCTTGTTTTCAACTTTGTAAAGCACTTTAAATTCCTTTATGTATGAATAATGCTCTTGAATGAACTTGAATTGCCTTTGCCAGCCTGCCAAGCCACTTACCAAGCTCTCCTGCCAGCAAACTTCTTCCAGGAACACTCCATCCCTCCCTAGCCCAAGACCCCCACCAGCTACCTCTTCACCATCTCCTGCCAGCTTTCTTAAAACACCTAACCTGTTTTCTTCTGCATCATATTTACAATGTCACATTATGCAGTAATGCAGCTGCAGGCAGGGAATGTTTGAAATGTGTTACCTTTCTTTGCATTCTATAAAACTATTGCATACAATCTTTTAGAGTCAAAAATCATACAGCAGTGAGTCCTGCTGTATAAAAAAGTCACAATCAAGTTCCTGTCACCCTTTCTACAATGTGCATGTTGAAGTCCCCATAACAAAGATAGGAATGCAGCCTCAGAGTATTCAGAGCTGTCTGTGCTGCTGCATTCTCAAACAATAACAAATTAACTTTGACTTAAAATGTGATTCATTTCCGTGCTTAATGACTACGCATGCTGACATCTTTTAGCAAATTAACTTTAAGCAAGGAAGTCAGTCTACAAAAATGTTCTGCATGGCACGTTTCAGAAAGTAGTTGCCATTAATAAGAAACACGCTTGATATATACATGAGTTACAACATGCAAAACCACTGGTATGTTCTTTCTAACCACTAATTACTGTTATAGTGTTTAACACATAGTTCAACCCAGAGTTAAAATTCCCTCATCATCTGCTCAAGTTAAATGTCCATGTTTGATGCCTCTTAACACCTATGTTAATTAAGTCTCAACTTAAAGGTTAATGATGGTCATTACGTCACAGCTGCAGTTTGAAATCATTTGAATACAAACTTTGCAAAAGCCAATGAAAACGTGCATTGAAAACTTTGAGTCAACTAAGTCAATAACTGATCTCAGCCCGACGTCCAAATGAGAAAAGACAACTTTTTAAATTTCTCTACCTGATGATGAAGCAGTTAATGATAACTACAAGTGTTTTTTTTTAAAGGCATGAAGGAAATATGTCTCTGGGTTTCCTCTGAGCCCCGCCACTATAGGAGCAAGATAGATGTAAAGATCGAATGTGTCATTGTTCTGCGTCACTTGGAGGTTGTTTTCTTTAATTTGTAGACGCATCTCTGTGAGTTTTGTTAGTCTTTTAGCTCACTTTTCTTTTTAATGTTCACGTTTTTGTGGTTTTGTAGTGATTTTTGTTGTTGTTTGCATTTCTTGTGGATTTCCAACTCTTTGCAGTTGCTTTGTGTTTTACTTTTCTTTGTGGTAATGATGGTAATTCTATTGCTTTTTTGTGGCCCTTTTTGATCGTTTTGTATCACAAGAATTTATAGAATCTCTGGCCCCCTTGTGTCTCTCTGTGGTTGCTTTGTGTTTTGAGCACATTTTGTTTATCTTTGTAGTCTGAAGTAGTTGTGTGTCTCTTTGCTGTTGTTTTATGAAACTTTGTAGTTGTTTTTGTGGCATTAAATGTTTTGGTTTTTTTGTAGTTATTTCATTGACTTCCCCAAGAAACACTCAATAAAAATGACAGGTTTATAATCATGCGTTAAGTGGTTTAAAGAATAAATAGCTTATGTTAACTTCTATTTGCTGGATGATTAGAGATGAGATGGTTTATAAATATATAATAATCTATCTGCCAATTGACCTTTCAGTTTGTGCCCTTAATTCATTAAGCTCGACAGACTCAATAAGATCAAGACCACCCTACAAATCGGATTAAGCTCTGACCATATTTGCTCATTGAGTCTTACAGCAGAGGCAACACACACACACACACACACACACACACACACACACACACACACACACACACACACACACACACACACACACACACACACACACACACACACACACACACAGAGAGAGAGCCATAGACTGGATTGGAGAGGCCCAGGGAAGTGAAGGAAAGTCAGCCTCAGAGCTGGCTGGCTGCTGGGGCCCATGTCGAGGCTTAGTTCCGTTTACACTGGCTCTAATTACAACCGCATGAGGAGGACCCTGCTTCAGATGAGTTTAATCTAACATTCCTCCACAGGCTATTTGTCTTCAGATTTTTTATGGATGCCACTGGCTGCCCCTCACCTGACCTCCCTCTTTTCCTGCTCTCTCTCACTCTTATACAACCTCTTATAGCTTTGCAAGACCCTTTCCCCCCTTGGAACATAGACAAACAGGGCAGGGGCAGACCAATTAAACCACAGAGAGCCACTTCAGACCACTTTGGTTCTCCAGTAGACCTCAAAGCCAAGTGGATTTCCTGCTGACAATGCCACTGAGTCTGAAAACATGATTGACAGGTCTTTGTGCAGTTGATGCTTCCCTTTCCCCCTTTTTTTTGTTCAGCATTTTAACAGTGTGGCTTGATGATGCATAATAAACCAGTTAACTATTATCTTAACCAGTTATCTATCTATAAAGTTGTTTTCAAATTAAAGGTTTTGCATGAAAATTAATTTGATCCAAAGTTTGAACAAATGGGATGCATCCCTGTACTGTTGGGAAACTTTTTTGCACTGGAAAAAAAACATTTGCATTTTCAGTATACATTAAAAAAAAAAATGCATCTATCAATACATGCGTCTATTTCTTACCCAGCGCTTTCAAAAGTTCCTCGAAATTTACCGAAGACTTCATCGTCCATTTTCCTGAGAAATCTGTGATTTTCTTCTCCATTTTGATGCTAGTTCTTGCAGAGGTGACACTTTTGCAGACTGCAAGTGATCTCTATCAAATTCTGAGTGTCTGTCCGCCTTCGTTCACCGGCTGAAACCGTCTCCCCTGTCAGCATCAGTGCCTGCTGTGATTGGCTGATAGCTCGTGTGGACCTGATGAGAGCCAGCCAATCCAGAGGCTGGTAGCAGAGAGGGACTTTCCCCCTGATTCCGACTGTAGCCTCCACCTCTGTCAGCTTGGTGAAAGATTTAGATACGAGCTGGAAAATGTGCTTCCAGTAAGAGCTTTGGTTTTGCTAGGATATACTTAGTAAACGTGTTAATTGTTTTTTTTTAGGTTGGTGTTAGGCTATATTAGACTTAATTATTTGTCAGGAAGTTCGGAAGTCGCAATGGGCTACAGGTTGCCTTAAAAATAAAAACATTAATTTATAACAATTGTTCTTTATTCGAGTAATCCCAACCTGAGGCAAAATGTGAAACAGGATATCAGGGTAACTTTTCATCACCAGAGTGGGGAAGGGGGGGTTGTTTTTTGCTGGAGGCAACAATGCAGGACAGGGTCATCATCGTTTTCAGTCTGAAATTTACATTTTGAGAGATGAGACTTGAGACACATAAGTGAAGTTTAACCATCATAATCAATAGCAATGCTACAGTATGTTATCATTTTCATTCATCCAGCACAGACTCCAAATGTCATCTTATAATTATTTTTCTGGATTTTTACAGTCACATGCATGGTTACATGTCTTTAGGACTTATTTCTGTTGTAAACAGAGAAATAAGACACCACTAACCTGCACAGAAACGTAAACAACCTCTTTACCTGAATCATTTGTGGACTAACACTGTAGTATCTCTCATCTCTCTCATCTTCAAACACACACACACACACACACACACACACACACACACACACACACACACACACACACACGCACACACACACACACACACACGCACACACACACACACACACACACACACACACACACACTCGGCCAAGATTATTTCATCAAGTCTGGATCACAAGGGATGCCTCTGGAAACATGATGCAGTGCATTCAGCCAACAAAAGGAGCCATGATGTTATCAGTGCTGGTTGTCTCAGCATTCCTCCCTGTGGCACCATGCATGCAGTACTGTACCCTATAGGGTTTCAGCAACATGGGAATAATCCCCATTGGGTACTTTATAAAGAGTAGCTCATATAAAAGCACTTTTGAATGCAAATTAGACATACCATACAGGCCAGTATTCACCGCTGACTGACCTCAGACTGAGACATGCAGGGGACATCTGCAGCTCAGGGAGGGGAAGAAGAAGAAGAGGAGAATGGACGTGATGAAAACACAACACTGGAAACCACTGTCCCAGAAGTTATGACAACGGATGTGGTTTCATAAATCTGTGGTTACCCTGAAGGCTATCTCCCTTTGTAAAGACTATGCTTGCTGCTGATCCCTGTAATGCAGAAACCGGGGTTAGGTTTAAACAAGTAGAAGAGAGAAAGAGGAAACAATTTACAAAGTTTGAGAGTGTCATTTACTTCCATGTCCACCCAAGAATCATGTGATATAAGTCTAACAGAAAATCAACAATAATATGAGCAAAAGTAAAAAATAAAGCCTAAGCCTACAGCAGTTTTAAACTGTATGTGTTAAAGATTATTCACAATTTAAGAATCATAAAGGTTACTGAGTTTAGATTTACTACTTTAATATGTATTTGAAAACTTCAACCATTTATTTTCCTGCATACGATCATTCTGATGATGGTTTAAATGTTGCCAAGATTACCTTCGGTGAACATATGTGTCAAATTTGTTTTGGAGTATATTTTGATTCATGTAGGATAAACTTCATCCAGTGAAACACCTCATTCAAAAGAATTGTTGAATAAAGCGCCACCTAGCGTTGAGTTGTAGCTTCTCCTGTTTCAGGGACTTAAGGAGGGCAGTAATGTGTTCAGGTTCGGCCTTAGTTTTAGAATAGAAACTGTGAGAAAACCAAATTGGGGAGCCAGGCGAGACCTTATTGTTGAATAATTGTCTGTTGTATAAAATCGAACAGGCTGGAGGATTGCTGGGTTTTTCTTTGGGTGCCTGCCCGAAATGAAACAGCTAAATCTGCACTAAAAAGACACAATGATATGAGAGTTTGTATGGGTGTTTCTGAATGTTGTTCAGTTATTAAGCAGAACCTTACAGCAGTGTGACAGAGACAGGGGGAGAACGAAAAGAGGGTTGTCGTTACTTTCCAATTAAAAATAGTGTAAAAACAAAGAAATGTTTTTTGGGCTAAGAAAGAAGACACACTGTAATAATGACAAGAGTGAGTTTAGGACGCTGTGGGTTTGCTTGGGATCTGGCAAAGATGGGAAAACACAAGGATGGACTCTGCAGAACATGTAGGCCTACAAAGGTTGTTACCTATTCATGGAGCAAAGAGAATATACACGGCTGTATCATTCACTCGAATACAGACAGTAACACTGGAACATTTACTAAATCCGTCTGAACAACAGTCACAGATTGTGCAGGCAGTCCTGGACCTTATATCTTCGATAGGAATCATTTTCTAATTATTTCAATTATTAAGGTACTTTAAAATAATACCAAATCTTAACTGAGGGGGGCGGCAATGTGCTGCAAGGCATTTTTTTTTGACGGAAATACAAAAGAAGAAGTAGAAGCTAATGTTTCCAACCGGACAGTTATAGAGCAGGCACCGGTCTCATCATGTCGAGGCACCTTCGCTTCATCGCAAGAACTGTGATGGTCCAGGACGGCAACGTTGATGCGGCGTACAAGACGTTGAACAGGTGAAAACATTTATAGAGATAAAACATAACGCACGTTTGCCGTCACCCAGAAAATGACGAGCTAACTTTAGCTTAAATAACGTTAGCCTTCCGCTCAATGTCACAGAGCTGCGGCTGCGCAGTGTCGCCACAGCTCAGAGCCTGAAGCTAAACGAGCTAAATGTTTGTTTGTTTTTATTTTATGGTTTCTCTAGACGAATCCAAAGCTGGAAGCGTTTGAGTTTAGGTTATCTGGAAGTTTCTTTTCCCCCACAGACCCCATGGGCTATCCAACTAAGAAATAATTCATACTAATTTTGTTATTATGAAAAGTTAATTCCTCATCCGTTTACCTTTTTTTTGCGTTAGTACTACTTACTTTATTGTAGGTGTAAAGCACATACTGTAAATATCAAGGTGTAAACCTTTTGTAATGCATCCATGGTGTTGACCTTTACCACTTTCTTTATTGCAGTGTTTCTCAACTGGTGGGTCGCAGTCAGAGCCCATTTCAGGGGGTTGCTATTCATTTGTGCCAATGTTTGTTTTCATACCTTTCTTTGATCTGTCATTGTTTGAAGGTCCTGCATTCTGATTGATTACTTTTGATTAGTTGAAAATAACAGACATTTGTGTCCCGATTAGGGACGGGTATCGTTAGGATTTTATTGATACCAGTGTAACTTATCGGTATAACTTATTGGTAGTCTCATACTACTTATAATACTCTTCATTATTTGGTGCAAAAACTAAACACACGACATGAAAGATGACTCATGTAAGACATAAAATATATAACTAGAGATCTGACAAAACAAAGGATTTATTTTATGTTTTTCTAATTAAAAATGTCTATATTTTCAGTTGAAACACGGTGGAAAAACAGTATATGCCATTTTCAGCACACTCCCCAGACAGTTTAAGTAACCTCAGAAACTCTGAAGGTAGCATATGGACTCTTGTAGTCATACGATGTTTTTATCATTTAATTAAGCCATTAATGTGTAATAGTCTGCAATGTTCTCTGTGATGCTTCTCGCAGTACGTCCGAGCTTTTCTATCATGCAGTAAAACGCTGATGTGTTAAAATAAGAGCATTATTTTTCTGAGATCAAACACATCATGGTGCTGAATATTAATTTAATAAAAGGTCACAACACACATTGCTCTCCCACGGGCTTAGAGAGAGAGAGAGACAGAGAGACAAAGAGAGACAGAGGGAGCGGAGGGCGTTCATGCATGTAGAGCAGACGCCACATGGAAAAAGAGTCATTTAATCCTGCAGTCTGATGTAAACCTGTAGGTAACAACCCTCAGGTATCACTCAGGTTAATGAACAGTCTTTCACAGTGACAAAACACAGTGACAGCTTTCTCGTATGAATGATCTTCCTCAGGCTGAAGAGGCATCGTTTGGTCTCCGTATGATTAGGAGCAGAAAATAATCAGAATCATGCCCTGTGTAAAAAGATAATTTACTGATTTTTTGATTAATAATCAGGCACATACCGTACATACAAGTGTAGCGTATTAGGAAAACGTTTTAATGCTTATTGTCCACGCATCACGTTGTGCCACCAGTGTTTCTGCTGTTTTCTGAAGCAGACTGTAGTGGCGACAAGCGTCTCTGTGCAGAATATTACATTTCCTTTTCTTTCCTTTAATTATTTTGCACATATTTATCTAACACTGAAGTCAGCTGAGCCTGACCTCACAGACACACAGAGGGGCGGGGTCGACACACACAGACATCCTTCTGATACTCCTATATTGACATTGATTATAAACCGAGGCGCGTGCCTCTAAAATGAACAGCAATAGCCAGCTGCAGCTTGATAATTCTAACTACTGTATTTGATTAGACTCAACAACAGAAAAAGAATCAGACCGTATTAAAGTGACTCTTTCGCTGTTTGGCTGACAGCAAGCGCTTTAAACACTGCATTAAATAAGCGGGACTAACGGTTTTGGGTACCCATCCGTATTCCCAAGTTTTCATGAAGGAGTTGGTCCTGAGGCTATACCAGTTGAGAACCAGTGCTTTATTGAACACATTTTTTGCTAATAGAGTAACTTCTGATTTTGATGTAGCCTACTGCTGGTGCATTCTTTTCATCTTGTGGTGAATTTTGAAATCCTTGGTATAGCTTTGCAATCTTTCACATCTTTTAATGAGCTTTAAATATATAATGTTTTAACCTATTAATAATTCAGAAGTTTAGACTAGCAGCTCCTCTATTTGCTCTGCCTCATTGAGCCTATTTCTTGATGAGAGTTTTTTTGACTATAACCAATGTCTTAACTACCTCCAGGATTCTAACGCAGGATGGAATTATTGAAACCGTGAAGCGCAAGCGCTATTACGAGAAGCCCTGCCGAGAACGACAGCGGAAGAACTTTGAGAACTGCAGGCGGATTTACCACACGGAAATGGCCAGAAAAATAGCCTTCATCTCAAGGACAAACAGAGAGGATCCATGGCTCGGCAACTAGGAAAATGCATGTAGTGTGATGAAAGAGGAGGATATCAGTTGACTGGTTGAGACGGGGACCAGCAAGTGGAAGAAGCGATCAACATCATGTCACTGTCACACATAAATGGATTGGGGAAACTTTGGGAGAAGCGGCTTTTCATGCTGCTACATTGTTTTACATTCAGTGGAAGTAAGTATGCCTTTATTGGCATGTCAACGATGGACAATGTGCATTTTCCTTTCTATAACATATGGCAAGAGAAGAGCAGTGCTTACAATATATTATAGACAATATTTGTACTCTTTCATGGTTGTAATAAGCAGGTCTGGCATTTTGTGTATGAATCTGTATGAATATTGCGGATGAAAAAGCTAATAAATTTGAGACTATCTAAACCTTACATGTTGAAAAGGCATTTATTATGGGTAAACTTCTAAACACATGTTTTTAATGTGCAGCCTGACGAGATGGCTTGTCTACATACAATTTTAAGAAGTATTTAGATCTAATGGGTGTCAAACTCACATTGGGTCAGGGACCGGTTTTGCTCAAATGAGACCTCTTGCAGGCCTTTTTTTGCTGACTGATTTCTTTATTTGGTTTTATTTAAAAGGGACGTTCATTTGGGTAACTTGAGTGTCTATCGACCCACAAAATTTAAACTAAATGCATCCAGTCCTTTGTTTGTGGTCTGCGTAAGTCTTACAACACAGAGAAAAATGCTCCGTTTCAAATGTTCTCAACTTGTGACATCACAAGTTGGATTCTGGTGAAAAAAAAAATACCCTCCCCTCCCCTGTTTTCTCCACCCCCAGCCTAGAGCAAAACTTTTGTGCAGGTTCGCCATTTTTATTCTCGCTACAGAGGAGGGATGTCTCAGGGAAAACTCAGGGGGGGCTCATTGCATTTAAAGAGACACACACACCAAAACGGAGCTTTCTGAGAGAGCTGGTTTATACAGGGTCACAAACCTCCTCTGGTGCTTGATTCATGTTATATTTTGACCAAAGCACAGCACAGATGTTTCATTTAGACCACAGGGGACTGTTTGAAAAGGTGGAAAAGGGGGATAATATGTTCTCTTTTAGCAGCAACAAATCTGAGTCAGGCTCATTGCGTTATTCTTGCAACATATGAAAAAGTTATATTTCAAATGTAAATGTTTTTTGGCATTCACTATGAATTTATTAGACTGATTGGCCATTCTAGAAATCTGATTGGCCAACCCAGCCATCCTGAACTATCATTAGCTGTTTGCCTTGTCAGGGGCGGGACTGGTGTTCAACGTTTTGGGCTGTGTTACAACAGGCTGCTTAAAGCTTTCTTCACGTGTCAATGCTGCCTATTCCATTTTTGGTAGTCCTTTAAATTGTAACTCTGATCATACATCTTTTTTTCAGTACTGAAAGAATTAAGCGAAGAAGATTTGACTATTGCTACCCTTTTTAAGGTTAAATTATACACGGTAATATAACATGTATTTAATACTTTATTGTAAGTATTGAAAGTAGATATGAAATCCCTTCTCTATTGATCCGGCCACCACTGCAGATGTCAGTGGCCCAGTTTGGCCACCCCAGTTAAAAAAACTCTGGCTCCCCACTGGTCTGACCAGTTCCGTGTGCGCTGCTCTGTGTGATAGGACAGCCTGTGCGTTATCTCGTTTGCGGATCAGAATGAAATGTTCTGTTCTTACAGTGAGCTGGTTGTAAAAGGCGCAGCATTATTTTCAAGTGACGTCAGGCTGACTCAACTTTTTTGTGATCACCACAACAATTTCACCTCTGGGTGACGTAAAAATAAACCATCTGTATATAGTATCAGTTCATGATATTATTGGGCATTACTGTTATTATTATAATCAGGGGTTAAATCTGTCATGAGATGCCACAGGTTCGTCCCCCGTTTCCGGCACGTACGCACCCTGACAGTCTGCATGTGATTAGACCGTCTGTGCCGTTTCGCAAGACGAAGAGGAGTGTTTTTTTTAATCTGCTCGAGCTCCCCCCTTGTGCTCACCAGAGAGGAAGCATTGTGATTATCAGCCAAACTTTAGTTTCACACGATCAAGACAGGAGAAACTGTAAAGAGTGTGGACAGAATTTACGGTCAGGATGAGCGCGTATGCAGATGTGTGCATGTGTCCCATTTCTTTGATAAAACCTTGCAACACGTAAGCAAATAAGACAGAAGAAATACAGCTCCTTCCATCTTTCTAAAAAAGTATTTGTGCTGTGTCAACCCCATCTGTTTTTGGACAGCCTGTTCGCTGAGATTATGTAATGCAGGAGCAGCTCGTGCACTTACTCGTCTCTTTTATGATGTTATTCCCTGTTGGGAAGATAGTTCAAAATTGCAACGTTGAATTGAATCATATTACCCTCTTTCTTTGCTAATTATACAACGTTTTTTAACAACTGAGTGAAAAAGATGTATCAAAAATATTGTAATTGATAAAAAAAAATGCATATAAATATTGATGTTTTTTAAATTTCACCCTTCTCCAAAAAAGTGTCTCGTGATTAAATCTGGTCCGCGGGCCTCACTTTGACACCCCCGTGGCTGCTGTTGTTGTCCACATTCTGGACACTCCCACAAGCTAGACACGTCCACTGTCAGACCTCCAGCTTCACCACTGGGAGCGTTAAAAGTGTGCATTTGTGTTGGCATTTGGCTCTCGCTCCTCTCACACAGGGAAAGTTAAACATCACACCACCTAGCTGACTCACTTGTATGTGAGGTCACTCAGTCATGTTGATTGTCAGCCCTGTGGCTTGTAAGGAAAAAGGGAGCAGTATCATTATTTCACACTGAAAGTCACAGACTGTCCTACTCTCTTTATTTACTCGTGATAAGGATCAGTTCCTCATACTTCCAACGGCTTTAACCCACATAACATGATAACATATTGGCTGCTGCTCTTGCTTTGTTGTAGTGACATGATTTTAACTTGGATCTAACTAACAACCTTTCACCTACATTTTTTTTTAAAGTTCATATGTGCAAAAACATTTTCTCTTTCCCCAAAACGTTTTATTTTGACTATTCCAAAAGATAAAGGAGTATGTTTGTTTGTTTTTTAGCTTAAATTGTGGCTTAAACCCCCACTTTCTTTAAGAGACATTACCATAAATAATATAGTATAACATAAAGGAAACTTACTTGCAGCTAAGCCAAAGTCCCTTCCCAAAATCTGTCTGTCATGCAGGTTAAATCTTTACAATGACATACCAGAACCAGCCTAAAGCTGTTGCATTGTTCCCAGTTCTCTGCATAGAGCTGTTGGTATGTTTGCCTCTAGTTTCCATGGGCCATTTAAGCTGATAATGTAATTTATTTCATTGTGATGGCATCTACAGTATGTTGCACTAATAAATGTTTTTGGTACAAAGACTTGGCGCACGTATCAGTGCTAATGATAGTTACATTTTAACAGACTGTTGTTTGAACTATAATTAGCCCAAGTTTCAGTCTTGAAAACTGTATGATAAGCTGCCTGAAACGGGCTCCCTCCCTCACACGTTTGGCTGCACGATTTGTTTCATGTCATGCAAACAACTGATATCAGCAGTTAATATCACACACAATATGTTTTACTTGACACCATAAAAACGTACATTTTGTTTTGACCAGCCCCTTCAGCTTATCATTAGTTGACAAATCCTCCTAAAAATAACAGCATGACATCGCATATAACAGCTGACTTTTGCAAGCCTCAAACGAAGACACGCTTCAGAGTAAAGCAATCTTATGTAACTAAATAACATGTGTCCACATTCGTCTGTAGCCCTATAGGCATATGATGCAATGATTCATCATTTAATTCTAATCTGTCGTCTATAGGCTACTCGCCTCAACATGAATAATAAAGAGACTTGAAGTTCTGGAACAAATACAAAGACAAGCCTCCTTTTGGCTTGATTCACTGAAACCTGACCAAACTTGAGACACACAGCCATGTGAGTCCTGATTTATTTATTTATTTTTGCTTGGTTCATCAGATATAAGCACGTTATTACACGATGTCAATGCAATCAGGATGATCATATGGCCAAAGGGGTTTGCTATGACCAGGGAAGAGGGGTGTCTTTAAAAATAGTTAGGTACTAGTACATTTGTGGTATTTTTTTTTACTGTAAAAAGATATTTTGTACTTTGTTACAAACTAAAAAATGGTCCACTTTAATCTCCTTCAAATGCATATATATCTGCGTTTATATACTATCCTCTATTATCAGATAATATGAGTACTTCTTTTTCTTTGTCGTTGTAGATAATAAACGTGATTAAACAGATTGAGAAAAGAAACAAACCAACTCTGCCACGCATAAACATGTCCTCTGAAGCGCTGGCTGATAAAGCAGGACAAATGTATCCTAATTTACATACAAAAAATGTTCGGCACATGCTGTCAGCCCCGTGCTGATCGTCCTGTTCAGCACACACAGTCACACAGCCACACAGCCACACCACCTACACGTGCCGATGTTACAGGTGAGGAGGGATCTACGCATTTACCAGCCAATCAGCGACGGGAATGCCGCTGATTGGTCAACACTTTAAGCCAACGGAAAACGATTGAATGTCCCTCCAGCCAATAGCAGCGCTACAGTGTTTCAACACGTGTAGAGTGAGCTGGGTACTTTTTGAACAGGTTGTACGTAGTTGTGCGTAAACAAGAAAGCAGGGATAGAGGAGACACAGTGGGACTGAGCGTGGACTTGATAGCAGACGTCTGCACACCTGTGTGGTCACAAAGACAGCCGTAAGCCTCGTTGAAGTCTCTTCTTTGGTACTAAACACTGAAAACGTGCGATACCTGACTCCTGTCCGTGGCTATTGTTTTTATCTCCTTGGAACATTTTATTCTGCTTCTTCTAAAAGGTAAGAGCTCCGTCTCCGCACATTTTCTTTTCGTCTTTTTTTTTTGTTGTGGCAGTTTTCCAAATCTTTACAGAAAGAAATTGTTCTGCGTTTATTATTATGCTTTAGCCTCTGTGGCAACTTTTGGTCATAACTTCTAGTCTGTTATGCTATAATAAACAATATATATTTTTTATTGTTATTTTTTGTATTTAATGTGTGTGTGTGTAGGCTTATAATCTAGTATGACATAATAGAGAACAGTAATATCACAGTACGAGTTATATTATATTACATTATATAGCATACAGTACATATTGCATCATCGGTAATAGTGTTAATAATGTTGTGTATGGAACAGCAGTTGTTACAGATTACCTGAATATCGGATATTGTCATTGCTATGAATATGTTTATATTCGTGGAGGTACTGCACATTTAAACATTATAGTCAGAATAAGTGCAAATCTAAAGGTGCATGTCGAATAACCTGTAACTTCACATTATTGCTTCAGAAAAAGCTTTTATGAAATCAAGAATGAAAACATGTTTCTTTGAAGCATAACTGCAATTGGTGCTTTAGTCCATGAATATCAAAAGTTGTATGTATGTATGAAAAAACTATACATATACAGTGTCTGTAAAAACTATAGGAATCATTAAAGAAAAGCTAAAAACAAAACTTAATATTAATTTGAAAAGCAGGCAACAGTTTTTTTTATTTATGTTGCGGTTAGAGGAGGTAACAGCGGATGTACACAAATCTGTCCTCAGATGACTTTCCTGTGTCTGGTCTGGACCAATCACTCCATGTGCACAAAGGCAACACACCTACTTTGTGGCATTGCCTGAGCTGACTTGTATACTCGTTGAGGAGAGGGCAAAGCAGGTCTTGCTCGTGTTTGCTTTCTGACTTTCTGATAAACCTCTATTATGTGTAAAATGTTATTCTGGTTTATTTTTCTTTCGTGCTGAGACTTGGTTAAGACATTACTGACAGTTTTTGGCATCACGTGCGCTGATCATTTCTACTGCATGCATTGGGCTGACAAAGAGAGTGTGCTTTGGTTCTCTTTGCTACTTATTGAGTCTGGTTTGAGTCTGGATATTTGTAGGTGTATGAAACTGAGTAGATTACATATCTATCTACCAACTTCTCAAGTTTAGAGGAAAAAAAGACAACGATGATGAGAAAAAAGAAAAAAAAACAATACAGTAGACATATAACAATAAATACCAATTATTGTGAGAGTATTTTTTAAGGCAATTGCACCATATTATATGAAAGATCAATATCTGCTTTGTCTAAAACTTATGTTGCTGAAAATCTTTTTGCAGTATTCATGTGATCTGTGTTTCCACATCTTCTAAAGAGCAGCAACACAAACATTTGTCGAAGCATGGTGACCTTTCACATTGCACTAAATGTTTTCAGAAAAATAAAACACCTCGGGGAACAAAAATTAATGTGAATTCTTTGCTTTGTGCATTTGGAAGACGCCAACACATGTCTCCATCGAATACTTCTATTCTTCTATATTTTTAGCTCATAACAATGCCATAACCCTTCCTGATTGATTTTACTCCTTGAAATTTCAACTCATTGAATTTTGTTTTGACTTTATTGTCTCTCTGTCTCCACAGATGAATTCACTGAGCTGTTCTTCCAAATGGCCATCCCATGACTCGCTCCCTTCCACCTCGAGCTTTCTCCACAGTGAGAGCGAGCAGACTGAGGATGAAGCTGACGTCTTCTCAGAGGGAGAGGGGGACAGTGTAAGAATGAGAAAGTCCCCCTCAGGTGATGAAGAAATCGCCCTTTCTAGAAGTTACATTGATTTCCCAGCTCATTCAGACCACCTGAGGTCCAGGAGCGACCAATCCAAACACTGCAGTGACAAAACTATACTTCCCGGCTCTGCGTCGTCTCCAGTTGTTGCCATGTTTGGATCATCTTCAGCGACACCAGGGGACTTGGCCTTCGCGCAGAAAGTGAGCACCCTGAAACTGATTACTAGATGTTTGTTTTAATATATTTGCCATCAACATTGAAGGTCATTTGAAGTATTAAAACAAGTCTTTCTCCTTACTTCCTCAGTGTGCAGATCTGCACAAGTTTACCCATCCTTTGCTAGAGCTTCTACACAGACTAAAGGCTGGCAAATTTGACAAAGGTGAGTCATTGAAAAGCTTAAAACTCTATTAGCATCTCTTCTCAAGTTTAAGTGCATCCAATCCTGTAGTTGATACAATATGAGTACCAATTTGGCTTCATATTTGGTTGTTGTATTTCAATTTTGGCAGGTTTATCCAGTTTCCAGCAGAGTGTTGCCATGGACAGATTACAGAAGATCCTTGGAATACTACAGAGGCCTGAAATGGGGTAAGACCATCACAAATAGCAATCCTTGTATTTTCATACCTGTGGGAAAGGGGATGTTGCTATTAAAAAACAAAGAAACACATTTTCACTCATGCTTGTTCTTTTTTCTACAGTGAGAAACACCTCCATAACCTGCTTCAGATAGAGATGATGCTAAAGATTTGGTTCCCTCATGTGGCATTTCGTTCCATACATACACCAATCCAGACCACCACTCCAAGAGTCCCACAACGCTGGCGCAAAAATCAGCTCCACATTCCTGTTAAGGTGAGCAGATTAATAGGACATTAATTCACACTGTCTTCCATGCAATGAACTATCTGGCAAAGTGTTGGGACCAAATCGTTGCCAAATTATGTATTTTTGCAAGTTAGACTGTGCATGAGTTTTCAGGCAATTTTTTAAGTACTTTAAATCATGACTTTGAACGTATATCTTTTTGTCTATTAAAAATATAAGCTAAAGTTTCCATTTTCTTGTGTTATAAAGTAGATATTATTGGTGAGGTTCCAAATGAAAATAATTGATATTAATTTGTGTGTGTTTGTACGTACATCACACTTCAGGCCACCCCTGCATAAGTCAGTGCCCCGATTGGGCCACCCCAGTCAAAAAAGGGACACGCCCCTGTTTTGGTGCAAAAAAAGACCTAGCTGCCATCTTTTTTTATTCTTTAAGAAGAAATGTGTTTATATAGTTACGGAAAAGCAAGTTAATGTCATAAAAGCCAAAAATATTATACTGTATAGGCGGGTTGGATAAAGCTGTTTACAAGAGCGTTAAAGGTTTTAACTTAATACCTTGGTTTGTCATGGTTGTTAATTTTTGTTTTACTTTTCCATTGCAGAAGAGAAAGATGACCTGGTATGACTCTGACTGCTCTGGCACAGTCCCAAACAAGTATAAGCGCAACCGATATGGAAGCTGCCAGGCTGTGACTCCACTCAACACCATTTCCACACCCTTACCTGGATTGACTAAAATACTGAAAACTCCAGCAGCAGAAGGAACACACGAACCAGCTGTACGCAGACATACAGCTGGACACGAGTTCACAGACATTGGCACTTTAATAAGGCGGTCGTATTTTTGTAGCAAGAGAGAAAGTGAGAATCTGAGGACGCCCAAGATATTTCTGCACTCCTCTTGTGGCAGTCCAGCAGCACAGGACAGCTCAGTATCCACAAGCAACAACTTTTCTTTATCTTACTCACCTTAACTGGCCTTAGCTGACTCCCCTAACACATGGTGGTGCAGCAGCATGCCAGCAATGTGACAGCAGAGGGTGCGCGTGATTGCGTAAGCATTGAGCTATGAAAAGAGTCTGCATTGGCTGCAAGGCATGAGACAGCAGAAGAGGAAGAGAAGAAACAAAGTGAGACATTTGTTCACCCCTAAATATCCAATGTCTGTTTTTCATCACGTTGGAGCTATTGCACTATATTAACAGAAATGGTATGCTTGTCTTTAAGAGTGTCACTTTTTTTTACACTTTGACCATGTTAAAGGATGTTGAATATACTTAACACATAATGTGTTAAAGCTACTGTGCTCCGTTTATATTTTTTTTCCACATCATCCCAAACAGTAAAACAGGATCCAGTTTGTAATACATGTTTTATGCTTTAAAATGAGCTGACCTGTTTATATCTCCTTACATTTGAGCTCTTTATTTTCTTTTTTAACAAAAAACAGTTTGAAAACTGAAAACTATTTGGTTTGGTTTTACACGGTGCTCTGACAACTTGTGATTGGCATTATCCCTAATTTTCTCCCATTTGTAGTCTTAACAACGGCTAGATGAATGGAGAAAATAATTGGCAGCTTAATATACAGTCAAATTATTGTTAGTTAGAGCCCTTGTACATTTACAAAAATATTAACTCATGACCACAGACGATTGAAGTGAATTAAGTAAGGTTCAAATTGTGTTTAAACAGCTAACTGCAGCATATAGTAGAGCAAAGGCATGCTGCAGCTGCTTCTATGTGCCAAACAAACCATTTTGCTTTACCAAGTATGAAGAGCACCTTACATTAGTCACTACTTTTTTTTTTTTTTATCACTAAAATCACATCTTCCTTTGTATGTGAATAAGAATAGATGCACTTTTACTTAATATTCAAAGAAAACTGTTGCACAGGAGAATCAGCAAGTGTCATGATAGTAGATGGAAATGGGATGCTTTGCTTGATGTTGATATGTCAGTTACCTTGTTAGCTAGACATGAGTGAACTTGTTTTGGGCAGAAAGGGTTAAAAGGGTTAAAAATGTAACATTTCATTATGCACATGAGGTTGTTTTTTTTAAAATAAATGTATCATGGGTACAATATATTTGATCCTTTGTGGATTGGAAAAGATGTAAATGAACTTTGGATGACATGATGAGGAAACGTTACACATTTGGTCAAATTAGTGCTAAATTATTAAATATCTTTTCAGGAGTATGCATGAAAAATCTGGATTCTATTGTCAGACTAGGGCCAACAAAAGCGCTTTACAGCAACTTGAATCAGAGGCAAAATTGTCATTGAATTGTGTTTAATTTGAACTTTTATCTTTTTGAATCTGGATGGAATTTCGGTTAAATGCGTAAAAAGTCATTTAAGGTTATAATCAGGCTTATTATCACTAAAAGCTCTAAATGCTGTGTATCGTTTTGAGGGTCAGAACGTCTTCTTTGTCCCTTTGAAAATAGATTTCCATCACTGTCATGCGGTTTCAAAAGTTATATCACTCAAAGTGCTTTGTTATTTATAATGACATAAGCAATATCATGGAGATTTGGTTAACAGATCATTTCAGTTCCTGAACACATTGTTTCATTTCTAATGGCATTTGTACCATAATGTCAATCTTTAAAATCCGATATCATTCATATTGAATGGTGTTTTATTTCTGGTTTGTCACCAGTCAGCCTTACACAATCTTAAAAAACAAGTACAATACTTCACCAACTGGTAAAATCATCTCAACATGTCATATCAAACCAAATGTGCCATTGTGTAGATTCTCTTAGGCCCCACCATTAGTCATTTTTATGGGCCCTGAGATGTGTTAATTAATATTAAGATAAGGAACAACGGTGTAGTTTAGTGTTGTTTCTGTGTATGATATGCAGAATCCTATAGTACAGGTTTTGCTGTGCTGGGTTACATAATTTCATTTGTAAAATACAAAACAAGGTGAAAGTTGAGAAAATGTATTGTACATCTGAGTTTTTATTATAACGTTTTTTTTATTTAAAAAGTTCTTTCTTTTGGATACATTGTTGTCATTATTGGTTATTGACTGATAAAGCACATTTTTATGGATTAAAAAAATGATGTGAACACTTAATATGATTTATGTTTCTTGATTTCTGCTGAAAAACACTGAGTCCAAGTCCAAACTCATAGTAGGCCTGTTTATTTAAAAAAAAATCTGCCTTTTAACTTAAAGGATGCGTTTATCCATCTATTACCACCTCAAGATTTCAATATATTTTATCCCCCTAGCATCAGCTGAAGCTCTTATTTACCAATTACTATGGCTAAAAGCAGTTCTATGATGCATTATTTGAGTTTAATGATGCAAAATGTAAAGGTTAGGTTATCATTTACTTTTTACTCTTAAAAGTGTAATTATTTTTGGGGAGCACGTCCTCCATGAGACGATAAGTACAATTTTGGAAGAATACTGTGGACCTCTTTCCTTACACTACATTTCTTTGACAGCTATAAAATACCGTATTACTTTAACATTAAGATTGTTCTGTACAGTTCCCTAAAGCATTGAGTACTACAATGTTGCATATCATGAATCAGTATCATTTTTTTCCCACCTTTTGTAGATAGAATTGGAAAGCCGTACTTTATGTGTGTTTGAGTGTCTGAACGTTTGATATCGTTCCTCTTTATCAAATATGTTATATTTGCTCCACTGCTCCACTTATTGAACCAGAAATAGACTGCCACAGGAATGAGTCCTAAAACCCGGAAGTGAGTTAGCATTTTAGCGCCATGGGTTCCTAACTCTAAAAGTTAATGGGGATTTTGAATGGGTTTGTGGTTAGACGCCTGAAATAAGGTCTGTGGTTAACACAAGCTTAAGAGATGTTGGGCGTTTTGTTAGACGAGATAAACTACGTTAAATAAGACCCCAACTTGTGAATTTTAAAGTTTTTACGCGTACTAAAAACGGCGGTTGCTAACAAGTGGCTAAATGAGACTACAGTGGTTGTCGGGGACATTTAACGTCATCACGCCGGGAACTCTCTCACTAGTCCGTTTTACAGCATCTAGTCTTGTTTTTCAGTGCTCTTGCAAATATTAGATTAATAAACAACTTATTAAGATACGGTTTCGCTAGCTTGTCAAAACCGCTGATTAGATCGATGAAGAATAACGGTAGTGACGTCAAAATCAACCGACCGTGGTGTAGTTCGCTTGTAGCATAACGTTAGCTTTTTACTTCTCTCGGCTGCATTAATGCTTCAAACTTCATAAAAGTGGTGTTCATTTGTGAAGATTATCCTGCTGAACAAAACGCCTATGCATCAGAAACGTGTGTTTGCCACAGAGCTTATTTTCTGCAATGATCCAAAATCCAATGCAAAAATCCCGAATTCTCGTTAGAACCGGTTAGAACCCATGGCGATGCTACTTCCGGGTTGGCCTACACAAATACGTCATCACTTTTGTTCTCTAGGGGGCGTTGATAATTGTCAATAGCTTCCGTGACATTAGGTGGCGCTCTATTCACTTCAAGGTTGCGGAAGTGCCCCTTCATCGCGGCAACAAGCAGCGAGTAAACAGACCCGCTGAATGTTCTGATAAATTACCAGGACGTCGCTAGGCGCCGAGTTTCAGCCTTGAATGTTAAATGATTTTTACCATTTAGTGCGACTCTGGAGTTCACGTTAGATAATATATAGACGCAGGAAGTGTTGGAAAAAGCTTAGCGAAAATTTAAACCGTACAATGGCAGCTGAGCGGCTGCTGAACGCGATGGTGTCTGTGCTACGTTAAGATAATATGCTAAGCTAAGTGCTAGCAGCGGCTAACTTCAGTTATTTTTGTGGAATGAGAGAGCGCAGCGCGAGCTCCTTCGGACATGGCTGCAGGAGCTTCCGGCGGCTCGTTCGAGTCCACTATGGACAAGAGGTTTCGATCTGTCACAAACACGATGGATTCAATTCAAGGACTGTCAACGTGGTGCATCGACAACAAGAAGTACCACAGCCTGATTGTGCGACACTGGATAAAGTGTTTGAAGAAATGTAAGTAGCCGTAATACCTCGTAAACTGACAGGTGCTGATAAGCTGCTGTCTGAACTCTGAAGCATGTTTAGGTTTATTTATTTAGCACACATTACCAAAAATGGTGCAAGGAGGGAACGAAGCCCGATGGGCTTGTACAAGAGTTCCACCCCTTTGAATGTGTGATATCATGTTATATTGTTTTTCTGTGTCTGATTTACAAACCGTGAACTTTGTTTAATATTGCTGCATGTTTAAAACAAAGCGTGCACTCATCCTAATTAAGCACCTAGCTAGCCAATATTGTGATGATATTAAATAATTCATCATGGTGAGTAGAGACGTACTGTCCTTTCATGTGAGATTATTTCTCGCCTGAGGAAACAATGTTAACACCATCATTGTAAATTAGTGCTCCAAGGTTTGCTGACAAAACAATCTTTCCCCGCTGTAAAGTTTTCTTTAAAGGGAGTACCAGCACCCCAGTCCCAATTCCCATTTGTTTTATTTGTATTTTGGCTTTTTGATTATTGCACATATGTTTAGGAAACGTACACTACCCTTAAATATGATACCAACTGGGAGCTGCATAATTACATTATCTTGCAGAAGGGCTCTTTGTTTACATTTGACTCCTTTATTATTGTTGTTATATATTGTGCTTTACTAATGTGTTTTCATTAATATGGTTAAGTTAAAAGAAATGGATATGGCAATATACAACTACAAGTTGGTTTCTGAATGTCCATGCAAAACATACAGTACATTGTGATGTTTGGTGCACTGTGTGTTTGATGAAAATAGAAGTCAAAGCACTCTTTTTTTTTTCCCAGTGTCCCCAAACCGGTTATTCTGTTCATTGTACTACTCAATTATGTGTTGTATTGTTCTCACTCGACTTTTTAGGATGTTCAACAAATAGTGAAGATATAACTCACCTTTGAAATAAATGTTAAGTTGCTCTGTTCTAGTTTATGTTGTAATGTTGGGTTTTAACAGTGAAGGCTAATTCTTCTTATTTTCTCTGAGTAAAGGAGTTTTGATTCCAGGTGTGTTCATCAGAAAGAAAGTCAACCTGATATCATATTCACCGTTTACCGTCTGTTGCAGCCTTTCTTGATGGACTTGAAAATCCATGAATTGGGCTTAATTTTGTCTTGGTCTACTCAAACATAAAGACTTGAGCATGGAAATGACCTTTAAGACCAATTTCCTCATTAGGCAGAAATATAGCATTTAAAACAAATTAGCTGCAAGGTTGCTTTAGATTGGCCTTGTACCTCCTTCAATGTCAATTAAAACATTGCTTTTTTTAAAAATATTTTCAGATTATAGAGAACAGCATTTGCAATATCATTGTTTTCAATTAACCTATAATGCATTTTTTTCTGTAAAGTTAAGACAATAGAAAAATATACTGTAATTACTAATACATCTTTTAATACAAAAACCCTCCACATGTTATTTCCAAACCCGAGCTTAGGACCTTGTGTGACATTTACATGAGCTTGATTTAGTCTTTGTTTCTGCTGTTGTTTGGCTTTGTGTTGTAACTTTGTTTTCTTCTTAGTGTGAGCAAAGAGCGAGAGAAGGGTGATAGTACAGTTTGCCACTGTTTATTTTTCTTTCTTTCACTGCTCTGTGTGTACATGGGAACAGGTTGTGTTTGTTTGTCATCGGTTGCAGTGCGCTGTAGTTTTCTTCGATGTTGTGCACATATTTTGCCTCGGTTACAGAGCTGTTGAGTTTATTTGTTGACTGAGAAATCATTACGTGAGCCTTTGCTACAAGATCTGACTTGTGACTGTGACTTGAAAATGTTAGTTTACTGTTAGGATGTCGCAAAATTCCTGACCCCTGGCATTTATGAGGCTGAGTCAATGTTACACAATTCACTTAGCAGAGTCCAGGGGTAATCATTGTCTGTAGTCAATGAGGAATTCACTGCAGAGTGGTCAAGGGGGGAAAAAAAGCACATACAATAACTTAGATTACTTGATTGATGACAATCTGCATACAAGGTCTTATTATATAAATGAATCTATAATACATTTAAAGAGATACTGTATGTCATTAACTGTTAATCAAAAATGGTGATAAATGTAAGGGTGGTTTTTATTAAGAAAAGATTCTAAAATGTTTTGTTTTCTGTGGCTCAAAATGTGTAAAAATGCTATTTTTTTCTGTCTCTGTAATTCAAACATTTATTTTCTATAGAAATATAAGACATGTTAAGACATCACCTCTGTCCTGGACTCTGTGATTTGTCACTATGGTTAGACTAAAGAAGTTATTATAAGAAAGTTTTGGACAGTGTTATCAATAATGATCATAATAATAATACTTAACTTGCATAGCACTTTTCAGTACAGGTAACAAAGTGCTTGACAGCAATAAAAACAAGCAAGGGGGTCGCCAGTAGCCTAGTGGGTAGTGCGTACGCCAATGTACGGAGGCTATAGTCCTCCAAGCAGGCGGCCCGGGTTAGAATCTGACCTGTGGCTCCTTTACTACATGTCATTATTCGTTCACTCCCTGATTACTCTATCCACGAACCTATCTCAAAATAAAGTCATAAAAAGCCCCAAAATAAAAAAAAAAGGAATAAAAGAAAACAGTTATTTGGAGTGATCTTATAGCCTTGATCAATTATGTACATTGTTTTTACAATAGCTATATCTCTGGTATTTTGTATTTTATTTATCTTTATCCTATCCAACTTTTATAGATTTTAAAGGACTAATTCCTACATATTTGATTGTTTCCTACTGTATTAACTTTTCTTTATTAGTTATCTTATTACTGTCTTTCCTGTTTGAGTCTCTTAGGATTTTATCTGTTGTTGTCGAAGTCTGTTTTCTCTTTCCTTTCTGTTCTTTTGTGAAGCACTTTGGGATTCTATGTATGAAAAGTGCTTTATAAGTGAAGTGGAGTTCAAAGAAAACAGACAAAAAGAATTACAGATAAATAAATTAAAATCAAATAACAGGGGAAACGTTTTTAGTGAGAAGAGAATCTGATCTCCTCCGGCAGGCTGTTTCCAAAGTTTGGGGTCCTGTCCCTTTTAGTCTTCAGCCAGCAGAGCTCTTCCAGAAGATGTCAGACTGCGACCTGACTCATAGGGGGATAAAAGCTCAGAAATCTATTATTATTACCTAAATACTTAAAATGTACAGTACAGCATCACACATCAGTTTTCAAATGTTTAACATCATGGTTATCGTCTTCAATTGTTTTTGACCATGGGAAGTTTAGAATGACATTTGGATAAAACAACAGAGAGCGATTAGTTATTTAATCTATTGTTTTGCTGCATGGGTTAGCGGACACGTGGATGTTTTTTTGTGTGGCTTAACTAAAGAGGTCTTTGTTTTTGAGGAGTGAATATCCATCAAGTGTCTTTCAGGGGTTGGTTTTTAAATAAATAAAAAGAACTGATTATCTTCCATTAGTACTCATTCTTAAACCTTTCTTTATTGTGTCAATCAATGCAGAAGACTTTCTTCTGTATGTAAGATCAACTCCTTGTTCTTTTAGCACGCACACATTGTTATCATGACTTTCAAGGTCGGCTGGTTGATTTTGGTGTTACTGTCAGACTGTGTGAAAGTTGAACTTTTATCAGATCTCAGAGGCGGCGAGGCCTCACTTTTGTTGGCCTCTTTCTGTGCTTGCAGTTTGTGTTGTTTGTTAAATTGAATTTCACTTAGCTCAAAGGTTGTTTTCAGATTAAACCAGTTTTGTTTTTAAAAAATCACTAACTGAAACAACAAAACACAAATTCAATACACAAACTAAACCATCAGTTTGCCTTGCAGTAACATGACAGTGGTCTCTAAAGTGTACGTCTTATTTTGTGAATACTTTCAAATAACCTGACAGTATGATTTCATCAGGACTTTCTTTTATTGGTTCACCCGTTTGTAATGCAACCTTACAAAGAGCTCTTTGTTGTGTTGATATGTTTGTTCTCCTGGTTAGAGGAATGTCTTCTTCTATCAACTGAAGGATTTAAAGAAGTCGATGGAAACTTTTTTTTCCCCGCTGGGGTCTCTTTTCTAAATGGAGGTTATACAGCTGTGAAATTAAATCTGTTGTTTCTGAAGATATGTTGTGTCACACTTTGATGGCATTTAACATACTTATAACCCCTTAACATATTTGTATTTATATGTGAATGTATTATTATATTTGACCACCTTTGGACAGTTTGCTTGTTCTGATATCTTTCTCTGTGTTTCACTGCGTAAACACTCACGTTAAATAAGAGTCACTTTGAGATGGTTGTTACATTACTTTGAAAGTACTGTGGAGAGTTTCTATACAAGTTGGTACAAAATGTTTGGTGTGAATCTTTGTATGTTTATTTCCTCTTTGATATGATATTGAAATCATGCATTGAGAAGTTTATTTTACGAGATTTAAGTCAAATATTGACAATAGCATTGATTTGGTATCCATGGACATTGGTATCAAAAGTATTTACCGTAAATAAAACTACTACTTGTTTCTATGTGTGTGAGAATAGTAATGTAACTTGATAAAAGCTCTCTGTTGTTGTCATTAAAAAAAGAGTAAGCGTGACGTTTTTGATGTTGGTTTGATGTTTATGTTACATAATCTGATGTTTGACCAAAATTCATCCAACAACTAATGTCCACTGAACAAAAGAACAGTCAGTCAGGTCAAATACCCTTTAAATGTTCTTGTTACACTGATCAGTAGTTGTGTTAAATAAAGTGAATTCTTTTATACATAGAAGTTTAACTAACAGAAACCTTTGTTGCTTCTTGCCTTTAATATCCTAACAACATTAAAATTCACATTTGTTATGACTTGTGAGGATTAGAAACTTAGAAGGACACAATCAGTTACGTCAGAAAAAGAGTTCAATCATTGCTCTGTAACCAGATGTACAAATATAAAGCCTAACCTGAGCTTGTTTACGTTTTGATACCATATTTTCTAACGACACAATACCTTTATTTTAACAATCGGTAGTATTGAAAACTACAACGCTTTAAAAAACTTTGGATCTTCAGTCTTACCTGAGTCATACTGTCCGTATTTCTTAAAAGGTGGTAACAACGTTGTCAACTTATTTTTTGATTTTAAACAGTGTGCAGGAGTTTGCCTGCAATTTCTGTTAATGAAAACCAAGAAATTGCCCTATGTGATGGGTTGGACTTAAAGATTTGTTACTATGATATCGAATCAGGTATCCATATCATTGGATTTTATCTAGAATAGTATCAAGTTTTAAAATCTTGGACTACCCCTCACCAAACTATTGAAACCACTGAGCCTTTTTAAGTGGACCCGTCAGTGTCTAACATGAACTGTCTCTCTCTCTCCTCTTACAGCTGACCCCTCTCAGAGACTCAATCTTATTTACCTGGCAAACGATGTCATTCAGAACTGTAAAAGGAAAAACGCCATCGTTTATCGCACCGCATTTGCCGAGGTGCTTCGAGACGCCTTCTTGCTTGTCAAGTAAGTATTTAGATCGTATAGTGTTTGTATGTTTAATACAAAACTAGAGATGCTTTAGCTTGACTTTTCTGTCCCCCTTCTGTTCTGGCCTTATTCATTCCTCTAACATATAAATAAGCAAATGTCATGACAAGCCAAACATAAATAACTCCTGTCTCCTACTGTGTCATCCTCTCTCCTTTCTCCAGCTATGAAGGTGACCCTAAGGTAATTAAATCAGTGGAGAGGATACTGTCCATCTGGGAAGAGAGGGGGGTGTATTCAGGGACACTCATCACCGAGCTGAGGAGTAGTTTAGTCAAAGAAGAGTCTCCTCCTGAGACACCCGTGGAGCAGAAAAGTAAGTGTATTAACTAATTTCATTTCTCGCTTGCTTTTTGGACATGTTTATGAACACACTCACGGGTTCAATGACACTCCAGAGGAGAGCAGACTTTGTTTGCTATCTGAGCACGGTGAAATTGAATTTCAGCTTTTGTTTTTTGCTGTCCTGTCTGAGGACATGAGAGGTGAACTTTTTTTTTTTAGTAAAATGACCCCAGTGGGTTTTTATGGATGAATGGAAATGCAAAGATGGAGTTGTGCTTCAAGTTTGCTTCAGATAGTGATGATCAACTAGAATTTAGTTTCAAACCGTGATGAAAAACAACAGGTGCTTGAGCCATATTGGGATTCTTGACACTAAAACAGATACAGATGTTTGAGAATTTTTAATCTGTACTGAAAAAATGCCCTTTTATGTCAACTATATTTTACACTAATATGACTATGCAAATATACTTGATTAATGAATTTGTAACAGTATCATGACACCCAAATAAATCAACCCAGCATTGTTTTCTGAATATGTTTACCCTGTAGGCAGAGTATAGAAAACATATTCACTTCAACTAGAATATCATTGATTGATTAATTTAGGACTTTATTAGATACGTCTGAAGAGAGACAGGAAAAGTATGGAGGAGAGAGGTGGGTACACATGGAGTCAGACCTGTGCCAGATGCGTCGAGGACTGTGTCCTCTGAATATGGGGCGCTCTACCAAGTGACCTCAGTTTAATCAGTAACTCGTAAAAATAAATATTTTACATTTTTATACTTTCTTAAAACACAAACTTGATGCTAAATTTGTATGTCATAGTCTGTTGTTGGTTTATTAGCTATTATTATTAATTAACCAATCTTTCTTTATTCACCTGTTTTAAAATGTCTTACATGTAATGCTAGTACTGAATGCTGTGTGTGTTGATATGAACCATATTAAGCTAGTTTATTCTTATTTTTTAAAGCTCCAGTTGAATCAAAAGCAGATCTACGGTCCAAAGTTGTTGCTGAGTTTGTGGTAAGCTGAACTGATCTCTACTAAGAAGATCTTTTCTATATTATTGTGCGAGTCTGATTTCCATATGTGCCTGACACTGTGGCTGACTGCTCTCTCTGCTTTAGCCCCAGGCACTCCTAGACCAGCTGTCCAAGTACAAGAGATCTGTGGAGGATGTCGACCTGAGAGAGAAACAGCTGGCAGCTATGAGGGTTGACATCTGCAGTACTGAGGCCCTCAGAAAACTCAAAGGTGCCTTCTGAAGTCATCTTTGGCTGTCTGTCCCACCGCAGCACGCACATCTTCCTGACTTCAACATCAGCATTGTGCTTTCTCTTTCTCGCATTGCCTCTAAAGTCAACCTTTCATGATTGTTTTTCTTGCAGACAAAGCCGGAGGAAAGAAGTTCTCCAAGGACTTTGAGGAGGGAAGTGCGCAACTGCAGGAGTTCGTAAAGTTCCTTGAGAAAGAGAGTCAAACAGGTCCTCCTCTCTTAGAGGCTCTCAGCAACGCAGATATCTTCTACGAGATGCAGTACAAGGAGGTCAAGATTGTTGCTAATGTAAGTCAACTTCTTAGTCTGCCCACAACATGCAGAGAACCACTTTGATAGGGTAGTATAGACGGCTGTCATCTGTGCATTCAAGATCATTTCCTTTGTTTTAAGATATTAGTGTAAGCTTTGAAATGGAGTGGAAGCCAAATATTCTAATGCATATTATACATAATAACATACATACATTAAAGATATTAATGGGAAGTAACACTGAAGAGCAGCTGTGTTTTTGATTTCATTTCATACTGTTTTATTTAGTTTTAATCATGTTCTGATACTTAATTTCCTCTCCTCTAAAGGCCTACCAGACATTTGCAAACCGGGTGTCCCACCTGAAGCGTAAGCTGGACGCCCTGAAGGCCAACTTACCAGACCTGGACGACTCACCAATCCCTTCACCCTCTGCAGACGCCCCATCTCCAACGGGCTCAGAATCCCCTTTTCATGGTATGGAATTGGCTCAGCCCGATCCAGATCTCGATGGCTCTGCTATGGACGACGAGGCAGAGCCACCGGCCCCGAGCCCCCTGTCCTCACCCGGAGGATCCCCCAGGCAGTTGGAGACCCTCGGGGAGAGTGACAAACTGGAAGTGGAGGATATGGAGCTCTCTGAGGAAGAAATGGAGAGCGGAGGGATTATAGGTGAGAGTGCTGTTTGTGGTTATTTCTACTGACGTCCAAAATAATGTCATTTAGAAATAACACCAAAAATAAGTGCACAAAGGCAATGAATCGTGCACAGAATCTCTCCTACCACAGCTTTCAAATGTCAACCATCCAAGACCATCCAAGCATTTCTTCCTATCTATTTGCTAGCCAATTTTGCAAGAACACTTTACTCCACCCACATATTCATCAAATTAAAATTAGATGTATCTTCTTAACGGCCAAATATCTGCCAGTTTACAGATTTGTTATTTTTGGTGAACTTTTTTTTTGGGCTACAACAACATTTGTTTATTTGATCTCTGTTAGATATCTCTCAACACTGATGAGAAAAAATATGAGCTTTTTCCAGCCTTTACATGAACATAAATGTGTTAATAAGATGTGTAAAGAACTTTACTCATATATTAAACAGTATGTAGCTGAAACTGGACATTAGGCTGATTGTTTTGGACATTTGATATAAACTACAGACAATTAAAGGGATAGTTTATTTAGTTGAAGTGGGGTTGTCTGAGGTACTTGTCAGTAGTAACTGCACCACCCTCAGTAGATGCTGGCAGGAGAACTGGCATGGAGGCTAGGTAATACATCCCTGCAGACAGGGGCCGCTTGTACCTCGCAGTGTAGCTCCTTTTAAGCAAGTCTGACATAAATAAATACCAATGTTGGTTTAAGTGTACAGTATACTATATTTAAAAAAATGATTGGCTTTATTTTGGCATCAGAAAGCTACTTTGTTTGCAACTGTTTATGGGATGAAACACATACATGTTCCTCCGCCCTTGAGGGTAATTTTCCTGTGGGTTATCCACTTTACTATTGACAAGTACCTCATACAACCCCACTTCCCAAAAAAACTGAACTATCTTTAATAGAGAAAATAAGCATCCGATTCTTAGTTACTTTCATTAAACAGCTTAATATCTTAAGCCAGTATCAGACTGTTTGTCAGTATGAAAACATAAGCATCTGAAAAAGCTTTTTTTTTTTAAACCTCTTTGTAAATGTTTCTGGGAAGAAAATGATTTTTTTCTACGGGTAACCTGCATAATTTAGTGTTTCACAGAAAGCTTGATCGACTGTGTCACTGTTTTTGGCAGCGTATTCCCCTCCATTAATTTTATTGGCAGTGACTTCTCCGGTCCCATAAATAATCTGCTTGTAGAAAAACAAGGGCGACATTAATTCTGTTGTGTAATATCGAATATGAAATAACTTAATTCGTCTTGTTTTATTACATAAAGGGCTAAACTGAAGGCATCCACATTGTCTGTCTCTGTCGTTTTTTTCTTCTCAGTTGAGGAGCAGATTGAGCACCCAACCCACCCAGAGGTGCCTACTCCGGTCCCTGTGAAAACGGAGCCATCAGTGGTAACAGAGCAGCCCGTCTCACAGGCCACGCCTCCCGCAGCTGCTCCCACAGCGGCCTTGGAGATTGTTGACCTGGGTAAAATCGGCTCCATCCTCAACAGTTTAAGCTCAGTCATAAAGAGCTCAGGTGAGTGATTTTTGCAATGATCTTTAATAAAATTTGACTAAATAATTTAATTTGACTTGTTGTTCCACATACTTAATTTGTCCCTTGATCAAACATGTACTTAAACTCCCAGCATCCTCCTGTAACAGTTCTAAGTACTTATGCTTATCAAACACTTGACAGGTTTTGGTTATTTACTATAAGATGTGAGTATCCTTGTTTGTTTCACAGGGCCATTAGTGGAAAGTCCTCCTGCAGCTGTGAAGAGCACACCTGCTGCCTTCGTAGCTCCCCAGGAGGCCAGTTCACTTGCAAACCTCCTCTCCAAGGTGGATGTTAGCCCTGCTGATATCCTCGGTGCTCTCGCAAAAGTGCAGGGCAAAGGCAGCCTTGAGGGTGAGAATAAGGATTTTGAAAACCTTTAATGAAAATAATATCTTTTACAAATTACATGTTTATTGATTTTTTTCCCTTTTGTTTATTTAGGGATCACTTCAGTTCTGAGCAGCCCGGCTGCAAATGTCTCCTCAGACTCCTCCAGTACAGGCAAGATTCTTCCCTCCCCCTCTCCCTCATCCACATCTACATCAGCAGCAGCCACTCAGAGCCCGTCTCTCTACTCTGTTGCATCCATGCCTTCTTCACTCAGCTCCACTGTACAGCAGAGCACAAGCTCCCAAGCGACCCCTCAGGCTGCAAACCCAGCCTCTGCCCTGGTCCAGGCTCTCCACAGAGACATGGAGTTAATCACAGAGCCAGAACTGTCCTCTTCTTCTCAGAGTTTAGAGTCTAAAATCCACAGCTTTCTTAAGGGGAACTCTGCTTTCAGTGCATTTGACCTGGGGCTTCCTTCACAGCCAGTGCAGGGAGGGAATAACCTCAGCCCAGTACCTGGGCCAGACACCCAGGAGGGGACCCCAGTGCGTGACGAGGGTGGAGGCACCCCAACTCAAGATGAAATCATGGACAAGCCTGTGACGGCCCCATTCTCTTCCAGCACAAATCAATCATCATCTGTTGGAGAAACTTTTGAAACAGCTTCTATTGTGTACCAAAACAGCAGTCAGCAGAACCCCAACCTTCCACAACAGCAGGCTCACCTACAGCCAGGTTTTGCTCAGAATGGACAGGTCTACCAGCCATACCAATATGGCAAACAAGAGTTGTCAGAGCATGGGATTACTGCACCTATTGCACATTACCAGCAGATTTCTGCACAAACAGGAGGATCAGTGCCTGGAGAAAGAGCCCCAGGCGGTGCCAGCAGCAAACAGACAGTCGATGGCTTTCAGGGGGTGAATGAGAGGAGTTGGTATGGGGACATTTACCCCAAGGGACTCTCTCAACAACCTGGAGGCTACAATCTTGCAATGCCTGGAGAGAACCAGACATCATCACTCTATCCCTACCAAGCAGGGGAAAATCATAAACCTCCAGAAGTCCAGCAGGGTTCAGCTACATCCTCTGGTTTCTTCACAAGCCCCCTCCCTCCTGTCCCAAACCTCCCTCCTATTCCTCATGGCCTTAACACCTCCACTGCTGCAACAAACAGCTCAATGATTCCCATAGAGCAGCAGCGGATGCCCCTCCCAGACACAGCAGAGATGATCCGACCCAGAGCAGACAGCGTCATCAGTGGGATGGTGGTCCACGACCATCAACACAAATCCCTGTTTCATCCAGATGATCCACAATATGATCGAGATCATCCTCGCCCTCCTCACCCGCAGGATTTACGTCTTCACCCTGACGACCTGCGCTACCACGAGGACCCTTGCTATCAAGAAGCTCCTTTCTTTCAAGACGACCCTTACCACCACCCAGAAGATCCATATTACAGGCCAGGCAGCCCTCCACGCCACTACCCAAGAGTCCGAGGCCGCCTCACTCCCCCTCTCTCACCCTCAGAGGATCCTTACTACGCCCACGAATACCAACACCACAGCCCCCAACCTCCCCACTACACTCCGAGAAGACCACCTCCACCGCATCATCTCGAGATCCGTCATCCTGGTATGCACCCTCCACATCGGCCTCCCCACCCAGCACACCACCCTCGCCCAAGAGGCCCGCCACGCCCACCATTCCCTGGATTCCAACGTGGCCCCGAACCCAGGTTAAGAGGCAAACGTCCGGGTCCGAGGGGAGGTGGCCCAGCTGGTCCAATGTTCCTCCCAAAAAGACCCTTTCCACCCCCGAGGTACTGAAAGGACTCGTAGCTTTGAGCTAAACAAGTCACTGTGGACATCAGGAAGGCAGGGAGAGGAACCCTGTGTCAAATTGATGCCACTGAATCTGGAATGGAAAGAGGGGAGAAACTGAGGTGGGCCTTGGCAGACAATTTATACTGCAGAGCAATGAAATCGGAAGCTACCAGAAGAAAAATGGCGAAGAGTAAAGGATGTTCAGAAAGTTGAGGAGCACGAAAGACAACATGCGGAGATGTTAAAGACATCGGAGGTTCTGAGAGAGCTGCTGAGCCGAAGACAGAAGATGAAAGAAAATAAGAGGTGGATATATATATAATTCACTTTTTGTGTTATTTGCTCTAGTGTGAAGCATTGCATTAAATAAGTGAATGAGATTCAGTTTGACACAGGTCAAAGTGCTTGTGTGCATGAGGTCAAGTTTAAGTCAACAAGTCCGAGAATTTGACTTTAAAGATTATTTTTGCTAAGAGTAACAAAAGAATGTAGTCAGTGCAACCTTCCTGCTGTTATTTAGTTTCTCCGTGAGCAGTTTTTACTGCTTTTCTTCCATATCAGCAGTTTCTCAGTAACTCCTGCTAAAAACATCGATTTGCTTTCTCACTTTGAGCAGGAAGAACAGAGTGTATGTCATAGAATTTATGTTCCGAGGTAGCATATTTTATGGTAATTAATTTTTCCATTGTTCCAACTCCGAATGTTATATATGTGAAGCGAAGCTCTCTGTTAGTGCGCAGTATTCCTCCGGCGATAGTTTTCCGTCTCGTTAAGTTCCTTGAAGCAGAGCGGCACAATTCAAAAGGAAGGGAGAGGGGGGAGAGTCATTTTTTTCAGCCTCCCAACACCGCCGCAGAAGAAGTGCATTTTTTGGAGGGGATGAAGAAACTCGTCTTCAGTTTCGTTTTACTTGTACTGTCTAATAAAATCTGAGTTTGAAAATGTGTGTGTTGTTTTTCTCTTTCCTCTGACCACATGGACATTAGCACTAGCGCCCTAAACAGTTAGTGATTATCCGTGCATCACATCCGAGTGTGCCTCAACTAAAACTTTATCGTATGTCCATAACCAGAGAAAATGGTTCAGCTTTGTTTCATCACACAACCTAATGTATGGTATAGAATTGCACCTTTCTATTGAGTACAATATTTAACTATTTTAATACTCAAAAAATGATTTAGTTGAAAGGAATCTCCTGTTCAGTTTCCTATTAAAATCTTGAGTAGGTTGTTGTTACAGTGCAACATCAATTCAGTTAAATTCTGTCAGGCCTCCTCTCTGTTTCAGGAGCATTTGCTGCTTTTACATCGTGATTAAAATGCTCGTGTTTCCTGCAAAAAAGAAAAAAAGAACAAGAACAAATTTGGAAAGGACAGAATGTTTTCTCTACATAAATGATCAATATGTTAAACTTCATAAATAAGATTTAAAAAGTGCAGATTGCACTCTAGCCTGCGTGGACTTTACGTTATGACATGTCAATGTATTATTTAATTTGTCTCGTACATTTCCATCGGTTTCCACAGACGACAGTGAATGAAGCAAACTCTAAAAGTCTCTATTGTCCCCAAATACTCCACTCTTGAGCTCAGAGGAGACTCGTGATTTAATCTGTGTTTTACCTATTTAGATTACTTCTACTGGAAACGGCTTAACAGTTAGAGAAAGCTTTAAAATTGGCCTGCAAAAGGAGTTTTACTCAAATTCATGTTCCACTTAGTCAACATGTAACACAAGTTATACTTTTGTTTTTTTACCTGTTGAGGTTCTTTTTAGGTAAAATGTACAAATCCATCCACCAAATCTGTTTTTAGGCTTGACTTCCTCTGTAAATGTTCATCACAACTCAAACCTGTTCCCACTTTTCTGCTGTGGTGCTGCTGTCAAACATGTTTGTTTCCTTCCTGGCCTCTTAACAGACCCCTCAAATGTCCCTCACTCTTTAATGGAAGAGCAGAGTGGCTCTATTTGAGGCTCTACTGACTCCACAGCAGATTTGAATGTAGGAAGATAATCTCAAAAGCATTACATTAAAACCAATGAGAGTGATCAGAGGATTACAGAGCGTTTAAACACCTACTTGATCAAGGAATGAGTCTTCGAAAACGTTTGTCTGATAAATTGTAAAAAATCAAATTAACTGCCACACAAAAGGGCATTGTTAAAATACAATATTTTTCTGGAGTCCTAGAATATTAGTGACCCGATTAGCCAATAAAACAGTATTCTAATACTCCTACAATGTATTTGAGAAGAATATAGTTGTTGGCATGCAGACAAGTAAATTCACTCAAGTACTGTATCTAAGTGCTTATTCAAGGTACTTTGTCAATTTGTGCTTTGTCGCAAATCCGAGAATCGTTTTTTTTTATAGCTCATGATCTTGTAGAAGTTGGTGCATTGCTTTTTAGTAAAAACTACAACTACCCAACAGTGTAGAAAACGGTCAAAATTAGCTCAAGCTTAAAACATATACACAACTAATGTGCAACAAACACATAATTGCAGCTGTAATATAAATCTAAAACCTCATAGTCAAACTAGTACATGGTCCGTTTTTATTAACAATGATCACTTAAAGACCGTTTTGATTGTAGAACTCGTACTTTTACTTTAGTGAGGATTTTAAGGATAGATTTTGACTTGTAGTTTTATTTAAGGGCTCGGAGTACTTTTTTTTAATCACCGCTGCAAAGAAACAAACGACGCAGGACCTAATCACAAATCTATGGATCAGCTTCTAATTAAGACGTCCTTTAATCATGAATCAAGCAGCCTTCTTTGGAGGAGAATTAAGTTTCGATTTTGTCCAGGCAACATTAGACATGAAGAGAAAAAGTGAAGCCAACATTTCATTTAATTCAGCGTATAAACGTGTTTTCGGTGTAATAAAGTAGGGCGGTTTTTTTTAATTACGCGCGGATCGTTGCCAAATAATGAACGTCCCCCTTCTGAACAAACAGAGCAGTGAGCACAGGTGAGCTCACCGTCGCCAGGTGTCAGTAGATCTTCCCACAAGTACTAAATTAGTCTGCTTTTTGAGAGGAGCACAAAAAGACAGATTGTGGACTTTCTGTGAGGGATTTCGTTGTGATTTATTTCGCTATTTTTTTTTACATGTTTAATACTTTACCCACATTGAGTTATGTTTTCTGCCCTGAATGTTTCATGAATACCATTGACCTTGGCTAAATTTGGCACATTTAACATTATTATACATTTTCCATTTTAAATAGAATAAATATTAATCTTTGCCTTGAATTCTAACCTAATTCCTGTTTCATCCTCTCCTCCCTCCTCCTGTTATCCTCCTCAGGGATCCAGAGCCACACTTTGATGTGTCTGCTGATGTGATGGGGAGACCTCTTTGAATCCTGCTCAGCTAGCAGTGACAGAAAGTCCTCTTCATGGTCTGACTTCAGTGCTGTGCAGCAGCAGCTGATGAGTAAGTAAGTCTCCTGTTAAAAACATCAGACACTGGCTGGCACCAGCAGGAAATCAAAACAATCAATGCAAAGCTGGGAGAAGATTAAAATGATGAAATAGTTTCTCTCTCTGTTTGTGTGTTTTCAGATTTTTGTTTGGAAGGAGCCCTAGAGAAAGGTTGGACAGAGCGACCACATGTGAGTAAGTACAGCCAGGATTAAACATTGTACTTTCCTTTCAAAATCTATTTACTGCATGTTTTTAGTGAAATAAAGTTGTATTGTTCAAATAGAAATAAAAAAAACTGTTTTGTGATTATTTATTTAACTGTGCATCTGTATAATTTCTCCAACATGTTTCCTTGAGCTTGGTAAAACCCTGGGACAGTTTGACTTTAAACATTGTTTTTGTCTTGTAAAAAAAGGGGAATTATCACTCCATATCTTAGAGAGGTTGCGTTGAAATGATTTTACAGCCATAGTTGGTTAACACAATTCAATGTTTCTACTAAAGAAAATACACCTTTAAATAAAGATGCTTCTTTTAAAAATCAGACCCATATCAGGTGACTTTAGTCCATAACTCCGTTCTGTATGCTTATTACTTTAACCTGGAAAAATCATCCAGTGCTGTAAAATATTGTCATCTCTTTCTTGTTGTAATTCAATTTGTTAATTTTTTTTATTTTCAGAAAATTAGGATTCCCGTCCTTAAATCCTCATTGTATTCTCTTTCTTAAAAAAACAAAGTTTAAACTCTTGCTGCACCAAACTGATTTTCTTTCCACTTGTTTGTCTGGTAGAATATAAGGATATCTGATTCAGGCAGATATGTACTGTTAGAGATTGTTCTTACTAACAGTGGGTACATCCAGTAGTTCTCTTAACTCATTGAGACAAACTGGTTCATCAGAAGGTCAAATAAAATAGTCATGTACTATAATAAAAAGATGCCATTTCACTGTAGTTTTACTTTTGAAATATGAAGATGTTTTTCTCTGAAATTGAAGCTGAACTTTAATTTACTATCTACTAATAAATTATTCTACTTATAGTTAATTATCTGTTAGCGTATTTCTCTTCAAACGTAGCCTACAGTCCACAGATACATTACAGTGAGTTAAATTAAAAGTCATATATTTAAAGGAAACCTTTGGAAAGCTTTTGGATCTGGTCACCAGATGTCGTTGTTGTTCAGCTACACTCTGAAATAAAAAAAAAAACACAATCCAGTTTAGTAGTCGCACGAATCACGTTTTTTTTGTTTTTTTGTTGCGCAGATAAGTTTTTTATTTTCCAATCATTTATACCTGATCAAAGCCAGATAAAGTCTGCGTTGGCCTCGCCTGCACTCTGGGCTTATATATCGGGGTTGAAGGGCGGAAATAGGATTTAGTGACTGATGGCAGATGGCAGTCTTAACATCAGAGACAAGCCGAGGAGAGATTCTGCTGCTGGGAATAAAGGATTTAACGGAGCAGGCAGAGACAGAGCTGCACTGTGTTTAAAAAATGTACTATAACGTTGCAGTCGTTGCTTTGGTCCACATCGTGACTCCTTTCAAGTGTCGTCGGGTGTGTGCAGCCTGCTGTCATGAGGGTTCATTGTTTACATGCTGTCCAGATTTCAGAGAGGGCGTGTGCGTGTGTGTGTGTGTGTGTATATATGTGTGTGTGTTAGTGAGTGTGCGCCTTTGTGTTTCCCTGCGAGAATTACGCTCCCCTTTTCACTTATTAAAACGTGTATTCCCGCATTCATTCAAGAAGGGAATATTGTAACCATGATGATAATGTCACGAGTTATAGAGACCAATTTCAGCACCATGGCCAGCTCCACGTCGAGAACAAAAGGCGGATTTGCATCCCTTGATGTCAGGGACTGTCTGCTTTTTACCAAATACAGGAAAAACGAAAATAAGAAAAACAAGACATCCAACTCTCTTTACCACCCTATTTTTCCTCTACAGTTTGCTTTTTCAGGAAATAGGCCACACAAACATTGATTGCTTTATGTTTAACTTAAAGTAAAATATAGTAGCCTTTGTCAATAGGGCCTTTCTGCTTGATATTGAGTATGTATGTGCATTACATGGTGATGGTCATGTAACACTGAAGAAATGGGTCCTTTCTCTGTTCTCTGACCTAAACAGCATGGCAACAGCTTATAATCATTTTCATGGTTTATTTAATCTTGGTTAATCGATTCAGAAAATAAATGCTAAATGACGACATGTGTTTCTCTTAACTGTGATTAGTCATCAATCGTCTTTTTCCAAAAAAACAGAGGTATTCATTTAGCTGACATAATGGATAAAGAATAAAATGTATCGAATATAGACTGCATTTCTCTGTTGATGTTAGTTTGTAAGTTCATTAAAGGGTTTTCTGGCTAAATAAAGTATACGCCTCTCAGTAACAGTTCATGAGATTTTATGTTGATGTCAACTGTGTTTTAAATGACTAAATCTGTGGGGTTTCACATCTTTATTATTTACAGGATTGCAGCTATGTACACTGTAACATAGAATATTCATATTATCAACAAGGAAAATTCTGATTTAAAATAATTATAAGCATCTATTTTCATGTCCATATTAGCCATGATAACATGAGGTAAACTGGTAGTAGAAAAACTGTAGTTGTCAAGAAAGGTATTTGCCCTACAAGATGATTTTTGATGGCTTATAGGGGTATGAAGACTTGTTTTAGGAGGCACATAGCCACTGCCTCAGCATCGCTCTGTAACATTTCTTTGCCTATATAACCTGGCTTCAATAATATTAGCTTAATATCCTAGTCAGCCCCAAACACTGAATTAAATACCAGCTCCTAACAACACCTGCATTCTTGTTTCATGGGCTCATCTTCTGGTTTGTAGCCCAGTATTTTAGCTAGTTTTTAGCATAAGCAGAGACTGGAAATGTAATGGTGCAGTATAGTTTGTAGTTATTGGCTACTAACTAAATCACGTTAGATGAAAAAAGTAAAGTAGTAAATAGGCCAGCAATCCCTTTTATGACATATAGGCAAAAAGCTCCAATCAGCACATTCATTACTACTCTGCAGCTTGTATTTTGTGTTGTACTGTGTTCTCACTCCCTCTCCTCCAATTGCACGCTTGTCACGGAGCTGGTAAATTAGCGACGGTCCCTGGCAGCAGACATCACGGCTCGTACAGCCCAAGGGAGGAGGGGTGGAGCTGAGATGGACAGGGAGGGAGACACCGGCTTACGACGTCAAAGGAGTACAGACACACACACACGCACGCACACACACTCACACACAGTCAGAGGGAGTGAGGGAAGAGGAGAGGACAAGCAACCAGACTGCCAATTCCCTACGGTCTACTGAAGGAAGCCTAAATTCATCCATCACAACACTCTTCATTCAGCAAAGCCAGGGGGAGATTTTGTTTATTTTTATACGAGGTGGAAAAAAAAACAGCGTGTCTGTCAGGAAAGAGCAGGAAACAACAGGCAGAGCTAGAAAACACGCTCATGCCGAATAAAGGACCGTCGCTGGATGTTACTTCTGTCTTAAAGGCCTAACTTGTTACAGGATTTCAAAGACGCTCGTGCACACAAATGAACTGAATAATTGAGCTTCAATAACAAAACAACAGCGGCGGGAAGAAGAAAAGGCAGCCAGCCTCTCATCACGCCGATTCTTTTCCACGAGCAGCACCACAGGTATGTTTTTTTAATTTTTATTTTTTCTCTTTTAACTGTTTGCGTTTTTTTTTTGTGTAAAAATCACGTTCGGGTCATTGTTTTTGTCACACACGTCTTGACAAAGAGAGCTCACGTCTCCAGCTGTGTTGACAGACAGAGAGGATACACTGTCATGTTTCTGGATGGAAATAGGCGGCCTCGACCGAATTCAGAGCAAGGGAGGAGTGTACATGTGTACTATTTACTACAATATCACATGCATGTTTTTTAAAACCATTTTTATTTAGGTAAGGAATGTATGTGTTTGTTTTATAGCTGCCAATAATGATTATTGATCCTAAACGTTCATGCACTAAGGAGAAAATAAAAGTATTTAGATTATATTTTCGGTGATAAAAAGAGAAGCATTTTTCCTCTTTATGTAAATCAAACTCTTGATAATGACTGGAATTGTTGATGTGATGCCAATGAATATGTCTTAATGCAATAAACCCCTTTTAAATAAAATAACATCACATAGGTGGAGTACTATTTCCATATAGCAATCTGTATAAATAAATGTGTGATCGTTAACAATATGCTTACAGAGTTAACAAGAATGTAAGGCACATATATGAATATCTTTATCTTCAAATCAAATGTTAACTTGTGTATTTTATTTTGATTTCTGTGATAAAAAACAACAACCTAAAATGTACCACCAGAACAGGACTTGCATGTCTCAGAGGGTGTGAGAACTATAATTATTTCAGCCTCCCATCTGCACCTCCATCCCCGGCCTCCTGTTTGCACCTCCTGTGCAGTGTGAATTTAAGCCCGCAGGCAGGCAGGCTCCTGTCTGCTCCTCCTGACCGCCTCCTCCACTCTGTGTGTGTGTGTGTGTGTTTTTATTCCTCTCCAGACTTCTCAATGAAGGAGCCTGACGCAATCAAGCTCTTCATCGGGCAGATACCCCGAAACCTGGAGGAGAAGGACCTGAAGCCCATTTTTGAGCAGTTTGGGAAGATCTACGAGCTGACGGTGATAAAGGACAAATACACAGGAATGCATAAAGGTACGGAAGGACCAATAACTCCCAAGTGATGTGCTTTTGTCTCAGGGAGGTCAAAATAGTCAAAGTTTTCATGATGTCCTCCAGACAAGATTTCATTCTCTCTGAACATGTATGAGGTTAAAGTATTCCTCAACTTGCTGTTGTCCCTCTGGAGCCTCTAAAGACCCTTGTTCAGCCAAAGCCTGAAGATCAGCTTCCTTAATCTTAGACAGAAGTCTGATTCACAACTGGTAGTAAAGTTTAAATCCTCATATTTCATTGAAAGACTAAAATGAATCAACCTTGACTCGAATAAAAAGAAATATAAGCATGATCACACTAAATGTTTTCAGGTTGAACCAACTTTATCCGATATACGATATGTTTGAATTCAAAGCAAACAATTTGAGTAGAATTTGTCAAACTTTTTTTATTGAAATTCGAATAGATAAAGAATTTTCTTTTTACATCAGCTAACACCAAACGGACGAATGCTCATTAAAGCATTATAAAGTTCAGTGTCCTGTCTGAGGACAAGAAGAGGAGATTCTTAGATTAATGGCTAAAGCACTCTTGAACCATAATCAATATACACTCACACCAGGGAGCTTAATGCTGATTGGAATCTGTAAACAGGAGGAAGTATTGTACAGTACGGTGTCAAACAGAAAAATAAAGACGGGAATAATGTCCATGAGACCCCCAGTGCATTCTGGGATTCTGGGAGGTTTCCCATTATACCTGCTTCTGAAAACTACAACGGAGAGGCAAAGTCCCGCCCCTTTTTGGGACCATAATACCGAAATAATTTGTATGATTGTCAATGGCATTAACAGTTTTAATTGTCCCATTGTGCCATGAATTACACACATGTGATGTCAATGTAAATGATCATTTCAAACTGTGGAGTAAAAGGATCTTATGGAACCTCTTTTAATGCTTATTTGACTGAAATGTACCAAGGGGGCGGCCATATTAGTGACGTATATTGAATGAGACTTGAGGCATAGTTCAATGAGCAGTTACACAAAATCATCCACTATTTGAATGCTAAAAACTCCTGTGATGAGTTTTAACTATGACACAAAGTATACATTAAACTTGAAGCCTCTATTTGACCCACAAAAGAAAACTGACCATCAGCGACAAGTTTGATGATTTCTAGCTAGTCATTTTTTATGTCTAAAACCACTGCCACAGGTCGGGTGTCATATGAAGTAAGTAGCTTCACTCTGTGGAAACAGACTCAACGAGTGGTACATCTGACCGTTAAAATAGGTAAGGACTACATTTTTGGTAAAAAAATAACTACCTGCTCATATACAGGACAAACACGCAAAGAGAAAACAGGTACCACTTTGTCCACTGGGGGCGCCAAAATCAGTACAAACTGAAAGTTTCTCACAGTAGCTTTAATTAAAATAAATAAATAGAGAGCTCGTTGTAGCATATACATTTATAACATATGTGTACTTCAGAACTCAAGCATCTTATATAAAAGATTTGTTTTAAACCATTCGCAATTTGGCCAGAAAGAGAAGGGACTTTGCCTCCCTTTCAAAAAGCCTAGATTGTAGGGAACTTATTTGATTTGCAATATTGGAACAGTAGAATGAAAAAGTGTAAACATTTTATTTTAGAGTAAAATGTTGCAGAGCACATTCGGCTTTCCACCAAATTGTCATGACCAAAAAGCAGTTGTTGTAAGATCAATCTCACTATAAGTATTTTGTCAGCTCATAATTGAGCTCCTGTGGTGATATTGTCAATGTGTGGCGTCAGTGTCACCCAGCACTACCACTGTTCGTCAAACTGCGAACATGCTTTCTATTTTTTGGAAGTGAAGTCTCTACACATTCAGATTCCTGTTTGACAGATGGGGCTGAAGCTGCTTTTAAAGAGATCTGAGCTAAATGATGATCCTCTCTGTCATTTCGAATGCAAATCTGAGTGCAGAAAACAAAGGCTTTTATAAACCTGCATAAACCATCCGTCATTTGGGAGACGTATAGGCCAGGTGCTATCAGTCTGCTAACACCTATAACACCTATTCTGCATACATTTAAATATTCATGATTCGCAGGAGCCCAAAAGGTTAATGAAGGCCTTTCTCTATTATGTGGGATTGCATACATTTAGTTTGACCAGCGTGATATTAAATACTCCCTCAGACTGCTCGTGTCTGAACAGTCTCCAGGTAATATGAGTTATTAATCCCATAGATCTCCACTGCTGCTTCAGGGAGGAGATCTTACCAACAGCATGACTCTTCACTGGTTTTATTTTGTGTTCTGTTTCAAGTAGATTAAAACACCTGGCAAAATGTGAGGCGTGATTTGGAAACGTTGGACATATGCTGACCTAAAACTGTTAAATAAAACACATACATCAAACAGCAAATTTGTACTGGGACAATAACCTCCAACAGCATGTTTCTGCCTGCAGGCACTCAGGGCACATGGCCAATTAAGATTATTAAAAAATAACCTAGTACTGCCAATCTGACAGTATTAAAGAACATAAATCTAACATTTAAAAACACATAGACTTATTGTAGTTTGCTGAATTTCTACTAGGGCTGAGCAATTATTCACATTTTCATTGTTATGAGCTTTTGCAAAAGACGGCAAAAGTCTGGATTTATTGCAATCAATAAGAAAAACATGTAAACAAGCAATGCTTTTTTTATTACTCATTATGTGTACACTTTACCTCATGGATGGAGCCCTGGGTTTAATTGCCATTCGATATTATTTTGATTCAGTCAGGTGAAGCTTAATAAGCGTGCTACTAGCTACCCTCAGATTAAATGGGGCCAATTTAGTGGTTAACAAAAGCTTATTGGATTTATTTTGGAGTGAGGAGGGATATGTTGCAAACACAGGGATTGTGTAAAACATGAAGAACAGTAGGTAGCCAAAGAAATCTGAGTTCAAGCATATATGTACGCTTTAATCTTTAGTTTATTTGTCGCACATAAACATTATTTCACATTCTCACATTGTACAGATCTAATTTCTCCTGTTTGTCTTTGCCTCCAGGATGTGCCTTCCTGACATATTGTGCACGTGAATCTGCCCTCAAAGCCCAGAATGCACTGCACGAGCAGAAGACGCTACCAGGGGTGAGTGTGTTGCTGTGTTTTTTTTTTTCCAACATCCTCAGCAGCTCATATTCTATATATACACAACAGGAGCAGAATAACTGGCATGCTAGGCGATCTGAACGCACGGGAACACACAGTGACACAAGAAAATTAACTGAGTTTGACAAGCGGGCCTGACTCCCCCCTTCAGCTGATACGCTGGAATAAAGGTCAGAGGCTGCTCTCCCTCTTATGTTTCATATGTGATGCATCCAGACATATCCATCCAGTGAAGGCATGAGTCATCCTGCAACATGTCACGGGTCCAAACAGACAGCTATGAGGCTCGCTGCTGGAGTGACTTTGCTAGTTCTTATTCTCTCTGATGTTTCTTTTCCTCTCTGTCTCTCCTTCTCTTTCTCTGCCGTTCTCTCCCCCTCCCCTCCCCTCTCTCCATCCATCTCTCCCTCTGAATTCTAATCAAAGTTAAACCTAGCTTTATTAGCATAGCCAGGCAGCAGGTGTGCTGCCAAATGACATTTCCAGGGCTAAATATGACATGACAGCCACGTCTCCATAATAACCCGCTATATGAGAGACAAGGCGACAAGGCGAGGAATTACTGAGACAGTGTGCTCCCAGCTTCGCTGCTGCTTCCTCTTTTACTAACAAGGCTTTACCCCTGTTTCCTTTTGGTTATTTTTGGTGAAATCTACATCATTCATCATTGGTGAATGGCAGCTCGTGACCAGAGTTTTTGAGAAAGGAGTGAAGACAATCGCGAATGTATAGGGCTGTGCCTTACGATTGTTTTCTATATTGTTGAATCTGTCTATCTTTTTGTCTTAATGAGCGTAAAAGTAGAGGGGGAAAGGCCTATTACGATTCACTAGCACTAACAAACAGTCTAAAACCCAAAGGCAATTCAATTATTAAGACTAAGAAAACCAACTAACATTCACACTGGGTCGTCTATATACGTTTTTTTGGTGATCATTTAAATCCGTCTAACTGTAATTAGAATAATGTTTATACACTTTACAATAAGAAACACAACATTTTCTTTAGTTTAGAAATCTCGAGACCTGAGGTTTCCTGCCATTCTTTGTCTTTTGTGACAATAAACTAAATATTTTAGAGTTTAAAGGCTTTTTGTAAAAAAAAAAAAAAAAACAAGAAATGTAATGGACTAAACGTGGACTTACAAGCATTTTGCACATTTTCACGACATTTTTTAGACAACTCAGTTCATTAACTGAAGAAAATAGACAGGGCAGACACAAGCACCATTCCTTTGTGATGCATTTAATTAATTTAATTTGAAGCTAAAATACAAAACGTTCCCTCGTTCCAGCTTCTCAAAAATGATAATTCATCGCTTGTGTTTGTATTCTGTTTTAGTTTGTTTGTAGTACATAAAGTGACATTTGATGTCAACTTAGACTCATCTGCATTTCTCACAATTTGATAGACAACACAGTTCATTGGTTAAAGAAAGATATCCTTAGCTGAAACCCTAAGTTGACGACGCAAGCGAGTAGTTGGCTACAGCAAGTAATTTGACTTTGTACCCCATTAATAGAATAGTTGCAGACCAGGTTATTGATTATTCAGCACTAGAACATGGTTGTAAAGGCAAGTGGGGGGTTACTGTTGGACGTGGAGTCAGTTTTGATGGAGCAGACTGGTATTAGGGTGGCAACAAAAGAAATCCAATTGTTAGCATGACAGTAGCGTAACCTTCTTGACCTCTCGGAGCGGATCAGCAGGGCCCAATGCCCCCATGGCTAAAGCCCTCTTCTCCCCTTGTGTTTCTACCCCTGTGGCTCCTGTTCTCACAAGCTCTTACCTCTAAGCCGTGTGGACCAAGCTAACCCCCCCCCCCCCCCCCCCCCCCCCCCCCCCCTCGGTGCTTCCTGAATCCTTCCCAGCCCTGCCCCCCTCCCTCTCCAAAAGACGAAAACCATCTTATTATCTCGGTTCACGCCCACACGGACAAGAACTGCTTTCCACCCCTGCTACCAGCTGTGGTGTAATTGTCATCTAATTGCACCTGCACTGCCAAAGAATAATTAACTTTGGCATCTCATGGCTGAGGCGATACAAAAGAAATAACATGAAAGCAATTATAGGACTGAGGGGAGAGAATGAAAGCACACCTGAAAGAAGAGAAAGCTGAATGATGTCATTAACACTAGGCACTGCTTTTTCTTTTTTCTTTTTTAGCATTTCACCTCTCTGGAAAGTAAGAGTTGTTCTTAAGGCTTTTTTTCCCCCTTCTCCTTGCTATTATACGGATCTTATTCTCTGTGCTAACAATGGAAAAGAAAAGAAAAGAACAAAATGGAGAAAGAAGTCAGGCAGGGACGAACAGATGGTTGTTTGAGAGCGGCACCTGGCCTTGTGTTTAATTTCAGGTGAGAGAGTCCGTCTCTAAAGTGAGAGGGGGAGGAAGAGCGTCAAAAGCACATTCAGCTTAGAGCGAGGACAGAAAGTGAGAGAATGGTGTAGCAATAAGCCAGATCCACTGTGAGAAGAAGTGTGGAAATGGAGGATTGGGAAGAGAAAAAGACTCACTCCTGAGCTGGTACTCTGGTTCAACCCTACTTGGACATCTTGTACTCTTGTCCTCTCTGTTCTTATCTCTTTATCTCTGGCCTGTTCGTCTGGCCAAGTCTGGTATTGTTAGCCACGTAGAGACAATAACATCCACTTAAGCCACATTAGAGAAGCCATTTTACACACCAAACTCCCGAAACTAACCTATATTCCACCAGCTATAAATAAATAACTTCCTATGAGCTGAATGGTGTTGCTTTTGTCTGTTAAAGATCAACAGACCTGTCGTGATTTACCGTTATCAAAAAAAATGAGTCAGCATCTACTTTCAGAATTCATCAAAAAAACTGTTTCCCTATTTTTTCCGCCGTATTTCTATCCATCTGAGTTTGGTACATGATGTTCTCTGTGGTATCCCGAGTGAAACATCTTTTGTTCTTCCAGCAGCAGCGCCGTCAGTGGCAAGGATGAACAACTGGCAAATTCCTGCTTTTAAAAAAAAAAAACTAATCTCAGCCTTCACATTTACTGCAAATAAGCTCATTATACTACGCTTTGAAAATGGCAACCTGAAACTATGAGGGAGAAGGATGTAACAGGTACATTTAAGGATACTTTTTTACAGTGTTCAGTGTGACACTCAAATGTATTTCAAAAATGGGGAAAAATCAAGGCACACTTCAGGAAAAGGGGAAAAAACCTTTATTCACTTGGCTCTTTGGTAGTGAAATAACAAAAAAGTAGACATGTTGAAATCCAAAAATGGATATTCAACCATATCAAAGCATTAAAAAAAGCTGGAGCGACACAGCAGAGGGACGTTTCCTTTTGAATGTCCGTTTAAAATATGGAAATGATTACCTCAGAGTTTTAATGTAACCTCTTTGATAATTAGCAAAAACTTGCTGAGAAATGCAGATTTTTCAGAGCTAAATGTTTTCACATCTCTTTGGTGTTTGATGACTTTATCTGATCATGTTTATGTTCTGGACCGATAAATGTTTTAAGACAACACAATTACATCCCTAAACTTGTGATCAGCTTTTGCCTTTTTCTGGCATTTTAAGGGACCAAAAAATCAACTGATGCTCTTAATAAATAATAAGTGGATTTAACATTTTGGCAATGTGAGTGTTTGAGGAAAAGATCAATACCAATTCAATGAGATTTGTCTTGCACATATAAAGCTACTGCCAGCAAAACTTTGCTTATAGCATAAAAACTGAAATTGCTAGTCTGTCTTTCTCCAAAGACAACAACGTCCAGCAGCCTTTACCCCCCCCCCCCCCCCCGTAAAGCTTTTCACTCATCACCACTTATTAACAGGTAAACCTTTTTATACAGAAGCCCTGAGCTGACATGCATCAATGCATCAAAACAAACATTTCCTGTGAAATCAAGTACATTTCAGTCCATAGAGTTCTCAGCTTATTTGCCTTGTTATCTCAGGATAGCAACGTTTTTAAATATGTTTTTCTGTGATAGGCTAACGTGTCAATTTTAGCTGTTTTCTTGGTAATCTTGGTCAAATCAATGTTTTTATAGCGACATAACTGGATAAATATGTCGAGATTTAGAGAAAACAGAATAAAATACAATGGTTGGATGTATGTCCGATAAGGGCTTCTGTTGTTTAAGAATCATGCTAGCTGTTTCCGAAACTAAGCTGAGCTAACAGGGCGCTAGGCGCTTAATACAATGCTGCTAACAGCCTCGTATTAAGCGTAAAAACTTGAAAGCTGTATCTAGCTTGTCATTTTATTCTGTTGTAAAAAACCAAATTGGTCTTTTTAGCCAATTGTCAAACTTTTCCTAGATATCATCAAAAATGGAAAATACAAGTGGATTTCAGTCCTCTAGCTCATTTGCTCCCAACCTGGGGTCCTGAGGGCCCCACAAGATCTCCGGGGTTCGGGGTGCTGGGCTTTGTCTGCTCTGAGGTTGTCAAAATTAAATGTGCACATATCAACTAAAGTCATGAGAGGACACTTACTGGATAGTTTATTTCAAAGGTCTTTTGGTAAAAACAAGTTTGTGTAGATCTGTTCTGCTGGGATTTTATCAATGAAAACATTTATTGTTTATGTTAATTTAAAATATCTTTTTTTTTGGATGGGGTCCTTGGGGGACCTAGCTCGTCTAAGATATATCTGGGGGGGGCCTAGGAAAAGAGCTTGGGAAACACTGCCCCAGCTTGAACCTGCCTTACAAAAGACTGGCTTTAATGCCCATCCTCACCAGCACACACTTACTCAAGTTAATATTTTCCACAATGCCTCATCGTTCATTTCAAATGCAATAAATAGTGCAACTGTGCCCTAGTGAGAAAGTAGCTGTGTGTGTTTGGTGAATATTAGCATGAGCAGCGGGGGAAGGGAGGGCAGGTGTTCGCACTAACACCGTTTATTGAAGGATGTGTGTGTGCGTGTGTGTGTGTGTGCGCGCGCACGTGTGTGTGTGCGTGCGTGTTTGTGTGTGTGTTTGCTTTTGTGTTTTTCTGTGGAGAGTACACATCCAAAGATATGGGTGCATGGATGGATGGGTGGAAGTTGTTGGTTTTATTATCCGCTTCTCTCAGGTTTCTTCATTCACTATCTGCCATGTGTGTGTGTGTGTGTGTGTGTGTGTGCGTGTGTGTGTGTGTGTGTGTGTGTGTGTCTGGCCTGCGTGTGTGTGTGTGTGAGTAAAATCTGAGCTGCAAGGCCTTCTGTGTTTAAGCTGCCCATACGAGAGGAAAGAGCCCTCTTTGAGTGGAACATCTGACTAAGCCTGACATTTACTCAGCCATAAGGACTCAGACGGAGCAGACACAGGGGTTTTATCAATAGTCTGAACTAAATGCATACTCTAAATTTAGCTCAGGCTTTTTAGGCAGGATATGAGATAGGAAGTTGAAGTGCCACGATGTTGTGCCCTTAATGTCTGAGCAAATGTACTGCTGTAGAAACACATGTGCCATGAAAACTTTGATGGAGTTTACACTCTATTATAAACTGTAGACTAAAACAGTCTGTAACATCTAAGTCTCTCTTATTTGATATCAGAAACAAAACAACATTTAAAGTGGGCAAAATGTAAAGAAGATGATAAGATTTTGTTGAGTGACGCTCTCAAACAGGCTAAACATGTGAGACAAGTAACACTCTTTCTTTTCTACCAGGTAGCATTGTTGACATACTCACAAAGAAGATACTTAAATGTAGTTCACTGAGGCTGTAAAGCATGCTGAATATAAGCATGTGACTTATTATTTACTAAATACCTGTTATCCCTCAAGATGGACTCAATATTTCAATTTTTTAAGACATAGTGTGCGTTTTCTGGTTTTATATGCTCTTTAGTTTGTTTTCCAGGTGTCTTGTGCATGTTTAGGCACATCTATGTGCAAAAATTCAAAGTCCGCAGAAACGCGGCTTCTCCTACCTCCTCCTGTTAGCAGTAGCAGTAGCAGCATGTCACGCTCGGTCCCTAGCCCCCCTGAATGAAATTTGCCAGTGTGACATCTTGCCAGTGTGGTGTCACTGATCCAAGCCCATTGGCTCGTTGTAGCAAGCACAAGCTCATGCTGCACAGTAGCTGTATTCCAATATGGTAAAAAGGGCGTAACATTTCCGAGAATTGTCCGAACGACTGACCAATTACAACAGAGCAGATCGGCCAACCAATCAGATCAGACATGGCACACGTGGGGACCCTGATGTGGGCACTTCTGAGCGTAACAAACACAGGCAGATGAGACGGGCTGCATCGATCGGCAGTACATGAAAACAGACACTTTTTTCGAACATTAGCGATTGTGAACGTACTTTAGTAGGCACATAAATTAGATATATGAACCCCAAAAAGGGCATAATATGGGATCTTTAAAACAAGCCGAACATGAACCTGTTGTATGTTTGCAGTCCTGTTTTTATAGCACACAAGGATGAACATGTAAAATGACATTTAACGTAAAGTGATACAAGCAATGTGACAAAATCAAAACACATGAGGTTGATGCTTAGATTCTGTTCACTCAGACCCTGAAACATGCTGACTATGAACATGTGAGATGTTTGACATTGTCTTATTCTCCAGTTAGCATGGTAGACATATTTAATCTTTAACTCGTTATTCCTCTTTTGTTGTAGAAAATGAATTAAAAGATAGTTAAGTTGACAAAACCACAAAATTGATGGTCAGATTTGACTCATTGAGGCCTTAAAACATGCTTGAAATGAGCATGTTTTAAGGCGAGATATTCACCCTCTTTTATATACTCGTTAGCATTTTAGACGTATTTTTACATTTTAGTGTCTTTCCTAGAGCACACAGGTAAATATGAGGATATGACATTTCAAGTGCAAAGGCAAGAAATTTGACAGAAGATGAAGTCAATGCTTAGATTTGCTGAACATAAACCCATGCAATATTTCATGGATACTGAAAGTCTTAAAGTCTTAGACAAGTTGACTCTGCATATTTAGTCTCTGTTTGGATGGCCATCAAGGATGAATATGGAGAAACTGATATAAAAAAGGCAACAAGAAAAGCAAAATGACAAAAACACAAAGTGGAAACAGATTTAGTTCACTGAGGTTGTAAACATGCTCAACATGTGAGATATAAAACTCTTTTAAATACCTGCTGCTGACATGTTAAATCATCACTTTGTTGTCTCTTTCTGAAAAGTCTACAGGGATAAACGGGTAGAAACAGACATTTAATGTGCAACAAGGCTCTGAAAATATAGCAAAAGCACAATAAGATGAGGTTCACTGAGGCTCCTAAACATGATTGACATTATCATGTGAAATGTATCACGAGTGTTTGTACTCTTCAATCTACCTGTCAGTGCTGTAGACCTTTTTAATCTTCTCAATTGTAGTGTGTGCTTTTTATAGCAAGCACAGACAATTAGGTAGAACGTGAAATTCAATCAGCAAAAAGGCAGGAAATGTGGAAAAAAAACGTAAAGCTGATGCTCAGATTTGGTTCACAGAAGCTCTAAAACATGTTGAGAAAAAAACTGACATTTAAGAGCCACAAGGCAAAGACACACATAGTCGACACTCCGACTTGGTGCCACGAGGCGCTTAAAAAACACCAAACACACACGTGTATCTGCATAAAGCCCCCCCCCCCCCCACCCCTAGGCTCCATGTCTGTAAGTCCCGGGGACGATGATGGCAGCAATTAGCGTGCCTCAGAGCGAGTGTGTTCAATTGATGAATCTATCTTTAGTAAAGTGTGCGTTCATGCGTTCATTCATTTACATACACATGCATATCAATGTTGGATAGAGGGATGATGCACCAAAAAAACATCCCATTCTCTGTACGTCACTGTGGGGCCACTGTAATGATGAATGCAGATTGGATTTATAGAGGAGGTAAATGGGTGTGAACTACAGAGAAATTGGATAAATTAAAGTGGGGGCTAAGGGGAAGGGGGGGGGGGGGGGGGGGGGGAGTATGGGGGGAGGGGAGAAGGAGATGAATGAAAGTTTGACATAATGAACAGTGGGTGGCGGTGAGGGTGGAGAGGGGCTGGAGGTGTATTGAGGACGTGTGTTTATCAGCTTAAATACAGACATCTGTTAGGGAGAACTGGTGTGTTTTTGGGGGGTAGGGGAACGCGTGTGTGTGCGTGTTTGAGTGTGTGTGTGTGTGTGTGTGTGTGTGTGTGTGTGTGTGTGTGTGTGTGTGTGTGTGTGTGTGTGTGTGTGTGTGTGTGTGTGTGTGTGTGTGTGTGTGTGTGTGTGTGTGTGTGTGTGTGTGTGTGTGTGGTAGGCAAACAGACAGACACACACACACACACACACACACACAAGTGACATCAGTCTGTTTCCACAAAAGTGGAAAGAGGCTCATGTCACGAAACTCATTGGGCTCTTTGAACGCCGAGGGAGTCAAAGCGCACCAAAAACATGCTTGAGTCTAAAAAGTCAATAATGAAAAAAAAAGCAAAGAAGTTCATAGATTTTAACTGCACACACACACACACACACACACATGAAGGTTTCTGTGATTCACTTCTTTCCCCTCTTGCTCCACTGAATCGAGTCAAGCAAAACTTGACATGAATATTTAACAGTCAGAAGAGTCAAAACAATCGAGAGTCAACTTGTGTGTTATACATTCTCTCTTTGACATTCACTTTGAAGGTTTTTTGTTGACACGTGAGGAAAAGGGGCTAAATGTCAGATTTGATATCAGTTTGACTTTGGACAGACGAGCAGTCCTGGGCAGCAGCTTAGACACTGACGGCTGGGTTATTGATGAAATATTATTGAACAGTACAAGTGTTGCTCTGTCAGTCTCTTTGTGTTGGATTGATCTAGTGACTGGCTGGATTTAGGAGAAGGCAGAGTTTCTCTCTACGATGCTTTGTGCGCCTGTTCGCCCGTGTGTGTGTGTGTATCTGTGCGTGAATCGGAAAACATTAACCTGTGCATCTCTGTGGCTTTTGTTCGGACTCTATTTTGCACGCTCACCAACATCTGCGTCTTTTAATCTCGTATTTTTCTTCTTTTCTGAGTCATACACGCATTTTTTTTAGCTGTGCTTTTTCTTCCCCTCGGGTGAATATGAAGTTTTCTGGGTGTTTATGTGCATTTGCAACGAGAAGGAGAAGGTTGGATGGAGGAGCGAGTGAGCTAAAAAAGCAGCATAGACAGGAGAGGAACAGAGACAGAGAGGGAAAGAGAGAGGGAAGGGAGGGAGCGGGGAGGAGGAGGGAGGTGGCAGGTTGATTACGGTCGCAGGTCTCGTTGCCTGGAGACGGCGGGGACCAGGGATGCCGGGTTGCTAGGCGACCGGCATGATGCAGTGACCAGCGCTGTGTGATGGAGCGGAGGGGAGGCGGAGAAGGAAAATTGTCTTTGTGCCCCCACTTCTCCCTCAACCCCCTTCTCACCCCACCCGCCCCACCCACCTACACCAACACCCCCCACCCTCTCCCTCCCTCCCTTACACACACACACACACACACACACACACACACACACACACACACACACACACACAACTCTGCCTCCCTGCTGTAAATGTTCTTGAAAGAGCAGGGGAGATGGTCTGTGCAGATATATTTACCATTCAGAGTGGCTGCTTTTCAGGGCGGACGAGCAGAAAGGATTGAAATTGAAGAGTAAAACAGGGGACAGAAATGTGTCACCAACACACACACACACACACACACACACACACACACACACACACACACACACACACACACACACACACACAGCAGCTGAAGCCTGAATCTATATAGACTTAACAACGGCGGCTGCTTTGAGCCGCGAGTACAGAGATTATCATCTGCTCTGCTGGCCACAAAAGAAAGGCGAGACAAACATCATCATCCGTATACGCTTCACTCACTCAAAATGTAAACGATCCTTTATTTAAAATCCCATTTTCTGTTTGTTAAAGGAAAATGTTATATACGTCAGAGTGGGTGCCACTCCTCTGTGTGTGTATAGATTTTGATGTTTATTAAGAAGAGGGAGGGTCAAGCTTTATAGCAAAAGGGGTCGAGCTGTGATTTGATTGGATAATCTATGGATTTAATATCTCATAATCCTGGCGAAATCCCCCGTGGAATCACAGCTGAAAGATTATGTGTGGATGTTGCTTTGACCAACAGGGACAGAATGATCATGTGTGTCCGCGTGAACAATAAATATGTGTATAGTTGTCGTTGTAGCTGATAGTACGTACGTCTAGGTTGTGTGTTTTCGGATGAAGAGCAAGGGGAGAAAAAGAAATCAAATAGTAAAAACAAAATTTGGGCTGTTCATCAGACATGCAGGTTTTTGCCTGTTGTCTGTGCACAGTATGGGACTGTTTTTGTAAACAAGCCTCAGAGAGAAAAGGGAAGGGTAGGGGAGCAACAGGAGGAGGGGGAGGGAGAGAGCGAGCAAATTACAGTAAAGTGTGTATGTTAGTGATTCAGGCTTAGAGGGAGATATTTTTCTCCCTGCTTCTGCATCTGCTCTCAAGGCAGCACCAGCATTCAACAGGCACAAATGCTCCCTCCATCATCCTTTTCTTCCCCTCCCTCTTCCTCTTCCTCTCCTCCTCCTCCTCACCTTTCTTATCCTTCTTTCTGTCTCCCTCTCGACCTAAAAGCACCTTTTGTCCTCCTCAATTCTACCCCCCGTCTCTTCGGTGTGTCGTTCAGTGCAACCTTGTTTACCTGATGTGCGGTTCTCATCATTGTGGTTGCCATGACAATGGCCATGCCGAGCGAAGGCCTTCGTCACAGCGACAGGGGCCGGTTGCCGTGCCGATGTGAAGTGGCGCAGCCTTGATGGCCTCCACTTCTCGCTGTTTTTTTTCCCCCTCTTGTGTATTCTAATTCCAATCTCCTGAGCCATCTGCTGCGCTGCTCCTTATCTCCACCAGCACCACCTCCAGCACCACCTCTGCCTGCACTGTTTGTCTTTCCTGCTCTGAAATATGAGCCAGGCGTCAGTCAAACATGGTATCAATCATACATGTCACATTAAAACACTGTGATGAGGTTGTAGCTTCAGCTTTGATTCCCCATGATATTTCATTATAGGAATAATCGTTTATCTCTGTGGTAGAAGAACAGCTGACCTTTATCGTATTCTGAGTCTGGCTGTCTTATAGATGTTCAGAACATTTTGTATTTCTCTGTATGTATAGTGCAATCGTTGTATAGCATGCACACTGCTCAGTAAACACGACAAGGACAGAAAAATGTTCCTGTTATCTGTATCTTATTAAACAGAACGTGATTTCAGTCCAACTCCTGAAACATTTATTCTTAAAATATGGGACTTGTCTTCGTATGAAAAGTATATACAGTATAATATCTGAAGAGCATCCTGACTTTATTTTTGATGTGACAAAAAGAGACAAAAAACACAAGTACAAAAAAAAAGTAGAGGTCAAGATTTGACTCAAAATATCCTGTCTGGAGTTTCACATGCACACAAGTACAAAAATAAATGTAAAAAATGTTAATGAAGAGTGAAAACAAATCAAAGAGTTAGCCTAAATAGTAAGAATATGGATTTGATGTCAATACGAAGCATGAGAATAGACTGTATACGAAATATTGCATTCTACACAGGTTGCTATAATATGTTGCGCTCGGTGCTGTCGGTTTGAGTGCATGTGGCATAAGAAGTGAGTTATATAGCAGTAAAAATGGGGACATACATTGAATGGTCTCTTCCTGTGATATTGAAGTGATTTCTTTTGTTAAAAGCTTCAAACAACAGATGGATTGTCGTGTGTCGGACCTGTCAGGTTGATGGTGTCTTCACTGAAAACCAATTCAAATCTGATTTTCTGTTGGGGTGAGCTACAATTTAAACAATAATTACTATTCTGTGAGTGCGGGAGAAGAAGGGCAAATTTGCTTGACTGATTGGATGATGGTTTTGAGACTTTGCCCCCTCCAGCTCCTCCATGGTTCTTTTAATTGGTCAATCAATTGGATGCTCTCCGAGAGGAGACGCAGGGTCTTCTCTTTGCAGCAGGTGTTTTGGTTGTGGAGTCGACCGGTGTTTGTGCATGCGGGTCTTGGCGGCGGAGCGTGAACGCAACTTCGATCAATAATGTCTCCTGGTGACCGATCACAGCAGATCAATCAGTGACACGGGATCAGTGACTGGCTGAAATGTCACCAGCTCCATAATTAAGACCTTCATTAAGCCAGAGTTAACAGAGTGTCACTCTGTTGCTCTCACCTCGACTCCTCACCGACATCAGCCTCCCTCCTCCTCCTCTTCACACACACAACCCCCACCTCCATCTTTTCCTCCATATGCCTCTCTCCTTCCCCTCTCAATCCCTCTCAATCCCCATGTTTGCATGTTTGCCCTCTCTTGTCCTTTTTTATTCCATTCAATGCTTTTTCTTGTGTCATATACATATGAAAGAGACGCGTGGACAAAAGATGCGTGCACATTTTAACAAAGAGGATTTGTTAAATAGTGGAGAGTACAAAAATAGAGGAAAGAAAAGAAAAAAGGCATTTTGGCATTTACGAAAGTAAATTATCAAAAGGTCACCTAATCCTTGTGCCCTCTGTTTTCTTTTTCATTCTTTGCTTTTTCTTTGCCACATATCATTTCGTCCCCCGTCTCTCTGTCAGGCTCAGAGTCGCTCACTATTCCATTGCCGTGTGCTCCTGTAATCCAGATTAGCCGGCGAGTGTGCTTAATCTTATCACTTCCCCAATCCTGCGTGGGTGTGTGCTTTTCCTGGTTTTGTGTGATAGGGGGAGAAGGAACGATAGACAGCGGGATTAGAGCAGTTTCGGAGAGGGACTTGGAAAGAGGAGGTGGTAGAGAGAGAGAGAGAGAAAGAGACTGTATGAATGTGAGATTGTAAGATCACACATATCATCGTCAGCTGTGATTTATGGCAACAAAAAAGAAGAAGGAGAGAAATGAGTTGGGGGATTACAGGAGGATGGAGCAACTGCCAAATACACTCACATTCAAACATGCTAACACATGTCACTATTACATAATATTACAGCGTTAATCGTATTTCTAAGGACGTTACATGAAACCGGTAAAAATGAATGTCATGTCTTTTCCAGTTCAAAGACAGTAGTGGCTTTGTTTTATTTCCCCCCTGTTCTATTCTTGTGGTAATGATCATCACTCGTATCCTGTACTTAAATTGACCATGCTGTGTCGCTTCTCTTTCCAGATGAACCGTCCAATCCAGGTGAAGCCTGCAGACAGCGAGAGCAGAGGGGGTAAGAGACACCTGTCCCCACATAGAAACAAAGCACCTGTTCAAACAACGCCACCACAGTGTAAACAAACATCTTTAAAAAAAAATGAATCCACACTTTAAACTCTTAAGTTGCAGCAAGGCAAAGGTTTTTGTTCGATTTAAGTGACCATGTCTTTAAGTGACACCATCCAAATCCAGACATTATCAACTGATGAACATTTCCAGAAACCACGGCAACAAAGAAAACACTGAAGATGTCGTCATGGGCTCAACAGCTTCATGCTCCAACTACCGTGGATTTGTGCATCAGTGTTATCACATTTGATAACACTGATGCACAAATCCACGGTCTAATCGATCGGCAATTTAAGTATTTAATTCACACAAACGTAATATTTGTGACCTCCGCTTTTGAACTTTAAAGTCTCCAAAAACTGAAAGTTATAATTCTTAGCGTTTGCAGGTTTAAAAGTCTAAAAAGCAGACTTCTGTTACATTTGGTTGAGTTGTGTTTATTATCTTAAATGTTTGACATCTGTAGTTTTATGTGATAACTACAGCAGGAGAAATAAGAGGCGTTGGCTGATCACTTATATGTATTGGATGAACGATAAATAACATCACATGAATAATCGTTACCTGCGTTCAACTTTAACACGTTGTTTCTTTTTGTTTTTTGACATGATTCCTGCCCCAGTTTCCCATCAAATAGATGTTATACCTGCATCATTGACTGTTTAACGATGAAGAATTCATTTTTGTCCAAATACAGTTGTAGGATGCATTGTGGCATCAATGCTCGGGGTGATTCCAAAAAGTCTTTGTGCTTCATGTTCATAAAGCGAACATCAGAGGTGGAAGAAATAAAATAAGTGATGGCTGAATGCCACTTAGCTGCTGAAGGTACAGGTCCTTGTTTTGTACATGTGGTGCTCACTGTCACACTGTCTGAGTCATTGTTTATGTTATGAGTGACACCTGTGTGTGGTTCTTACTATGATATGTAAAAAATATCTTCCGGAAAAAAACGCCTGTTGACGTTTTGAGGACACATTTCAAGCAGTGTCTGTGACAATCTCACGAATCATATGAAATCAAAATACACTCTTTGTTTTTGACAATTTCGCTTGAACATGTTTCAATTAAGGAGCTTTTTGTTCCCTTTATTTCAACTCAGTATGACATTGAGGTTGCAGACACCTGATAAGAAATCCCATCTTAATAGTCTGCTGTGAAAATAAAACTTTTCATACAAGAAATTAGCAAATTTGACTTTTTCTCTGCTTGATTTTATTTTTGAAATGATCGTCAAATGATCGATACATTTCATGCTATTGTGCTGCCACCTTTTTGTATCCTACACAACATCATACCACATAGGCAGGGTTGTCTGATAAAGCTACATTTTCAACTGTATATCATATTATTATCATATTTTATGTGCAGAAATCGAATCAAACAGGAAAAAACGAAACATGCTCGCTGAGATTGACGCTTGGTTGACAGTTGATTTTCATACCATGGCAGCATGAATGTTTGGGAAAATACAACCCATAAACCCAACCCATGCACCCATTTCTGTTTGGTGAATAGTCTGCAGGAATGTAACGTGTTTGTGATTTGTAGTGACTGGGCTCAAACATGCAGAAACACTGGTCTGATCCTTTACAGGCGAGGACAGACGGAGCAGCTTCTCTGACAGCACAGAGGGTGACAAACATTTGAGTCACCGCCAGATGCTGTTTGTTTGTTGTGATGTCCTTGTTACTGCACTCTGGTGGCACTCTGAAGAATAGCAGGCTGACATCTATCCTGCTTAGTACAGTAGCTGTTGTTGATCTATTGTTAGTCATGCATGTTCAGTGACACGACACTTCTCCCTTTTTTCCCCCCTTTTGTCACCTCTTCCATGAAAACATTCGCTCCCACTTTTCCCCCCGCTGTAATCTCATCCACATTCTCCACACATTCTCCTGTCCTCTCCCTTCCCACCATCATGGAAATATCCTTCCCCTTAGAAGACAGGAAGCTGTTTGTGGGCATGCTGGGGAAACAGCAGACGGACAGCGACGTGAGAAAGATGTTTGAGCCTTTTGGGAGCATAGAGGAGTGCACGGTGCTCCGGGGGCCCGACGGTACCAGCAAAGGTAATGTCACAAATCACAGTAGAGAAGTCGATTACACGCTTAAATACAACATGAAGACTAGTTAAACAGACACAACAAATACAGAATATAACAAACTCTCTATGTGACATCATCTTTTAAGCTTTTCCAAATACTAACCCCACATGGTAAAATTATTTAGATCAAAAACAATGAAGGAAAATGACCAGTACCTGGTCTATAGTGTCCTCAAACATCTGGTCGTTTTATACTCAGGCCTTTGCTTTTGAATACTGACCCCATAACAGCTGTTTTATTTGTTTATGTTATTTAATGTTCTTCATATTTTTTTCAACACTTGGCTGCATTATAGTATTAATTACAGGATACAGGAACACTTTGCACTTTTGTTTTATTTTACGCAGGCACAATCCCCTTCATACATTTATAAAGAGGTAAGCTAGTGAAGTAGAAAGTTAAAAAAAAAGAGGGCTAAAACACACCGTACATATATCTGGAGACAGACTACAGATTTGTCCCAGAGGCGCCTGGTATATCTATCGTCCATATATTGTAAGCCTGAGGAGACATCCTTATGACTGACACATGTTCCAGATGGCATACATTCAAGATGCTTTTTCTTCCATTGCAATTACCTATTTAGCTAATTACCACATGTATCATTAGTTTCCTCTGGTTTTGAATGTGCACATATCAGAGTGGGCGTAGAGAGGGGCATTACATCATCTGAATGATTAGACTTTTATTGTAAGACCACAATTAAAGCCTTACCTGTCACATCTGCAGAAAGGTTATCCTGGATGTTTAAATGTTTCAGTATTGGGAAAAATCTGATGCCATGCAGCCCCATTTTTGGGATTTGCACTTTGAAAAAATTGAATAGCTGCACTGAGATCTAATTTTATACCAAAAACCTGAGTTAGTTTTTGTCAAAGTTAGGAGAATTCTATGCACGAATAAAGCCTTAGCGTGACATTGACTGGAACTATTGGTATTTTAATGAAGCCCTGAGAATTAAGCCTGGGGCACCTCACCATGGCTTGAATGTAAATATCTATTGTCGCTTACAACGATGCTAATGATATTTGCCCTGTTAATCAAAGTCCGGTGACAGTTCAAACACAGATGCTGGATTTCTCCGCGTTTGTTGCACGAGGCCTGACTAATGGTGCGATAGGTTTTATGGGTCATGGCTAATGATGCGTTTGGTGGTTTGCCGACTGTGATTGATGAAGCAATGAATGTCATGTGGACCATGTTTAATGATGCCACGGTAACTGATGAAGCACTAGATCTAAAACGGCTTCTAATGTGTTTTTAAAGGGAAGTAGTTTCTGTTTTATGTGTGTGTTGGTGAGAAATTGTGTTTAATTGTGTGTCATTTAATTTAGGTTGTGCATTCGTAAAGTACCAGAACAACGCAGAGGCCCAGGCCGCCATCAACGCTCTGCATGGGAGTCGTACTTTACCTGTGAGTCCCTCCCTACACGCACACAAAGACAGACGAACACACGCACACACACAGACGCACACACACACACACACACACACACACACACACACACACACACACACACACACACACACACACACACACACACACACACACACACACACACACACACACACACACACACATTGTCAACATGTACTCAAACATACACACATTTCAATGCTCCAGATACAGTCATTTAGACACTCAGTGGGGTGACTCAGCTAATAGTCACCACTTCTCTTTTTCTGTCCCCCTCCTCCGCACCTACACACACACACACACACACACACACACACACACACACACACACACACACACACACACACACACACACACACACACACACACACACACACACACACACAAATTGTTGGGACTTTTTATTTAAGTATTGTGAATAACATTCATTTTTATCTCTGGTGAATAACATTTTGTTCAGTTCAGAGTTGATGTCATATTAGCCAAAGATTTTTGCATTTTGTGCTGTTTTTGTTTTATATGAAGGCAGACAAAGTTAGCAGAGGGGTGACTTGCAACAAAAGTCTTGAACTAATACAATAAGGAAGTAGTTTTCAGCATCTCAGAGCCACACAACAAGGACACCCCACCGTTAATTCTTCTTATAATAACTTTTACCGAGAGCTGAGATTTTCCATCAAGTGTCAGAACTGGTGTTAATGTGAAATGTGTCAGATAGGTGGAGTTGTGTGTGAGACTAGATATGAGTTTTTCTCTTTCCTCCTCAGGGCGCCTCATCCAGCCTGGTGGTGAAGTTTGCAGATTCAGAGAAGGAGCGGGGGCTCAGGCGGATGCAGCAGGTGGCCTCGCAGTTGGGGGTCATCAGTCCCATGACCCTGCACCTCGGGGCCTACAACGCCTACACACAGGCTGTGAGGAACAAACACACACACACGTATACACATTTCGAAGGGAAAAACACACAACAATTCACGAGGGCACCTAAGTGTCCGTCTAAATGTTGCTGAGAAGTGTTTTTTTAAATCCACTTTTTTTTTTATACATCAAATACAGAGTAAATGAGGCTACATTTTTCACTGCTAGTCCATAAAAAATAAATAACACCACTGGGGATTTGACAACCAAACTGTCAACATGAAACTAAAAGTCTGCGTTGCAAACAGCTCGTTAGCTCTGAATTAACTGATGGTTTACTGAAGCAGAAGCAAAAGTTCTGCAGTAAAACTTAAGAGACAAAACGTGAAAATATTTGACTCAAAATGTGCTCCAAGAAATGACCCAAAACTAACTTTCTTGTGACCAAACTTACTTTTTTATGAGAGCTGCCGTGTTATTAAGAAGGAAATCAGCTGTAATGTCTTCCTGGGTGATTTTAACTGGAGAAATTGCGATTGGCCATGTAAAGTAAAGCCACATTACTATTCTTGTCATTGCTAATTGAGCGTTTACTGCAAATGGTTTCAGACTCAGCTCATTACAAATTGTTCAGCTTGTGATGCTTGAAGAGCTCTGACAACATTTTCGCTCGTAATAATTGTGTTGATTTGTAGTGACGATTAATATTTCAGTTCAAAGTATAAAAAAAAAAGAAGTAGAATAAAACTGCACAAAAACAACACAGACGATACGACTAGATTTAATCGAATCATGTCACCCCTGATGAATGATCTTAAAACCAATTATTATTTTGATTTTAAGACATCATAAGGCATCTAAAGAGAGCTGCAAAAACAGAATGATCTACCAAGTACAGTTGCTTTGTCTGTGTGACGTTGCTACGAGCCGAGATGTGGCTGTTGAATATATTGACTCCCATATGAGTCTTCAGACTGGAGCCATTGTAATTATAATAAACCTGTTCGATTTTTATGACTGAGGTTAAGTTATCTGAGCTTGGTAATTAAGGAAATCTAGACAAATATGTCCATAAGTATTCTAATGGGTCTGTACTTTGCGCTCACAGGAAACATATACATGTAGTAAAACCCAGACAGATTCCCCTAAACATACTCCTCTCCCTCTCTCCATCCTCCAGCTGATGCAGCAGCAGGCTCTGGTGGCGCAGTCGGCCTACCTCTCTCCTGTTGCCACGGTGGCGGCAGTTCAGATGCAGCAGCTCGCCGCCCTCAACCCCAACAGCATCATTGCCACGCCGATCGCATCCATCACCCCCTCCTCAGGTAATGAGAGGCAGAGATGTCTGGCTCCGGCCGGCCTTGATTAGATTTCTGCTTGAAATATGAGAACAGACACACTAGGAGAGGTGGACCTAAGAGTACTTAATAACAAACATCTATTTTTGTAGATTTTCTTTATTTTTCTGTCTGTCTTGATGTTAGCTGCGTTAGCTTTTTCATTTAAGGAGGAAAAGACGGTAGAGTGGCGAGTGACTCAGAGTTCCTGTTTACTTTTAAGTATTGTTTCCTTAATTAAGAATCCCTTTCCTTCGATTTAAAGGAGTTTAAATCAGTTTGTAAATAATCTTGGCAATGCTCTCTGGTGGATTTAGAATTTGCATAGTTTGCATATGAGTAATGCATTTTCCATTTTTCAGCCTACATGCAATACAATGTACCCTAACCCATATTTCTGCTTCAACATTTGGTTTAAATTAGCCTTTTTGATTTCAATTAAATGCTAAATATTTAAACAAACTCGTATCAAAATTCCTCAAGCCTTAAGTGTTTTTTTTTTAACCTGATGAATATACTTTGTCAGGGCACCCCCCCCCCCCCCCCCAAAAAAAAAAAAAAAAAAAAAACACCCAGAGGCAATAACTGTAAACTAATGAAACTGTAAACAACAAATGCACAGACATTCATGTTCCCCTCAGGATAAACTGAAATAACTTTGGTGATGGCTTCACTTTTCATCCGGTGCTTTCATCACCTGGAAAAATGGAGTTTGCCAAATACTCTGATTTATGATCATATGGCTGCGAAATTAATGAGATTCTCATCAGCGCTATTTGAAAAAATGTGTTTAGGGCCAATCAGCAGTTATTATATATAATAAACTAAGACAGTGTTCATAGTCACCTGTACTTGATGTTCTTGTATGCATTTATTTCAAATGATTGCTATTCATTACAAAAAATGTTTTGTGTCTCTGAGATCTAACAAATGTGTTCAATGTATTTCTGTCCTCGTAAAATATTTGCTAAGTTGACCTTTTGAAAGGCTAATTTGTAGCTTGCAATGTTCTTTGTTATTGTGTTACCTTTGTGCATCATAAAAAGCGTTCCACAATAGAGGTGAATTTTTCTTTAAAATAAGCATATCAGCATTTTTACTGTGAGTATTTTAGCATGCTGATGCTAAGCTAAAGCCCTGAGAAAGTAAAACCTGACTTTAGAAGTGTACTCATCCTGTTAAGGCAAAAAAAAATCTAAATTCAGAAATGCAAACTTAATAGTACACTGTCAATAGATTTCTCTCCTCTTCGTCTTGCTTTCAATTTTGTATCTAGTAAAAACAATTCATTTTAAACATGCCTGCAGGTACCAGCACTCCACCCTCCATGACCGCCACACCTGTTCCTGCTCTGCCTCCACCCATCGCAGTGAACAGCTACCAATCCGTGCAAGCTCCACCAAACAGCCAATCAGCAACCGAAGCCCTGTACACCAACGGGGTTCATGCCTATCAAGGTAAAGCCATAACATGTTGGACTACAGAGTGAAGAATAACTGTGCTGCTGTCATAAAATATTCCTCACAGATTCTTCCTGTTTTTTTTTTAATGTGCAACAACGACGGTTTAATTAAGAGGAAATGAAACGAAACCAAAGCACTAAATGTTATTTAGAGCGTGCTGATCCGCCCCAAATAGCATTTAGGATTTCTTTGAGTGTGCATGTAGCAGTTAGTGATGGTGTGTTTACTCTGCCACAGCTCAGAGTCCAGTCCTGGATCCCCTGCAGCAAGCTTATGCAGGCATGCAGCACTATACAGGTGAGCCTCCCAGCGTACAGTATTCTTACACGTGTTCAATATATCGCCATTCCTACTGCTACTACCGATCATAAGCCTCATGTTGCTGTTTGAGGAAGAAAAGAGATAATTATTAAAGATGAACATGCAAACAAATAATCTCACAAATGTTCCTTTTAGCTACATTTTGCTCAACTTTCCTTCCTACTCACATACATACTGTAGGAAGACACAAACAACAAATGAGAAAAACAATGAGAGTAAGAGAAAGAAAATTGCAATAAAATGTCAGAAAAAAATTAATTCAGATCTGTTAAAATTTAAATTAAAAGACAAAATATTCACCAGGGACAAACATATCATCAAATCAGTGATTAATCACTTGGACATTACTCCAAATGAAAGGCCAGATTAAAAAGATAGTTAATGTCCTTAACATTTTACATAATATTTGACAACTAAATGTCAGATTTTGAAGTTTTTGTTCCTAGAAATAACCTTCCTGTTTGTAAATCCAGAATACAAAACAGTTTTATGTAATAGAACAGCATGCAGCTGCATTACCTTACACTCCCCTGCTTTCCGACACTGCATGTTTTAAGTACAAATTTACATCCAAAGTCAAAACATGCACATATAGAACAAAATGTAAATAACCCGCAGCTCCATAGAATGAGTCACACATCGCATATATATGCAAAACTTCCTCCAGTTTTAGCAAATCTGTGGGTGGAGATGCAGCTCTGACAGATGTTGTTTTCAGGAAATATATCTGATTAGTTTGCAGACTCACTCCTGCTCTCTGCTTACCTGTCCCCCCCTTCTCCATCAGCCACCTATCCAGCTGCGTACAGCCTGGTGGGACAGCCGTTTCCCCACCAGCCAACCCTGGTGGCTCAGCAGCCTCAGCAGCCACAGCAACTCCAGCAACGAGAAGGTAGGCTCAAAGACCTCACTCAGAGACCTGTGGGAAACTGTGGCATAAAGATATCTAAGACAAACGTTCCTGTGGTCTTGTCTGGTTTTGCTCACTTACCACGAATCACACATACTTAGCATCAAAGATAACTATTTCGCAGATAATTCTGTGTTAATATTTGACTGTGTTTTTTCTACTATTGTAGGTATCTTGGTTTTCATTCATTTTCTGTGTGATTTGTTACGTGTTAGCAGAGTAAGATAGCCTTTAAGAAAGATATTTATAGTATTTTCTTTGTGTCACAAGCGACGATTGGGGTGTTGGAGTAATTTTTTAAAATGCTAAATTAAAGCTTTTTTCTTTTTTTGTTTATTGAATAGTTCTACATTTTTGAAAATATTTTCAGGGCTTTTTTGCCAAAAAGTAAAAGGACACTCAAGCCTGTGTGGCAAATATACATTAATACTGGGGCTTAGAGACAGTTAGCGTAGCATAGTAAAACACTGGAAAACAAACAAGCAGTGCGCTGTCCAAAGTCAGAGAAATCTGCCTACCAGCACCTCTAAAGTTAAGATGTTAGCAGATTTTCTAACCTTAAGACTGTGCCAGGCTAGCTGTTTCCTCCTGTTTACAATTTGATGCTAAGCTAAGCTAACAAGCTGTTGGTTGTAGTTTCATATTTCCTGTACCAAATGAGGCTGGTATCCATCTTACTCCCTAACCTGTGTTGTCTTGTTCTGTCATGTCTCTATCTCCATGGCTCTCCTGTACTTGTGTTCAGGTCCTGAGGGCTGTAACATCTTCATCTACCACCTGCCGCAGGAGTTCACCGACTCTGAGATCTTGCAGATGTTCCTGCCCTTTGGAAACGTCATCTCTGCAAAGGTCTTTGTCGACCGCGCCACAAACCAGAGTAAATGCTTTGGTGAGTTTCTGCCACGGCTGTTGTCACCATATGTGAGAAAAAAAGATATATTTTTTGATTTAAATGAACATGAGTGTCATTCTGTCTTCTCCTCTGCAGGTTTTGTCAGCTTTGACAACCCATCCAGCGCCCAGACTGCCATCCAGGCCATGAACGGCTTCCAGATCGGCATGAAGAGGCTGAAGGTGCAGCTGAAGAGGCCCAAGGATGCCAACAGGCCTTACTAAAGGAGGTGAGTTATCCTCTATTGACCAGGAGACGGGGAGACGGGGAGGGGTTGATAGACAGCTGTAAATGTGTCTGCGAGTTAAAGAGACAGACTGGATGTAATTGGGGGCTCACTACTTAAACGGCTGTCTTTCATGTGGAACTGAAGAAGTCAATAACCCTACAGTAAATTAGCTTTAATGAGGTGGCAGCACTCTCAGAATACCATCAATTTTAAATACTGTGTGTAGAAGATATTCCTTCTTTTTTGTGTGCTCATAATGTAGGGAAAGTTTGATTGAGGAGTGTGTTTTGACTCACTTTAACTGTTATGTCTAACCAGTGTTCTGTCGCAGGGTTGAATGCTAAATACTGTACCTCATTAATTTTTGTTTTGTTTTACTTTTTCATTTTATTGTTTTTGTGCTGTGCCACATGCCATTTATCCTGAAAAAAAAAACATCACACCACTCTCAAGACCGTCCTGTCCATACATATATCGTGGAGACGTGCGTCGCTATGGCTATGGTTGCCTAGCAACCGCTAAAACCTCCCCCCTTCCTTCTCACTGCGTTGTAAGTTAATTGGCCTGTGTTGGTTGCTGTGGCGATATTTGCCTGTGATGGTTGCCATTAGCATTTTTTTTTATTTTTGGGCCGTTGCCTTGATTCACCATGCTCAACTGCATGGCGGGTTACTGTGGCGACCATGAACTGTGTTTGGTGCGTTGTGAGTTTCCTCTTATTATTTTGTTCTGGTTTTTAATCCTTGCAAACACTGATCAATAACTGTCACTTTACCTCAGCATCTGTAAGTAATTGATTATCATGACATGCTGTTTTTCTAAGTCTTAAAGCTTCAAAGCTAAGCTAAATTAGCCTGCTGTCCATCGAATAAATGGATACATTAGGATTTTTTTTTTCTTAAGACTTTTTGGTTTTTGATTAGTTTATTTTTTTGTTGTCTGTCATGATTATCATTCTTACACATAACTCCCTCTGTTTAGTTGGTTGGTGTGGTAGTTTCGGTGAGTGCGGGGTTTTTGTTTGGTTGTAACTCAATTCCAAGTGACTTTGTGTCTGAACTTTGTTTGGTTTTTGTGAGACTGAAAATGTATTGAACATGCCCCCTGTTAATGATTTAAAACGTAGTGTATGTATGTGTGTGTGTGTGTGTGTGTGTGTGTGTGTGTGTGTGTGTGTGTGTGTGTGTGTGTGTGTGTGTGTGTGTGTGTGTGTGTGCGTGTGTGCGTGTGTGCGTGTGTGCGTGTGTGTGTGTGTGTGTGTGTGAGTGTTTTGTATGTGTGAATGACAGTGCCATTGTGAGACTACCAAAGGGTGAATACATGTACATATCTGTGGAGTGTGCTGTTTCAAATAGATGTAAAACGATCAATGTGTAAGTGAATGTGTGTGTTGTTGTACCAACTGAGACACTAACCTTACTAGGGAAGGTTTTGGGTAAAGCTGTTTGGTTCCTGTGACACGTGCTGCTGGCTGAGGAACTGCATTCCTCTGTAGGAATTCTGGGACTCCAAAAACACAATAAGCAAATTAATATGCATAGCAATGAAATTATAAATAGAAAAAAGACGACCTTGTATTAATGTAAAAGCGCAAAATGTGTGGCATGCACAGGGCATCTGCTGGTCAGAGAACAAGCTGCAAAAGATATGTTTTTAACAAATGAAAGCTTGTGGATGAAATGCTTTCCAATAGAAGATACTTATTCATATGAAATGTAATATTTAAGGCTTAAATGTATTTCCACCTCCAAACTAACAACCAAAACCTTAAACTCTGCTTAATAATGAATACATCTTATTTAACATTAACGCCTTCACATACACCTGGGTATAAAGATCTTAACTTAAGGTGCTCTAAGTGATTTTAAATATTGCACTTTTCAATATAAATGAACTGTTTCCGTTTAAAAAATATCAAATTTGAAAACATGTAATTCAACCTGACATATTTAAAATCTTGGCTGAATTAAAATGTAAAAACAATGAAAAGGGTCTGAACAAAATGTAAGAGCTTACTTTATATAAACTGCTTATTAAGGTTTTTTTTTTAATTAACATTAATGAAGGCCAGAAGATCAACATTGAGTTCCTACAAAAAGTTACTTCTACATTAAGATAAACTGGCTTAAAAAAAAGTCCTATAACAATTTATTCTGGAACCTGCAGATGCCCTGTTTGCAGCAGCTCACGTTAACAAATAAAACGTTGTGGAGTAATACTACAGTTTGGTGAATGGCATGCTGAATGTCATTTGAATAAATGTAGAATTACCTCCAAACTGTTTCCTTATTAAAAAAAATGTGGAGAGTTTATCCTCACCAGCATTCCTACTGTGCATGTTCTGAATTAATTTGCCTGCAAAAAGAGATGACAGACTATTTTTCTGAGAACGTGCATACAATTGCAGCAGTATGACTTTCACTATTTGAGTTGCATGGACACCAGTTGATTTCTGAGACTCCCCTGAGGCATCCGTGCAAGCAGTGTGTATTGCAGACACCACTCCACTTCCAAAGTCTTACATATGTGTGTTTCATTGCTGTGATTCGGTTTAAAATACTCTTTATGTTCTTTTTTGTTTCTCTTTTTCTTCACCTCCAGGTAAAACCTAAGAGTTCAATCAAGAGAAACCACTTGGGATGTCCCAGCCTTTTTTGGTTGTTTGACCAACCGTATAGCACAGGAGCAACACTTCACAAAAAGCAGTATCACGTTCATGCGCTTGCAAAACGCAACCACGACAGCAGTAATATCAGCAACAAATAACTTCAACTGAGTCAGCATCCGCAGTATCAGAAGTGCTCCAGATTTCCTATCATTCCACAGCTGGATTCATTTATATAATGTACATACTCTATTGTCGGCAACAAGATCTACATGTTAAGAAAAAGCATATCACTGATGTTATTCTACTGAACAGGGTTTACTGTATAGTGTGATTTTGTGGTCCATGGCGTCAACAGAAAGCCAGTGTGCACAGTCAGAGGCAAAAGAAAATACTATTCTGTATGATTACCATTGGTAATATTGTTATGTAGAGTTAGTTTTATTATTTATACGTAAATTAAAAACATGGGGTAATGAAACTGAAAGAGAAATGGATTTCCTCTCACTGTACATACCTTGGTTTGAAACAGACTTCAATTAAAAAAGTTCTCTGCTGCCACTACTTTTCAAATTAACATAGCGGAAGGAAGGGCTGGGAATTTTTCTATCTTGATTTTTTACGTTTAATTTATTGGGTAATCAATTTGATTGGGAGGGGGGGATGTGAGGATTTCTTTTTTAATTTAAGAAAAAAAAAAGATGTTGTCTTCAAGACAATGAACACACTTATAGAGTTTTTAATTACATAAATGTAACTATGGAAGTAAAAAAAAAAACATGTTTCTTTATTTATTCTCTACAATCGCTGTTTTAAAACATATGTCTTTAAAAGAAAATAAAGTACGGTTTAGAAAAAAAAAATGGTGTCCGCTTCTCGTCATATAATGTATCAATACATGGGAACTTTCTTCACCATCACAAATGAAATTCAAATCTTGAATGAGAGTTATATTTCCATTTACACACAGCAGAACAGACAAAGGCTGTGTTCGTTTCAGGGGAGTTTGCTGCTCTCTATAGGCCTGAAGAAGTATTAAGGAAAGTGGGAAAACATCTGGCCTCCATTCTTTCATAGATTTCAACCTGTAGACCAAACTAAGCAAGACTCATATGAAGAAAATGATTAAAATATGTGTTTGTTTTTATTGGGACTGCATGAATGAATGTTCAATGATCAATAGATCACATTATCAAGCGTGTAGATAATCTCCATTATTTTCACATGATCATGATTTAATCATTGATAATCTGTAATCATGGTAAATCATCGATAATCTTACCTAAGCAAGCACCATGACTTTTTGATGGCATTTCATGCAGCTCAGATTTGAAGATAATGGAAAAGCTGAGGTGTATGTAACCACAGCTGGGATGTGTCTGCATTTTCGTGTTGGTCTGATGCGTCCAAACACGCCTCGGCCTTCTTTGGCATGCCTGGAGGTATGCAGGGTGATTACTGCTACAGAGACGGATTGAAGAAGAAAATCAATCTTTTATGATACCAAGTCATTATTCTGTTAACACTGTTGCTACAATTTGGGGCTGGGGGAAGTTACAAATGACTCTAGCTTCGGAATCTACAAATAGTTGTATGTTTGGGAATCAAATGCAGTATTTGTTGATCTAATACCTACATTTTTCACATGTGTTTCAAAAAGTCAAAACAAAGTCCACTTGATCAACAAGAAAACAGAAAACTGTAACTTGTGACACTGAGAAATACCAAGCAAAAGCAGAGGTGCTGCATGTCAACAGGAAAGGCAGGCAACTGCTTGTGTGCCAGGCCAGTTTCCCCAAAGGGCTGAAAAACGTTAAACCACAGCAGTGGCTCAAAATGTGCAAAGTTTGCAATGACAGTGGGAAACCTCATTTGGGCACCCCATCTAACAGTGATGCTGTCAAGCATTGCATTTTTATTCCTGTGAAAACTTAAGTTTGTCAATGAAAGTAATTGAGGGACAATGAAGAGGAATTATCCGTCTGAGGGTGTAAAAAGTGGTGACAATGGTGAGCAGATAGTGATGATTAGATATAACAATTAATTACTATAGCCTACTGTTTATGAAGTTACTCAATGATTGACGTTTGTATTCTAGTTTGTATTGCTCTTTATATTTATATTTTCAAATAAGAAGGTTTTTAATGTTCTTCATATTTATTTTTGAAAATAATAGCCTACTAATAGAACTTGGGAATTAAAAAAAATGCTTATTGGCAGGGGGTATTATTCCTTTGGGCCTCAACAGACTCTTTAATAGCCACTGAACAAAAGTGCAGTTGCACAGTAAAGAAAATGGGGCAAAGAACCTCTACAGCAACCCTCCAGTGAAGAAAACAGGATTAAGTACCATTAAGGGTGCTAAAAGAAAAGAGTGTGTGATGTAGTTAATTTGTAGTGCCCTTTAAATTCAGTGAAGGAAATGTAATCCGTTGAGAAAGACTTCCATTGGACGCAAAAACAAAATTAAGGGGAACTTGTATTGCCCCCATGTGAAGGATGAGTCAACAACACTGTTTAATGTTTATGACAAACTTTACAATACCTTTACAATACACACCTTAAAACGGTGAGAACATGCCACAATATGCCAGTTATGAGTGATAAAAAACCCTAATGATCTATAGTTTGATTGAATGGGAACTTTAATAGTTCTCTAAGTATTTATTAGGCTACAGAGGTGTAGCTGTTTTGCTTTCAAAATAGGTCGCATAAATAATTAGCCAAGAAAATGAACTGTTACCATAAATAGGTCAAAACGTTTATGGGTAGACGCAACCCCATGCAGCTGGTGTCATTGTAATTTTCAATTTATTCTGCCCCTGCCTCCCAGTCCACCACTGAAAACCCCAATATTTACCTCTGAAATGTATTGGAGAGGATGTGTAAATTTTATTTGAATGGATATAATCCTTAAAAGAACAAGCTAGTTCCCTCTTGTGGCACTAACCACTCCTCATACAAAGAAGAGGCTCGTGTCACTTTAAATAGCCTGCTCCCCGCCAGCTCCACTTTTAACATACTACCATGTTATCCACTACATCCGTCCAATTGAATTACCCGGCTGCAGACCAACAAGCCGAGGTCTGCTTTGGTAACTAAAAATCAGACGGAAAGGGGAAAAACTTAACATCATTTTTTTCCCCTCGTAAAGTAGAAGTTTTTGCAGGGAAAGTGCGACACAGTTTTTCCTCACGAGAATGTGGCGAAACCGAGGTTAACTAGAGAACTGAGCACATTGAACGATCAACAAGTTGGAGTCCCGTCGATGGCGAGAACTACACGAAATCCCCTAAACTTCAACACGCAGAGGACGAGCAGCAGTACAGCCGGACAGAGAGCATTTTGAGACGACACTACTTGCCCGCATACATACAGAGAAAGCGAAGAGAGGTAAGTTACCGTTAAGTTATGATGCAAGATGCGTTCAATGTCAGTGAGCTGAACACTTATATTGTAAAACCCGCTGCTCGGACTCCGTTAGAGCCGTAAATGAAGGACTTATCCTCGGGAAGACACACTGGGTTGTTTATTTTTAGACAGACATGTGAGCCCCGTTCTCTCATGAGGGTTTCTGTGAAGTTTTAGCCGCGGGATAGGCTTTATACTTTGCTGGCAGACTCTCACTGGAGCCCCGCCGTTAGAAGACGTTGTTTAGCTCACATCAAAGTTAAGCTAGCTAACAGGCCTTCGCTCGTCCTGATGTCGGAGGTGTTTTTTTTAGTAGCTCCGCGATATGAGAGCAAAAGCATTAAGAATAACACTGAAGGCACAACAATCGCCTGTAAAAAAACAGAAGTTAAAACCGACCGAAGACGGCCATGTATACCTGTTACGGAAAAAACATGAACGCGTAAAGAAAGTTTTCAAACGTAAATAGGAGTTCGCAAAGGAAAGTTTGGCCCTACATGATTTTCTAACACGTCAAACGTGGAGTTTTTTTTATCTCTCTGTATCAAATATTGGAAATAGGTCTGCGAGTTTGGTGTTGGCAAACTTGTTCAAAGCTCCATCTCACTGTCTGTTCCGCTATGTCCGGGAGACTCCCCGCTTGCGCCACGCACTGAGCCACTCCCTACACGAGACTACGCAAACAGCGTAGAGAGCTGGGACACACATAAACTACAAACCTTTGACAAGCTGACCTATATCCTAATTTTGCAATGATACAGTCAGTGGCTTCCTCAGTTATCAAGGAGGAACCAGGAGGGCCTGATTCAATTTTTTTTCACATAGATTTGAGGCATTGTTTTGTGTCTTCGTATGTTCTTTACACACATCAACATCACTAACTTGTATTTAATGGTCTTTGCAGTGTGAAGTGAACAACATCCATCAGCCTCTTTTCTTCAAGGTTTAGGTTCACAAAAAGTCCTCACTAGTACTACTTGGCTCTAATTGTGTCATCACAGTTATCATGGCTTGGGCCTTTAGCAATTACAAAGTGCCTCAGGGAGTTTTCTTGAAAACAAACATAAGCTATATTTACCTTAAGTCACTCACTAAACACATTGCTTGCCAGGTCTCGGTCCTTTTTATCTTGCTTTGTTTGCAATGTCTACTAGTTTGCAGTATTTTATTTTATTCTCAGCCCCTTTCTGTTCTTTGTTTTTGCACATAACTCCCAGATGTACACTGATGGAATAATGTTAAGTTATTATCAGGATATAGTCGGTCCTGTGCTTGTGCATGTAGTCAAAAACGAAACATTTTGCCCTTTAAGAAAAGTCTTGTAAACTGGAGGTGTGGTAGTAACAATGCAGGATGGGTATTACAGGAAGTAATTATGTATTTTAGGAGGCTAATCCATATTATGGACATTGGGTCTGGAAATGTCTGTCTCTGCTGCACAGAGTTTGATTGTCTACTTGCTCTTCAACTTTATTGAAGTGCAATACGGAATCACTGGTTTATCACTTTACCTCTTAAAAAGAAGAGACAGTAAACCTTATGAAGAGCAGAGGACGCATCCTATTTTCAAGATCAGATGGTAACCTAGATATCATACAGGAAGAGCTTAGAAAAACGAATAATTCTATGAACACAATTGATATAACATGATAAATAATGCATAGATCTAAAGCATACAGATCACTTGAAGATACCATTGACAGTAGAAGAGGCCCAAGATGGCATGGGAGGGTAAAACAATTAATTGCTTATAACAAACAAATAGAAAGCAATCAGGCTGTTCATGATGGTATTAACAGTCTTTCTACAGTACTTGATGTTGCTGAGCTTTGAAGAGGGAAATGTGAATCACAATGAAAAAGTAGACGTGAACTAACTCGTCCTGGTACTTCTCCAAGAACAACACTTAACCACTGGTGCACTTTGGTCTTTCCAAAAGCTGTCCTTGAGTTTGAAATATGTCAGACTCAGCATTAGGTGAGTGGCAGTGGATTCAATGATAAAGTCATGCCAAAGTCAACGTTAGTTAACCTGAGAACAGATGCAGGATAATACTCTAATCATTTTAATACAGACAACATTTTCTGTAACAGATTCCTAAATAAAGTCTGCTCATGTCGGCTATTCTATGTCCACGTGGAGCAGTCCTTTATGTGCTTAGGATCCAAAATGTGAATTTTAAATTGTAAAAGGTTTAAGCTAAACTGCACCCACCAGTCTACTTGTCTTGTTTGTTACAGTTTATGCTAATTATTACAACAGTAGCTTGGCTAGGAAGTTTACTTTAGCTTGCAGCAGTTGCACCTATTGAACGAACATTACAATCCCTAAAGGCACAAATCAACACCTAAGGGCACAGGGAGGTTTACTGTGTATAACCTGCACACACGTCACATCTGGTTTCTTGTGAGGTTGCCAGTTTGGGGCTGTATCTTGGTTTGCTCTCGTGTTGAAACAGATCCTTTTCAGGAACAGACAAAAAATGTGCTTTAAGAATTGGGATATACACCTGAGAAGTTTTATAGCCCCAAGGTTTTGTTTCCAGTTCCCCCAGTTTATCAGAATAGACCTGTGTGTATTCACCACAATCTCATAATTCAAGCAAAGACTGAATGTAAACATGAGCTTGTGGTAGATTTCTGACATGGGAGGTGACAAAGATTGAGGCAGCGGGGTTGACCTAAACCCACACACTGATAAACTTTAAAGACTGGATAGTTGATGTTTCACCACTGTGGTTTCAAGGTGAAGCGATCTGTCTTTTTAAAGTGCAACACAGACCTTGTTAAAGTTAAAGTGAACCTCCTCTCCTAACAAAGGCAGCCTGCAGGAGTTACTGCGCCCTCACAGTAAGCTCATAGCTGGTTAAAGTCCACACGCAAACAGGCCTTGTCGACAGATCTGTCAGGAAACAGCATAAATTTCCCTCTTCAATGATTTGCTTCAGAGGGAGGTCACGAAACTTTGACTGCAGAGACAAAGGTGCAGCAGTAACACGAGGCAATATGATGATCCAAATGTGCTGATCTGACATTGTTAAACTCCACAGGTGACCCAGTGTTCTTTAAAGAGGTAATTAAAGCAGCAATGATGTCATGCTAAGTTGTTTGACTGCAGATCTAGTTGCTGTTTCTGCACTCTGATAACAAAGCAGTAAGAATGTGCTTTGGGACCAGGTGTCCGATGTTGCTCCTCTTTAGTCAGTGCTCAACTTGAGTCCCAAATGGCCTAAATGTCTGCCCCTAATGGCCCTAAAAGACCTCGAAACTAGACAGAAATCTGGGAGCCTGCACATTCAAACTGTGGTGCTTTGAATAACAGTAACACAGTTCTCCCTAGGCTTTTTTTAAATGTCATTAATTTTGCAAAAATGTTCTGGTAAAAGAAAGTACTGATAACAGTTCATAGTCAAGGGCAGGAAATCCAAAAAGTAAACAACTTGATCCTTTATGGACTCTGATCGTCGGGGAAATAGTTCTCAAGATGTGAAGATGAAGACAAAAATGTAAACCTCATGGTGGCACTACACAAAAAACACGTGGCTATAGAATTCATCTGCTGTCGGCCTGCTGCAGGATAACATGAAAATGTTTGACCGGCAATAACACAGTTGGATATTGCCTTGCAAATTGCAATATATAAAGACATTTTGAAGTATGCATATTAGTTCTCACTATCAGTTTATAAACTGGACTTTTGTCCTGTTGTTTCACATGGTCAGCAGTATTGCATTTGTCATCAAATTGGTGCAAACTAATCTGAAGGTAGTTACGATAAGGATAAACTTTATTGTCTGCTGAGGGAAATTTGTCAACAGTGCCACACATTGCTGCAATCACAACTGATGCCCCAATCAAACGGTGACACGATAACCACAATGAGACACACAGGAAAACAAGGCAGACCACACTGACACAGGATGTCTCCTTCAGCTTAGCTTACATTGCACCTGCACTGCACCTGCACTTCAACCACTTATCATATATTGCACCAAATAAACGTAAAAGAATGGCCATGTGCCCAAGATAAAGTATCAACAAGTAGCAGATGTACAGTAGCAGCTCTTACACAAGAAGACGAAATAAAACATGGTAAAAGCCACATCAGTTAAAAAGCGCTATTTCTAAGAATAACTTGGTAAATAAACACAGCATGGCTGTTGGGTTTTTTAGTTTTAGTTTTTTTTATTAACATTTGTTCAGTCGTGGTTTTTATAGAGGTTAGACTGGAATTGACTAACTCGGTGTAAAGTACAGAAATCCACACGAAATCTTGCTCAAGAGATTATCAGCAACTGGCGTGTAAATTGTGCAATTTCCTTTTGCCTTCCAGATGTTACAAATAAATGAGAACTTATTAAATTACGTAAGAAACCGCAGGAAAATGTTTATGTACAAGAGTGTACAAACACTTTTTTTGTGTGTAAGGTGCTTTTTTTTAAAAGATCTATTTTGGGCTTGTGTGCCTTTTATTTAGTAGATAGGTCAGAGGTCAGAGGAGGAAACTGGGCAGAGAAAGTGGTGGGGAATGAAGGCAGGGGCCGAGGGTGGAGTCAAACCTGGGCTGCCCACTTTGAGGGCCATAGCCTCTGCACATGGAGCGTGCAACAACACAACTAGCCAACCAGTCTCCTTAATGTTAACATTGATCCTCCTTTTTGGAGCATTATGTCATGATAACTGTTGGATATGCCCCTGAAATCACTCACTGTATAGTGCACAATATTTCCTGTTTACGAGTTATAATAGAATCCAAATTTTGAGTGTGAAGATATATCCCCTATAAATTTAACAACCCATTTTACAGTGAAGATAAAAATAGCTTATGAGCATCTGAAATCTTAATTACCGGCTCACTATTGAGTAAACTAAGGAGCATCCATTCAAAGAGAATCTGAAAGGCCTGGATACAGGAGTTGTGTCAAACAAAGCCCATGAGTTGAAGTTGTCTTTTTTCAAGACTGGTAAAATAAATGACAAACTAAAGTCCAGATTAGAGCTCAACAGGAATTCTAACAGGTTTTTTAAAGACCTAATTGTGTGCAGCACAAGAAAAGCCTCTCTTCATCATCCCCCTTTTCAGCTGTAACAGGAAGTGGCCAGATACAGTTGCCTGTTGCAGATGCCAAGAGAGATTAATTACCTCCAATCAATACTAATTTTCTCTCAGCTCTTTCTGTTTCCTCGTCTTCCTCTCAGGATATTGTCACAGCTGAGTGGGTTTCTAAATTGATCTAATGGAAAATCTGAAACGCAGATCACAGAGCAGACCGTTTTTTGTTTTTTTTGATACTTCTTAATTTCCTTCCACATGATACAAAACAAGCCCATCAAATCTTTTTTCCTTCTCTGTTTTTTTTCAGGATGTTGTCTCGTCTCTATGAGCTGATATGGGCAGACTGGATCTGGTTTCCTGAAGGCCACGGCTGGGCTGATCTGACTGACCACGACGATGTAGTCTTCCCTAAACCAAGGGACCTCTGGGCCACCATACCCATTGCCCTTTGCTTCTTGGTCATCAGACAGATATTTGAGAGGTGACTCATCCCTTTTAGTCGCTCCCAAGAGACTAAAAGTTCATTTCTATGCACGTCTTCCTTTCAGATTTTCTTGTTTCTTCCTTTGAAATATAAAATGATTCATAAGCAATATTTTCCCTTACGTGTGATTTTCTCTTTTCAGGACGGTAGCGACTCCTCTCGCCTCCCTGCTGGGAGTGAGGGACAAGACGCGTGTTTGTGCTTCTCCAAATCCTGTCCTGGAGTCTTTTTTCTGCAGCACATCAAAGCATCCCACACAGGTAACTATCCTGCATACGTTAGCAAACCAGAACTGCCTCATACATATTGTGTGTCCTCTGGCAGCAGAACAGCTTGGGACTGATCACAGAATGCACAGATGTTTGAGAATGAAAGAAACATCACGTTTCTCTTATGTGACCAGTACAGCTGTCATCGTTTTAAGACTACAAACATCAAAGTTAGTACTGACTCTTTCCACTTTCCTTGTCCTGCCTTTGTTGTCAGAGCTCCATAGAGAGTTTATGTAAACAGACGGACTTTTCAGTGCGACAGGTCCAGAGGTGGTTCAGGCGGCGGAGGAACCAGGACCGGCCGAACAAGCTCAAAAAGTTTCGGGAAGCGAGGTAGCTGCACAACCCAAACCTTTATCTCTGTTATCTTTCATACCAATCTGTGTGTTTTAAGAGCTGGCTTGAAACCATAAAGGAGATGTTTGAAGAAAAAAATCCTCTTTTTTTAATATGTTTTATATGTTTCATTGTCAGTTCAGAGTTTTGCAGAGGGCATGATGTGCTGTAACAAATTTAAGATACTTCCAAAGCAAAAGTACAGCAGCTAGGGGTCCAGGTGCCAAAAAAAACGATTCGTGAAATAAGCACAATAAAAAAAAAAAAAGAAGCTGTATGGTGTCACTGGCTGATTTTTCACACCTGGTAAACGTACACAACTTTGGATGACAGTGCATAAATGGACGTGGTTACAATCTAAGATGTCTGCAGCTATAGTGTTCACTGTTGCTGAAAACTTTCAGCATTTTGCACTTCTGACAGAAAGGGTGAAACATAAAAACAGCAGATCATTGAACGAGCTCAGGTACAAGTTTCTACTGCTGAACAATCAAAAATGATTGAAATATTCTGTATCTGGTACACTGATTTCATTGAATGAATACCGGCATTCAACCGTGACACCCACGTACTGGGAGCAAGCATGACTCACATACGGTTGCAAAAGAATCTGCAGAGATGGGAGGAAACATAATACTGTACATTCACGCCAAAAACTGAAAAACACATCAACAGTAATCCAGATGTTTCCCCTCAGCTGTCGGAGGGACTTTTCCTCCCACTGTGAGTTTATCTAAGATTAATTCCAGTGACATACTGTCAGTGCTGTAACCCTCAATGTGATTGTTTTTAAGTGTTAGTATGTTTATCATTTCCTTGTGATTTGAAGTAATTAGTTAAAAACAAAAAGTAACAAAACGGTCCCACAGTGCTCAGGTTGATGCTTTAAGACACTTACATGAGTTGTTTTTCTCCTCTTTACTTTTCCACATGTGCGTCTCTTTAACACAAAAGCTTTGTGCGTTGTATGAACATTGTTTCTGTGTTTTTGGATATGTTTGACTAAAACAGAATGTACTCAGATGCTATGTTGTCTCTTACAGTTGGAGATTTACCTTTTACCTTATTGCTTTCTTTGCTGGCCTGGCTGTCCTTATCGATGTGAGTACTATGACACCAGCTGGTTGGCACTCACAACTAGAATTGTATTGATTGAGTCTTTTGGTAAATGCTGTCACCCTGGGAGGATCTTCTTTGCTGCATGCTAACACGAGTCACATAGTCAAGAAATGTAGGAGTTGTAATTTGTGACACTGAGACAGTTGGATGCCAGACAAAGAGTGTTTCCCACTCTGTTGTTGTTCGTGCAGTAGAGTGCTTGTGGTATTTAGTTGAACACTCAATATTCATTAATATTGAGCATCTCTTTCCTCAGAAACCATGGTTCCACGATATGAAGCTGATGTGGGACGACTTCCCAAAAATGGTATGTCTGTTATAAAAGCTACAACATATGAAACTACCTTCCCCTAACATTTCCTTGACTTAACTTTCAATCCTTTGTTCACAAGATTACAAACTAAACGGGAAAATTCTTCTTCCCTTACAGCCGCTGTTGCCTTCACAGTACTGGTACTACATGATCGAGCTGGGCTTCTATGTCTCCCTGCTTTTAAGCGTAGCCACGGATATCAAACGTAAAGTAAGTGATACAGCCCTTTCTCCTTAACTTTATTATCTCTGGGCTATGAACCCCCTCAGAAACCATCCCATCTAGAGAGATCACTCACTGAAAATAATGAGAATGATCTGTTATGTTGGGAGTGTATTTTGAGGTTTTGGATATCGATTTCCTCCCTTTAAGATGCCCCAGCTTTATGCATTGTATTGAGTGGAGCTGTCAGCATTCAAAATGCCATTAAAGATAATGTTCAATTGCACTCATCCACATCCACTGAAGTGGAGTAAAGTCTAAACTAAGCTGTGTGTGTGTGTGTGTGTGTGCGTGCGTGCGTGCGTGCGTGCGCAGGGATACTACATGTGCTGCTGCCCTCTGAGTTAATATGTGACCGAAGCTCTGTGAGGAAAATCTTACTGTGGGGAGACAGACCTGTCCATTTATTCAACAGGTCTACACATTGTAAAAGTTGGCCTTCAAGCCTTCAAATCTGTGAGGCCTCCTCTGTGCCAGGTTGTGTTTTATAACTGCAGCTTACATGAATGCAGGGAGTTAAATCTTTAACACCAAAACAATGGTTTTCTAGACGGTGTGTGTTGAAATCAGCCCCCGTACTGTGGGGATTGATTTTGTACCTTTCTGTGAAGTTCCATTTTCTTTACCCACTTGATGTGGGTTTGGTTTGTTTTTATAACCGTTGACCTGCTCAATCTGTTTTGTGCGGAGAGTTAATAATTTGTAGCATCATCAGACACCCCCCTTTGATTAGTGACCGATCTTTACAGCTGGATCAATAAGTGACACAACATTGTTGGATTTTGTTCCCCCCCCCCCCCCCCCCCGCAGGATTTCAAAGAGCAGATAGTTCACCATATAGCCACCATCTCCCTCATCAGTTTCTCCTGGCTGGTCAACTACATCCGGGGAGGAACTTTGGTCATGTTAGTGCATGATTCCTCTGACTATCTGATGGAGGTAAGACATGCTAACAGCGTCCAGAAATGGCTTAAATGAATCACATTTGGTTTATGTTTTAATGCCTAAGGATGTATTCTTGGAGTTTGTATGTTTGGCTGCTCGTTGTCTGTCTGAAACTCTGTTATTTGTGCTGCTGCCTGTCTTGTCCAGGACGCTCTTGAAAAAGAGATTTTTAATCTCAATGAGTTTTCCTTTCCTGGTTAAATAAAGGTTAAATAAAATACAATAAAATGTTTTTGATGTTATAAGCTTATTGTGAGATTATTATTTGATTAAAAGTGAAGTCCATTATGATCACATAAGTGTGCTGCCCTCCCTCCCGTCTTGACTGTTTACTATTGTTTTTATTAGTCTTTATGGTACTTGTAGCACCTTGAGATTTTCTTTTAAATGTAAGGTGCGTTACAAATAAAATGTATTATTATTATTATTAATAACTGTTAGCATTGCTGAGAAGCTTAATAATTATGATGATGTTCTAACGTGTGTACAACTCACCATCTGCCCCCAAGAGGCAAATACGGGGACATTTCAAATTCTGATTTGAAGTCTAATCACCGTGTCCCTCATTCCAGTCAGCCAAAATGTTCAACTACGCAGGTTGGAGGAAAACCTGCAACTTCATCTTCACCATGTTCGCTGCAGTTTTCATCGTCACCCGCCTCGTCATCCTCCCCTTCTGGTAAAAACTCCGACTGTTTCATCAGATTTACCGCAACTGTGCTGACTCACTAATAATAATGTGTGAAATTTGGTACTATGTGTTGGCTTTCTTTGCACATATTTAGCACAAGTACAACAAGCACAAGCACAGTTATGCAGAACGTAACACAAACCTTACTTACAGTTTCTTAAAAACACTTTTCATGCTTTGCTCAGGCTTAAAAGCTGCCATATAAAAAGAGATGATCATGTTATAAAGGCTGATGGCTGATTTTCCTATTAGCCTCATAACAATAGTTCTATTTTTTATTGTCAACAAATGCAATGAAAAGGCCAACACTTACCGGTACATGCATTTACTCCCAACAAAAAGTGTTTGTCTGTAGATATAAAGATTGTAACGGCTTATTCCTCTTTGTCAATGAGCTCACATGTTGTCTAATAACATAGAATAGAATAGCCTGTATCGTCATAATGATTAGCATTTATGTTTTGAATTATACTACATACATGGACATAACTCCTGTGTCAAATAAGTGTTAAAGGGGACATATTATGAACAGCTGAGCTGAGCTGGGAGCTGTGTGACACAGACGGGACGGTCAGAAAGGAAAGATTAACACGTTTGATTTATTCTTTTTATGGGTTTATTGACAAAGAGGAAGAGCTCATCAAAACGCTAATGTCATCATTTTTATAAACAATTTTTCTTCTACGACTGGATACACCACATTCATGCTATGCTGCCGCCCACAAAAAAAAAAAAGGTTGTACAAATGGGGGTGTTTATAACATGCTCTCCCTGCTTTCAGCTGGATACAAAGAAACAGGATTTGATCAGTAAATCCCAAAAAAGCCATCTGAGGTCAAAGCCGTGTCTGAATAACTTGTCATTTTTGTTTTTGTTTGCATATATTAACATACGGGTAGTAAGTTTAGACATTCACTGATTCATTTTGCACAGATTCCATGCAATTAGTTTAGAACATTTGCAGTAATTTTCTGTAAATGCAACAACAGACACATTGTGTGACAGTCCTGGCGCCTCTCAAAAGGGCTTTTGATGGTGAGTGTAGGTGGCTCTGACTGGACTCTCTGTTCTGCCTTTGTCCTCTCGTCTCAGGATCATATACACGACGTGGGTGTACCCTCTGACCCTCTACCCTCCCTTCCCCGGCTTCTACTTCTTCAACGGGCTGATGATCGTGCTGCAGGTTCTGCACATCTTCTGGGCCGTGCTTATCCTGCGCATGGTCGTCAAGTTCCTGCCTGGCAATGTATGCACCATCACTTTGAGTTTTGTTTTTTTACAACACATTTAACCTTAAACAGGCTAAATGAATGCCTTTGTTTTACCTGACAGGACATTGTAGAGGACGAGCGGAGCGACAAAGACGAGACCGATTCTGAAGGTGAAGGAGAAGATGGCGAACTTAGGGAAAAATCTAAAAATGGCCACATGCAGAACGGCCACACTCCCCTCAACAACAACCACCGTAAGATTGACTAATGGGACAGTGAGGAGCTGGAGGGGAGGCTGTGTGAGGGAGAGAGTCACATGTGGCCTTCACTTGAAAGCCAAAGAAGGAGAGCGTGGCATGTTGAAAGAGGCATCGGGCAGCACACACACACGTACACACCTACCTACCTTTCTCCTATATCTTTTCTGAACCCCTGGATAGATTCACCTCGGAGTAATGATGAGACTATTCTACGATGAAGAACCACTATGATCTGCTAAGCACCTTAGCAGCAGAGAGGTTGTCTGGTTACTTACTCTTTATCCCTTTTCTCCCCCCTCTAGCCTGGTTTTGCATTTTTTGTGCTGTTGACCAAGTCATCACCCGCCTAATCTGCCTGTGTGTAGCTTTAAGTGTGTTACTAGAAATGTTTGCAAGACACGCTGTGGTCAGGACGGGCCTTCCCTTCCTGCACAGTGAGTTGAAACCCTTCTTAGTATTACCGCTCTTAAATCAGACTGATTTTTCACTCTTAATAACCAAACAGCAGCATTGTGAGGAGGAGTGAGAGTCTTTTCTATGGACCTTAATGTAATTTATTGACTGAAGAGTTAGTAATGACATTTTGCAATTGAGTTGCTGCAGCTACCATATGGTCACTTTGGGTCTTGCCAATGGAGTTGCTCAAATGTAATTGTTCCAGTAATGTTTAAAAATAATAATTAAGAGGTAAATAATGTGGTTTTTAACAGCGTGAAAGAGAGCAACACAGTGCTACATTGGTGCCACGTGTTGTTCAAATGTGCCTTTTGTGAGAGTATGTCTTAAATGCTTAGCCTTTTTGGGAAGCAGAGCACACAGAAGATTGATGTTGTTAAGGTATAAACAGGTTTTTTGTTTATGCATTATATTTTATTTTTAGTTTTATGATTTTATTTTGCTTTGTGTTGTTTTGTTTTCCAGCCATGTTGACAGTTTAAGTTTGGGAGCATTTTGTTTGAGAGGAGCCCAAAACAATCAGTGACTGTTAATGGATTCTTCATGGGCGGGTAGAGTCCAGAGCATTTCCATTCAGTGTTGTTTGTCCCATCCATCCATCCAAAGATGCACTTTATGGTTCACTCTATAGATGGTCATTGATTTCATATCTTATAAACAAGCTTAGTAAAAGTGTCTGATGCACATTCAAACCCGGTTTAGTTCAGAACGGTTTGGAGTATGATTTAAAGTTTGTTTTATATTTATTCTCAGAATTATTATCCACCCAAGATCTTCCTCTTTGTTTGTGTAAAAAAAAGAAAAGAAAAATGTAATAAGAATTTAAGGAAAGAGGTAAAAATGAAACACCAAAGTTTACAGTTTCTAATTGCCTTTTTTAGTTTCAAGTGCCTTCATTATTTGAAGTGTTAACGGTCCCTTTTGTCTTTATATCTGACATCTTTGTGTCCTAACACGTCCATCACCTTTTTGCACTGTAACGCTCTGGGCCTTAAAAAAAAAAATTCTTTATGATTGGCTCACAACCACAGATCTCCTGCAGCTCCCTCTACAGAGCTCTGCTGAAACAGGAAGTGTTTTTATTCTGTGTTCTGTGTGGCTGAGATGTAAAATCACAATGACCATGATGATAAAAAGATAATTGTGAATGACTCGTCCGTGTTTCTGACAGTTATTTCTTTGGTTAGAATCGGCACTGGAAATTTGATGAGGAAATCTAATGTTTAGATTAGGATGTTTAAATGTTTTTTAAATCAAAATGTGATGAAAATTAAGCTCTTGAAATCCTTTTTACTCTGATTTAAAGCTGAACATGTCAGGTTAGTTAATCAAGTAGTTGTTCCTCAGAATAATACATGGCAATGATCAGTTTTACAGACGTGATAGCTCCAGTTTCAGAACAGCTACGTATGTGATAGCACATTTCATAACAGCTTAAAAACACAGGAATACAATTTGTTTCCACAGTCACGATCAAGATACAGAAATCAACTCATACACACTGCAAAGGAAAACATCAGCTGCCCCACAAGTGATGTAAAAAAAATGTTTGCAAAAGAAAAAAAAAGGCGTCACTCTGAAGTCTTCATCTTAAGAAAATGTTCTTACATCTGCTTTAAAAAAAAAGAACTCAGAAAATGAATTGCAAGATTTTCCAGTAATGAGGAAAGATGCACCCCCCTCCATATTATCCTTAAAAATGAATGACATGTTATTGTTGAGGAAATTTGTAAGAACTTGACTTCACACAAGAAAGAATCAGGAGACTCAGATGGCTCAAGTTGAAGAAGTTAATATAAGACTCGCCATGAGAAATGACATTAACAGCACACGTGTGATACAGTGTCTATATCCTAAAGATAATGCTAAAGTCAAGGCTATATTGCCCTACCTATTCTACGTAAACTTTGAGTATTTAGAAAAGCACTATATTTATTATTATTATTAATAAACTTGAATGTGATGTCTAAGACATTTGGGAGCAGACACTAAGTCTACCAAACAATCCAGATATGAGGGGAGACACTGAGTGTCCTTGGTTGGCTTAGTCACAGCTCAACTCTATCAGCTCTGACTGCCGTCAGGAGCAGGGAATAAGCTAATCAATGTCTGTACATCTAAAGAGATACACAAATTCCATCACAGTTATAATCGCCCTTACACGCTTGAACCCAAATACTTTGTCATGTTTGCCTGAGAAGATCAGAAATTATTTGGAATCAAGCTAAATTGATTGCACATCAAAATAATTTGTCAAAACAGAATCATCATTTGTCAAACAGAAACCCATTATAGGTCCTGCACAAGTATAATACACAAATATAAAGTGTGTACTGTAAAACTTGAGCTAACTAACTCCTGTGCTACATGAATCAATATTCTACTTAATGCATCTAATTGTCCTCACTCCCTTTGGTATTTTAAGGAACTATTTTATGATTTGGTGTAACTGTAGTCCAAAGCGTGCGTTACTTGTTGACATATTTCAGGAGCTGATAAATGTACCTCTACATAAAAAACACCATCCTGGGGATTTTGTATCAGAGAGGAAGTGGAGCAGACCAAGCCTGGCACGATGAGCCCCATCCATCAGTGAGTTGTTCTGAGTAGACCTGAAGGCACCATGGAGCCATTACAATATCAGGTGGCATGGTGAGTTGAACCTGGCTGGCACACTTTTGGGAGGCACAGTGTTGCCAGAAATGTTATTATAATTATCTCAAAGTAAAAAAGAAGTTGGACCTTATTCAGAGTGCTGAACTTTTTCATCCATCTTTTTAAGAGACTAGTTCTTGTTCTTCCTTTTTCCTCTGCCACTTTCCCTCACGGGGTTTTGGCTGTGGTGTAAAAAGGCCTCCTTGGCTAATTACATATGGAGCTGGATCACTTTACCTCTACACTGTTCTTGTCACTGCCAACCTCACTGTTACAATCTCCATTTTAAAGCGGCTGGGTCAATTTCCATCCTCTACAGTTTGATTGCTAATGCATCTCCTGTTTCTCCTGCTCCTACGTCTGGGCTTGCATATCCATGCCCCCCCCCCTATCCATGCCCTCCCCTTCTTCTTCCTCCTCCTCCTGTGTCCACTCCTCTTCCTCAAATCTTTGCCTTTCCTTTCTCATTACATCTCCCCTCCTTCTTCTGTTGCCTTCTGTTGTGTAATGAATAACCTCATTGTCGCCCAAGGTGCTTGAGTTAATTGTGGTGTGAAGACGAACTGGTGACAGCGGCGAAAGACAGGACAACAAAAGCTGTGGGGTGTTTGATTCACATGTGAACTGTGTAGACCGATATTCAATTCCTGCTTAAGTATTAATAAAGGCTTTACACGCCAGGGGGAGGATGCAAGGTGCAAGTGTGTGCTTGTGTTTCTAGCATGTGCATACATGTATGTGTGTGTGTGTGTGTGTGTGTGTGTGTGTGTGTGTGTGTGTGTGTGTGTGTGCAAGAGTTAATTTGTGGGCTGCTCATTTTTCCTGTGATGGTCATGAGAAGAGAGGGGACAGTAAAGACTTTGGTAACTGATGACTCTCTTATGTAACTCAGAGGAAGCTCAGAGGGAACAAAGACCACAATGCAATGACAGCCCCTCTAAGGTTTGGATGGGAGGTGGACAGAGTCTGCAGAAACAAACAGCTGGATCACTGTTTACAGCGCACAATGGTGAGTTGAAAAGATATCTTTAAAACTCATTTGAAGTAGTTCCTTCATTCTTTTGAAAAGTTTGTTTGCTTGAAATTCTGTGTAATTGTTAGAATTCACTGTGACAGTGATTAAGACGTAATAATTCAAGATGTCTTTAAAAGCATAGTGGGAGAAGAACGTGTTTGATGGCTTAACTGGTCCAATATAAACAAACAAACAAAGTAGAGCTGAGCAGCATTAGTTGATAAATCCAAAATGACATATATTTAAAATCGAAGGAAGATATTTATAATATTTTAGTAAGACAAATAATTCGGTCCTTGAACTGGCGACTTGTGTTGGGAACCGGAGGTTGCCAGTTCAGGTCACATTGCGGTCCATATCTGGAAACTGGTCTGGTAGCTGGAGAGGTGCCAGTTCACTTCCTGAGCAATGTCCATGTGCCCTTGAGCAAAGCACCGAACCCCCAACTGCTTAGGGGCTCTGTCGTGTGCATCGCCTCACTCCGACATCTCTCCATTAGTGCATGTCCACAAGATACTGCTTGTGCATGTGCGTGTATTTTAACCTGTATGCAGCATGTGTCAACAAAAGTCGAACCCGGATTATAAAGGATACCCTCTTCTTCTCCTTCTTCTTCATTCAAGTCAATTTTCATGCAACTCTATCAGAAGAGCTTCTAAAGAAAAATGACCAATAGCCTTGTTTTCTGTGTTGTGCTCAAAATTACTCAAGGTTAAGTTTTTGAAGTGTTGCTTCCACAGAAAACATAGTAGTTTCAGACAGTATACCTTGGCTTCCCAGGATGTTGACATTCTAATATTACAGATGAGCTATAATTTATGTAGTTAATAATTTAGTCTGAAGATTAATCAGTGATGCAATCAGTAATTTGTGCTGAAAAGTTGAACAACATTTTCACTGTAACAGGGTGGCTTTTGTGTCGACGTGTCAAATTGATTTAGACCTTAAAATGGGAACCAATAAAGGAGAACTAAAATGTTTTACAAGTCAAAGTCATGTGTTTAGAAAATGCAGAACCATTTGTGGTTTCAGAAGGAGCTGCTTTAAGTTCATAAATAAAGAGGGAAATATCTGGAGTTATGGAGGTAGCATACAGACCCTTTTTAAAGCATTTCTTCATCTGGGTTCAGACTAGTGGCTTAAGGCTTCATTAGCTTTAGCTTCTAGCATTTCAAACCAGTCTCCCCAACTGGACTACCAGTATAGGTTATGGAGATAGAAGAGAAGAAGAAGGATGAGAAGAAGAATTTAAAGTTTGACAAGAGATTTAATGTGTTGCTACACTGGTAGAGAATTCATGAATGACTGCTATTTGTTTTAGAGGGATTTGGGTAGACTTTTTTTTTTTGAAAGTTGGAAAATGCAAAGAGCAAAGAAAAAAAGAGAAAACAATGTACAACAAAATGTAATGACCTGAACCATATGATAAGTTTGATTCAATAAAAAAGTGTTTTGCTGGCAAACAGGGTGCTCAAGATTGAGAGAAATAAGAGTTATGTGCACGTAGAAGCCTGCTCTAACTTCTTTTATCTATGTCTGTATTTCCATTTTATCTTCTGGCATCAAGTCACCACAATCCTAAAAGAGCAAGAGCACATGCCTGTCCTAATTCTTAGGACGTGGTGCTGAAAAGCCAAAGAGAGGATACAGTTCAAGAAGGATCAACAGTATTTCTCGCCCACATGGACCAGGCTCCTCGCCCTGTGTTGCCGTTTGAGGTGGATGTGGATCTGGGTTTCGCTCTCTTCTTCCTCGTCCTCCTGTGTTTCTTCCTGCTGGTGACTGTGGTGCGCTGTGCTCAGACTGTGATGGATCCTTACGGCTCGATCTCCACCTCCACCTACCAGGAGGAGCAGATCACCTGACAAAGAGGACGTACTCTCATCACTTTATAAAGACATATTTGACATCATGCAGTCCCAAATGGAAACCAAGTCTACACCACATCGGACCACTTCTAAACAACAAGTCGTCATTACACTTTTATTGTAAAGTGCGTTAGGTCGTGATTTAAGCGTCTTATAACAAATGGGACATTATACTGCAAAGCTTAAGTGATGAGAGAACGTAAAGATCCGCTTCAAGAGAGGACATATTGGGACTTCAGTGCTCAGACAGAGCACTCAACTTGACTCAACTCAAGGAAAGTTGATACAGTTTAGTACATTTTTAATTTTACAAGATCGTGGTATTCATTGTGGAATAAACTTTATAAATGACATTGCTTTTTAAACGTTTTGTATAGAGTTGGAGATGTTGTAGCCTATAGGTTTTAATGTAAGGGTCAATGAATTAACAGCTAATAATATCACATGTTAATAGGGAATATACTGTTATACAACCTGTTGAATGAGTTCCCAGCCTTCATCAACTGCAATTGTTTCTTTTCAATTATATGAATAAAAAGAGGGGAAAACAAGAATTTGTGTAAAAGGTAGAAAAGAAGATGTTTTGTAGATTATTAGACTAGGAGCCAGGTATAACCCTCACAAAATGTCATGAAAAATTATTATTTTTAAGCCATTCCTGCCCATTATTACTGTCTCATGTCTATTAATAAACGTTTTAGTTTCTAAGCTGCAACTTGAGCTCAAGATGACCTTTGTAACTTGAATATTACACTTTCTACGGCCCGACCTACGTCACTATACTTCAAATCAGAGACAACTGAATTCTCAGTCCCCAGCTGATGACCTATCATGTCTGTGTTTATGTGTTCTGCTTTTACTGCTATAGGAGAACATGACGAGGGAGATTTATTACAGAGGATGTTTTTTTGTGTGTGAGATTTTAAGAACGATAACTTCAAATGCAAGTTCCTGAATCTGATTGTGCTACTTTCCCTAATGTTTCAGGGTGCTCTGGGCCAAATGTTATACTTGTAAGACTATAGATGCAATTTTTATTACTTGATTTGTGCATTTAAATTGTGCAATTATTTAATTATCTTGACTCAAGCATTTTTTAAAGAGGGCTGGACTTAACAGAACTGACCCCTTGCAAAGAACTTGACTCGTCACACTGTAGGAAGTACAATTTAGAAAAAAGAGACTGAGGGACAGGGTGGTAAAAATGGAAAATTTAAATATTTAAAGTTCTTTTAGAGACAGAGGGGTTTTATTGAGCTAATTAACGAAATAAGTTCAATACACAGTATAGAGAGAAACAGACACCTCTCTGAAAAGTCGTGATGTTTCAACTCCGGCACGGTAGGTGGCGACAACCTTCTGTTCTGCTGGTTTGTAAAAAAAACAAACAATACACAAACTAAGAAGAACCTAATATCAAAATGGTGGAAGTGGTTGATGCTAATTTTGCTTAACATTATACTAAGGCGGTTAAACATTACAAACCCTTTTGCACAGTTTTTTGTAGTCATAAGGTGAAATCAGGAAGACGCTTGTCGCGTGCGCCCTCAACGTGTTCTTTTTTCACAAGCAAGCTAACTAGCAAGCGGTGTCGGCTAGCGGCGCTAGCTTCAGCTGCCAAACAAACGATATATCCTCAAACCACGTCATATATCATTTTCAAGAGGACAACCAGGGCACAACAGGTAAGTTTCAAATGACTTGCTTTAACTTTGCTTAGTTTGGCAGTGTAAATTCTAATTTAACCCTTATAACCGTGTTCAAACAACGTGTCCGAAAGCGCCTTTTATCCTCTTTCAGCACACTGAGCAATACTTCACTCTAAACCAGAAACAATGTGAAACGCAGCTGGTTACAACAATGTGCCAGCAGCTTTTCACATGTCTCCCATCTCCAATTTGAAAGTGATGCAACCAAATTATCAAATGATGGATTAATTCTACGTTTTATATTACGACCAACCATTTTTTTTAAACCCGAGGACCCCTAAGATGTTTGACTCCAACAAGCAAATGTTTGGGATTGTTTGGCTTGAAAATGACTGTCTTGATCTGTTGTCAAACTCTTCAGTAATTATAACCATATTTTATCAAGTTGTTGATAAATCTCGTATGCCACATGAGAACTCATAACGTAATGAAAACAAAAGCAGGTCATTTGATATTTTCTAAAGATACAGGACCATAACAGTATTTTACTGGCTATAATTCATGCCATCATGATTATACTCAGGTTAAAGTTTACTCTCTGTTAGAGAAAACATCGAGATTCTTATCTTCTGATATTTTAAATAGATTCATAACTTCTAAAAAAAAGAAGATTTCTTTTGGCTAATCAATCACTCCCTGCTAAGTGCTAAGGCTAGCTCTTTAACTCAGTAGAATGCCAAATAGAGCAACAATAAATTCAGCCAGTCTCACAGATGACTGGAGTAGATCCTGAAGTATGTACTCATTCATAAATAGACTTTGAAACGGAGGATCATGAATCCAGAATTGTTTCGAATCGACATCCAAAGATTCCCAGCCCTACTATCTCTGTATTGCGTCCACATTAAGTTATGAGGCTTCTGCTGGAGTTCCAACCTTTTCTTTGAATGGCATGTGTGTGTTGCAGAGGTCATGGAGGTGGGTGAGATGGAGATAAGAATTTCCGAGGTCAAAGGGGGAATAAAGGATGACGGTAAGCATATGTCCTTTTTTAAATCAAACTGTGCAAAAAGCCCATTTTTCAGATTCAAATACGTGTATTGTCTATCACATAGTAGCAGAAAAGCACCTTCGTCTAGAGGCTCAAACTACTTAAAACACATTCACACCCCTTAGACTCACATAAAATCATACCAAAAGCTCCATAAATAAGTAAAAGCATATTTAAAAGTAGTGTTTATCTTTGCCTTGATTCAAATGCTTATCCCAGCGGGAATAAAAGATCTTTTGAGTCCTCTTTTTGGCCAAGGGTAATCTGAAATGAGTGCCTGAAGGGAGCAGCTGAAACAAGAGGATGAGAAGGGTCCTCAGTGATGCAGACTGCTTTCCTTTCTGCTTTACGGCTCTTCAAAATATCCGTTTTTAAGATGCGAGGCTGAAAGGGCCCTTGATATACCCTGACATTTTTTTTCTTTCTAAACTCCACTCATTAAAAAGATTTCAAACTAAATAATATTTAGTTGCAGTTGTTGTAATCCAACACGTATTTCATGGAATTCTTTTTGTAGCTCTTTCACTGCTGTAGATTACGTTTTTTTTTAAATTCATTGCACGCCACAGCTAATCAGATATTTATTTATTTTCAGGACATATGTCATATTCCACATGCAAGTCTTCTGCCTCCTCAAATGAAACTCTGAGCAGGAAGAGACAACGGGAGGACTGTTCTGACTCTCTTGGTGTCATAAAAAAAGCAGTGGTGGTCTTGACTAGACTCCCGGACTATAAGATCAGCGCTCTGCGACCGCCAACGCCTCCGCAGTTCTACAGTGAAGACGAATCCCTCAGCAGCTCTGAATCCGATTCGCAGTGGGAACCAGGAAACGAGTCAAGTGGCTCTGATAAGTCAAAGAATAAACAAACAAATGGAAAAAGCCCGAAAAGTTCAACAAGTGGAGCATCTGCACAAACCAACAATAACAACAATGGTAACATCACACACAACAACACACAACGAGAAGAAATGAGAAAAGACATACTGCATTCATTAACTTTTAACTTTTTTTTTTTAAAGCTATCAAGCTTGAAAAAATATTTTACAATAGTTTGAGAAGATTTCTTTCCCTGGCTCAACATATTTACAGTATTTCCCTGAAAATTGTGTGACCAGGCATTCATATTTAACACTCTCTCTTGTTCTTTGTTCTAACTCAACCATGTTGTGTTTTTCCACAGTGCCAGAACCATCTCCTATAATCGTATCAACAGCTTTTGCCATTTCCCCTGATGAAACCAGAGACGTCCGACCTGATCTTCCAGAAGAAGAGATTACTGTGGACATGATAGTCCTGGCCAGGAAGAAGCACATGAAATGGCAGCGGGGAAAAATATTGGAGATACTTTCAAGGGGTAAGACATTTCATATTGTTGGTAGGAAATCAGTAACAGGCTCTCTGCAATGATAAAATACCTCTAATAGGGCCAGACGGATATGGGATAGATATCTTTCTTAGCTCTATGTGGTTCTGTAGACAGATAAATATACACTTTTATTGCGTTGATCCCGCAAATGCAGTAATCAAACACTTGGGAAAAGATATTTAATGAAGACAAGATGGTCACTCAACTGGAAAATAACTGCACATGTACGGGCATCACTGATTGACCCTCTGGAGGGTGATAATGCTTGTTATAGTCTGAACAGCACACTCTGCTGGTGAAAGAGAACTGCTAGTGTAATACGATTAAACTTAAATTAAATTTTATTGGTTAATAAATCTAGTTATATCGGCACATATCTGCGATAAAATTAGCCAATAACGATAATCACTGGATATTCTAATATAGGCCGATATTATTGGCTGGCCGATTCATCAGTCGGGCGCTAACCTCTTGTGTTTTTTGCAGATACAATAACAAGGGAACACTGTTAGTTACTTTCTGACTGATTTCCAGCAACAATCAAACAAAACAAATAATAAGGGTGATTTTTTTTCTCCAATATCATTTATGGAACATTTTCAGAGGACGGACACAAGAAGTACAAAGTACAATTTGAAGAAAAGGGGAGAAGCCTCGTGTCTGGCCATCACATCGCCTTTGAATCCACTCCGAAGCTGGAGCAGCTTTATGTCGGTGCTCGTGTGGTGGTCAATTGTCAAGACAACGCGTCCCACTTTCAGACTGCTATTATGGCGGAGCTCCCCAGCAGAAGGAACCGTTTAAGGTGTGTGTTTGTAGCAGCATTCATCTCGACATCGCTCAATCATATTTTTTTTAAGTTATATCACACAAGTTTTTTTGTCAGCGCTGCTGTAGACCGCTGTGGTCGACACATGTTGGCTTTTTAAATGATTTAGCCATTATAATAAAGACCTTTAAAGTATTTTCTTCCTCACTTTTACATTTCTCTCGCTCGGAGTGCATGGTTTCAGTGCATGGTTTCAGTTCTTGGTTTCCTCCCCCTTTTGTGTAAAACATTTTCCAAGAGCACCCAACACACTTATTTTTAACAACTTCTCATCTACTTTGACCAAAGTCAGCAACCAGTCCAGCCCACTTTTTGTCTTCAACATCACACAAGGTTGAGTTTGAATTAAAACATTTTTGAACTTTCCAGGTTCTTGGTCTTCACTGATGATCACGTGCCCCTCTATGTTGGTTTACCTTTACTTCACCTCGTGTGCAGACCACGTGAGTTTGGCTGTCATGTGTCTTTGAGTTCATGTCAATTTTCAATGAGTGTCCTGGGCATTGTTTACCTCCGCCACAAAGAGCACGGACACCAGGTTTTTATTTAAAACATGCTTAAATTAGACGTCCAGTCTTATTTCAAATCCCAACTATTGTAAAGTTTTTTGTCCGTATTTCAGATCATTTCTTTTTCATTTGCTACATACTTGATGTGATACTGTTTTAACAGTGACATCTGGAGACAGATGTTTAGTGTGACTCACTTATACTCTACAAACAGAAAATGTGCTGTTTAACATTTTATGTAATTTCCGTTTTCCAGGATCATTCTAGAGTTTTTTTTACAGCCACAAGTAAATTAGCTTTTCCCACTTTTGGGCAACCTTTGTTCAATGTGTAAATGTATAGTGCAAACACATTACTATTGTAGGCAAACATCTAATGTGATGGTACAAGTGTATTTAATTGAAGCATGGCTGACCCCTGAAAGAAACAATGCCATAATATTCTACCCTTTGTTTTTGATTGGCAGTGGGAGACTCTTTAGATGACCTTTCAGACGGCCCACACAAGTCCTTTATGACTCGGTACTTGAAGGACTGGCCGTGTCCACATTTAACCCTGTACAAGACTGGACAGAACATTAGTATTGACTCAAATGGAGTCCAGCAGAGGTGTGAGGTGCAGGAGATCGACTCCAGCTTAATGCAGGTTGTTTTTAAGGTCAGTATAAATTGGTAGTGTTTTAAAAAAAACTACATACATAAATGTCTTCGAATATCTGTTAAGATTTTGATGTACAAAATCAATTTTTTTCCTTTTGCAGGAAAGCCAAGAAAAGGAGTGGATCTATCGGGGCTCCACGCGACTTGAACACATGAAACGAATATTAAAATTGAGAGAATCGGAGGAGCAGCAAGAGGATGGTTCTGGCTGAAAGCCCACTGACATTTAAAAAAATATATATTGTTCAAGGATGTGATTCTTCTGGATTTATGGATTTTCTGACAAGACTTAATTTGTCCATGAAAGTGTTTTCCAACGATAAACTGGACCTGAAAGTTTCGCCCAGTTGTATTTAGGGCAGCCTTGTAGATACTTTTTTAACCATTTTTACTTTTTTAATCTGCATAGGATCACCATCTAAGAAAGACAAACTAGTTAACAAACTGCAAACCGCTCAAGCACATGTTTTGAGAGGCATATATATATCTGCTGGTGTTCATTGAGACATAGATCTGTTGTAAACTCTCCTTAATTCAATCGTTGCTTTAATCCTGTTTAAATTGTTTTGTGCAGCTCAATGCTGCCATGTTATTCTGAACTCTCTTAGTTTAGCTCTGTCATCATAACAGCTGTGATAACGGAATCACAGGTGAAACTTTAAACTTGAAAGGGAGATGTGTTGTTTGGGTAAAATCTTTGTTATTTAACAATATAATCAGGATGGTGTCATTTATTTCCGTGTGTGTTACTCAAAGCATCTCTCACACACTCACACAGATACACACACCCTCTCTCTCTCTCTCTCTCTCTCTCTCACACTCTCAGACAGACAGACACACACACACACACACACCCTGCGTTCAGTTCAGGCCGGTGCACATTGGTTGTTATGGTTGAAAGATGCTCTCTGTCTGCCATGAAGACGTCCCAAACCCCTATTTTAAGAGAATTAAAGATTCCAGTAAATGAAAGTAAGGTCACTTTTTCACTACATGAAATTGTGTCATAAAAACTTTTCATCTTTTAAGTGCATGCCCAAAACTAAATTAACTCTTCTAATACCATACAAAACTTCATATGCTACTTGTACAAACAACTACAGCTTTGGAAAAACTGTAAGGCTGAAATATTGCAGAAACAGGAACTAAAATTATTAAAGAGTTTTAAAAACACAAAATTGGTCAGAATGCAGGAAAATAAATGTCTGGTTCTGAAAATGTTCCAGGGAGCATGTGGAGCATCAAACTACAAAATGCAGATTATTCTGTAAATGTGCTTCGAGATGAGAAAAAACTCCACGTAATTAAAATGTTTCATAAAAATGCTGTCTTAAGGTTTAGTTATTGATATATATTTGTTAGTTTGCTGTATCTCTTTAAAAGCTTTGCAAATGATTCTGTTTGTTATCTAATAATATTGTAAATAATAAAAGGGGGAAAAAGTTTTTCATTTCACATATGTCTCATTTTAAAGCTCCTGTGAGGAAAGTTTTTTTTTTTTTTTTTTTTACCACTTTGTTCTGAACCTTGGGACTAAAAACCTCCGTTCAGAGCCAAGAAGCTAAAAATCTCTGAGTTCACAACAGGAAGTTCACTCACAGTGGAGTAGACATATTTTATATCTAGATATTTGGGTGTCTGTGTTTTACTTAAACGAATTATTTTCACACTTTTTTTTTACCTGTGGTGTTGATTTACCTCTACTGTCAGTTTGGAGGCTGAAGAGAGGAAAACTAATGTGGTCGAAGGTTGAGCTGGCTGCATTTGTGCAAGCAAGTACTCTAGTAAACAGATAACAGTTGGTTTAACATTGTTGTATATTGTTTTGCATCATAAATATATATTTTTTTTATTTGAGTATGAATTTAATTTGCTTTCATTTGGTTGCATTGAACTTTAAATAAAAAACACTTGAAGAGATGTTTGTCTGTACCTGCTCTGTGTGGACACAGGGGGCAGCAGTGAGAGACGGTTGTCTGCAACAGTAGGACGCGAAGAAGAAAGGAAGCCATCTGAACTCACGTCGGCAAGCCAAATAAAGGAAAAAAATGATGCCTTATTTAAGGTATTTTTCAACTAAATCAGTCACTTCTACCAGATACAATACTTGATATGTAAAGAATATCCTACAACACTTTAAAAATGACCGTATATTCTTCATTGCTCTGTTAAATGACAGCGGAAGCTACTTTTTCATCCGTGCCTGTCCCTGAAATAGTAGATGTAACACTAGACAATTCCTGCAGAAATTGTGAGGGTGGTTGCTGTGCTCGTTTTAAGGGGTACAATTAAGAGTTAGTGGCTGCATGATTTTGTGAGCAAGAGGAAAAGCGGCTGAACGCGTTGATGTGATTTTTACGTCTGGGATGCAAGAAATGTGGGAACCACAGCGATGTAAAAACATAGTCCAGAGAGGTTTGATCAGGAAAGTACATTACCCCAGTGGGGTGAACATTGTGGTCAGGAGAGCAATTTGTTTGGGAGATTTAGCCCACACCTACACACCTACTCACCACATGGGTGCTTACCATAGATGAATCTTTTGCTCATGATTTTTTTTTTTTCTCTGTTTATTTGGCAGGGACAGATGCAGTATACATGTAGAACTGAACAACAATTTTACAATGCACTGCACCACAGCATTTATAGCTAATGCTAATTTCCAATGCTCGTCCCTGAAAAGGCCTTCAGTATAAAATACATAACATATATGATAAAAATATATGGAGAACATGTTTACAAAAAGAGCTTATCTACACACCTACATAGATATACAGTGAATACATTTATACACATACCTCCCACCCCCACCCCCTCCCACAAACACAACACCTACACACCTACGATTACTTTAGATTAATTTATGGTTAGCAGTTTAGCCAAGGTAAATGTGTATATCTTCAGGTGTTATTGTTTTTAGCCCATGTGGGTAGCTTTTTCATTTCAAACCTTTATTTAGCCTCCAAGTCTCCCAATAGTATCCAGCTCACTAGAGACTTGGATAAACAACAAGCTTTACTAACGCTGTTTAACGGTATGAAAATCCACATAGAAGTACCTCTCAAGCTCAAAACCAAAATGGTATTTTGAAATCTTGTGTCTTGTAGTGACAATGGACTGGAAGGGGATGAGATGGAGATGGACAAAGAGGAGCTCCAAAAGTGGATCAGAGGAAGGGTAAAGAAGCAGCTGCTCTCTACAGATGTCCTAGATCTAGATAAATACAGACTAATCCAGTCACTGCTGAAAAAAAGGGAAGAACAGGCAACTCAACTCCTGAAGCTCTGCAAGTAAGTGTTGCGTCTATTCTACTCCCCTGCTTCTTTTAAAAGCCTGTTTGACTATGATAACCATTTGTTCTTTTTGGTTACACCTGTAGATAACCAGTTTCCCATGTAGGGCTGGACGGCATGGACCAACAAATCTTATCTTGATATTAGCTGAATGGCGATACACAATATATACTTCAATGATTTTCTCTGGTCACTTCTGACTTCTAATTTGAATTTTACATATGAAGCAATCTTCCTTGCGTGTGTCCCTGTTAAATAACCAAACTAAAAAATCTGTCTTTGTTGTTAAACTTATTCAGGTCTGTGCTAGTATGTGAAGCAATTGTGAAGAAACAATATTCTTTGCTGGGATGGGAATACAGAGACATAGATTCTGAAGATGACAACCATGGAGATAAAGATGATGAAACTGAAGGCCTAGGTGAGATGCATATTATTGAATCATTGACATTTGCTTGTTGTTTTCAACCAAGCTGGCTTTGTTGTGTACTACCATCATTTTGAACGGTGCTTTTATTTCCTTTGTAGGAAATACCTCTCCAGTCCAAAGCCTGAGCTCTCCAGCTGCTAAACCTTTGTTACTAAACCTTTTGGACAAGGAGAACAGTAGCATTAGGGGCTTTGCAAATCCAGAGAGAAAACCAGTGGTGGTCTTGAAAAAACTTCGTAATCGCCAGATCAAGCCCGTACTTCGGCCTCCTCCTAAGAGTGCTTGCAGTGATGTTGAATCCTTTAGTGATGCTGATTCTGATACACATTGGGAACCAGAAGATGACACGAGTGATTCTGATTACTTGATCTCAAGTTATAACAGTGGATCAAAAAAGAGGAGAAAAATTGAAAGAAAAGATACAAGACTTGCAAGTAGACCTGCAAAACCCCAAGAAAGTACAACTACGGATGCTAAAAGCAACGCAACATCGGCACCCAAAGCCAGTTCGAATAGCAATGCCAAGGACAACAAAAATAAATCGTTAGCAACCAAAGCTGATGCAAATAGCAATGCTAATGACAACGTGGAGAGATCATCAGCAATCAAAGCTGAGGCAAATAGCAGTGCTAAGGAGGAAAATGTAGAGACATCGTCAGCAATCAAAGCTGAGGCAGATAGCAATGCTAAGAAGAACACAGCAATAACATCGACATCGGCAGCAAACACAACAAGTAAGGGGCAAAAAGAAAACACCAAATAAAGAATTAACACCTGTAGCAGTAGAAAGTCTTAAGATTTTGCACGTGGTTTAATTCTCTGCTGATGTTGAGAGAGCTCGAAAACTTTATATCAAAACATTGGTAAATGTTTTTTTTTTTATTTAGACTGCATTTTTGCATTTGACACAACTCATTTGGGGGAACTTTTGATATTCATTTTAAAAGAATCATAATATAGATATTGTAATATGCAAGACGAGACCTGAGTTGACTCCCAAGTTTTGGCATTGACATTCAGTTTCTTCTTTACACACAGTTGTGACTCCTTCAAGCCAATCATCAGTTGTTGCCACAAATACTTCTGTAAGCGAGCTACAAGAAAAACTCTCTGTCAACATGAATGTCCTGGCTAGAAAGAAAACCACGAGATGGCTGGAGGGGAAAATCCTGGAGATAATTCCAACAGGTACATTTCTGTATAAAGCAACATATTGGTAACAAGTCTGTAAAGGTTGCCTTATCGAAAAAATAACCCCTCCATTCCCCCTCAAACCCCCACACAGGACTACCTCACTGGACTGTAAAATACAATAGAACGTGCAATATGTTTATCTGTATAGTAATTTCAATCATAGCTTTTCTTTTTATATCTATTTATATCTGCACCTTATTTTTATTTTTATATGTAAATACATGCTGCTATTTTTTATCCTGCACTACGAGCCAATTGCAACGAAATGTTGTTCTTATCTGCACTGTAAAGTACAAGTTTGAATGACAATAAAGAAAGTCTAAGTCTAATTATGCACTTGTTTGTCAAATAGTAAGAGGTGGTTATGTGACAAAAATCCACCTGTGTAGGTAATTACCATTATTTCAACTCTTCACAGAGAATAAGCATTAGGTATTTCTGAAAAAGAATATGTATCAAATGCCATCAACAGTAAATAACATTAGATGTGTGAAAAAGGACTTTTTTTTAACACCGTAATTCACACCTACCCATTCACACACTAATGGCAGATCAGTATGAACTCATCCCATTTATATATTCACATGCCGCTGACGCAGCAGCTGGAGTAAATTGGGTTTAAGTGTCTTGCCCAAGGACACATCAGCATATGGCTGCGGGAACTAGGGAGGAAGATTTCAATACAGTGACAATGAAGAGTTAACTCATATAATGTAGCCACCACAAATTCTGGATGCAGAGATGACATTACTCTAAGGGTTTGTGTTTAAATCATTGTTTTGTTTTTTATTCTGCAGATGGTAGACTCAGATACAAGGTCGGTTTTGAGAAGGGGAGGAAAATCGTCTCCGGTCACCACATCGCCTTAAATTGCACTCCAAAGGTAGAAGAGCTGGAAGTTGGTTGTCGTGTTGTGATCAAGTGTGGAGCTACCCTGTCCAACTTCTTCTCTGGTATCCTGGCAGAGCTCCCCAACAGGAAAAACCGCATGAGGTTTGTGTGCGTTTGATGGATAACTTTTCAAGATAACGTTGGATAAAGTGGTTCTAGCTTTTTACAGGATCAAATGCAGTTACTTTGTATTTGTGCTTTCATTTTCCAGGTTCCTGGTTTTTGCTGATGATCACACGCCCCATTATGTTGGCTTACCTAAGCTTCGAAAGGTGTTCAGACCACGTAGGTTTGATTCTTGTATTTCGCACCCAGACTTTTTGTGTACAAATTTACAGACACAAGGTTTTTCCTCTCCTGAAGTAAGACACATTTCCGTGCTGCAAAAATGCTGACTTTGTATGTAATTGGCACACAAGCAAAGGACAAGACTGTAATTATAAACTGTTTTTTTTTCTGTGACAGTGAAAAACCCCTTGGATGATATTCCAGATGGTGCCCACAAGGATTTCCTTAAGGTATATCTGGAGTCTTTGCCTTTCCCACCTCAGACATCATACAGAGTTGGACAGATGCTTAATGCAGAATTTGAAGGAGTCCAGCAGAAGTGTGAGGTGGTGGAGATTGACAGCAGTTTAATAAGGGTTGTTTTTCAGGTCAGTACCCATGCACGTTTATTCCCCCAACTTTTTTGTTCTGGATTTGTGGTGTTTTTTTCCCTTGTTATATTGATTTAGATAGTATGACTGAAATTACTTTGTGCTTCATCCTTTTTAGAAAGATCAACACAAGGAGTTGCTCTATCGAGGCTCCATGCGCCTGGAACACATGATTAATATGAGAAACATGCAGTTAAAAAGGGACAGCAAAATACTGTGAATGGTAAAAATTGATTCTGGAAGTTATAAAAACATTAAGTTATTCTTATTATTCCTAGTATGCCACTTGTCTCCTCTTCTTCTTGTACTGTGAACTAGAGAATCATCAAAACAAACAAACTGATGGATCACAGACATGTTAAGAAAACTGAACGCTGTGCTTCAAGATGGGGCCAGATATATATTCAGTAAAAGTTGCTCACCAGGTTTTTACAGGATTTGTGTTTTTGGGCCTGGAGCGCAGTACGTTAGGTATTTGTTCATGACATGATGCCAAAGGTCACGTATTGCTGAAGGGGGCTGAAATGGGACCTGTGTGAAAAGCTCCAGCTGGTTTTATCTTTGTTGAATGTCTCAATGGTACCTACTAATAATGAAATGTATTATCTTTTATGATTGTATTTAACTTAGTTTTTTTGGTTTCTTAAATAAAAATAAATTGTCCTGTCTTCTTAAGTTTGTTCTAACTTGCTGAAAAGTAGCATCTCTTCTACATATAAACTCCTCAAAAAAAGTTTGGAAACATTATTTTGGTCAATTATTTCGCCCCTTTAATAATACTAATTGGTGTTTTACTATATATCATTGGAAAGCCTGATACCTCGTTGTAAAGTCTCCTTTACAACGAGGTATAACTTGTAGGATTCTTCTTTACAGTTCAAGGTGTGCCTTTATAACATGCACCATAACAACTCCAAACTCCAAACTAATAAGATGAAAATTGGGACAATGATCGAATTGACATGTTAATTAAACACTTGATCACATTGTTACCTTATTATTTAATTTGATACGAGTTCAAATAACAAGGGATTTTTACTTTTTGAGTGGGGGGATCATAGATATGAGCAAAACTCCTTTAGTCTTAAGTCTTAAATGTTTGAGTTAAAATGTACTTAATTTATTAATATAGTACCTTTAAATACACGGTTACAAGGCGCTTGACATACAGCAACTGCATAAAAAGAACAGCAAGAGAACCCAACCACAGATGAGAAAACAACAACATACCTAACATCTGTAAAGGTGCACTATGGAGTTTTGGTCGAGAAATGTGAAAGTTGGAGAAGTGTACAGATTCTGTGGTATATGTTCATAACTCTATACAAACTGTCCTCAGAGAAAAAGTTGGTCCCTGTAACACTGTTTGAAGATATAAATACTACTCGAGAAGTTATGGTGGTTGGCCCGCAACAGTGAAACCGTAACCCTCCTGGTAGCTTTTAAGCTCTAAACAGTGTACCAGGGACCCATTTTTTCCTTTGAAAAAAGTTTGTTTCACTCTTCCAACTTTCAAATTTCACCACCAAATCTCCATAGTGCACCTTTAACCCAACCAGCACAAGACCATCCATAAGAGCCATCATCAAGATCTTTTGGTCCTAAGTAAAGAAAAAAAAATGCTTTAGGTAAGTAAAATTTGTTGCGTTTGAAATGATCTCTTTAGAAAAATAAAGCTACTTTAAAGATACAGCTTACATCTTAAAACAGTTTCACACTGAAAACAGCCATTACCACACTGAACTTAGACATGCGCTGACCAGAGGCGCTGCTTGTCAACAGGCAAGACAGGCAACTGCTTGGGGTCCCAGGCCAGAAAGGGCCCCCCAAGGCAGACAAACTTAAAACCACAGCAGTAGCTCAAAATGTGCACATTTTGCAATGACAGTAGGAAACCTCCCTAATATGGCCCCATTTGACAGCACTCACTCTCGTTGCCTTGCTTAGCATCTCATGTATTATTGTAGCATCTCATGTCCTTCATTACAATTAGACCACTAAAGGAAAATGAAGAGAAATTATCTGTCTGGGAGTGAAAAAAGAAAGAGGAAGAGTGTCTGAACACTGGCAGACATATGCTGCGTTCCATTTACCTCGGAGCTGGGAATGACGTCACACCGAGTTGAGCGTGTTCCAGTTGCAAGTCGGAAAAGCAACATGGACACCTCCAGGAGTACCTTTGTTTTGTTAGCTAATACCAGACGATAACAACATACTACGTGATAGTTTGTGCACAAAAATAACATGACAACATGTCCACAGATAGAACTTGCATGATACTATCAGTGCGATTGATTTAATCACACAAAGAGAGGAACAAGCTGCTAATAAACACTATAGTTACAGCTTTTACGTACGGTTGATGCACGTAGCAGCCATGTTTGATTTTAATTCGGGCTCCTCCGACTTCTCAGAGTTTCCGACTAGTAATTACGACTTCAGGGGGCGTTCCAGTTGACACTTCCGACTGGGAACTCGGAATTTCCCACTTCCCAGTTCAACTGGAACGCAGCAATAATGATGGTTGGAGGGGCCCCCAATGAATTTCTGCCTAGGGCCCCAACAGACTCTAGAATCGCCACTGGCGCTGACCCTCCCACCCTCATCGCACACGCACACAATAATACACAGTGCAATATAACTCCCTTCTGTGCAATATATATTTATTTATTTATTCTCATACAAATAGTATATTTTTCCTCTACTGTAGTGTATATATATTTCTTACATGTGCATTTTTTTTTCAATTCAGACTGTGCAGTATTTATTTATATTCTGTATTCTGGCAAGATACTTTTTTTTTGACTGTGCCATACATTACCTGTTGTAAATACTTCTACACATATTGCACGTCTTACCTGAATGTGAGTTGTTTTGTTGTTGTTTTGACTTTGGATACCTGTATGTGTGTGCACTTAAAAATTTTGTTGTACAATTGTATGACAATAAAGGCATTCTATCTATTCTTACTCATGTCATTTAATCCATTTACTGTTTTGTCTTTTAATGCAGCTCCGGTTCGGTGTCTGCTCTCCCCGGTGCTCTGTGTACGTACACGGTAAAAATACACTCTGGGCGCAGGGAGGCGTGAGCAGCTCCAGTCTGAACCAGAACTCGCTGTACAGGGAAGGCAGGAAAAAAAAGAAGCTGTCTGCCTGCTAGCAACACAGCCTTTACCATTGGGCTAGCAAGAACATAAAACGAAAACACTGGGACGCCACGACGGATTTCTTGTGGGACAAGCGAACAGGCCTCGCTGCTAAAACGGTAAATATTGCATACGAGCCGTTGTGTGCTTTTAATTGAGACGTTTACCGGAAAAAAACTTTCAACGAATGCTAGTAGCCGTGAAGCTAGCTAATGAACGTAGCTAAACTAAGATGGCGGCCAAATTATTTACATTAGCTAATGTTGCTAGCAAGACATGCTAGCATGCAGTACGTCGCTCGTTGATAAAATAGCTGATTTGGATTAAAGTCATTTTTATCAGTACATAAGGTCAGCTCTTGTAATCGGGTACAACATTGTCTGGTCCTATTTCACGTATGTTTATTAATATTAACCGCCTTAACGGCAGTGTTGTGATTGCAGCTTCATACATGGTTTGCAAAAAACAGAAACAACGAAGCATACTGTGAACTTTTATGTTCATATCTCTAAATAGCATTACTGCTGTTTAGTTAAAATGAAGATATATGTTTGATAAATAGTATATACGGTAACGGTGACACGTATAATGTCTACATTGATTTGAAGCAACACTAAGGTTATTTTCACGGCAGTCTGTGGTTGATTGTTTTAAATAGTTTAGTAGGATCATGCAACAGGGTTATCGACATGCATAACCGGGCCTGACCACCATTCATTTATCACAAAATGCTTTTCTTGGCCTGCGTAAACAGTCGTCTTCCAGCTGCATCTATTTTTTCCCACTTTGATTTTCCGCCCCCTGATGCAAATTGCGTGTGGGTATTCAAACGAAAACATAGGCCCTCCCTACACAACCATGTTTTTTTGTTTTGTTTTGTTTTTGGAACAAGTTTGTTTACCATCCTGTCCTCTTCAATCAGCTTCTTCGATCTAGGTTTAAGGAGCCTTCGAGTCTACCTTCATCAGGAGCTTTATTTAACAGTGAAGAGGTTTACATTCCCACAACTTAAAAGTAGTATATACACAGTATGCATTTCTGGATAATACTGTTGCAGGCTTTTTACTAGATTTGTTTTGTGTATACATTTGTCTATGATAACTTCATCCAACAATTAATTCCAACAAATGTTCATTGCACAGTAGTAGCTATCCCACTCATTGTTTTTAAACCCCTAATAATATTTTCATCTTTATCTTCTTGGTCTTTTTTTGTAATCCATTAGATGCCTCAGACCAGACGGTACTCGTCTTCGGACAGAGACAGTCGAAGCAGCTACAAGGACCGCTACAGAGACAGAGGTCGAAGACACAGACACAGAAGATCGCCTACTTACTCCTCCAGCAGTGACAGAGACAGAGACCGAGACAGAAGGGGACGGGGGCAGAGACAGGAAGGAAGCTTTGCACGTTCAAGGAGGTATGTTAAGTTTGTGTGAATAACAAGATTTGTTTCTCTCGAAGTTTGATTTTTTAAAGCCTTTTGGGTATAAATGTATGCCCCTTTCCAATCACTCAGTCGTAGCTATGACAATCGCTCCACGGAGCAACGGCCATTTGATCGAAGGTACTGCGAGGGATACAGACGCCTGGATCAGAGCCGAGATGGAGACCGGGACAGAGAACGGGAACCACATGGAGCAACAGAGAGTTACTACCCTCGTGATTTCTCACCAAACATGTATGACTACCGGCGTGGCCGCGAGAGGGAGCGTGAACGGGATGAGTCTTACCGGCGGAAAGGCAGCAGGCGTAAGCACAAACGAAGGCGGCGTAGAACCAGGTCCTATAGCCCATCCTCCTCGGTGAGTACAGCCAAGCCCGAGATTTTGTTTTACATCTCCTCATCTCTTTGCCATCTCTTTCTCTTTCACCCTGCTCTCTCTGTCCCTGTCTTTCTTTTAACCATTTCTTATCCCCAGCTTCTGTAATGGGTAAGTAGTACAATCTTTATGATTTGTTTTTGTTTTGTCAGCGGGTTTTTGCTTCATTTGGCATTTCTTTTTGGCAGAGCATTTTCATTTTTATCGACACCTTTTTTTCAGCAGTTTAGCAAAGGTCAACCATTAAGTTGTTGCTTTTTTTCACCAATCACAACTTCTAAACTTTTGCTCCTTTGAGCCAAGTTTTACCTGGTCAAACTTAATCCAGTATCTCTGGGGCTACCTCTCAGCCTAAAAGCCTGAGGTTACAGTTGGTCAGCCACTTATGATTTTAAGTGCAGATAGGCTTAAAAGAGTGAAAATATTCTGCCAAACTCTATTCAAAGTTTAGATCGAAATTGAACGCAGGTTTTTTAAGAATTTAAGGGAATTTAAAATGTGGTGGATTTTAAAAAATGCATTTCTTGTGTGGCTTATGTTTACCACACAGTGTATAAGTATTATCTAAGTAAGCAAGGGGTTGAATTTGATGTAGCATATATGTTGGGGTTATGTAAAAAAAAATTCTTGCTTGATTACACATGGTCCTCATTTTATTACCATGTAATTTAACTTGAAAAACCAAGATGATAAGTTTGATACTAGTTATATTATTGTTACAACGTGTTCATGCGTTGATGAATGGATGTGCCAGTTGCTTTCTTGTTTGTAAGCAGCTGTGGTTGAAAGGTAGAGGGGGGAGAGAAGCAGTGGACAACATGTGATCTTTGACTTGTTCCCTTGCACTATATCCCTATCGTTATATATTTCCTTCACGTGGTGTCATGCGTGAATCGCCCCATGACCACCAAACCCACCTACCACCACAACTACATCAACTACCACCAACACCACCACCCTCCTCCTCCCTCCTCGTCTACCTGTGCCGTCTGACGCCATGGCTGCGGCTGCCTATGAAAACCCACTGTGCCTTCCGGTCGTGGCCTGCTGATGGCGATTTTGGTGTGAAAACAGCGGAGTGACAGTCGGACGCGGGCACTGAGTGTGAGGGACGACGAGGAAGGGCACCTGATCTGTCGGAGTGGGGACGTCCTGCAAGAGAGATGTACTCACTGCCACTACTCTATCGTAACCCTTCTCCATATGAGTATTAAAGCATAGAGCATTTACATGACATGGGAGTGCCTGATGATGATGCCTTGCTAGAATGCTCTTCGCTCTAGCTGCAATAGCAGGGTGGATTGCAAGAATGTTGAAGATTTTGAGATGGACTTTAGGTTCCTTCTCCTTTTTGTTCTAGGGTTTTAAGCTGTGGAGCATTTTCTGTGTTTCACAGGTTACTTGAGTTTTCTAAACATAGAATCCCATTTGCAGCTGTTTGTTTCTGTCGCATTTCAGATTAAATCTCAGTCACAGTTTTAGATATTTGACTTAAGCTAGCTTTTTTGACTATGAGTGTCTTAGGGATTTGTTGTTTATTATTCTCAGTAGACACATATCACCGATGTAGACTTTTTGTTATTCAACCATCACACATATTAGCAGCACATTTACATCTTTGTCATTGTAATGATCATGCACTGTTTAGTAGAAATGGTAATCAGTTTTACACATAACCCCCGTGTCCTTTTGGGCATGTGCCTCTCTGTTTCGATGGCTGCTAATTGGTCATCAAAGGAAGGGAGCACTTTTACTTCCTTTATTTTCTTTACGTGTATCAGGGTGCTATGCATTTAGTTAACATAGATCAGCTCGAAGGGTCTCAAGCCTGCCAGATTGAATAGGCAGCCATTTGAAAAGGCGACAGGCGCTAGATTTGATCCGCCTGTCTACACTTTTGAATTATGTATTCCTGCCTAGGTCCACACGTCTAACTCTCCTGTTCTTTCTTTTCCCGTGCCCCCTCTCTCTTCCTTTTTCTCTTTGTGCTGTGTTGCAGATGAGATTGTCAGCACGTTGGGGGAAGGCACCTTTGGGAGGGTGATGCAGTGCATCGACCATCGAAGGTGTGTATCTGGTTACATAAAAAAAAAAAAAACAGTTGTCAGGCTCTTGAGGGCTATTTTGTAGACCCAGAGTAGGGAATGCTTACTTCAGCAGGACTGCTCCTGAAATCCTCCTGATCTGGTTGTTCACACGGTCGGACGGGAGGTCATCTAAGGCAAGACGAGATGTAAAAAGAAAGAAGCAGAAGTGGCAGACTATGCAGCAGAGTCCGCGATACGACTCTATAAAGAGAATATTGGTCTTCATATCAATGCTTCGTGTAGTTAGACACAATCACAATATGAACAAAAGAGCGGAGAAGAACATGTTGGCGAACAGAAAACGTGCAGTAGTTTAATTATGCGAACAAAGATTGTAACAGTCACGTGAATACAGCTTCTGGTCATGCACCAATCGCAGTGAATAAATGTCACTAGCCCCTCCCACTCACTCGACATGAACTCTGATTATATTCTGCCGAGATCTCACATCAACAGCTCGGTCTGGCTATTTTGAAAATGTAATGCATGTTTCGTGGTTGTTGCCTCTGTATTCAGCTTCTTCTTCTTTGTTTTTCAGGGGAGGAGCCCATGTTGCTTTGAAAATCATCAAGAATGTAGAAAAGTACAAAGAAGCAGCTCGCTTGGAGATCAATGTATTAGAGAAGATCAACGAAAAGGACCCTGATAACAAGTTGTGAGTTTTGCCTTCATATTCAGTTGAAATAAAAATGTATATCTATAAGTTACAATGCCTGCACCCACACCACATTCCTTGTTAGAGCCGGGGGATAAACCTTAAATTAAGTGTCCACTAGTTTGGATTATGTCTACAGGTTACCTTAAAAAGTCCTGTACAGTTTTAAGAGGTACTTGAACTTCTTGTGGAATAAGATTAGTATAAATAACCATGTTTATTTTAGCTGTGAATAACTCATAAGTGTCCACTACGTGAGTGTCAAACCTGCTTTGTTCTGTTTATTTTGCAGCCTGTGTGTACAGATGTATGATTGGTTCGACTACCACGGTCACATGTGCATCTCCTTTGAGCTGCTAGCTCTCAGCACCTTTGACTTTCTAAAGGAAAACAACTACCTGCCGTACTCCATTGGTCAGGTCAGGCACATGGCCTACCAACTTTGTCTCTCTGTGAAATGTAAGTTTACAAGATAACTTCTACTTTTGTATGAGTACACAATAGACTGGTGTAATTAGTAAGATTAAGAACGTTTTTTTGTCTCTAAAATACATTTTTCATCCAACAAATATTCCCTCACTTATTTTCTGCATCTGTTGCCTTCGAATTGAGCAGCATTACTGCAAGTCAGCCTGTAGCCACACGAGGGCATTACACTGCAGGCAGAGGAAACCTGTTGACTTACTAAGAGCAGCTGGGAGAAATAAAACTGTTGTAGAGTTTATTTTTCAAACATCAGAATGTAAATGAATGCCTTTGTTTGTTTTTGTCTCTTTAACAACCTTATTGAGTCCTCGTTTATAAATGACTCTTAGTACTATAAGAACAAGTTGTACCAAGTCTTTTAAAATACCACATTAATAAGATCAGTCCATGTTTAGAAGAGACGACTTGAGTACATTTCTCGAAGACTTAATAACTAACTTCCTCTTGTTTTTTCTCCATAGTTCTCCATGACAATAAGCTGACACACACAGACTTGAAGCCTGAGAACATCCTGTTTGTAAACTCAGACTTCACAATGTCCTTCAATGTAGAGAAGGTAAGAGAGATGTTTAAACAAGTGATATTAACCATTTCTGTATGTAGCCTTTAAAGGCCACTAGGTTGTTGCTAAAGGCAAAGAAATATTTTACATAAACTTAACTTGTAGGCAAATTATTGTGCATTTAAACATTTAATAAGTGTGTGCACTTTTTCGTACATTAAGGTGTGTGTGTGTATGTGTGTGAAAGTCGAGCTTATCATTACAGTTAAGAGACTCCCTTGTGTTTCCTTCCTTCAGAAACGGGAAGAGCGGACGGTGAAGAGCACTGCAGTGCGTGTGGTGGACTTTGGAAGTGCTACTTTTGACCACGAGCACCACAGCACCATCGTGTCCACACGGCATTACAGAGCCCCTGAGGTCATATTAGGTGAGGATGTCAGTCGTAAACGTATGGAAATCACTATCTCTTATAAAGGAGTTAGGATTATTTCCAACTACAACGGTCCAACTCAAAATTAAATGAAAATATTCCAAAGGTGAATCGTTAGCAGCTAGTTAGTTGCTTTTTGCCGTGTCAATATTCCGTCGTTCCTTCTTTTGGCTTTTCCTGAAAGTTCTTGTAGAAACAGGCTGCGGTGTTCAAGGTGGAACAAGCCCGGGCTTGGCGTCCCAGCACCGACCTCCTTTGACAGGCATTTTGAAGTGACTTCTTCCGCAGCACATGAGATGATAAAGCATGAATGCACTTCTGATCAAGTTCATCTCCATATTTTCATTAGCACATACACAACAGAAACAACACTTCTATTGCACCTCACTTTAAAGGAGCAAACATTTCGGGGGCACGTTTGAGTTTATGACTTTAATATGTATCTTTACCACGGTGTTCTTTTTGTTTTCCTTGGATGCAAATGTCATTAAAACTTGTAATTAAATTGCACTATGTAGCTTAATTACTGGGTCATTTGAACTATATTGTATTATGTCAGCAATAATTAATCCAAGTCTGAAGTTCTCTCCACATACTCTGTGTTTCATTCCTTTAGAGCTGGGCTGGAGTCATCCCTGTGATGTATGGAGCATTGGCTGTATCCTGTTTGAATACTACCTTGGCTTCACCTTGTTTCAGGTACAACAGACCCCTACTGCTTCAGCCAAGACCCTGACCTCATCCAGACTTCATTTAAATATCATTTTTTTATTCATGTTCTTTTCTGATATCCATGACATTTTTAATGGGTCTTTATCTACTTCAGTGAAACATTAGAAATGCCTTGTATAATGTGTTATTTTGGATGGGAATTAAACACTCTATGTGGGTTTTGTTCTCTGGCTATTTGACAGAAGCAGCACTGGTTAAACTTGAATAATCTTTTCTGTCTCTCCCTCCCCGTCTTGTTCCTCCTTCAGACTCATGACAACAGGGAGCATTTGGCCATGATGGAGAGAATCCTGGGGCCAGTTCCCTCTAGGATGATTCGCAAGACGAGGTGAGAGGACATACAATCGCATAAAGGGATAAAAGAGCCTCTAACACACATTAATACACCTTGTTCTATAAAGAAAAGGCACACAATTGACTGCTGCGTTTCAAACCCCCTCAGGAAACAGAAGTATTTTTACCGTGGTCGTCTGGACTGGGATGAGAGCTCTTCAGCGGGGAAATATGTCAGAGAAAATTGCAAACCTTTACGGGTAAGAAAGGTAGATTGGGAATTTGACATTAAGAAATACTAAGATAAGCTGGGCTTAAGGTGAAAAGAGTGATACACCAGTTGAACTTAAGTGTCTTCTATTTTAAACTCTAGCTCTCTTGGAAGTCTCCCAGTATTTATCTTAATCTCCTTCTTGTTTCCACTCTTAGCGGTACTTGTTGTCGGAGGCGGAGGAGCACCACCAGCTGTTTGACCTCATTGAAAGCATGTTGGAGTACGAGCCTACCAAGAGACTATCATTAACCGACGCCCTAAAACACCCTTTCTTTGAGAATGGGGGGGGTCAGTGAGGCAGCAGGCAGCAAGAACTGGGAGGGAAACCGGGACATCAGCCGGTGACCCACGAGCCTCCTAAGACTGATTGACAGAGGAAATAAAATCTTTCTATAAGTGGAGCAGATAAAATGTTTCTCATTAAAGCATGGACACGTGAACTTCCTGCTCCGCCACTCTGACATCCACCTCTGCAGCCACACGAGGCATGTTTTTGCAGCAGAGAGACCGAAATACGCCACCTAACCTTGAGAAGAGTCAAAAAGGAATCTTTTATTTTGGCCTCAAAGTAGCCCTCTATGCAGCTCCTGTCTTCCTTCAACTTCTGAACACCTTCCTTCCATCCGTCCATATGTTTGTTTCATCAGCATGTGAAAGAATAATTCATTTTCTGAGGAAATGAGCACTGCAAAGTCAGTTATACACCGTTTTTGAAAGGAAATGTCCTCCAATTCAGAAATGTAAGCAAAGGGTAAAAAGGAGATGGAGCTGTATATGCAATGTAGGTCTTCACCCAAGTCCTTTGAACATGGAGACATGCAAAATACTCGATTATGTTACATCATATAATTCAAATTGAATATCTTATTATCTTGGAAATTGGGTCTCAAGTTTTTAAAGTGAGAACTTGCATTGCATATCAATTTTGTTGTTTCTTTTTCATCTATAAAAGGATTATCTCCGATGTGGAGACTCTTTCCCTTAATCCCCGGTCTGCAGGCCTGCTATGACTCGCCAATGAGATGATAATGGTGATGGACACTCCACACTCACAGGCCTCTTTGGTCTGACTTATTCATAGATATATATGTTTGTTACGATATGCTTTCTGGGTGTGAGTGAGTATGTGTCTGTGCAGCGGTGGGATGGTGTGGGTGACACTTATGTTAATGTTTTGCTTCTCTGTAGTTCAGGTTAGACATGGAAACTTTCTCACACACTTTTAAAGACATGAAAACATAAACTGCCTTTTCCGTCGAGGTTAAGCACACAGCTCCTGGTGGTAGCCAGCGAGCCACACACAGCTCCTGTTGATAGTATTTATTTTGAGTTGCAGTAGGTCATAGTCTCCACCCCCCACCTTGTACATGACTTTTTTTTGTATGAAATTAAAGCGTATAAAACTGTATATATGTAACATTGTGTAGAATTAAAGTTAAGTCCTCCTTGCCAGAGGCTTATGGTGCTCTCGGTATCGGATGGGCCTCTGGTAGGTGAAGGGAGGTGATCTGTCTTTAAATACCTCGTCTGAGTCTGCGTCTCTTAGCTTACTTTGTAATACTGCTGGAAGATGTGCAAAATCTGACGCCCTGAAAAGCCTCAGTCAAAGTCAAACATGGTGTCTACCTTTTTTTATTTTATGTTAGCTCAATTTATGTAAATCCATTGTAAGAAAACAGATCTTGTAATTAAGATAACACAGTGGTTCATATTTAGGAGAAAAAGCTTGAATCTTATTACCGTATTATGGCTATCATTAATTTGACTTTAATTTCAGAATTATGACTTTATCACATAGTTGTTTGTTTTTTGATAGAGGCCATTTTTGCCTTTATTGGATAGAGCGGCTGAATATAGGGGGGTTTGATATGCACTTTTTAACTCATGACTTGTTTACAATTTTGACTTTGACTTATATCAATTTTACCCCTCCCCATTTTTAAATGTTTAGGTACTCACCATTGGTTTATTTATATCAAGTTAATTACGCACCATTTTCATCTTCTATTTCTACTGGCAGAAATGGGCTTCCAACATTGGCTAACTGCTGTTATATCCCTTCAACCCCTAAGCTCAGCTGTCACGCTGTCAGGACAGGAGGAGACGGATGATCTGCTGACACAGGTGCAGGTGTGTCGCTGCTTCGTCACACAAGCTTCCCCCATCTGTTGGTAAGGTGCCACTTTTATTTTTATTTACCATGACTCACTACTCAACCCTGACCTCGTTCTATCTTGTAGCAGAAAAGGAGAACTCCAGATTAGTGAATTATTGGGGGACCACTACCACTTAGAAGTTGTGGTTGAATTGACAAACACAAGTGCAAGGCCCTCAGAGGGTCTGCATGCTAAATAAATAAACCTTAAACTGTCAGATTGTGATCTGATTTGTGAGCAGATATGGTAAAGTACAGCTGAAGAATATTTTGCATATTTGCAGTGCAGTTAAAATGTACAAATATAGGATTGATGTGGGGGATACTTGACTATATTTAGAATTCACTTCAGTATTCAAGCCAGGGGATTTGTGGCAGTGCAGATGACCTGGATTCAATTCCAAGTTGAATGAAACAAGCCATTTAAGTTTGTGAATCAGGTGTCTCCAGTCAATGAATGGTGAATGGCACTGAATTTAGAAGTGAAGAAATCCTCACTGCGTCACAGAAAGGTCACCAATTCAGTCTGTTATGCCACGTCTGCCCCAATTCCTTTCTCCAATGATCTCATCAGGTGTCACTTGAACACCAAATATGTGTTTTACTGCTGAAACGTGTGATTTTGAACAATGTGCAGACGCTATCTCTGCATCTGAACAGTAAAACTAGTGTGTATGAGCTGTTTCTGTGCTCAAATTTAAACCAGCAGCTGTTGTCCTGTGCAGGTTTGTTTGGAAACGCTCGGCTGTTAATGAGATAAACGACTCTTGCGTCGTTATTTAATCCTGTTTGAGGTCCAGAGAGGTCATCACTCAGATCCAATAAGAGCAGACCGAGACAAAGCAGAGGTGTTTACAAGTACTCTACCTGAAGCACTAGAAGCAATGCAACACACGGACTACGCTTTGCAGCTTTGACAAAGGACACTGTCAGCTGGTGTTTTCTACAGCTAAAACAAATACAGGTGAGTCCTGTTGTTTCTTTAATGCATGTACAGTATACTTTGTTCCTGGTTGAACTGGTCTAACTAAAAGCTAAGGTAGACAGTTTCATGGTGTTTTATTTTTGATTCATATTTAAGAAAAACATAAAAAAGCAACTTGAGATTAAAGAGCTGTAAATTCACTGTTATTCTTTGTATTTTCAGAATAAAACCTAATTTCTCCTGCAAACTAAAAGAAGACTGGCAACAACTTCTGATTTTCGTCATGGATTCGCTCATGTCTCTGGGTGCCCCTCTGAAGCAGTTCACCAGCTGTGTGTCGGGGAAAAATGCCTCCGCCAAGAAGAGCCAGTCTGTCCGCAGAAACAGCTTCACCCGCAGGAAGAGTGTCAGCAGGAGGAGAAGCCTTCCCTGCAGCAGCCAGAAAGTGCCGGACTCCTGGCTGCGAATGTACCAGGCTGATCTGAAGAGAGAGAGGTAGGCTACTTCAAATAAAAGTCCACGCATCGAGAAGAAAATCAGTTTTTTTATTTGACTGTTTTTCAATTTGTTTCAATCTAAACTACTTTTAAATAAATGTTTTTTGACATTGTTATAAAGTCTTCAGTTACTGCCTTGTTATCCAGCTGACGCTTTTAGCCAGAGAGACTGGGCTTAATGAGGATAAAGCTGTTCCTCACACGAATAAGCTGCTTGTCCACGTGCTGCGCCTAATGTTGCTTCTGTTGTGTTTTCCAAAGGAAACGACAACAAGCCATCCTGGCCAAGAAGAACGCAGAAAGATCGGTCAGAAGAACTTACTTTAGGAGCCACCACTGCCTCCCAAGGGTGAGTTAGTGACCTTGAAAATTAAACAAGAACTTTTTATTTTAATTTTGGTCTGTCAGTGTTTGAATGTCACATCATCTCCCTCTCGTTTCCGTACGCAGCACACAACAGGTGCCAGAAAAGCAGCCCCTGCGAAGGACGATTCCTTCTTCGGAGCCTTTCAAGGCCTCAGCCTGGACGGCCTGATGGGAGGCAGTAACGGATCTCCCGGCCTAGCTGCTCCTTCTGCTGCAGGTGGAGATGCGTGCAAAGTCATGTAAGACCTCATTGGAAGGACAATCGGACTGTTTAAATGATCCATGACATCTAAAGACTTGAGATTTAAAAAGGCTCATGAAGGAAAAGTGACGAGACAGTGGCTGAAACCTTTCGGAACCAAAGAAAAATATTCTGTTATTTCTTCAGATGTTCTTTTTAGAGAAGTTAACGTTGATTGCACTTGACTCCTTGATTGTTTCTCAGATTCTTCTTTGTATCCATCTTTGCACTTTTTCTGTTGACTGCATTTGTTGTGTCTAATATGAATGATATAAAAATGATTAAATCTCTGCTGACACCTCCCTCTATGATTGCGGTTGTATTCATCCAGTGTTCACAATCAGGAAAAACTAAATATGTAAAAGTATTTTATTCTATTCTTTTAAAACAACAAAACTAGGCGATTATTTGCATCAAACACCAGTCCTGTGTTTGGTGTTTTATTGGCAACATTTGAATGAATACACTTTAGACATGCAGGACTAATGTGGATATTGAAACATGTAAATTATCTCAATGTTTTCCAGTTGTGCTCTGACAGCACAGCATGTTCCTGTGTGAGTCTAGACAGTGGTCTATTGTTTGGTAAAGTAATGTTACTACAACCAGATCTTTAAAAACAATAATGCCACATATCTGAGAATATATCCTCAACAACACCTAGCTATTGTCCTTTTCTGCTAGTTTTAACTCCGCTTTTTTAACCACCTTGCTTTCAAACACAAAGCTTTATTTAGTTAAAAAAAAAGGTCGACAAAAATAAAGACAAAATCACATTTTCCTCACCAGTTACAGAAGTGGAAGATACATCGTGTCTCTCTCTTGCGAGATGAAGGTATTGATCTCTGGGTCCAGATCACAGATATGTACAATAGAAAACCGAGTACAAAACTACGATTTCCAGGGACAACATGAAGAAATATCATCCGTCGAGTATCCTGACGACTGGGTGATAACTGCACAGCTGACAGCAGACGACGAGGTGAGGACATACAGAACTTGGGTTTTTTCTAACAGTGAGTTCAATCTAATAAAAGTCCTGTTTTACAACATCATTCCCTCTGTTCCATCTTGACTTTCGGAGGCTTGAGGAAAGACCTGTTTTTTTTCTCTTTGGTCTTCTTGCCTTTAGCCTGGAAGGTCCTCCAACTGTCCACACGGCCATCTCTTGTTTCCTGAGGAAAAAATGTAATTAAATTAAACCAATACATGTCATCTGATTTCTATTGAAAATCCTGTAACCATGCAGTCGGGGAGGAACTCACCTCAAAGTTTTTCTGCCATTCTCGGTCTCGCTTTGCCTTCTCGGCTGTCTCAATTTCCTCCTCTCTTGCTCTTTTCCTGGTATTAGGAGAAAAAGATTAAATAATCAATTACTTTCAAAATAAAAGCATGTTTTTCAGTTTTAATTGTGAGATGTGTAATGACACTTTGATCAGACAGAATCACAGTTTCCAAACATTGAAACTGAAATCAATTTGTATAATGCTGTGGGGGCTTTACCTCTCATGCATGTCCTTTGCTTCCCTTTCCTTCCTCTTGATTTCGAGTTCTGCAAACAGCTTCATTGTCTGTTTGTAAACTGCTTGCCTGAACTTGAGATATAAAAAGAAAATCATATATAACCCTAACGTTAATGGACATATCGGTAACAAAGTTGCCTTATATCCATTGTGAAAAGCCTTTAAATTGAAAACCAATCACATTGAAGGGATTTAAGTAAAAAAAGAAAAAGAAAACAAATGTTTCCTTTAAAACTAAGATGAATCCTACTGCATGTCAAATAAAACTCCATAAAAACATTGTCATTAAAAGATCAGTTTAATCCATATATTTGTCGGTTTCTAGGAGAACCTAATATTGCATCTTCATATGAGTGTAGATTCAATTCTAATACATATTTCTTTGACTTTGACTTACCAATTCAGGGTCGTCCTCCTCCACGTCCTGTAGTTTCCCATCCTTCTTCAACTGTTTCTTTTTCTCCTTCACCTGATGGAGAACGGCAGAAAATAAAATGTTACTAAACAAACACGGACCAGGAGAGCTCAGTAACAATGTTTGGAAGTTAAGGGACTTTGTGTCTCTCACCATATGCTCCACATATTCTTGTCCTGCATGGATCACATCCAAGGCTCTCTTCTTCTGGTCCGGTTCAAGGAGGAGTTTGTAAGCCTTGTCCACAGCTAGAACACAGTTAAGACACACGACTGAAATATAAACTTGACACGTTTATTTTTCATCTACTGACACGAATGCACAAAGACTGTAGCTTTAATGACTATTAATAACTTGGTTGACATCATTAAAAAAACAACAACACAAACTTGGCAACAATTACCTTCAAAAGCTTTCTGTGCTCTGTCTTGATCGTCCTGGTTTTTATCTGGATGGACCAAAATAGACAACTGCATGGTAAAGAGAGAGAGAGAAGGATTAGGTATTAAGACACATGCTCTCTTCATCTTCACGACAGGACGTTTTTTTTTTTTTTTATTCTTACCGCACGAAATCTCTTCTTCAACTCATCATCTGTTGCCTCTGGGTCAATTTGCAGCACCTGAAATGATGTCAACATTGTGAGGCTTCTTTTACAGGAGTATCTTATCCAAAGAGCTAATTGAGACATCTCTGAATGTTGTGAAATCTGATCAATTAAGCAGAAATTTTATTTAAACTTTTTGAGATTAAATACACAAGGCATCTTTAAAAAGGTACCAACACCAGACCCTTGTATAGCTTTAAAGATGTGTTACTTGTGAAGGTATTTGACTGCAGCTCTGGCCTTCTTTAAGTTCTCATAACATGTCAATAGATATCGTCAGTACTTTTGACAACTGCTGCACTCACCTCAAAGGGATTGAGATTGAAGTAGGACGAGCCAGGTCTCAGCAATCTCTCAATCTGCTGCTTAGATGTTAACACAGAGTCTCTCTTTTCGATCTGCTTCACCTATCAAAGACATGAAGACGTTCAGCATTCAGACCAAACATCCATCTTCATTGCAGGTTTGCAGCAACTGCATTGTGATTAAATGAGGCACTTGTTAGACAGCTAACAGCACCTGCACTGTGAATTATTAATAATTATCAAAATGTGATTCAGCCAAAGCGACTTGGTGACGTTTAGCAAAGGGATAAAACCAAAGATGATCTTTAATGGGGGTCTGGTAGCTCTAGAAGGGCGAAAGAGCGTTTCAAAAACATCCCAGTAAACGTTAGCATGTTTCGTTAGCCAATGCTAATGTCTGTGACGCCTTATAGGTGATAAACACAAGTCTCGTTAAATAATCGAGTTCATCCGATCGACGGAGAGCAGCACACACTTTCAAACACACGAACTCAAATCGATCTTATCGTACCTCCGTTATGAAGGTTTTAAATAAGTCATCCGACATGTTCTGAGTGGAAGGCTCTCCTCCGGCGGCCGCCATCTTCCCCCTGGTTTACATGTGACGTAGTAGCATCACGTGACCATGCAATTAATATATTTTCTTTTCTCTCCCCAACTACATCAAGTTTATCAGCGCGTGCTCCGAAAATTACGAAAACAAATGCGAACGAATACAGTAAAGCCGGGAATTTGTGATAAATGATTTATACTGAGCCCATTCACGGAAAAGCTTTAAATATAAAACCTGGAAACAAAAATAGATAGTGTGAATGTGCAGGGGAGGGGGGTGCACTTTATTTGTATTTCCCTATTTCTTCTCACACACAAACATACATTTAGACTTTTATTCCATATATAGTTTCATTACATACAGATAGAGAGAGTGAGCAACTGATACCTCAAGCACTCCTAAGACTTTATGTTTGTTTGTGACTAAATGAAGAAATTCACCCCAAAAAAGGAACTTTGAATTGAGTCTCAGTTGCATCTAATTTCGGTTAAACTTACTTAAGTGGGGGTTAGAAGAATTTACTAATAACTAGCCAATCTCCTTACTGTACAGATTTTAGAGTTTGAAGTGTTACAGCTACTAAAATGATCTTTATTCATCTTTATTTCATTTAACCACAAGGAGGGACGGGGCGAGTTTAGTGGGCTGTTGCATTGGTCCATCCAGAGCCCTGAGGGACCGCTGCAACAGTGAAGGGCTCTAGGTCGACCCTTTATATTTACACCCTCAACTCATTTCAGCTTGTTACGAAGTTAGTTTGCGATAAGAAACAATCTATCAGTGACTGTAGCACAAACTAACCGTCCACTGTGAAGACCCACACAAATAACAAGTGCTGAAGATGTACATTTGAGGCTGTAAATAACAATGCCACTACTTGTAAAAAAACAAACAAACTGCTACACTGTAAATATACACAAAATCACACAGATTGTCTTGGTTAAAAAAAGTTGTATTTAACAATTTCATGCGACATTTTCCTTCACAGTAGTATTTCTTTAAACTGAGTTAAAAAGCAGCACTCAGCTGGATGGAGCTTTGGATCACATGTCCATCATCTGTATCCTCCTGTGCTTCTGCATGAAACAAAAAAACAATAAACATTTAAATATTGACATTTCTTAAAGCTAGATTTGTTCCAATCTTAAAGACATCAAATATTATCGTGACATTATAAAGACAAATTGGTCAGAGAAAACTAGCCGAAGACTCTTCAGATACGATCAGCTGCACTAATCAACACTAATCTCATACCTGTGTCCGGGTAGACAGCTAGAGTTCCCCCTGAGAGCTGGACCTTCAACTGTCTGGTCCTGTAAGTAGGTCACTCTGAGGGATGTAACACCTCGTGATGGGAACAGCTCGAACCTTGTGGAAAACAGGCTGCTTTAGAGCTAGAAAAGGGCCACACAGACATGTGCATGTTAATAAATATGGGTCAATCAGTTTCTTATAATCACAATGACTACACCAAAACAAAGGACCAAACTGAATAATAGTGATGGAATACATCATTAATTTAAATAAGGCCAGATTTGTGACTTAAAGCCAGGATAAATGCTGAATGTGATAACTCACAGAAGTTACTGCCTCTGGAAATCTCAGCGAATGGTACGACTTAAAAATGTATCTATGTAAAATTGAAATGATAGTAACAGGTCGAGACTTTCTGAGCATTAGTTCAGATAAAGAACAATCTTACCCATCAGTCCCCTCCATTTGTGTGAACTCATTCACATGGATGGGGGCAGCTCCTTTACTGCCTGGTGACAAGAGGCAACATATAAAAGACACAGTTCTGATATGAGAAAAGGAGAAAATACTCAAGCATATGATGGCACTTCAAAACAAAACAGAGTACTTGTGTCAAGTGATTCAATCAGCTTTCTGCTCAGTACAGTGCTCTTTATTTCACTCTTACCTGTGCATAATAAATACTGAAGCCCATCTACTGCCATCTTGTGGTTTTGATAGGTACTAACATCAGTTTTCAGGCAGTCTTTGTTCCATCATCAGCCAATTAAGCCAAGATTTGAATCAGTATCCCCAAAGCTATTGATGTTTATTTGAAACACAGATCCCCAACTTAATATCTTCCAATTAATAAACACCTTTCCAACTCAGAAAATGGCCAATAAATGCATCGTCGAGTAAGGCAACAATGGATTACTAGTCATGCTTGTGTGGAACTGCTACCTCTAGCGGTGTAGGAGGGGAACCACCGCTCCGTTCACAGAATTTCTGCAGACAGCTGATTTGGTGCAGCAGGCCAAGACAGGCAGCAGGTATTTGCAGGGCTAACACAATCATGAATTGTCAAGAAATATGTTGGCAACAGAACTCATTTTGATATCTCTAAATATCCTTCTGTCAACTCTGGTGATTTTGTTCTGGCCTGGAAAAAGAAAATCTAACTCCTACAGAATAAAAAGAAAGCTTGATTTTTTTTTGAATTAATGAGAAAACAATAAAAAGAAGAAAGTATAATTATGGCTGATGTTTCTCCAGTGATTACAAATAGCCAGAGGAGAGGAGACAGTACTCTGTGCAAGGCTAGCTCACCCTTGAGTACAGTTCAGGTGAGTTCCTCATTCTAGGGGTGCCGCTCTCAATGCTTCTCCACCTAGGCAGGTTGGAATAAGAGGACAGACACATGAAACAAAAGACAATGATACCATGGCACCAAAAGGCAGGATGCTAAAAACACTTAGTAAACAAACTCTAACAGGTGGTCACTTGCTATGTTTTGAAGAATTTTAACCCTTTGGACTGTCAGATCCTTGGTGCCGTTAACAAGGAGATACAGATGGTTAAGATGAAATGGAGATTACAAAAAAAATGAATTGAAAAATACAAAGTCTTTCTAAATCAGATCTGTTGTTCTTACTGACGCAAGAGCGTCAGTTTCAGGACCAGACCAGAGCAGGTGACATCTTTCCATTATCCAAGATTGTCAAAGTCTTTTTGTGAACAGGTAAACAAAAGATATGCTTCAGTGGATTCCAAACACACAAGCTGCATGAGATCTACATCTGAAATAATGCACAATCTACTACTGTAATCCATATAAGTATGCTTGAGAATTGGATCATTTCATCTTCCAGAAGTGTAAATTAAAAACAAAATGTTACTGTGGCTGGATCTGAAGGATGACTTATGACAGGAGCCACAGGAAGCCAAGTCTTGAGTTAAAAGTTGTTTTTTGTAGTTTTTTTCTTTACATGAAATATTGTTTAAATGAAGCGCTCAATGTACAAAAGTTTACCTGTGCACAAAAAACAGAGAGAAACAGGTACAATCTTGTGCAACGCAAGAAGTCAAGTGTAAGTTTGGTCCTTTAATATCCACTATATCAATTCTGAAAGCTGTAAATGGCTGGAGCTTGATATAACATGCACTGAAAATTAAAGGGTTAAAATCCTTGTCCCGCTGTCTGATTGCACAATTTCAGTTTTTCTTTTGCGATTGCCTTATGAAGCAAAATTATTTGACTTGAAAACGATGATCTTCACTCAAATAAGAGAATTGAGATAGAAATCAAATCAAATATTTAATGACAACACTGAATTTGAGTATCTGACAATTGACTGATGCTCAGCGACGTTTTATTGAAACGGAACAAACGTAAAAGTTATAAATACAAAGAACATCAGAGAACAAACTGCTATGGCTCTTAAGGTAAGCCAAACCAAATTCTATTGGGCAAGTTCAAAGAAAACAGAGGAAGTTATGGTATAAGTTTAAAAAAACACAATTTGTCTAAGTCTAGAAATGCTAGGCATACACTTTAAACATTACAAAACTTGATTTCTTCCTTCCTGTGGATTCTTTTCTCCACCATTGCAAAAAAATGAAGTATGAAGCTCTAACCATATGCATTTATTTACAAGCAAGTCCCTAAGCAACTATGAGAAACCACAAATAAAGGGAGTACAAGAAGGGGAGGGAGGAAAGGGGCATGGAAAAAAAACTTCCTGCAAGGCAAGTATCATTATTTAATGTCCTCTCAGACTTATGAATGTCCACTTTTTTTGTAAATGTTCATGGTTGGCTTTTAAAGAATCAGGAAAAAAAGGTAACAATAAAAGTGTTTTGTGTGTTTTTTTTAAAGACACATGTCCCAATGTAACCGTAGGAGTAAGAAATGATTCACAACAACGGTTACGTTCACTTCTTCAGCCAAAAGGCTTTGCAGCCAATCACGAGCCAATTCTGGGGTCTGTCCATTTTTTTAAGATATATGTACAGATTTTTTTTTCATGGAGGGATGAAGAATAAAAAGTCAATCAAAAAATTGTGGCCAATCTCCATTTTTTTTTCTTTTTATTGTTGTTTTTCTCTTTTTTTTTGTTGTCACTTTGTCAAATACCTTTTGGTGGATCTACTTCCATTGCTGCCCATAAGAATCCTGTGAAAACTCCATGGTGTCATTACTGTAACCATAGTTACCAGAATAGTCGGCCCCTTGCTGCAGGGGCTGCTGGGCGATGGGCTGGGACCCCCAGTTCTGTTGGTTGTTGGTCTGGCGGCGCTTGGAGTCAGGCTGGTTAAACACGTCTGCCTTCCTCTTTCCGCCGACGTTACCCCCACGATTGCCCCTGGCCCCACGAGGACCACGGCCCCTCTGCGGCTGGAAAGGGGCTCCCCGGCCTCCTCGGCCGCCCCTCGGACCACCAAGGGGTGGCCCTCTTTGGGCATACCCACCACGGCCTCGTGCTGGTGGCGCTCCACGGGACCTAGGTGGTGGAGGTCCCCCCCTATTTGGACGAGTACCACGGCCCCTCATGCTGTACACATCTTCGTAGCCGTAGTAAGGGTCTTCATAGCCACCGCGGTAGTCATGATAGTCGTAGCCATAGTAGTCATCATAGTAGTCATCGTATCCATAGTAATCTGGGGGATACGCATAGCCCCCTCGGCCACCGCGGCCCCTGCCACGGCCTGGTGGGGGCATGCGTGGAGGTGGGTAATAGTAGTAGTCATCATACCTGCACAGGTATATATAGTGTTATAATTAGTGAAATCACAAGTTAAGGATAGGTTTAGCAACTGACCAATCGCATGTCTTGGTCCCTCACCCTGTATTCCTTGTGGTCTGCCGAGCTGCCTGGCGCTCTTTCCTCTTCTTGTCTGGAGGCTTTGCCAGGACGATCTCAATTTCCTCACCCCCAAGTTCCTTCCCGTTCATCTCATCCATCGCCTAACAAAGCAAACACAATGCATTACTTATGCATACAGAGAACCATCTGACATCCAAAATAAATTATTCAAAGCACAAACAACATACCTTCACTGCAGCATCCCTCTCCTCAAAGTGTACAAAAGCGTAGTCTTTCAATTTCTTGACGCGCTCCAGCTTTCCAAACTGAGAGAATGTCTTTTCAAGAAGCTCTTCAGTCACCGCTGTGGCCAGCTTTCTCACAAAGAGCACCTTGACCTATGAATTTTAGCAAATGTTGGTCAACTCATTCTAAAACCTCAGGCTACCTCTTAAAGTGCTCCTACACAAGAGAAGTGAATAAGAAATCTACAAACCAATTTGTTCTACAATGACATCAGAATCACTTACCTTGGCCATGACCTCAGGGTCAGGCTCAGCGACAGGGTCAGCCCACTCTACAGTGACCGGGTTTCCCCACACCTTGACCTTGCCACTCATTAAGCGGCGGCGAGCCTGAGCAGCAGATTTGTGATCTTCGTACTCCAGGAAGCAGAAGCCACGATTCTTTTTCTTGTCATCTGGCTGGTGGTACAGTATCACCTCTTGGAGACCCTCTGAGATAAAACAATAACATCTCCAGCTTTCAGCACAGCTGTCATGTGTAGCCTTCCTCACAACAGAGGTGATGAGAATCTAATATAAATCCATCATTGTGCATCTTAACTGACCTGTAACCTTGCCAAAGTCTTCCAATATGCTTTCTCTTGTCTTGTTCTTTGGAATTGATCCGACAAACAAGCGATTGTTTGCAACGGATATACACACTCCCAAGTACTTGCCAGGGCGAATTTCATGGTTATCACACTAAAAAACAAAAAGGAAAGTCCCGAGAAGTTATGAAATACATTGTAAACAAACGGCAACATTAACAAATCAGTATCATTTTACTAATCTTTTAATCTTATAGAGTTTCCTTATCATTTTGACATATGGTTATTATGTGTTTGAAATACTTACAAGTTTCACAGCCTTCTGGGCATCATCTTTATTGCAGTATGTGATGAAGGCATAACCTCTATTCTGACCCGAGAGAGGGTCCATCATTAACCTGAGGTCCCAGATGGGACCAGCAGACTCAAACAGCGGGACCAGCTCATCTTCATACAAATCCCTCGGAATTTTTCCAACAAACACCTGATGAGCAAAGGGAGAGCTACAGGTGTTAGTATTCATAAATGACTCTATACAGCATGATACTTAGGAACCTTCATGAATGATTCAACAGCATGCTCTGATCATTTCCTGCCACTTCAAATATAAGTGCCTTGAACTAAGCAAAAACAAGCCATAACAAAAACAACACTTTCTACCTCAGTTCCAATCCCTGGTTGTGTTCCTTTAAACATATCCTCAGGTGGTGGACCTCCATATTTTCTCTGCCCTGTGGTGACATCCAGGGTGTATCCTGTCCTCTCCAACAGAGCCTGAAAAACACAAAAACAAAACATTTACTAAGCTGCCTTAATGCAGGGGCATGTATAAACATACATTGCATTCATTCTGACATGTTTACAACAAAGTCGATAGATAGATAGATAGATAGAACAGTGTAGACGTTTACCTTTATTTTTGACTCATCTGGGCCCTTTGTGGACTCCTGTACTTTACTTCCTTGTTTCTCTCTCTGTCTATAAGTCTTCATGACTCCACAAAGGAACGCGCTTTTATTCTACATTAAAAACAAAATGGATATTATCATTATTAATAATCTACACCACAAGTAGCCTCTTAAATAGAGAAAAAGATGTAATCAAGCTGTGGGCGAACCTGCACATGGGACAGGTCGCTCTCTTTGAATTGCTGCAGCACAGTAAGCGCTCCCTCCTCATTGAACTCTCGCAGTGCATCAATGGCCCTTTCATCTAGGTCTACATATGCCACCAAGCCTGTAAAAAGCAGGTTCACAGTCAGGCCCAGCCAAGTTCACATTATGTAGTCCAGCCCAACTTGTTCAAGATATTCCAAGCAACTATGGCCCACCTGTCTGGAAGATGTTATCTAGACTTTCAGCCACTTTCTGCGGGAGCCCAGCATCAATGAGTGTCTGGTAGTTCTCTGTGTGTGTTGTTGTCACATCCATGGGCTCTTCTTCCTCCTTTACCGGGGCAGAACTTCCGTTCACCTCAGCTGCAGCCATATTCCTGTAACACGTATAAGGGAAAGAAGTTTATTCAGAGAAGTTCATATGAGGGGGTTTATTTTTTTTTATCAAGAATAATGAATGCATATTTGGATGTCTTTATCTGAGAATGAAAGAATATTTCAATTAAGAAAATGTCTTCATAATTGTAATCCTCATAATTGTTGAAAAAAAAAAAAAAACCGGATGAAATTGAAATAATGGTCTGTAACCTGAAACCACTACTGTTATTAAAATAATGATAAAGGCTATTCATCACAATGAACAAACAACAGTCAGTGGGGATTGTCATTTGCTAGAAATACTGTTTGAAATACGACCTGACATGCAAAGGTTCAGGTATTGTAACATAAGCAGGTCACTTGTGGAAACCACCGACAGCCACCGCCCCGCCCCCCTCACATGCAGCTTGCTGGCTAACGGGGTTGACACATTTCATTTTAACACTTACATGCACATTGATATTGGACAAACGCCTATCTCAGCAGCCTGACACACTCTGCATTTTTCGGAGTAAAATGAATATCTGCAGGATTTTCATATCCTGACCTGATAGTTATAGTTTTCAGCAGCTGGCTAGCTAACAAGCTTATACCAAGGCCTCGCAGTGCAAAAAGACATCTTTCGCAAATCAAACAGGCGCTCGGTGAAAGGTGCAAACAGATAGTTAGCGACACTTACCACTCTAATTCTGGACTCTTGTGGCAATGGGTGTTAAAATGCAAATGGGTAAATTTTTTGGACGAACAAATGTCTATTATTTGAAGAAAAGGTTTGATCTGACACACGAGACAAATTTCCAGACAGCTACGGTCTCGTCGTCGGCTCACCCGAACAACACCACCGCTCAGCAACCATCGCGAGATTTGGACGATGACACTCGCAGTGGGCCGAGTCGGGTGTGTTCGTTTTTCGTCTTCTTTTTCGTCTTCTTTTCAAGTATAATTACATCAGATATGTGCACTACCGCCACCAACTGTTGCGTTTAAGGAATACTTGTTCTTATTATTAGTCATGTAGGCTACACCGCTCCAGTAATTTGTTCTCTCTCTTTATCACTTGCGAAGTGGTGCTACTGTATTTTAGTCGGTACAAATGACATGTTTCTGTATTTGACCTGACTCCTTTCCTCCCTTTACCCACGCCAAACAACTATATCAAAAGCATTAGGGACCTGTTATCTAACCAAACAAATAATAGGCCGAGCTTATTAGGTGTTATACTTACTAAAAAGTAAAAAAAATTACCTTTATACTGTAGGTCAGACATAACAAGCACAGGGAATTGTCACTTTTGGGATAAAGGCTATTTGTGACAGCATTTCTCATCCTTTTTCATAATCTAAAAATAATAATAATAATCCAACAACCAGTCCAGAAAACAATCAGCATCTGTGGGGAAACCATTTTTTTTAACCTGTAGCCTACTGTTTATGAAATAAAAGAACAGAGAAAAGAAAATGACGAACCTTGAGAATTCCCATTTTCGGACTTTCTTGAAAATTCCCAACACGCACCTGAATAGGTTACCAATTGAAAAACTCTTTATCCAACGATATATTTTGCCGCCCAAAGCCATAAAATAGACTTTCAGTCGACAAAAGAGAAGCTCACAGAAAAATATGCAATGTAGCTTTGGTTTGAAGCAGGTACAAAACTACTTACTAACTAAATTGAATGGGACAAGCTAGCTTAGCGGCTCTACTCAAAGTAAACTAGCGCTTAATTAACCCATTAATGACCAGCTACTACATTCAGTGTATTAAGTGGTTCCCAAAGTGGGGGTCGCGAGACACTGTTAGGGGGGTCGCGAGATTCCTTCCAAAAACATATTACAATGGAAAATGGTTTAAAAATAGCATATTTCACCCATTAATTTGAAAATATATACAAAAAAGTAGTTTCTTACAATAATTTACAAAAATAATATGCTTCAGGAAAGTGACATTTTTTGATACTTGTATTAAATCTTACATTATAACTGAATTCAAGAAATAACACAATTTAAAACAGTCAACACCAGCAAAGAAGGTTATTTTTAGGTCTAAGGGCAAAATGGAAAAGGCTCAAGTCCCCCCTGATATCTATCTGTGCACATGGCAGGTTTAAACCATAGACTGTATATAAGGATACATGGTTTTGTCCATGGCAAAAACTTTAGAGGCAAACATTTTCTAGCCAACAGTTTTTAAACTGGAATCAATAAGTAACATTAATGGCAATAAGGAACACAGAAGACTTATTTAAAAATGCACTTTATTGTTATATTAGTATTCATAGAGTCAGTATGAAGTGTCATACAGGACCTGCCTTGACCAGCAGTAAATCAATCAATATCTATTTTATAAACATTGACCTGACAAATTAAATGGCCAGACTCTAACAAGATGAAATCACAACAGGCCTCCCTGCCTCAGTCATCATGTTTCAGCTTTCTGATTTTGCCCTCATGCCGGTGGATCTCCTTCTTTAGGCGCTCAATTTCCTTCTTGTGGTTATCAATCTCCTCTGAGTGATGCTTTTTCAGCGCCTCCATCTGCTCCTTCTCCTTCTGCCTACAGGTCGAAAAACAAAGTTAAAGTAAACTGATTAAAACATCTTGTGTAAAACAAGGGATACACAGACACAAACCTCCTGCAGTGTGACTTCTAGTATTAATGGCATTCTTCTCACCTGAAGTACCGCTCCTCCTCTGCTACTTGTCGCTTTCCAAATGCACCACCTGCCTCTCTCACAGAGCCCCCTCCACCTCCACCTTTGCCTGCTCCCTTGCCCAACTCTCCAAGCTGGAATAAGCAGAGGGAATGTTTTATTAATATATTCATATTTGATACCCATAAAAATAATACAAAGTTTAAATTGCTGTCATAGTAGTAAACCTTACATAGAATCAATGCACCTTTTATCCACTGCTGGTCCCTAAAGCAATTTGGACCAGTCCTGTGTTGTTACCTGCTTTACAACATTATTTAATTTATCTGGAAACACATTGCATCACTCTATGCCATCTAAAAATGAATGATTTGATTGCCAACTTGCTTTGTTAGGGAAAATTCATAAGTAGGCCTGGGCTGTGAAATGATAATTATCGCAATATAATTCATTTTTATTAATATGGAAAATATTTGATAGATTTAAACAATACAATTTCACTAGGAGACATGTGAGGCTAAAACGGACAACACCACAAACCCAAACAAGTGTTAGTGGATCCTCAGCAAGAACCAGTTAGTGTTACTCCCCAGCAGCAAACTGTCATGTCAGCAATTTCCATCACCGTGCACTGAGCTCATGATGGTGAAATGTTCCTCTGTTCAAGTAGAGTTTGTCATGTTCTGACAATACAGAATAATTAAATCACAATTAACCATCTGGTTTCTTCAACTTTCACTCAGGAGCAAAAATCAGCCTTCAAATGTGAAAGAAATAATAATTTGACATTTATGGTGATGAATATCGATATCGACTGATTAGAAATGTTGTATCGTGATCATAAGTAAACTGTACACAATGTTCCTTAAGTCAGGCTCAACATGAGTGAAGTTAAAAAATATATAATGCAATGAACAATGTGTGAAACAGCATCGCAAACAGAAAACCTTCCTGACAGACTCCTCATGTCCGGTTTTATGAGTTAAACACCTAGAGATGCACCTGTCCGTTCAGTGCAGTAGGACACAACTTTCCTATAAGCTGCATGTCAGGTCAATAGTTACATTGAGCCAAACTTCCTTCAGAAATCTTTTTTTTTTTTTTTTTTTAAGTAATAAATGCACCAATACAATACAGCAAAGCTGACAAAACGGGTTAGCAACCAGCTTGTCTTGCTAGCTTAGAAGGCTTCCTAAAATGAGAACTTGTTTATGATAGCATGCTAATGCTAACTTTCAAAACGTCATCTGCCAGCAGCCCAGCAAAGTTTACCTGATCAGATCCCATTCTGATCTGAGAGGCGATGCATCTCCTCAGGTTTGCTCTAAGAAGAAACCTTGACATGATCACTAAGATATGAAAAAGGACTGCTGCCTAGCGCAGAGTAAAATTTAAGCGTTTCTACTGTTACTTGCTAAATAAAAAATGCGGAACTTTGAAGTAAGCGTCTCATATGGGCGTGGATAGCCTGCGTGGATACAAGCACCTCTGGTATGAAGGCTCGCTGCTGCCCCCATGCGGTGAGGGGTGAGACTCACTAAATACCATCGCTCCTTATTTTCTATATGATTCATTCTTATGCGTTTAAATCTTAATATTTACAGTGTATGGTTTAAGTATGATTTTTTCCTGCTGTATATGATTGAGTTTAATCTATTTCTTTTAAATAGGCCTACCCTCCAAATAACTGCTAATAATTCTGACTTTTATCATGGATCACTTTCATTGTTCAAAATAAACAATATATATATTACTAAGCCCCTGAAGTCCCAAAAAATAAAGACAAAAACAAACAAAAAAATATATAAGTGCAAACAAGATATATGTTTGTGTGCACAAGGTATTAACTTGTAGGCACAATATATAAATATATCACATATTGTGTTAGTTTTGAAGAAACCTTTTAAGAAGGAGGCCTTGATGACCTGTTATCTTACTTTTAAATGTAATCTCTCCATAGCTCCACTTATTTACAACTCTTTCCTGGTCTAATCAGGTAAACCAGTATGTTTATTAAAAAACAAAACACCCGGTGTGGGTATACAGAGGATTTTTTTGGACCACGACCTGTGCTCATACAGCAGCTTTGATAAAACATTCAAAACTGCCAACAAGATAAGATGTATTAAACTTCTGCAAGCAACACTGGAGGATTTGATGCATTGTGAAGCATCTCAGCACATTTCCCTCTTAGATGTTAGGTCATTTGGTACCAGTCATGGACTAAATAGATTTTGAATAGATCTGTATCAATGTCAACATTCATTTATGATTGTAACCTAAATTGTTCTCATATTAATATTTCATAAAGCTGGCCTTTGATTTTTATCTGACCTGCCGTGCTCCTACAGTATTGTCTCTGGATTACACAAGCTCATCATTTGCTTTAGTTAATTGGAAGTGTGTGCAGTGGATACACAGCTTTCATTGCCCTCAATTCCCCTGTGATTAACAACATATGAGATTATGCAAGGCAATTAAAAGTAGGTCAGAGAGTTATGCACTTGTGATGCAATAGGTCATTCAACCTTTTGTGTTGCTCTGTAAACAAATTAAATATTTAAGACATTGACTTAAAACCAGTTTATGAATGTATTTCCATATTCTGTGGTTGTCCTGCAGCACAATGATGTAGTTGATTTAAAGCCAGATCTCAAGCGTATACTTTAAATAATGGAGTGAGGAACAGATAGAAAACATGTCAACCTGTCTAAAGCACTCATACATAAAGTTACACAAACTTAAAAAAAAAAAATACAGACAGATTTCACCTCCTAAGTGACGATCACTCCCAAGTAGCTGCACAGGCCTGTCTAAGAAATGTCAAACTCACATTTTGTAATTACAATTAAACATCTATGTAACATCCCTTTGTTGTGGTCACATCACTGAAAAAGACTAAACCCAGTGCTCATGTCAAGTGCTGGATGAGACACACTCAGCAGCGGCACAAAGGGAAGCATTTCTGTGTGGACAGGTTGTGGGTGTTGTAGTACAGATGAGTCATAATGGAGTCCCAGTAATGAAGGGTCCTCTCTGTCAGACAATCCTCATCCACAGTCGAGTATGATCTCACCGTCCCTGACACTTCCCCCTTCTCATCGTCTGAGTCCAGCAGAGTGGATGGTCAATGAGAGGTGTAGGCGTGGTGCTGCTCTGATGACGTGCTGCATTCTGTCAAACTGTTTCGATGATGCTGAGGCTCCTTTGAAAAGAAAATTACGGGAACTTGATAGGCCACTATGTTCTCTAATGCAACATCCCTGACTCATAGGTATTCTGTAGAGAGAGAGGAAACAGAAAAGGAAGGTAAGATGAAGGTACACAAGTTGTACAACTGAGTAAAAAAACAAGGTCAAAAAGAAAACATTTGAAAAGTTTTCCACAGAAACAAACATTGTCTTTGCTTTGGCTACATTATTTTCTATGTAGTAGTAACACCCTTGCAACAAATGGTGGCAGTATGCTCTCATACTAACGGAGAGAATCTGGTATGTGTTGCAATGAATATGAAATAAACTACCATTGATATAGCAATCTTATATAACAAATTCCTTCTTCTCTTGTAATGGACCCCAGCAAGGCTTATTTCATTCCAAATGAGGATGGAAATTGAGTTTCATAAGAAACAATGGATATTGCATTGCAATAATCATTACTGAAGAGAAGGCTCCAGTATTCACAGAGGTAGCTGATTCTGCTGCATTTATCGCATAAATCAACTGGGACACTATAACAAAACAAAAACAACCCTGATTACTTAAATAAAAGATACTGATGCATATTTAAAAAGGACAAGAACTGAACTTTTAGGGCTGTTTTTCTGTGTGAAAGTCTGCATGGCTTTCTATGGTCATGTACGGACTTCCGGTCCAAAGGATGCAGAACGGCCAGTTTTCTGGTTTCTTTCAGAGCTGCTCACCTCGCCAGCTCAAGTGTTGCCATAGGAAATAGTATCCAGGCAACAGCACTAACCTGAGCAAAGACAAAGTAAGGTCATGCAGACAACAAGACGTGGTGCAATGTTCCTGTGTTTGCAACTAATTTTCATAACGCCTGCTTGCAAGGACATTCAATGCATTTTTTTAAACAATATCCTTTGAGTGTTTTTGGCTTAATTAGGTTTATGATATATAAAGCGTGTGAATCCGCATTGCCCTTTTTGCAGCCATTTTGGTGCAGTCTTTTCAAAAATCCACGTTTGGATTTTATGCATCATGATGTAAAGTGCTCTATTCTGTCCGTGCACCCTCAGTAATTGCATAAAATAGTGCTTCCTATAGAAATTCATTTACACCTCTAGGGAAAAGCATGTTGATATAGGCCTACCTCTGGTAAGGTAAATGAACCCTTTTTATTTAGGATTTCAACAGGATTTCATTGAACATACAGGAACGTCAAATGCACCTGAACTATACTGCAGGAGATTTAAATGTTATTTGTGCTGCAAAGAATTCAGACCTCTTGGTTTCCTTTCTGCGGCATTCCGGTTATCTAATTCTCCAGATCAGTCTGTGCTGGGACTGCTTGTTGCTAATAGTTCTCCTCATGAGCCCTGTTTCCAGTGTTTCCATGGTGACCATCAGGGTTGATAAAGGGGTTCAGGTTGTTTGTTCTGTACATACAAGGTCTTTTGGCAGAACAGTGGCAGACATTATTTACAGGAAGCTTGGCTATAATTAAAGGGAAACTGACTCATTTAGCAAAGTGATTACAATGTGAGGAGTGTGTCCTAAAAAACTCTAATTAGTTCTTTGGGAACAGTGGAGGTCGGACACTTTATTTATCAATCTGGAAGACCAGACTGCTTTTGCAGGGTGCTGTTGTGGCATTCACTATCAGCTGCATTATAATGTAAAGGATACATCTTTGTCATATGGGGAAGATAACATTTTATTCTATCATAGAGTTGACTTGAGAGATCCAAATGAAGTGTTTTATATCAAGATTCAAGGCAAGCTAGCTGCTTTATGCTAACATCAGTATGCTAACATTCAAGCAATGTTGTTGTTCATCATGTTCATTATCTTTATTTGGAAATTAAGCGCACTAACAGTTACTAGTTAGCACAAAAAAAATATTTTCAGACTGTTTTGAAACTTTGAAGTCACAGTGAAACGGAGCTTGAGAGTATTTTTGTAAATAAAGATTTGACTCTGTTACATTGAAAGATTGCGCCATTTTAGACTCAAAGATCTTTCTGGAATAGTGAGACACACAAATATTGTATATGAACAAGTTTCTACATCCAAAGTGACCTTCAGGCTGAACTTTGTCATGGTGAAAGGTAATCTGAGCTAAATGCTAATAGCAGTATGCTAGCAATGATGTTATTTATTATCATGTTTACTATCTTTGTTTGGTGTGTTAGCTAAGTAACATTTGATTATTTGCAAAAAGGACAGCTAATTTACTCAATAGCAAAAAGTAGAGCTGTGGCTAATCAAGTTTGGCAGGTATTTTGTTAATAAAACAATGAACAGAACAAATTAAAATCAGGACCCATGGTGTCGCTCAATTAAAAGTATAGGGGTCACAAAACTGAATCTGAAGGGGTATTAATATGTCTGCTTAATATCATAGCCATAAATCATTAGTTGTTGAGATATTTCACTCAAAACTGAAAATATGGCCTAGAACTCCTGTCCTAGGAAAAGTGAAGGTACCAAAGCCACAAGGTACATCATCTGTGGATCATGTATATCTTTTCAGAACTTTGTGAAGACCAATGTTGTAGACATTTGATATTTCTAACAATATGTAAAAACTTTGACCCTGTGGTGGTGTGTGGCTAAAGTCTGACAACCAGAGAAGTCGAAAAGGTTGAACTTTTTGGGTTGATGATGTCAGCAGCACAAAGTTTCACTTTATATCAATTGATATGTTTGACAGATATTTCATTGTAGACTCAGACTGAGATTTGTGTAGAGAACATATACAATCATTCTATTTTCTATTCATAAAGAAATGTTCCTTTTCTATGTCTCAACAATAATTTGCAGTCTTGCCAATGACTCACAAACTTGTAAACACTTTGAGCCTCTCTCCAGGTTCCAGCTGATATTATTGTAAAAAATGTCCAACACTCCTCAATATTAAATCCATTTGCATTCAATCAAAGTTGGTCATTAGCCATCGTCCGTCAACTCCTGGGGTTGGCATATGGTCTGAAAGCAAGACAAGTAGTAACACCCTCCAGGGAACCACTCTCATAAGACTGCTGGCATTTCACTATGACGCACAAACACAGCTGTAACCCATCACATCTGGCTTTTTCCGTTGTCGTTCAGAGCCACATGGGGGGCATTTTTCTCATGGCACAATGGACCAACCCCAATCAGGCAGAAAAGCTGTTTGTGAAGAAAGATATCGAAAAAGTCCTCCTCATAACTCCTGCTCATGTGCTGATTCCCTCAGTGGTCTGTGATTGCTTTTAAATTTGTATTGACATTCGAGAGAAATTTGCCCACCAGAAACAGACAAGCTGGGGGTTTCGGCGTCTCAGAGTCGTGCTTTCAGATCTGTTACGCTCTGAAAAACAAGAGTATCATTTGAGCTGAAGGACATGCTGTGTCGCAGCTGAAAACACTGGATGTAGCTAATCTTTAGGGCTTATTGTGTTTCTCCAGTAATGACTTTCAACAAAAATTTCAACTGGAACCAAAGAAATCTGTTTTTTAAAGACACAAATTGTCCAAATCCCCCATTTTAGGAGTTGGCTAATTATTCAAATATTTAAGCTCTTGTGAGAATTTTTTTACTGGTTATGAAAAAGACTGAAATTAATACTGATGCCACTATATGGCATCAAAATGACTCTGTGTGTATCTTCTTTTCTTCTGTGTGTGAGTCTGTGTTGTGTTCATCTGGAGATGGTTGTGTGGATACACACACCTTGCAGCCAATCAAGTCAACATACATGCCACTCATCTGCAATCAGGCCACCTACACACTCTACAGGATAAATGCCCGGCTAGTTTACCACTCGTTGCCAGATTGTCCATTTACCCAGGGTGGTAATCAGTTCAGGCTGTTAAGAAAGTGTTTGTAATCTAGTTTTGTCTTGCTGACATAGGGTGCTTTTCATTACATTAGTTTTTACCTTGCGTCCTTTCTCTGAGTCTAACCTGGAAATCGTTTTCCCTCTGCCATGATGAAGGATCTGCCAATTCCTTAAATGCACCTGAAGAAGACCAGGATTGAAGAGAGAGGAGGCTTCTTGAGGAGCTCAGAGCGAGGAAACACAAGTGTATCCTTTGCAGCAATCTTTTGACCAAAGATTGGACAAGATTGGTGTGGAGAAATGCTGCACCTCCACACCATTCATTACTTTTTGTTCTCCACACTGTTTATTTTCACAGTTAAACACACACAAATGATGATATATATTGATACACATTACAACTTTATACAGGATAACTTAATTTCAAAGTAATGTGGCACTATTTCTTTCTCAAGTCTCTCTTTCATTTACTCGCTGGGAGATGCTAAGACGCGAGGAAACGACACAAGTAATAGGCGCGTTGGTTGAAGTCTTTGGTCTGCCCACAAGGCTAATCAAAAGCTAAGACAGCACACTTGTCCATCAAATAACTTACGAGTACAGTCTGCTGGTGTTTCTCTTGTCTCTTGTAAACGTTGAAAGTACATTTTTCTGTGGCTGCAGTTACCACTTATTGCCTTTGGGGCCGTCTAAGAAAACATGGATATGTGAGATTTGTTACACAAAGAAAACAATATCAATAGTCTGTTAATTTACAAGAAGTTCAATCATATTGGATGACCTCCCTTTCTGCAGATGCAGTTGTCCCAACATGTTGGGATAAATGTTCAAATTGATGTGACTGAAAGCTCAGAAAACAGCTACTTAATGTAGCTTGTGATGAGATTGATGCGCTCTTTCTGAGTGTTACTGCTCGAATTGTGTATTGGTTTGTACTACACTGTACAGAATGCTGCTTCTAAGGTGTCCACTCCTGCATGTTAATGACAACCTTATATAACACTGCACAGGTATGGGGCTGATGCTTCTCTTCCTCGAGTGAGTGAGCCCGTCTTATTTCAGTGTCTTGTTGTGCAGGTTGCAGAGTTGGAAGACTTGGACTGGTTCCATACTAAGGCCATGAATCCATCTTGTAATTGCCTAACAGTCTCTCTAATCACTGCTTCTCACCAGTATCTCCGATAAAATGTCACCATACCACGTCACAACGATTTAAGGTGACAGCATGTCATTAGCTGCAACAAAGACAGCCAAAGCTCCACTGCTCTGCTTAATCTTTTTGATCTCTCTGTTGTTTGATATAATGTGGATCTATTATCTAGTTTTACACAACAGAAACACTGACAGTTTTAAGGGAACAGGAAGAAGGGTTTCAGATTGTAATAATCATAAACATATTAAAGCTGTGTTAGAAAATCTGGTTTTCAGTTAACAAATTAATTCCCAAAATGCATGGAGGAGGTGTGATGTCAGGTACAAAAGAGTACTGCTGGAAATCTCAGATATCAAGGACTCACACTGTAGCTTCTTTGATGAAAACGTAGAAGGTGTCACTTGTTCAGATGAAGCTATAGGCAATTATGAGCTAAGTGGCATCTTTATTTTTTCCCCTTACCTCCCACACCACCACATGACCTACCCTCACTCTTCACCAACATCCAAACATGTGCACACATAATCAACACAATATTCTTTACTTTATTCAATATGTTATGTATTATAACTTCTCTTCGTTCTCTTTTCTCCTTTTTATACGATACTATTGTTTTTTTTGTATTTCTTACCTCTGATAGAATCTCTTCTTCCAGACATATCATAAACCATCCATCTCTTATTGGTAATCTGTCCACTGTTTCACTGTATATCTTTTCTCCTTGTGTTTTTTGTGTAATTGTTTGTCTTAAATTTCCCTAGTTTGCAATGTTATTTCACCAATAAAAGAAGGAAATTGTGAACAGAATGTGCAGCTCCGCTCACTTATGTGTAGATTTACAGAAACAATAATGTCATTAGAAGTCCTCCCCACATCCCTCCTGCCTTAGTTCACTCTGACAGCCAAACTAAAGTGCAAAAAAACACTTTACACCACTTGCTCAGAACTAAATGGTGGTGGATATATTGGAGAATTTAACATCTTTAGGCAGAAACGACCCTAAGGAGTTCTTAGAGACCAAAAGCAGAGACAAGAGAGTGAATATTAGTCCTAGATTCCAAGGATAATGTACAACAAGGCTCCAAGTGAATAATTATATGATCCACGACTGCTGCATGTGCAAATAAGCAGCTATTTGCTAACAAGTTCAACTTGTGAATTTAACATGTGATGACAATGCAACCTTACAGGGCTGACAACTGAAGCCAGCATGAATGAACTAAATCTGCAGTTTCTCTATCAGCCACAAGAAGCAGGCTCCAAAAAAGACCTCATAAACGTTTCAGTTGGTTATGATCCTCATATTTTTACAAGCTGATACATAAACCTCTAACTAATGTTCCCATTTGTACGACTGAGCACAAGGAGAATTTAATATGACTCACCTATTGAATATTAAGGTTTAAAGTTGTGCATAATTAAGGGCATTGTCTCTTTGGATAAGTGGGATGCTATTAGCTGTCCTCTAGGAGTCACTTCAGCTGCTCCGAGTCACTGAACTTGGGTGCCCAACCTTGGGTCCATATTATGGCTTCAAAAACGAAGTAATGGCAGCCAAAGTCTACAGGGTGAGGATATGAGAACTTCGGTTCGTCGGGTTGAACTGTTGTAATAACTGCTAGGAGACTGTAATCCAACAATTTATGCCGGCTACCTTAAGACAAATATGAGGGGGGGAATGACAAAATACAAGCTGAGTTTGATTATTTTACAACCTCGCTGCTCAGAGTTGATAAAAATAGTAAAGCAAATAATATTAATCTTTATCCATTTAATTTCCTGAAGCTTTTTAAGACCAACAAGATGTAAAAACAAACCTTGCAACAGTGTTACACTAATAAATATCAATATAATATGTTCATGTGCTGCTAAAAAATCCTTACAAAGACAGTACTGTCTGTGACAGGAAATCTGTTCTCTCTGTTTTTTCACTTCTCTTTGCATCTCTCCCGGATTAGCATCTGCTGTTTCTATAACAACCGCTGCCAATTAAGACACAGCCAGGAACTTAGTGTTACCGCCACCGAGGTGCTAATTGATACTGGGTTCTCGTCAGGAGGGATGGGGGGTGCTGAGATGAGGAAAAAAGGACTAATGTGTATGTATGAGTGTGTGTTGGAGGGTGGGGGGAGGGTTTTCATCGACAGCTTCAGGAGGTTATTAGTATTGGGATGTTTTTTTTAACACACACAGACACACAGCACCAGCATATACTGATTACTGTTATTTTGATTGGATGGACTTTGTTAAAAGGCTAATGAGGAGGCAGAGCTGCTTGCTTATAGATATGATTGAATAAGCAATGACTGCAGCATCTTTAAAGCTGCATGAATATATTTATTGTGTACACGGTTTACATTATGTGTATGGAACTGGTATCTGCCACTTGGACCTTTAAGTGATGTTTGCACCATTCAAAATGTAGTAGCATAAAGTATACCAATGTTTGTGCATTTACACAAGAGGCAAGTCTTGCACATTGTCCCATATTCTGCAAGTTTATTTTTAAACTTTGTCCGTCTTTGTAGATCTCGATCTGTTTTTCAGTTAAATCTGTCATCTTGCTCACTCATTGCAACCAACTGCGGGTCAAGACATGAAAAGAAACACAAATAATGAGGGCCACAGTGATTCATGTAGGATATTTTTGGAGTCACATTTCAAATGCTGCCAAATTAGCTCCAACATTAGTGCTTTGAATTGTCAAGAGCAGACTAAGCAGACATCGCAAAGATGACGTCTGGTGGGATAATAAATGAGCACAAAGTGATCCATGAAGCAAAAGGAAGGAAGGAAGATTGTGAATTTGGTGTGAGGTGGAGACAAACATGAAATGCAATAAATAAAAAAGGCATCTACAGTAAAGTGCCATTTGCACACAAGCCAGTCTGCTCCTCCAGCTGACCTCACAAAAAGAGCAGCGCTCACAAATGGTGGATGTAAATCTCCTTTCGCTTATAGCTTGCAGCAGCATTACAGCAGGCTGGTCCAATTAAAACAGAAAAGAACTGATTATATGGAGAACAGAGAAAGTGTGAGAGCCAACAATGCAGACTGAGCAGGCAAAACTAAATTTAAACTGTTGAAACATTTGTCCTATTTTTTAAAGAGGCCATAATCATATTTTGGCCCCTGTCAAATTTGTTTGTTTTCTCATTACTCAACTTCATAGATCTTTTTCTCAGCAATGATTCGCCTCCCTGCAAAGCATGAAAATAGAACAGAGGATATTTGCACTTTTATCATTTCTAGAGATTGCCTTTTTTTTTTAGACCTGCATATTCACGTCTATATTTAGAGAGCGAAATGTTCGCCGGAGGCTTTAATGTGGCATGGGCTCTAAATCCATTTCTCCATGTTCTGCTTTACTTTCTACTCATTGCAGTATGTTGGTGAGTCATTATACATTTAAACTTTTTATTTTTAGGAAGCCATTTTAGTTTGCTATGGCTTTAGATATCGCAGTCAAACAACATGCAAGTCTGACTCTGCAGTGGAAGAAGTTTTGAGCCAGATGATTGGAAAGAATAAGCTATTTAAAGTTGTGTTTCATCATTACAATGCATTTATCCGTCAAAGATGGAGGACCACATTCTTAATGTAATATATATGTGTTTTATTAGAAATAAGTCACATTCATTTTGTGCTGTGAAAACTGTACATTTACAGGAGGTAAAACAGAACAATAAAAACAAAGCTGTGACAAGAGAATACAAATGGGTCTCCGATTCGAGTAACTCGAGGTCTGAATCAGGCTAGACGCAGGATTCTGAAGGGACAGGGGAATTGTCTGGTAGTACATACTACTGAGTCACTGACAAGGTTATCAAAAACACACCGTTACAGAAGACATGAGGTTCGAATACTATTATTATTAGTTTATTTAGAAGGGGACAGTGCAATTTCATAAAACACATGATTACACATGGTTTAAAAAAGCCAGAATTAGCCAGAAGGCTAGTTTTCATCCGTAGTCCCCTGGCCATGATGGGAAAAAGGCAATAAAAATTACAATTTAAAAAGAAGAAAAGAAAAGAAAAAGAGAGAAGAGAAAAGCACATAATACATGTACAATATAATACAAAATACATATACAAACACTTACTGTACAATTAAGAAAAAATACAACATCACAACATAACATTTTATCATAATATCACAACAGGCTTATCTTTTAGTGTTGGCAGCTGTAGGTGTTGATAAGCCACATTTTCAATTTTTTTGTGAAGGCCTTGTATGTTGTGAGCAGTTTAACCTCCTCAGGTACTGAGTTCCACACCTTTGCACTCCTTACTGACCAGGCCGACTTACTGAAAGTGCTCCTGCGCAGAGAAATATAACAGTCACCTCTGACAGAGCCTCGAGTGACACGCTCAAGGCTGTTTCTTTGGCTGATGAACTCTGCCAGAGGATCTGGAGCCAGTTTATGCAGTACTTTATAGGTCAGTTTTAAGTCTGCAAAGGTGTGAAGACTGTCCCAATTTAAAATACTATATTTTTTTAAAATTGCACAGTGATGATAGTGCCTAGGTTTTTGATCCATAACTTTGATTGCTTGTTTGTACAAGATTTCCAATGGTTTTTTTGAACTCTGACCAGCCTGGGACCAGCTGGTCAGGCAATAGTTAAAATGGCTGAAAATCATGGAATGCAAATACATTTTTGCGGCTTCAGTTGACATTTCATTTCGAATTGCACGAAAATTTGCGAGATTAAACTTGATTATTTTACACAATTTGCCAATATGGGCTTTAAAGGAAAACTGTGAATCTATTATTATCCCAAGATATTTATATTGGCTGACAATTTGTATTCTTTCTCCATTAACATGTATGTCGGGGTCAGATGATACTCTATTTGTTTTAGTGAAATACATGCCTACAGTTTTAGAAACGTTTAGCTGCAGACAGCACTCCTGCAGCCAAGTTGTAACACAGGACATTGTTTTAATGAGTTTAGCGGCAACAGTGTCTTTGGTGTGACCATGAACAAAGAAAACCGTGTCATCTGCATACATTAAGCATTCAGCTTCAGAACAAACAGTGGGCAAATCATTAATATAAAGACTAAATAAAAGGGGGCCTAATATTGACCCCTGAGGGACTCCAGAGGTTAGCTTAAGAGAGTCAGATCTGCAGTTGTTAACTGATACAGATTGTGTTCGATCATGCAGATAAGATTCAATCCAACTCACAGCGTTTTGAGAGAAGTTAAATTTTAAGAGCTTGGTAAGAAGAACAGAATGATTTACTGTATCAAATGCTTTCCTGAGGTCCAAAAACACCGCCCCTACAACTCCACCCTTATCGAGAAAGGATTTTATTTTCTCGATAAGGAGGCATGTAGCCATTTCAGTGGAATGCTTGGATCTGAAACCAAACTGCATGGCGTGGAGAGAGGGGGAGCTGCTGTTTAAGTGATGGACAATCTGCTGTGCCACCCATTTTTCTGCGATTTTGGAAATGGCCGGAAGAATGCTTATTGGGCGGTAGTTATGCAAAGAAGTTGAGTCACCAGATTTAAAGACAGGGGTAACGATAGCAGATTTCCAGGCCTTTGGAAAATGACCCGATGAAATTGAAAGATTAATAATTGAGGCAATAGGAGTGGCGAGAGCTGAACCTAGATCTTTTAGCATGTTCGGGTCCATTCCAAAAACATCCTTTGCTTTTGATGGTTTGAGTGATCGAATTAGATCGATAACTTTAGTCTCAGTAATATTTGTAATGGTAAAGGACTGCGTTGCAGACAATGCAGGGTATTCCCTCCTTTGTTTTACTGTAAACTTATCAGAAATTTCTGACACAGACTCAATAAAATAGTTGTTGAAAGCATCAGCCATCACTTGAGGTTCTGTCAAGATATTTCCATTTAATTGAATTTGCATTAGTTTTGTTTTTTGTTTTTTTGGGGAATCACCCAATAGTTTTTTAATATAATTCCAGGTTATTTTAGAATTCCCCCTCGCACTATTCAAGGCAGTAATGAAAAAGTCAGCTTTAGATTTTCTTATTTCTTTCACTACCCTATTTCTCAACGAAATAAATTGGTGTCTGTTGTGTCCTAATTTGATTGACAACTTCAAAGAGTGATCACGTTCTTTCATGAGTTTCAGAATGAATTCATTTAACCAGGGAAGGCCATTCTTTCTAGCTTTTAGTTTAGTTATCCGTGTAAATTGTATAATAATTTGTTGTATTTTGTTGGCCATATTAGAACAATCCATATCTAAATTTTTGCCAGTGAGCAATTCATCCCAGTTTACTTCTTTGATTGAATCTTGGAAGTTTTGTTGTTCCTGTTTTGGTATCCTATAGAGTTCAGTGGCAGCCAAGGGTTTGAAGCGCTTTTTATTTAATTTTCTTGTGACCATTATAAGATTGTGATCCGACATTCCTGTGAGCATATTGTATGACTTCAAGATCCTTTCTGGCCTATTAGTAAAAGTCAAATCAATCTGGGTGCTGGTGGAGTTTGTAATTCTTGTAGGGCCATTAATTACCTGAGTCATATCCATATCATCCATAACCTTTTTCAATTTTTTCCTAACTTTGTTAACTTCCCAATTAACATTTAAGTCACCCATTATTATCACCTCTTTTGCAAGATTGAGTTGTTTCAATACAATTTCCAGCTTTTCAAAAAAATCCACATTTGAAGAAGGAGGCCTATAAATAACTACAAGAATAAAAGACATTTGCTGTGACAAGGAAACAGTTAGTCCAAGAAATTCTAATCCATTCTCATCTGTGACATGTATCTCATTACAATTAAAAGTGTCCTTGGCATAGATCATAACACCTCCTCCCTTAGAACCCTGTCTATCTTTTCTGAAAATGTTATAACCAGGTACAGATAGTATTGCTGAAGGCGAAGATTCACAAAGCCACGTCTCAGATAGGCAAAGGAAGTCAATATTAGAGTCAGTGAGAAGGTGATGGACCTGATCACTTTTTGTTAAAATACTTCGTATATTTAAGTGTGCACAAAGAATGCCTTTTGGTTTATGTGTTGAATCCCATATTAGTTTAGAGTTATTGACGGTTTGAAACACCCTGAGTTTCCGGTGTTTTAATATTGCGGGATTTGGCAGCCTCCTGTTTCTTTTATTGGCAATGATTGCATGTGGCTTTACACTGCTAGCTTCCACATCAGCCAAAAGACCTCCACCTACCTATCATCGCCCTTATGTTTTTGCTCAGCCTTGCAGGACTCTTGGACCGATCAGAGGCTTCCTGGCGCCGTTGTGACTTCCAATGCGGCGCCAGGTCCTCGAGACTTCAACACATTTGTGTTGAAGCCTCGCTACACAGCGAAGAGTAATCACAAATATCCTGAAGCACAGTTTAGATACCATTCATTCTACATAATGTTCGCTCTATAGAAGTACAATAATCTACCTGTCACTTAGAGCTCCAAATATGAAGTCCTGTGCTAACAAATCTCTAGTGAATAAATTCCTTGAATTACTAATACAGATTTGTTAAACAATATTCCCATAAAGCATCGATATGCTTTGTAAATATGAGGAAGATGGTACAAAAGTTTGAAAACATTTGTAAGAAAAATACTGCCAAAATCAAATCAGTCTTGCTTGAGCATCAAGCACCCATCATATTGCACTATTTCACACTGATGGCTGAAAAACACAAATGTGTTGAAGTCTCGAGGACCTGGCGCCGCATTGGAAGTCACAACGGCGCCAGGAAGCCTCTGATCGGTCCAAGAGTCCTGCAAGGCTGAGCAAAAACATAAGGGCGATGATTAAAAGGTTTCGCTGAACCCTCGAATCCTCATGTACGACATGGAAGAGCCTGCATCTTGTACCAGCTGAGAGGAGACACACATTCTTCACATTTCCAACCCAGCGTTTTACCCAGAGTGCACTGCTCTTCCTGTGTGAGAGTCTGTGTTTTTTCCTGGTGCTGGTGTTTTGGTATCAAGGAGTAACCAGGACATTTTACATAACGATCCCCTCCATCACCACTCTGTGTTTGTCCCGATGCAGTCCATCGCAACACATTGTAGATGCATTGAGTCATTTTTGGAGCCTAATGAAGTATTTTACTGTAAAATAAACAATATCTTGTGCCTGACAGTCATGTGGGGAACAGAAAATAAAAATAAAGGCTATAAATCCAAAATGACAATTACAATAATAGCATTAATCATTGGAATAATAATAACCAGGTTGATAACAGCAGTGAGAGAAGCACTATCAGCATGATATAGCCTGCACTCACAGATAGGAGATCTGTTTTAGGAGTCTCATCAAAGAGTCTCTTTTAAGGCTTTTTGAAGCAGTTCCAAGTGTGAAGCAGAAAGCAGAAAAATAAAATAACCCACGGCACAAAAGCAAAAATGCAGAGTGTTGGACTCCAAGCATGAAACTGACCCCTTTTTGCTCCTTTGCCTTGTCTTAGTTTGGAAGTGAGCTTGGCTTGAAGAGAAGCAGCCAAAGGTTCTGAATGGTCCTCCCAAGAAGCAGGGAGGACGCACCATCATTATTACATTTTTCTCCAAAGTTGAGTTGAAGGAAAAAAAGAAGCACAGACATGTCGACCACATCTTCTGAACCCAAACTGAAGGGTTTCAGGAAACTCCCAATGAAGCATTAATGGAACCATTTACCAGTCCTGGTCCATGGAAACCACTGATCGCTTCACTAACCCTTTGACCTTCAGAGCACTCAGTCACGAGATGCTTTAAGTCCACACAGAGAAGCTACATTAAACATCCCTTTAACATCATCTCCTCCTCCATCTCTCCTTTCCTTCCTGCTCTGGCTGAGGGTTTGAAGACATTGATTCTGGGACCAACTTCTTCACTCTCTTGGTTTTTCCTCTACTCTATCCATTCTGGATCCCATTCCTAAACCAAAAAAGGTGACCAAGGTGAAATCAGGCGGCTTCTCGAGCCCCCCCTCCTCCCCCTCAGACCTCCGTCTGCAGGTCAATGATGTCCTGCCCCACCAGAGGGATGGTGGTGCTAGTCTTCTCCCACTCCACAGAGTGAAGCTCCAGAGGTGAGGCAGCAAGGGGCTCCAGGTCTTTCCGCACCCATGCAGGGGGCGACTGCGGGATCCCCCGGACTCCCTCCCACGGCCTCTCCATCGGTGCCTGCTGCTTGTCCTGGTGGGATAAAAAAGAGGAGCCACTTTAGAACTGGTGCCACCCATCGGCCCTGAGCAATTCTGATTTAATCAAAATGAAATGGGTTTCATTACATCAGAGGTGATTTTCTAATAATGAAAGTAGTTTTGTCATTTGGGGACATTAGTCCTCCTTGAGGTAAGTGTAATATCTGAGGGTGTGTCTAGTCTATAGGCAGTAAAATTTGAGACTGTGAGGTTGTATATAAACACTCACACTGTGGTTCGTTTTGTCACTTCCTCCTGATGACACACTCCATCTCACAGACTGTAAGAAGGAAGGAAGAAAATACAGCCTTATTTAAATGACCTCCAGGTAAACACAACCAAAGTTCAATACATAGGTCACTGGTTGTTTTGAAGGGTCATTCTTACATCCGAAAAGCTGCCTCTCTTATCTTTCACTTTATCGTTTAGTCTTTTAGCTCTTAATTTCTTAACAAATGACATCTTCTGAAATGGATGACGAGCATCAAATCACAATAAGCTACCTTGCTGTCAGAAGCTGGAGACTCTCTGTCTTTCTCAGCGTGATGAAGCGTTCTGTTCAGGTCCTTGAACATGTTCTGGTGGCGTTTCTTTGTGTGCATTATTTTCTATAGAGACGACAAAGACACAAAAAGGTTTAGACTCAAAATCAAATGTTGTGACAAAACATCAAATGTACATAAAGTTTAATCTAAAACCTTAAAAAAAAAGTATTCAAACAACATTTACCTCAAAGTCCAACTCAGCGTAACGAGATTTCTGTCTCTGCAAGAAAAAAGAAAGAAAAAAGGGAAGTTGGTTTAGTTTTAGATACATTTAATAAACATGGTACAAGAATGCATGAAACAAATTTTGAGGTCCGTCTTCTGTCCCATCTTACCTCCAAGGAGCTCATGGACAGTGTGGAGATGGTCTCACTCTTGGACATCATGGAGTTCATGGACTCAAAAGTGTTCTCCAGGCTGCTGTGCGTGATGTGAGACTCGCTGGACATGTTGTGGATGTTCTGGATGGGTGAGTCTCTCTCAGAGTATGACACGCTGACCTGATCAGCAGGAATTGACTTGATCCCGAAGGCAGCCTGGGGCTCTGCGTAGGGCCCGCTGAGGTGCATCAACCTTGCCTGAGGCAGCTGCTCCATGGTGATGTTGTACTTTGTAGGGTCGTCCTTAGGTTTGGTCCTCAGGGTGGAAGTAGTGTTGGGCATGAGGACATAGCCGCTGCCGTCAGAAAGGCAGCCCTCAGCCTGAGCCCGAGCAAGATCTGCGTCCAACTGCTGGAAGAGCTCGCCCTCGCAGACATACACAGGTTTCCCGCAGGATGGGTCGACTCCTATCGCCAGACGGCTCTTCTCTCTCTTCAGGGTGAGGGTGTGGCTGGAGTATTCGGGGACGGCCTGCATGTGGCTCTTATTGGGGTTGGATGGGAGGGTGTGGAAGTTGGAGCCCATTGGGAGAGGCAGCTGAGGAGGAGGCATCTTCTCTTCAGAGGAGCTCTTCATTCCTTTTGAGAAAAATGACAGATGGTTAAAAAACAAGAAAGAAGCCCACCACATCTAAACAACTGGTTCAATAAAAAGGTTTCATTAGTTTATGATTAGAGGTTTAAGTGAAGGCTCAGAAACTTCAATGAAAATGGAAAAATGATTACGAGCGAATGTAAAAGGGTCTTACCTTGTCTGTTTGAATCTCCATCCTTCTCGTTATCAGACGGCTGATAAAACAATAGAAAACAGATCTGTCAGTGCTTAGTGAATGTAAATATTCATTCAAGGATATATTGTAGGAGGCACTCAAGACATTAAAAGGTAATATGCCAAGAAATGTACCATATGCTGGGAGTGGCCATTGTGATGAGAGCTGCCAGAGTCTCCGTTGCCGTCATCTTTGCGGTCCACTACTCTGCACTTTACGGCTTCTTGAACCTAATGGACGATGGAAAAAAAAATCAGCTCATGTAACCTTATTAAGTAAAACAAAAAACAGAAAAAACGACTCCCCTTTATTCATATTCCTGTTTCTTTACCCCAAATGAATCCTTTTCCTTACCTCTCTACGCAGGATGCAGTGAACCATGACGATGATAAAGCCCTCCAAGGAGTCGAAGACAGCGAAGAGGATCTGGAAGAGGGCAGAGCGGCGGTCGGTGATGGCAAGGACAGCGGACATCCAGGTGAGGGCCAAGAGGGGCAGGACCACACAGGAGCTCCACAGTGACGCCCTGCAGAGTAAAGAAAAACAAGAAATTAGACTAAAAAGAGTCACACAAGCTACAGTGAACTTCTGATTCTCTATTTACTCCTGTTGTTTGATTTTGAGTCTTGATATCAAAGCACATTATCGATACGCCTGTAATAGCACTGATGAGGGCGATAAGCACAATCCTTGGGTATACAGAGAAGATCAATAAGACCTACCCGGCTCGCTCCTTCAGTTTCACGTCAGTGATGCCGTCCTTGGATACCAGCTTGTTGAAGACCAGAATACCAATGACCATATTCACCTGTTTGCAAGAAAATAAAAAATGGATGAGACAATCTAACAAGAGGTAATGCATTTAAAAACAGACAAAGTATTGTGATGGATTGGTATGTCAAATGCAGGATATGTACCAGAACAACAGCTGCAGCAGGGCCAACAAAGGAGTAGAGGAGTCCGCCCTCAAGAGACAGCCAGCAGCTAGAAAGGAGAAAAAGAATATTAATGCGTGAGCTAAGAAAGCAGCTTTTCTGGATGATTGCAGGGGAAAAAAGAAGGCTCAAAATATGGCAGCCACAGAGGATACTTACTAGTTGACAGTGCCGTATCCTTTAGCCTTTGTGAATCCAACAGCCACAGCTACCACAAGCGCAGGAAGGCCTGAAAAATACACAAAGAAGGGAACATTTAGGATGCAAAAAAGCTACGGAGAAAGGGAAGCAACAAAGGTGGGAATAAAAGGAGAGATGACAATAAGACAGGCTCTCTTACCCCATCCTAAGCACAAGAAGCGCTTGCGGATAATGCGGTTGCGGAGACGACCAGTGACAGCCATGTACGACTGCCAAGCTTCGGTCAGCACCCAGCAGAAAGAGGAGAGGAAAAAGAAGTGCAGGAGAGCAGCAACCAGAGTGCACACCACCTGTAATAGCCCAAGGAAGAGGAAAAAGGAGAAATTGAGTCTGAGATGCATCAACTACAAAATCACCAATAGCAGTGAGTTTAAGAGAGGCTGCAATCATGGCGAAAAGAATGTCTTACCTTGTTGCGAGCCTGAGTTTGTCCGATGAGAATGAGAGCGTTGGAGCAGATAATGGAGAGGCAGAAGTTGATGAGGATGACAGAGCGCTCGGAGCGGATGTACCTGGAAATTTTGGATAAGAGGAAATAAAGATTTAGAGATGAAAAAAGGAGAGAAAATAGAGACCAGTACATACAATTTAAAGCTGACATGGCCAGACTTTGCTAGTAGAGTTACTTACTTCCAAACGGAGACATAGATGATGATGAGAAGCAGCAGGGTTAGCGAGGAGACCCCACAGCCAACGATGAGAGTCACGGATGGGAGCAGTGCCTTGTCCATGATCTACAGAGAGGAGACAAGACCAAACATGCCTTTTAGAACTGATTACAGAGACACCCACAGACATATTCCTGCAGAAGACCAGCAAGTACACACATATGCACGCACAAGATAAAGCCTCGGGGTGTGTGTGCTATCTGGAACAGCAGACAGCTCCCTGCAGGCGAACGGTTGAATGGCACAATCAGGCCACGGCTGAGGCAAGGTGACCCCAAGGTGAACGTGTCAGAAAGATGGAGCGGCAAACTAAACAAACGGTCAGGGTCAGTGCGTTTCTCCATCGAGCTTTTGAGTCAGCAAATGAGGCGTGGAGGATACTGCATATATATCTCGCTCAATGAAGCAAGGATGGGGGGGGTTACAATTCCCAGTAGAGTGTTCAGGCTGTGTTCTGTCATCAGTTTGAGCTTTAAATCATTGGCAGACGTACCAAGCTCCTGTATTTCGTGCCCCTTTAGCTGCATTTTGATGTATTTGAACCAACCAGCAGCTCCTTGCCCATCTCTGCAGCAATGAACAGGTGGACCATTATCACCTGTGCATTAATCTGCCGCCACCTGCCCATCTGATCTCTGACAGCAGCTTAGCGCCTAAACTGCCAGCGGCACGACTGTCCCATGTTTCAAACCGCCCTGGCATCAGACCTCAGGTGGAGGAAACAGAGAAAGATTGTCTCTCCTGCTGCTTGTTCACCTGCGGGGCCAACGGGTCACTGCTGCACACACAAATCTCACCTCCTTCAGGTGCCACAAAGCTGCCTCACTGCCCGGCTAATGAACTGCCTAGCAGCTCATTGTGTGGTTTGTCCACCTTCATGTTTAATAAGGTTTTGGAGTTATTCTTGCACCTCCGATCAAGTTGTCATCACCACTAAGCGTGTGAGCTGGAGGAAAAGAGTTTGGGCTATGCATTGACAAATGGTGTGATAACTTTTTTGATTACGTGTTGGGGGAGAAAAAGGCGAGAAAGAGCTAAGTTGCTCCTGAGGGTGAGTCAGAAAATGTCCTGAAATATAGTGAATCTAAAGGTATTAAATTAGCAAAGTTAGAGGGTAAAAAATGTCCCACTTTGGCCTTCGTTTGATTCATGATGGTCGTAAATTCTTATATTGCAATCATATGTGAAGCATGCATTTGCCATTGCGGAAAGGGTCTAAGAATAGCCTTGAAGGATTGTGCCTCTCTGTCTCAGTGTGTTCTCCACACAAGCTTTTCTCCTATCAAAGCACAGCTGGTGGAGTCCAGACCTACGGCAGCCAAACACTAATTCAGTGTGGCAAATTTGTTTCGAAATCTCTCCAGCTACATCAGAAGCGCCCCAAAACAGATGGCAGATAACAGAGTGGTGAGCTGTCTTTTAGCTTTAGCATATACTGAATCTGGGGAGAGCAAAAAATAACAAGCGATACAGTATGTTCTGTTCCCTCTCTTCCCCAGTCTCTAGATCTGGGTTGATGCTTGCATCCAGGGCCTCTGAGTGAGATCGAACAACCACTTTGACCTAAATATGACACTTGTCTTCTGCCTGTCCTTAATACAATCACTTGTTCTCTTTTGTGCATGCATTAGATGAAGAAAAATATGCAGAGAACCTTAAAAAAACACATCTTTTCTGCTGCTTTTTTAAATCAGCCCGGCCGTCAAGGGCAACTGCTGCTCTAACTATTTGGGTTCTGCTCCTGCTGGACCATCATGTTCCAACACACAGGATGCTACAGTGCTCCTAAAATCAGACCACATCGAATGAGTGCTGCAGTATCTTGTGTTTTTCCCCCCACATCTGCTCACTCCTCTCTCTCTCCCTCTCGTATGGTGAGCATGAAAACGTTATTGAAAATGTCCACGGCACACATCAAAGAATGTATGCAGAGACGGGCGAGGAGGAAGGGGGGACAAGAGCGGGGGCATCTATGCATGACCAGACGTCTGTCTCTCATTGGTCTGCCTCTCTTTCTCTGGCATTTTCAGACTCTCTGCTGTGTCCAAAGAGGAAGGAGAAGGAAAAGGAGGAGGAGGTAGTGGGGGATGGACGTAATCGAGAATTCTGAGATATTGGCAGACAGAATGATTGGCGCAGCAGCCTTTTTTTTAAGTGTGCGGGAGGTTGAAAGATTGTGCAGCCTATTACAAGTTTATTAAAGAGCTATTAAGACTTGCCACTGAAAAACTAATAAAATGTGGGGTGTAAACAACAGGTTGACAGGAAAGAAACCAAAATAGAAAATCACTGCAGTTTGAATTTATAAGCTGTTTTGCAAGCAAACAAAAAACTAACTAAGATGTTAAATAAATGCACATATAAAATAACGAATCTTCAGATTTATAGCCATCTGATGGTTGCACTTTAGCGTGCAGCAGCAATCAGATGAACAGCAGAGATGGACAGGCCATTTCCTCTGTCCTGAGGGGGGCCGCACAGAGAACAGAGGAAGGAGGAGGGGGATGTGTGTGTGTGTCCATGTGTGCGTGTGCGTATGTGTTTTTCCCTCTCAGTTATCAAAAATCACACAGGCCGGGTTCGCGCTGCAGAAGCCGTTGCCATGGCAACTCGAGAGCGAGCAGCTTTGGAGGCAACACAGTCTTCAGGGAGGAAAAATACACATTGTCTTTGCGCATGAAATACACTCGGTGCGTTATGACAGATTTTGGTTATCAAAGCATCCGGTGTTTTTAACAAGTTTCTGCACCCACTCTGCTTACGCCTACTGTATTTGCATTATTAAATACATCATGCACGATCGGAAATTTGATGCAAAACTAGGTTACACAATGATCAGAAAGTCAATGAGAGTGAAAGAATGAATAATTTGTGATTAATGTTGAATATTTGCACACAAACCATTAGCTTTTTCCAATAGATGCGATCGTATTTATTTTGCCAATTACGCAGCAGATTGCCAGCAAATGCAACCAATTAACACGCTCGTGTACAATCGAAACGCCAATATGCAATATTCGATTTTAAAATGTAAATGAAATTCCTGCATATCTACACATTACTCGGTTATTGCTCTCCAATAAAAACAGCCTGCAATTCTCCGATTACCTGCACGGAGACAAAGAGGTGCAGGCAGGCAGCAGACCGCTCGAAAACAACAAGTAGCCAACGATACCTCCACACTGCACCACACACACACACACACACACACACACACACACACACACACACACACACACACACACACACACACACACACACACACACACACACACACACACACACACACTGCACGGAACACAACCCTCAATAATGGCTGATAAAATAAAACAAGCAACATTGCAAAAAGACAGAAAACTTACCGAGTCGAAGTTGACGCGCGATAAAATGGCGAAGGTGGAGAGGCTGTCACACACGCATTTGGTCCTGAATGAATGAACGGGCACCGCTCTGCAGCTCCGCGCAGACCACGAGCCGAGCAGAGACGAACTGCACGAGGAAGGAGGAGAGGAGAATGCAGCGATGGGTTAGGAGAGGAGAGATCTGACAAATGTCTCATGTGAATGCCTCCTAATGAGATTTTTCTCATATAAACTCATGATGAAAATAATATATTAACATATTTCTGCTTCTAAGTCCATCAGGGCTTTTTAAAACAGCAAAACACAGAAACACTTCACATTTCTTGCATTTTACATAACATTCAAAAACCAGTTCTATGATCCAGCAGCATGAGTAAAATAAACATTAGACCTTCTATGAATTCTGAGGTGCTCAGTTTAACTTCAGAAAAGCCTTAATGATGCTTTACATGTGTGTGATTAATAGCCATCTGTGCCATGATTAACAATTATATGCCTTCCTGAATCTCATTTTATCACAATCTGTGTCATTTCTAGTAAAGGGCCAATCTTTATAAAAAACATGAGATCACTGGCAACCTTTGCCCATTGCATTAGGGACAAAAGGACAAAGTGTTCCCTCTTTTCGAAAAAGAGGGGAATATGAGGACAATTTGAATCCAGATAACTGATCTAAAGTGAGGAAACCTATTCCTCTAATTGATTTCCACTTGTATCTGTTCTCTCTAAAACAAAAATTACATTTTAACCAAACTGGATCGTGTCATAGCCTTTAACGATTTACACCACGCCATGCTTGATCAAACAAACAATGAATCAATCACAGTACAAACAAGAAGTAAAATCAATAATGAGTGCTTTACAAAGGCTATGCTTCAAATGACATGCACGTCTGATGACAAATCAACTTGAACAAATCTGCAATGATTGAGATCAGATTTGTTCAATTACAAATGTAAGATGTTTGTGTGTAAGCAGCTACAGCAGCAGCAGATGTCAGGGAGCACAGAGGAGCTTCAGGCAAAGAGCAGCACCCTGAGGCGCTGACTGATTGGTGTATTCAGAGGGTTCATCATAGCCAGCAGGTCTGGGCTGGTGCAGAGTGACATGGAGGGGACGGCTGTGGGGCAAAATCACCTGGGATGGCATCAATCAGCAGGCTTGGCTGCAGAGTTGTCATATAATGTAAATAGGTCTAATGTTGGGGTATTTAAGGCCCTTAGTTTGTTTGTCACAAAAGCTGCACATTCTAGCTGTATGCATATAGGAAAGTTAATTGTCAGATTAGATACTCATGCACTTCCTTTGATCAGACATAGCACTGCAGACATGCATTGACCCCACACTCTGCCACTGCGCTGTCTCTCTCTCCTGCAGTTAATCACATTAGCTGTCAGAAATAAATCTAATTTGACCATAGGCACATCTTCCTCTGAAAGTAAAGGAGTTGATTTCATTCTCGCCTGCGATTCAGTCCTCTTTTTGCTTATGCAATGACTCTAGTTGTTTGTGGCTAATGCGAAAATGTGTGTGTTAGTGTTGAGGTGCATTTTCATTTCTTATCTGCCCTCCACAAGTGTACAAATCTATCTAAATGCAAATGGTCCACCTGTGTATTCTTCGGGAGGGGGCAGAGTGGGCCTGAGGCTGATTGATCCAGCTAGAACCCCTTTCATAAGTCATTCAGAGGCATCTTTAAAAAGTCCCACGTACCGCAGCCATTAACCTCGGCGCTGACATATGAGCATGACTTAAGAGGCGAGGGAGCTGGAGATGTCATTGTCTCTAGATTGACACTCTGAGGTGTGACCTGTAGGGAAGCTGCAGTGAATTTACTCACTGATGTATGTAATGAGGTTTGAAGCGTGGCCTGCGTGTTTTTTTTCCTCCTCAAGTGAAGTGTCACTCAGTTGATGATCACTGAGATTGTCGTTTCTTAACTGTGAGTACAGTTAAGTGTGTCAGACAGCAGAGAGGCCTTCTGCTTCTGGCTGGGAGACATTATTAGTTTTTTTTGGGGGAGTGTATATCTGAGGAGGTGGGGGGGCTGAATGTTCATATGCAGTGACAGATGCATAACTGAAATTACAACAAAGCTACAAGTGAGGAAATAAACATCAACAAGGCCACCCGGGACAGGAGAACTAGATGTGAGTGATGGCTTGACAAGAGAAACAACTGTGGTCAACACTTACGTTTCGCTCTCGTCCCATGAGAGGCATGTCTCATTCATGGTGCCCTGCAAAAAAAGAGAGAGAGGCCGATGGAGGAGTCAGTATGAGGAATCTCTGCACAGAAAAGTGGCAACATGTAGGCTGCTATATAAACGTGTGAGATGCAACAGCTTGCTGGCCTGTCACCTGCCCACATTTTCTCACTCCCCTCCCTCGTAATACATGTGCAAAAAAAAACTAAAAACAGCTCATTCTCAGCTGCAGAGACTTAATTACTGCGCATGATTCCTCATCAGCGTCGACTGACCGCTTGGTTCAGCAGCTGTGATCTTAGCAACTCACACACGTTTTTAGTAAAAGTCACAGTGTCGCTGCAAATGTCAACAAAATGTCAGGCTCTGTGCACCGCGCTGAGCAAACACCCAGAGGGGGAGCTGATATGTTTTGTAAGGCTCCATTAGATAGGGTATACATTAGGGACTTACATTGTGGAGGTGGGGGAACTCAATCTCAACGGGGGACGACAGGAGGGTTGGGTTTGGCGAGACGATGACTGACACAACCTTGGAGTTGAGGAGGGTTGTGTTACTATGGAGAAAGAAAATTACACAGAGACATTATAGTTAAGTGATTATAGTCAAGGCTTCATGTGACATATTGGCATGGTTTTATAATGAAAACAGGTAGGCAAGTAAGAATATGAATCAAGGAGTTTTTCAACAAAGGGCGCCATCTTGTGGCAAGAAAACATATTGCATAAAAAGCTGAAAAATGGTTCTTACCTCTGAAAGGACAGGAAAGAGGCGAGGTTTCTGTAGAGGACAATGCCAGTCACAAAAGCATCGTTTCCATCTGCAAAGAACAGAATAGCTGCTTAGACTCAAATTCCCAAGATAAATTCTTCATTGAATGATCTATAAGAACATGTTTGTTTTATCTTACCAGTCTGTTCAACAGACAGAGCATCTCGGGACACAGAGATCTTCTCCTCAGAGGTCCGAACCCAGTCCAGCATGCCCCTCCAGCCCTTCACAGGGAAGGTGAAGTTGGAGCTTGTGGTTGTAGGGCGCTTGTGGATGCTCAGGACTAAGATGGAGAGACAGAGAGAGGAGTTTTTATTACTTAACAGAACTAAGAAATCATATAATACACTGCAAGTTGGTTGAAAAATCTACAAATGCCAAGAACATTTTGGTTTCACTCGTCATGTGAGTGTGCGGAGTGATCATTCTGTGCTAATTTATGTTAGGATTTCACCCTTACTAAGCCAAAACATTCACAGAAGTCACAAAAAGAGTGATTCATTGTCAATATTACACTTATTCCTAAATTAGTATGAAAGCCCTATATGTGTTGTGCCAAATATATTTGTTTGAAGATGCCAAATGTCACAGGACTTGACACTCTGTCAAAGTGATATATTCTACTGTGCTGCTTGTATGGACTCAAATTCACAACAAGATAAAGATTGATGCACTCCGGCTGGAGAGAGGACAAATCATCCCTGAATACTCGACGTGAGCAGGGAGCAGCTGGCAGAGGAAATTAGGACTCACCTAAATTCTCGGTGACTTCATAAATGTCCTGGAAGCCGCTCATTTGCACACCGATCATGTTCACAAAGTCCTCAACGAGGCGGAGGAACGACTTAATGTTGTCACCCATCTGGATGAAAATAAAAAAGGAGAAGAAAAAGAAGGGTCAGAAAGGAGCAAAATATGGGAAAAGAGTAGGGGTCACATTCATGTAGTTTCAATAAATGCACTTTACATTTGAATACAATTCGGCTCATGTACAGTATAGATCTATTGCTCCTACGTCAGTCTAGATTGTACTTATTCTTTCAGAGCTCTCAGCATGTGAGTGAAAAACAAGAAGAGAAAAAACACTTCTTGCTGCTATGCAACCACAGAACTTCCTTAAGGCCATAAATGGGCAGGCTGTTGATTCATACTCAGGATTTTTGTCCTCCATCTCTCGCTGGGCGGAGAGGGAGGGCTGCATGACTTGCGTGTCTCTGACGCAGAACTGCAGCGATGTGGGCGCAATGTGTGTGCTTGTATGCTATGTGCTGTCTGTGTCCCCTTACAACTGCTGTTGGTATGTAGGATGACATGGACAATCACAGATTGCTAAGTGGGCGGTAGTGATTCTCCCTGATTCAATCGCACTCTCTTTTTCTCTCTTTTTTTCCCTGTCACCTTGAAGTATTCACTTTTTTCTTGTCGCAGTGGCCTTGGTAATTCACAGTCCACTTTTCAATTTGTGAATGAATATGTTGTTTACTCTCTGCAGCGGAAGCCTCAGTGTTTGTCCAACCTTTCTGTCACTCGGGGAACTAATTCTTCACTCATTTTTGCAGGATAAAGGGTTTTTGTTTGTCATAAACATAGGGGGAAAATGCATCAACAGGTGAATCAAGGTTCTGTTTGTTCTATAAAGCCATGCATGAGTCTATAAAAATATGCGGAAAATGAACGATAATTCCCTCTCAAGAAAACTTTGTAATGCTTTTATTCCTGTTTTGAGGGTCTCAGACATTTTTGGCTCTTTGCATCATAAACTTATTATATTCTAAATAAATGTTTGGGTGGGTAAAAAAGGCATTTTAGATTGCTTATCAGTGTAAGCACACCAGTCATTCATACCCTCATTTTCACATTTATGAAACTAACTTCTCACCCTTTACTCCCTGAATTTGTCCTGCACACATTCATCCCATCACAAGGACATTACCACAATAGACCTATTTTCTCCTCATGCACTTACACACACTCACACTCACACTTACACTCACACACACCCTCTTATCACATACCAGCTGTGCCTCTTCCCATTTGTCATGATGTTCCTCCTTCAGAAGGTTGCTTATGGTCTGGACGTAGTTCTGCACATCATTAAATGGAGGCAAAGGTGTAAGAACATTTGACACATTTTCATGAAAAAACCTATCCTCTCATTGATAAGAATTCATCTTACCTCGATATCTGCACTGCTCAGTCTCAGCCTGGTTCCGTGGTACAGTTCGGTGGTGTTCTTCAGGGTTTCCATGACAGCCAAGAGGTCACCACTGTACCTGGCCCCTTCATCGGAGGAGAATCTCAGGCGTGAAATCACCTCAGCGATCCCATCCACACTCTGCCCTGTTTGTGCTTTGGAGATGTAGTCCCTTGACTACAGAAGAAGAGTCGGGGAGTTAATCTGTATCTTTGACATTCGCTTGTTTGCCTCTACTTCTGGTAAATTAGACATATGAGGACAAAACAGATGGGGCATTTAAAAAAGACTTCAGGGCTCACCAGTGTCTGAATGTTCTCATAGTTGTTGGAGACACACTTGATGTGAGTTGGGCTCTCCCAGGAGGCAAGGCCTACAGCGTCCAGGGAGCATCGGCGCAGAATCAAACCTGTTATTAAGATAAATTACCTTTTTTTAGCTGACTGGGGGCTGATAAAAAGTAAAAGATATGCAAGGGAAAACAGACAAGGTATGTTAACATTTTTGCTGTTGTTGTACCTGACGCATCAGCAGGACAGGCGATGGCGGCCACATCTCCGGCAGGGGTTTTCTTCCATACAACATCTCCTGTGTTCTGTTCAGGGCAGATCTCATGGGGCTCTATAAAGTTACAAGGACAGAAAAAAGAATAAGTAAGCTTCTTCCTAACTGATGTTTTTTTAAACGTTGCAACCATATTCAGATTATCTTTAGGTAACTTACCAGGACATCTCTTCTCATTGCAACGCTTCTGCTCTCCCTTTTCACCAGGACAAGCTTCTCCACCAAAGAAAGGCCCCTCACACACTCTCTGTCTCTGCTGTATGCCTCCACCACAAGTCTTGCTGCAGCTTCCCCAGGATGTCCATGCATGCCAGCGTCCATCAACTGAAGAAAGAAAATATTCAGTCTAACTAATTTCTCTTTTGTTGGGATAAAGAATCTAAAATGTGCAAGTTAAGCGTCTTTTTACCTGGGCATTCTTGCAGGAAGCAGTTGTTGGTCTCTTTCCAGCTGCCATGGCACTCAGAGCCCCCATAGGAGGGCCCGTTGCACTCTCTGGTCCTCTGCATGGTGCCGTTGGAACAGGAAGCAGAGCAAGCACTCCAGCCAGACCACTCATTCCAGGATCCGTCCACTAGAGGGCGGCACAGATACACGAGACAGTTACAGCTTGTGCAAAGACCAAACAGATCCTCTACCTACAGGTATAATGCCACTCTCACCGATGCTACACATATTTCACACAGCCTTTTTCAGCTGAGTTCTGAAGTCTGCCTCTACTTGAAAAATTCACTATCCTGAAAAACATACAAGTTTCAGTTATGTGGATCTTTCGTGCTCTATATGAGGCTTTTTTAATTAAGTGCATATAGGCATCAGGTGAGGGAATAATGGCTGACTTCAGGGAAACAATTTTCATCCTCAAACATTTTAGGGTATAAAAACCTTAAAAAACATTCATTTTGCAATAAAAAGCCGTCTAGTAAGATTTGAAACTAGACTAAATAAAGTACTTTTTAAAAAGAAGTTAGATTAGTCGTAATGAAAAACTCTAAAGGGCTATTGAGGCTGACTCAATTTTCTAAGCCCTTATGTTTCAAATTAAATGTGTAATCATCTCTCAGTAATGACTGCCTAACAGCACAGCCTTTCTTCTGTCAGACATTAAGAGCAATTTAGCAGTAGAGCATCGAGACATTGGCTGATGGCAACATGGCATTGCAAAAAGAATACATATAGCACTGGATTAATAAAGAGGTCTCTTTATTCATTCTTTGTAATGATGCTTTCCACCAAACTCAATATGGAAAGAGTGTGACAAAATTAAATGTACGAGTTGCAGCTGATATTTCTAAGTGAGTTTCAGCACATGAGTAGGTGGCAGAAAAGTAGAAGAAGTAATACATAGAGTGACCATGCGCACAGTGTGTGAGTCACCGGTAGTTGTTGTACAGCCCCTGACTAATGCCCACAGAGGCTTTTTATTCCCTGGATGCGTCACATTAATGTCATCCTGTCACAGCAGCTGCTGTTTAGGGTTGGTGGGGATGCCGATAAGTGGCTTAATTACCTCTCATATATAAATCAGATCGCTAAAGGGTCAAGTGTTTTAGTCTGAGTCAGCTGTGAAGTATTTTAAAGTGTAGAAGCAAAAGTATATATTTATTTGTGCATCTTTTTCTCTTGCCACACTGTGTGTATTTGTAATTCTTGTCTCACCTGGGCAGACAGCGATGTTGCAGAACTTGGTTTGTCTTGTAGGGCCACGGCAAGGCTCTCCTCCATTCTGGGGCAGCTTGCATGTGCGGGTACGGTCACGATAACCCCGACCACAGGTAGATGAGCACAGGCTCCAGGGTGTCCACTCATCCCAAGCACCATCAACTACACATTGGAAACACAGAGGGATTATTTAATGAAATGATTTGTTTAAAATGTGCAGCTTTATTTTTGCCTCCAGCAATTGGTTCATTCCTCTACACAATCCCTAAGACATAGCACTAAATGCAACAGCTGTTTGGGGATTTGCCTTGATATTTAATGCAACATTTCTTACCCAGTCAAATCTGAGTGTGTGAAAGTTCAGTAATACCTCTCATATTGTCTGCTTCTCCTTTCCCTTTGCTGCTGGTGCATTCATTTAATCAACTTGGACTGTGTGCTTCAAAAACACAATGTTTCCCTGATGTTTTCCTCTAATCTCCTCCATCTCACAATAGAGATGAAGAAGTGTACAGTACACTCACCAGAGCAGACGGCTGTGTTGTTGCAGGGCCGGTTCTCGCGCAGGGGTCCGGTGCACTGGGTGGTAAAGGAGGAAGTAGCACAGACGCGGGTACGGCTCTGCCAGCCCTCTCCACAAGTGACTGAACAAGAACTCCAGGTGGACCACTCATCTGTTTTGGCATCGTCTATTGAAATAAGAATTGATTTAGAGTTGCAGCACACAAGGCTACAAACACTTACATGGGTTAAGGTGGCACTTCAAAGCACTTTGCTTCACCTTTAGCCTCACTTTTTTGCATTACTCTTCAGATTCATTTTTGTAAAATCTGCATTTTGCACTGATAAATAAGCCCTGATTTTACTGCAGTGTGTCATCTTCCTATCTCACCTGTTTGGGTTGCAACAACTCCATGGTTTGCATCATCTGCATTGTCTCTCCTCAAACCAACAATAGCTCGCAGACCCTGGCTCCTGTTGCGCTCTTTGCCTAAAAGAATTGACAAATTGCATGATTATAGCATGGAATCTGAGCTGCCTGCAGCTCCACAATAAAGGACGAGAGGAAAGGTGGGCTTACCAATGCATGCCTGAGGGTTGCAGGCCCGTCCTTCTTCAACCGTTCCCTCACACACACTGTCCTCAGGCTGGCAGGCTCTGCTGCGCACCTGCACTCCACCACCACATTCCTGGCTGCACACAGACCAGCGACCCCATCCAGCCCAGCCTTCTGTAGGAACAAGAAGAGGAGAGATGTTGGAATATTGGACAAAATGAAATTGTGCAACAAGTTAAAACTTAGGAAGGTTGACCTCATTTGTGCATAAAGAAGTGCACAAAAGCATGACTCAACCAACCTTGTCCTCTTTGTAGAGTTCATATATAAGAACAGGAAGTGAGTAATATATATTGTATGTGCGTCTTGTATGAGTCTGAGCAAGGACGAGTCTGTGAGCAGAGACCAATGGATGTTCTCTCTTAAATGGTGATTGTTTGTTTTGAACCACTCAGTGTGTACCTCAGCAGAGCTCTGTGTGAATGATTGTGAAGCTTGCAGGAGAGTTGCTATGACGACCACAAGTACTGCACTTCGATTTCCGACACCAGCTGACTGCGAGGTCTTTATGCCCCCTTCAGTCTACCCCCCCTCGCCCAAACCTAACACACAGACATGCCCTCTTTCTTTTCCCTCCCTAAAACCCAGACTCCTAGCCAACAATTAGACCCAACATGTCTGCCTGACACAGAATAGAGAGCTGCTGATGTGTGCGATCAAGGCAGTCTTGCCAATAAAGCCTGGAGATGCTCTGACAAATTTCTCTAACACCTTTGATTTACTACTCATTACTTTGCAGCCGAAGAGTGCACATTCTCCACTCGCTCTGCAGACATGGATCATTACCCTCAGCAGCTCCTGGTAGCAGGGCTACAGACTGCCTGCAGAGCTGTAGGGGCCTGCAGAACATGACCTCCCTACCTTAACAGGTCTCGTCTTTTGGATTGCATTACAAAACAACACAACCGAGCAGCAGGGAACACACTGTTTTTGTTTGTTTCTACTGAGGCGAGATGTTTAGTACAATCCCCTTTTTCTTATGATTTCTTTTACATTTTAAAAAGTTTACCCTTAACTAATAAAGTTGCAAACTTACTGATAATCTCAACATCACGTCCGTTGTCTTTTGGAACAGGAAGGCATTTCTCGACATAGACCCCACCTCTGTAGCAGCTTCCTGGCTTCCTCTTTGGGGCTTCCCAGCACTGGCAGGGTGTGTTCATGATGCCACAGGGATAATCATGAGTGCTGCTGGACAGACACTTCTCCAGCCACTGGCACAGCATCTGGCAGGCAGGCATACTCGGGTTCCTCTTCCCCACAACCAGAAATTCGGCCTTGAACTCATTGACATCGTTATGCTCCTCCACGACCTCCAGGCCATTCCTTGGGGCCACTCTACGCATCTGCAGGAACTGCTTGCTGGACTCTAAGTAGGTGACTGTGGTTGATGCATCACACATCCTCACAACCTCTTCAAAGCTCTCCATACCCAGGTAGGTGCGGGAGGTCTCGATGAAGGAGTCAAACTGAAAGGTTCTGATCTGGCGAGGCACACAGGACTCAGTGGGCTTGGTGATTTTCATGTAGACAGTGTAGCGGCGAGGATCAGGATTCTGCAGAGTCCAGGAGCATGGTGTGGAGTGCAGGGTGGTTGAAGAGGAGAAAACGCCAAAAAAGCGACTCTGTTCCAGGGTGGCACAGGTGGCGGATGCAGGGCCTGAGGGAGTGCAGGAGGTCAAACCGAAGAAGAGCAGCACGAGGGCCACACAGGGGCTGATGAGAGCTGACCACGCCATTGGGTCGACTTATAATGTTATTCTTTATTCTCTGGTAGGTAGTTTAATGCAGTTGTATTGATGACGTCTTTGTTGCAAGTTACTACACTTGTTGAAGATCTTTTGACTTCAATTGATCCCTTTGATTTTAGTGTATCAGACAATCTGTCATGTCTGAATCACGGAGCTGCAGAAAAAAAGAGAATAGAGAGAGGCAAAACTCTGTAAATATGCTAAACATCTACACCCCCCCCCCCCCCCCCCCCCCCCACCAGACATCAATATGCAGGATAAAAGCTTTCTCCACATGAAATGCATTTTTCTCACTGTATTCATGTGATGCATTTTAATTGGATCCCTTGTTGACCTGACATTCATGCATCAGGGATTTGCCTGTGATCAGTATCATAGTGTTTCAGGGCAGATTCAATGATCCAAAATGCCCAGTTCTCTGGGACATAATTGCTCCTGCTCTGCAATTACAGTCCTTCACAGCAGGCTGGTATCTCAGAGCTCTTGCTCTTTCCTCCCACACACTGCACTGAACAGCAATTCATGTGCGTCAGTCTGACGTCCACAGAAGCATTGCCACTGGCAACCACAGACGCTTATTAAGTCTGTTATTTGTGCATTGCACTCCTCCTATTGAGTACAAAACAAGAGGAATGGTTCTTGTATGTCCAGGGCTAAGTGTGATAACATACACCTCTGTGGCATCTAAAAAAATGCTCTGGGAATATTTCCGGCATTACATATCACAAGCCAGACCAAATGTACCAATGACAGTCTTTGCATGTTGATGCAAATGCATGCATGTACACCTAATCTACTCAAATGTTGCATTTGAATGCTATTTTGCACAAGTGTTGCATGCATTCAAATTCATCCAAAGTAAGTTAAGCTTTAACAAAGTTACTCATCTTGCAAACATACTTAATTTAATAATAATTGGTGGAGACTGACCATTGCAGACTGACCAGAGAAAGAGTGCAGAATCATTATCAAGGTCTCTGTACAAACCGAACCTGTCTGATAAGGTGGGAGATCCTCTGAAAAGTGCAGGAGGACACTGTTGCTCAGCAACATCTTTCACATGCATGCAGGTTTATTTTACTTTTTCCTCATTTTCTCTCGTTTAATGTTAGTAATACAAGCTAAGGGCATCACATACTGTCAATTAGAACACATAGGTACGATAAGGGATGTAATGTGTATGTGGAGGAAGTCTTTCATCTTAGTAATAAATGCTTGTATTTTTAACTGATAAAGAAAAGTTAATCACAGAGAAATGGGCAGTGCAGAGATTCAGCACTAGATGCGATGCCTGTAGAGACATTCACTGTGAGAAGCACCTGCACTTTTCAGGCGGAGTACTCGTAATTACCTTCCTCACATCTCCTTTCACATCTCTCTGCCTCCCTCTAACCCTCCCCTCTCCTATCTGTGAGCAACACAGCAAAGACCTCTGCTTTGTGGAGGTGGGTGTCTCTCTTCTGCCTCCCAAACAACCGGAAGCTCCATGAATGGGCATTTGATGAGGCACACAGCGAAAAGAAAGAGGTCCAGCTGTCGTAGCAGAACTCTGCTGTCCTTCCTAACCCCCTCCCTTCCCAACCTTTCGGTCCTCTTTTCCCTGCCTGTCCATTTGCTGTCGTCAACAACATGTGTGCAAAGCAGGCAGCCTGAAGAGTGGGACATTAGTTGTTATGGAGACACTCTTTATTTGTTTGCAGATCAGTGAGGAAAAATACAAAATTACCATCAGTGAGATGCTCTCTGTTTATGCTGGAGTGCACAGATTTGAAGTATCTAATCTAATCACTGATACAAAAAGTTTAGCATAACTCTTATTCAGTGTGTGACAAAGAGATGCAAGACTAGTATGTAAAGCAATATGAAATGTGCAAGCATTGAATGTTACGTAATATTGTCACTAGCTGCAGACAAAGTCATTTGCATGACTTGCATGACAACCACAATGATTTAAAAAGATACATGAATCTGACTTCTATTCATTTAATGCATATACCTTGAAGGCTGGTAGAGTAGTCTTTTGATTTTTCAGCCAGACTGACTTTAACTTGATTGAATCAATTACGTTTTTTCCCCCTGAATGACAATAAAATATCTGATGTTTTACCAAATGAACCATGCAGGTAAGGCTTGCGATCACCATTGCCTGTGTGCAGCTTTGGAGCCAGAGTAAGTCATGTTTCTTCCACAAATTGCTCACGCTTTTTTTTTGCCGTGTTGGGTGCAGAAACTTGCCCATGTGTGCAAGAACTGGACCACTTCGTAGCTTTGCTGCAAAATCTAAGTGAAAGCAAAACAATGGGCAGCAAAACTAAAACAATCACTGCAGATTGCTGACAACAACTCCCTGCAGGTAGGGACTGGGGTCTTAAGACTGAGTGTGTTTAAGATTCAGACAAGGATCATTACAAAGCTTTCAAACATCATGCAGTTATATTGATGGTTGATTATTGAAATCTCTGAAAGTCTTTGAAAGTCTTCCCGTTCTTGAAGAGAAGTAAAAAGAGTAAATTAAACCCAGTCAGTGTTTCATTTAAACGTGTACAAGCATTTCTCACATCCTTGCAATGGTAAAGACATAGTTGCAAAGGAATTCACATATGACAGCATATGCATGAAATGCAATTTTCACCATGCAGGTCATAATATTGTCACTTTTCCTGCAGTAACAAGGTGCCATGTCAGCAATGCATGCACACGGAAAGTTCCAGCGAGCAACCTGTTGTCGAGATCCAACTTTCTGCTGATGCCGCTGCAACAAGAAGTAGACAGTACTAAACTGTAGTAAATGTCATGATGAATTCATGATAGCGTTTCTCTATCCGTCAGTAGCCTGCTTGTTTTTATCCAGTTATTTCTTACCTTGTTGAATGGATTGTGGGACCCCTAACCCTTATGTTTGTGCTACATCACTGTATGAAAAGTGCTTTCCAAATAAAAATTGATTGATTGATTGCAGACTACACTATACGCGGTAACTGGCGCTACAACTTTCTGGAGTTAATCCGGGTGAAAAAAGACACCATGGAACCGACCAGTTGCTGAAATAAATGCAGGCAACAATACAGTAGTTGCACGTTGCTCAAACATTTCAGCTAAGCAGAAGTCGGCTGAAAGTTTCAGCACCACGGACAGCGACACAGAGCCATATCTGTTCAGAGACACAGGCTATGGATACAACGAATCCACGAAACTCATTCACACTCATTTTAAAGAATTGAAAACACAATAAAAGTCTTCTCTTACCTGTTCCACTTTTCTTTAAAGTGTCGTCAGTGGCTCTCTATCCAGTCTGTACTCGGGTAGCAGCTGCTGAGTGAAGTCGACTCGAAGTCTTCAATCTGGCTCAAAACTTTCGCCGTTAAAGAATGAGTCAGGTCCAAGCCCGACCTAAACCCAGACGGGTCGATCCCAAGTTTCAGTGCAGTCCACTCTCACAAGCAAAGAAAATTAAAGTGACTCTTACCAAACTCCAAAGAGTTTACTACCAACTTAGTTTAGCTGCTATATCCAGAGAAACTGGCGTATAGCGGAGTGACAAATCGGATAAAATCGGAGCTCCAGCAGACAGTCCGTAGAACCAAAAACGCTGTGTTCTCGCTTGTCTCTTCGTTCAAAGCTCCAGGATAAAATGTTGGTACTTCTACTCCCGGCTTCGGAGTCTTCTTGCTTGTGGTCTTTGCACTGCAAGTGGGTCCAGTCTCAGTGTAGCTCATGGCCTGCTCTGTGAGGTATATATCCAACCCCGCCCCCCCTGCGCAGAGTCCGAGTCATTGCGTGGATGGCGTACCGAAGTGAATGAGACAGCAAACCAAGACGAAAGGGAGGGAGGGAGTGTGCGGGGGAGACATGTCTTTGTGTGCGTGTGTGCGCGTGTAAAGTGTGAGAGTGAGTGTCAGCGCGCAGAGGAAGGAGGAGGGAGAGTCTAAAAGAGAGGGGAGGGGTCTGTTCAGGGAGACAGAGACAAACGATTATTAACACTAAACTACGCAGATATGAACGCAGAGCCAAAGGTACCGGAAGGAGGATCAACGGAATCAATGTGTATGCACGCGGGGATGAAAGACAGAGATGAATAACTGAATATTAAGTGTGCTAACGTTTCACAGAAGGGTTAAGCCATGGCAACGTGGACATATGGCTACATTAATTATGAAGCTTTTTATGACAAACCATATTTTTATTAATACATTAAATGCTTATTAACATCTTATATTTGTAATTTATGTTCGATGCAGGCTCTCGCGCCAGTTCACCAGTGCATGTTGAGGGATTTTTTCCTTTGAAGCTTCAATTAGGCAATCGCACTTATTAAATCGACACGTGTGGTATTCAGTTAACTCAGCTGTGCAGAAACCATCGTGCGCGCGCTCTGTTCCGGTTGCTGTCATAATAACATTATCTCCACACAACCAATTAAAAGTTGAAGCGAGGGGCAGACAGTGCAGTAATGCAGGAGAGAGTACACACAGCTGGCGCGCGCTCACTCATTCTCTCTCAGTGTGTCCGTCTCACAAAAACACACGCTCACATACACACACACACACACACACACACACACACACACACACACACACACACACACACACACACACACAGAGATACACACACGAATAGGCGTCTTCCCTCCCTATCTCTCTCTCTCTGGGGACGTGGGTGGATCTGGGTAGTTCTCGAAAAGTGTGAAAGGGATAACCAAACGTGGGTTGTGTGCCTGTTGCTGTACTGCTGGCACTGTTCCTCATCTATCTGAGCTGAGAGAGAGAGAGAGAAGAGAGAGAGAGAGAGCGAGAGAGAGAGAGAGAGAGAGAGAGAGAGAGAGAGAGAGAGAGAGAGAGAGATGTAATATCTGTCCAAACATGAGTCAGGGAGTAAAACACAGTAGAGCTGATTATTAGGGAGCATCTTCATAATTTTCTCTCCCACCCCTCAAGAAAAACAGAGCCTTAAAGTGGTGGGAGTTAGTAGTCATGCTGTGATGTGTTGTGTTGTGGTGCCCTGGGCATTTTTAGATCCCACTACTTGTTGTGGGTAATTACCATGTACCAAAGTACATGATCAACCAAGCAACATTATAATTATACACATACTTGAACTAATTTGCCTGGTACAATGAAAGCAATGTCAGAGATTCAGGGTATGTATTCTTCCAGGACTGGGGATAACTTGACCTTACAGCTCAGGGGGTTAAAATGTCCTGCAGGAGTTATATTTATCTCTGTATGCAATCTGGAATATCATGCCCTATTTTCTTAACAAGTTAAAAATTTAAACACACAACATTTTGTTATTTTGCTACCAGAGGGCCACAGAAATGTGCCCTTCTCCTCTGTTAAGATACAGAAAAATTTATCCACACTTTTTTCAAAAAGAAAAACACTTTTACATCTATTCTTGTAGGAAATCCTTTGAAATAATGCTTCACAGATAGTATAAGTTATATTGGAAGATTGCTGTTAAGACTTTTTATATAATTTAACAAAAAAGCCAAGTAGGTGTCAACTCAATCTCCTAAAAAACCTAAATGCATTACTTCTATAAATTGATCAAATGTAAAATGATGCTTTTATTTGGGAGGAGTTTCATTTTATAGTACCTTGATTTTACAAAGTTGACTTTTATTAAGATGAAACAGTTAGAGGATCAAAAAAAAGGAAGTCAGCTATGTTTGCTCTGTCCTGTTCCTTTATTGCCCTCCTCGCATGATAGATATTTGATCGTGCAGAGAACGAGGCACAGATCCCCAAAGCGAACCACTCTTAATAACTTTTCAAGCAGTTATGGGAGCAGCTTCAGCAGGTTTGTAGTTGTTTGGACTGTAGTAAACAAGAAGGCCATATGACGCTGTCATCACGAGAAACAAGGACAGCCTTAGTGTAACTTTACGCTTGTGCACACCGTCAGAGAAAAATGTGTCACTACAAAACAACTTCCTGTGCATCACACAATACGTCATGTCACACATACGTAGAACTGCTTGTCACACAGCAGGACTTGAGTCCACACACCTCTACTCGGTCATACTTTAGATTATGTCTACTATGACTCTTTGTACTGATACAGAATGTACATGATGTGACGTCCTCTGAATGTGTCTGTGCTCCTCCTGTTGCCTCGTCTCTCTCCCCATTCAGGTTGCCTTTAAGGTAGAGAGGGGCACAGCCAGTTTATTTGATGTCATGCACCTGGGCAGGCTGGGCCTGGGTATTTAAGATGGCTTCTCACTCTATCGCTCTCTCTCTTGCCATCACCAACTTTGGTTTGTTGTCTTTGTTTTAAACGTAAAGGTCACCGATCTGTTTGTAAGTGAAGAGGATGTTTGATGCTGCTTTCACAGCTGCCTTATGCGCTTATGGCAGCTTAGAGTGTGAAAACATTCATCTTGATTTCTTCGTTTACATTGAAAACTTATCAGCCATGAGAATTTGATCAGGTTTAATATATGAATGAGAAAAATGTGTAAAATCTGTTAAACTGACTTTAAAAGTCCCCCTAAACTACATGGATGAATGGATCTGAATTGTGGAGTTCCCTAGGGACTTGAAATCCCCCCATTTAAAATGATGGTTAGACACTTTAAAAAAAACAACCAATCATTTAGTTCTAACAAGAGAACATTTATACTTTAAAATAAGAAAATAATCACAAATAATGTAAATGTCAGGAAACAAATGACCTCTGACTTATGTTCGAATAAAGATCTTCAATAGTGCAGTGGGTTCTTATACTGACATGTTCAAATGAAAGATATCAATCGATCAAATAACAAATCAAAAGTCAGTGGATCATGCCATAAGTAAGACGTTTGTTTCTTCAAGTAGGTCCTGTAACACAACTCAAGAGGACATCATTCTCTCCTGGACAAGGAGATTATCTTCAAGTCAATCTTAGCTGATATTGCACTTCTCTGTAATCCCGTGTTTGAGCAGAGAGCTTCTCACTGGTTGGACCAAATGTATGTGCGACTGTGTAATCAAATGACCTGTTAGACCCCCAGCAGGTAAGAGGTTAAAGACAAGTTGTTTAAAGAACCCCCACTCTATGCATTTGCACAGTGGATAGCAGGCACGAACTAGACAAGCACTTTCCAGACAATGTGGGGATTTTCAATTTTCTCCGATCTCTGAAAGTCCCTTTTTTAAAACGTACTTTTCTTAGAGAGCGCTTTTCCAATTTATTTCAATTTCAATTTTTCCTTTTAGAACCTGGTGATTATGACTTGCCCCTTTTATTTTGCTGCCTTTTGTAAATTTTTGTGACACAGATTTTTTTTAAAGTGCTAAAAGATAAATAAAGGCCAGGAGAGGTGATAAAGGCCGTAATCCCGTTACTCTGCTTAACTGCCCTTAAGCACACATATCTCACTTAGTACTCCTGAAGGAAATTCAGTTGCTTATTCTACAATTGTCTGCACACGTGCATGCATGGACTTTGGGGGTAATAAAAAACGACTGATGATCAAGTTTTTGTACCTGCTCATGTAAACCTCGAATCTGTGCTTTGGTAGCACTGATTGAAGAGGCAGGCGTGGGCAGCTGCATGCACAGTTATATAAACAAATGCCCATATAAGTGAATGTGAAACAACAAAGTTTGAAGGAATCACCGTTGCACCTCTGCACCCATCGCCTCCACACACTCCTGTATCCAGGACAGCCCTCTTACAACAGGTATTTCAGAGGCCGGTTGAAGCACCCTCTGGCCCAGAAAAAGGTATATCACATTCAAAGAGAGGCAAATCCCCGCACACAGCTGAATCACAGGATGTAGTTTTCTGGCTGAGGTGGGAGTGAGTTTCAGTGATGGTTTGATAGTATGAAAGCTTTCTACAGGCTTCCTTTTGCTACTATTTTAACCACCATGACCAGTTGTTTCCACGCTATTTCAGCTTATTTTTTGCATTCCACCTCATTGTGTACGTTGTATGACTCCTTCAGAACACATTGTTCTTGAATTTCACCAAAACGAGTGATACAACCAATCTCTCATACCTGATTTTCCTTCATTGCAGCATGATCTTTTTGCAGCTATGTGGCCATCTGGACCCTAGGTGGTGCTGGTTTTCAGGTGCTCTGAGTTCTCTGAGTGGCAGTGCTGCAGCAAGCTATGTCAGTTTTCTGTCATGAGTAGACCTGCAGAGAGGAGAGAGAGATGATGCCATAAACGATTATAATGTAGGCATACAATCACAGTGTATCATAACTTGTAAAAACAAAAAGCTGGCAGTTTTTATCATGTAAATAGACTTCCCAGTATGGATGAGGATACTGAAAGAGTGAGATTTGTTTATCAATTCTTCCCTGCAAATCCCACTTTTATTGTAAATGTACATTATAGATTTGGGGACTCCGGGTTTACTACTCCCCAACATCTTGCACAGTCTGTCTACACGTGTTAAAGCAGTCGCACCTGCCCCTGCTGCAACATTGAGTGAACGCAATGAGGCTTCAAGAGGCTAAGTAATTACAATATGATGTAACCGACGGCCAGACAAAAGTGGTCCTCATATGTCTCCATATTACACTGTATAAAGATAATTAAAAGTTTTGGTGTTCATGGTAGAACATCCGGTGTACCCTACAAATGATTGTATATCTCAAAGTCCTTCATGAGTGGGATGAACAATGAAAAATCAAACAGAATGAGGCGCTTCTCGAAAATGTGTTTTGTGCTACACACCTGCTGCCTGGAGAAGAGAGAGAAGTCACAGAAAACGTGGTTTAGAGTAGATCTCATCTCACTTTATTATGTTGGTGGCTCCCACTCTCGGCCTCTGGGTTTCTCTGCTTTTTCAGCGGTATAAGAGCAGAAGTAGGGCAGACACGGTTACGGAGAAGAAACGACTGGTTTGATGTTTCTTCAGTTACCATGACCTGTGTCTGCAAATCACTGCCAACAAACAAGGCAGCGCTTCAGTCTGTTAAAGGGCTTTCAGTCATGGTGGTTGTAAAAATGTTGATGAACTGCAGCAGCTCATCCTTTCCTTTCCTAGTTATTGTATGTGTTCATTAAAGAATAAACCAAAGCTACCAGACACTTCGGACTTATCAAAACTATACTGTTCTTCAAGCCAAAAGTTTGAGATTTTGGGGGTCACCACCATCTTCTTTTTTTCGTTAGTTTGTTTTTTTTGAGCCAGAGGGGACAATGTAGGGCTTTAACTTGATTAACAAGTTACAATTGTCACAGGTAGCCACGCCCCAAAATACCCAACTTAAATGTCTGATTGACTTTAAAAGATGCCATCATTTAGAAAATAAACGTCATGCTGTATTTAAGAAAGATTTCAAATGAGCTACTAGCACAATACAGTGTCAGAAGTGCTTATAGGTGATTAAACAATTGCAAAGTTCCTAACATTTTATCATAGACTGCTAAACAGACTTAATAGTTCAACCAATCCAGTCTCCCCCTGCTGGCCATTAGAAACAATTAAAGAGCATCTCCATTGGCTTCCTTTCCAAGAGCTGGAAGCTATGTCCACTTCTTTTTTAAACTCTAAGATACTGAACCTTTTCCTGATGAAGTCATCCTTACTAAGAACTCTAAAAAACTATGTTACATAATCATAATGAATCTGAGGCTCCTCATGGAAATATTAACAAAGAAATCCTGCACTCCTTAACAGTTAATCAGACATTCAATCATGCAAATGATTTCTGAGATTTTAGAAGAACATCATTTATGTGAGCCTGTAGTCTTGTTAAACATGAACTTCATTTCATTTCTAGCATTGGCAGGACTTGTAGCTTAAGGACTGACAGGGTATTAGCTCTTTCTTTTTGCATGGGCGGTTTAGCTTGTGTTTGTGCATAAGCCAATATTTCAGACAGAATGTGAAACTAATGACTAAAACATACATTGCAGTTGGTGCAGGTGTAGGTGATTCACTAGTCCTCCAACCTGGCATGGATTTAAAGTGCTGCAAAAATACGTTTTATTTTGTTTATAATAACGTATATATTGTTAATTTAACTGATGCAGGCAAATTTTGTTACGTAAAATCAAGAACACGATAAACCACTGCCAAATGTCAAGATTTCACTAAATGACCTCCTGCTTGCCTTATTGACTTCTTCCTCCTGTGTTCTCCGTAAGTCACGCAGCTTCATGGGTGGCAGGAGTCACAGTAATAGGTGAATGGAGTACTGGCTGCCCTGTCTCTTTATTTCAAGATAAGGACCTCTTGAAGGCAAAAGGAAAGAGCATAGAGTGAGAAGAGTTCAACCAATTACATTTATCTAACATATAAAAGGGACTTCACATTAAACAATTACAGACATAATGTTTTTACAAATACAAGCTAAAGTCAGCTTTTGTAATATTGGAAAAAACTTTAAACAAAATAAAAACAGGGACCATATAACTGAAGATGTGAAAGACAGAAAATAATGTTTTATAAGTCTCCCAATTATCCTGCAACACCTTCTACCTCTTGCTGTGTTTTCCTCTTTAGCCCTAGCTTTTCTCAGAGTCCTTCTTCATCCTTCATTTCTCATCTAGTGATTCACAAATGAGAGAAAAAAGCTCAGGCACTGGGCATGATTAAAAATTAATCTGATGTGTGAGGCAGACTGTCTTTTAGCCTCAAATGAATCTCTCTAGAAACATCACACTCACTTCTTTCAACACTTAAATTAATTAAAAGCCTACATGGTGCACACTAATAGTGCACACACACCTTTGCTAGAAGCAGGTCTAAATTGTTCAGACAAATGATTCTATTACAACCACATTTGAATTTACTTTGTAAATGTTTTGCAAAGTATGGATTTTTTAGGGCTATCAAAGGATTACAATTTTGAATTACGATTAAAAGCAAAATTTCAATAGTCCAGTCAGACAACTCACGTTTGTATTTGTTAAAAATATTTATCGCAGCAGCAGAACATATGTTTGTTTTTGGCGTCTAGGCTAGGACCTCATCACTCCTCGTAGTTTTATTTTACATGCAGCAGATGCTGTTGTGGTGGTGGGACTGAGCAAGAGTGCGGTACTGGTGCAGGTCAGAGCTGGCAATAAAAGAGCAGAGGGAGAGACCGGCTAATATAGACGGCTAATTGAAAGGAGGTGTTGTCAGGTGATTGTGGATGATGAAGCATGTCAAGTGTGAAATCAGTGCAGCTCAAGTTGTCTGCCTAGACTCACTAGCATCATATGCGATTAATTGCATGTTTGAAATTCTGTCATTTTGCATTAAAAAAAATAAAAAATGTTAGGCTTTTATTTTGAATTGTTGTACTGTCTTAAGCTTACCTGCTGAATGATATCAAGCCTGCTTTTATTTTGAAATAAAGTAAGGACCTCTGGTAGGTCGAAGGTTACGACATTAACAGAAAATGGAACTCGTTACGGATCAAAAAATAAATCAAAGTAGCTAAAAGGAACGGTAAAAAAAGGGCTATGTTTGATGTCATAAGGTGGATATTACTTTTGACTCTTCAACTGTGCTGTCTGGGAGTTCTTTAAAGTGAAATGAGACATTCAAAGATGCAGCACTGTCGTTCTTTCCCATCACTGTGACTACAGGGAGACACTGCGGAGCCGATCCTCAGTGCGCCTAAAGGGACAAAATAGCATGCGATTAATCGTGATTAATTGTGATAGAGCTCATCAAAAGGCCACACAATCTTCCATTGTCTCCGATTCCCATTTATCCCTGAGTCGAACATCTTGGGTTGCAGCCCAATTATTTTGGTGATCGGTAGACACACAAAGAAGGAAAAGTCCTGAAATGCTGCCATTTGAGGCGAGGCAGGAAATTGATTTGTTCCAAAGAAACATCAAGCAAAGATCTCTGCAGGATGAACCCCCTGACTTTTTCATAAGCACCGGAATGAGGCCACTTTGCCTTGTGGAGCTGAAGTTCACAGATCAGTTGTGTTTCCTGGGAAAAGAAGTTGATTTTGCAGAGTAAAATGTAACAAGACAGACAAATGTTTCATACTGATTTGTGTTTGTGTTGAGGGTTGCCAAGAATGCAAAGCCTGTTTTAATCCAGCAGAGGCTTCCCTGCTGTTCATCACTTTCAACAAAGACAACAACAACAAGCTAACAGCATGCAATGTTCTTATTCATCATCATGTCTGTAAAAGGGATGAAATTCATTAGTAATCCACAGGGCAGGTGGTGAGAATTAAATAAAAAAACTGAGACAGAAAGATGTAGGCATTAGGCAGAGTGACTCAGAGGAGTTTTCGCTGCACTGAGTGCCAGAGGAAGGCCTCTCTACGACAGGTTCCCGAGGAGGAAATTCACTCACACAGCAGCCGGAAAGACATACATGGTTTTACCTGTGGGTACTCCGTAACTCTCAAACAACTGGAGCGAGCAGCGAGAATCTGGACAAAGCTGAACCCGGCTTGCCTTGATGCTGTGAGTCATTTCCAAGAATTTTGAAAGGAGTGACAAAAGCTTTTGGGAATTTTATGAGTACTCCAACAGAGATAATAGGAAAAATGAATAGTTCTGCTTTCTTCATTTTTTAATTAAGACATAATCATACTGTCAGCAGAGTGAACAAGAAGTCCCCACAATACAAAGGATAAGACAATCTACTGTTAAAGTTCACTTATCAACTCATTGTAACTACTTTGTCTAATCCAAACAAAAACAAACAACACATTTACTGTTTGGAGTTTAGTGTTCGATTTTGTCTTTGTTGTTGGGATTTTATGTTACCTTCTGCTTTTGCAAAGATTCAACATACGATGTTATAAGGTGAGCTTTCTTAGGTGCTGTAGTTACTATGGTAATCAAAATGTTAACGTGTTTGTACAATGCAGAGAGTGTGAAGGAGTTTGCCTGCATTTTTTTGCAACAAAACAATCACCCAATACTGAACCTAGGACTTTTTATTGTGTTGCCTTGGCATCGAAAAAGGTACCAGTTTAGTTGGATTTTCCCTAGAACCATATCGAGGTTTGAAAATCTTGTATTCTTGACCCCTGATGACTGATGATGGTTTTTATTCTGGTTTTATGGACGCTTTTATACGCTCAGTTTCCTGTTGTTACCTGATGAACTCTTGTAATTATGTTTTTAATGTCGTTCACTGTGTATGTTGTTTCTTTTGTCTGATTCTATGTGTCTGTGTTTCTAAATGTTTTTTTATATTGTCTTCACCTGGCTGCAAACCAAATTTCCCCTCGGGGACAATAAAGTTGAAGTTGAAGTCCTACCTTCGGACAAAACCAGGCTAGCTATTTCTAGCTGTTTACAGGGTTAATGCTCAGCTAAGCTAACATTACAATAACAACACAAGCTAACATAAAACATGTTTACCATACATTAGACTGAAATCTTCTTAACTGTCCTCCATAAAGCGACCTATGCATACTTCTAAGTGTTCAACTTTAAAGATGATCATTTTGAGTATGAGACAACAAAACATGCACACTGCAGCCTTGTATGTTTATGAATGACTTCATTTGAAGAGGATCGTAAAATAAAAGGAGACTCTAACAACACACATTGTGTACAATATTACTTTGACAAAGTATTGTTAGCAATGTGTTATATGTTGGGAAGATGTGAATTACATTTTTACAGTGTTCTCAGGAAAGTAAAGGCCTTTTTATAAGTTGGCAATGCATATCATGCAGCATGCTTACAATATAAAATAGTCATATCTTGATGTATATGTGTGAAATAAATGTCATTAGTGAGAATTGCCCCTACAGCCTCACCTCATCTAAAGATATGAGTGACTATATCTGTGTTATCAAAGAGAGAAGTTGGCACTAGCCGCCTCGCTGCTTGGCTGTCATCCTCAAAGACAAAATAAGAGTATGACAGCTTTCCATGTTTTTCTCTAAATAGTGTATCTGTATACAAAGGCGTGGGTTATAAAGCAGTGGCAAGGAAGGCAAGCTTATTTATAGAGCACCACTCATACACAAAGCAATTCAGAGTGCTTTACATTTATAACATTAAAATAAGATTAACATTTATAACAATGAACTTAAGTGGAGTTAAAGAGATGTTGTAAATATTTACCTAAATGTTGTTTTTGTTTTGTAATAGAGAGAGAAAAACCCTGAGGACACATGTCCCCGTTTGGTATCATTTTGGGAACAGTAACACATCTTGTCTCCAGGCACACAGACAGCAGAGACAAACTGTTCTGGCTTACAGGGAAAACATTCATTCCCGTCTAAATAAAAGGCACACTTACTTATGTGACTCAGGTGTCAAATAGAATAAGTGACAATTTTCAAATTAGGTTGTATTTTTTTCAAAGACCAGCTACTTATTATTATTACCTATTGGGTTCAGTTGCATTGACTTTGTTCTCTTATTCTTACCTTTATGTTCACAATACAACATCTGTGATTTCCAGAGAATGAATCTTGTGACAGGTAAAGATAAACAAACTGCCAACTCAAAAACACTCGGCCACATTAAAGTAAAAAATGTTAATGATAAAACTGAACAACTGAATGAGCCTTGGGCTAACACAGGACTGTTTCATTCAGCTGCTGCTGTGATTTTTTTTCACTAAAAAAGTTTTGTATTATTACAAGTGCTGAAGTCTTATACTTCAGAAGAATCTGATAAACCTGCTTATTTATTAGTTTTGCTAGAGTAGACCAAATGACTGTGTGATAATTACCCTTATTATTTAAGGCATTCAAAATCCTGGAGCAATGCCATAACTGTGAGGTTGCCAGGCAACCAGTGAGGCTCCAGGAAGTTACTGCTCCAAGGATGTTTTTGCAATTTTGTTCGCATGTTTTGGTTTTGTGTGCGTAAAGAACAATATTTGTCATGTTTGCAAAAGTCTAATGGTTTCAGCATTTGCATATCAAAGAACCCGTCTGCATCGCTCATCCATGAAGCATGTAATAGTCTCTATTGCACTATGATTCAATGACGTATAATTTGTAATTCTGCATCCTAATGCAAGTGCATGACACATAAAACCAAACAAACGGTCAGAGTAGGTTCCTTTGTTCGTAGTACTGTTAGTGGTTGTGGGAAGAACAATGCAGTGATCTGAAGAGAGGAGAAGGGCTCATATGATAGAGAGCAGAGACTAATATAATGCACAGTCAATGCTGCTGTTATACCCTCAGTGGAATTGGTGGATGTTAAAATGTGAGCACTATTACTTGCTCTGCAGGGTAGTTCTACACGTTTTTTTCATCTTTTTTTTTGCAGTGCTTTTATGTCTTTATTCTGTTGCTGTCTCGCTCGGTTTGCTCTCCCTCTCCGTCTTGCACACATGCGAAGAATGGGAGTGTGGGAGTCTGAACGATGACTCATCTGTTGCACACCTCATCGTTGCCTGGCCATATTTGGGCTGGCCGGAAATTCTTTTTTTTTTTTTTTCTGCTCTGTGCTTGTACAGGAGAAGGCAATGCAGCGACAACAGGATGAGCTCTTTTCTACTTTCTTCTATGTATTTTTCATTTTCCAGAACAAGGACCTCTAATCTGAGCACTGAGATGTTTTCATCGTCACAAGGACAGATAATGAGCCTTTTCTACATGGGTACTTTGGGTTTTTCTTTAGTCAGGGAACATTTTTTTAAACCATGAATCAATGATCTTTGCATAGAAATCTCTCATATAAAAACACACACACAATATGATGAACTAATACCAAATCAGAATCAATCACTCATTGATAAGAAAGACAAATCAGGTCGACGATATCGCCAATGATTCTTATATATAGCATTAAATAGATCAATTTAAAAAGCGCCAACCTGATCTCTATTGCTGAAGGTGATGATGGGACTGTTCGTGCACATGCAGGGGATAAAAGAAATGTAAATAAATAAATACATTGAAAAACAAATATTAAAAGCCTCGAATGGTTGAAGACCTCCTCTGCCAGCACCATTACCTCCTCAGATGTCATGTAAGCATCGGCCCTTTGGGTGTTCATTTTTGGGATACACTGGTGTTTCCATTGTGGAGGGCACTGTGTCAGAGTGACGTTCTTCTGAATGGTGTGTCTGCAGGTTTGCCCTACTTCCTGCAGCTCGTCTGTTCCTGGAGCTTTTCAGATAGTCAGAACATGCAGCCAACAGAGAGGTGCTGCTGCGGTGATAAACAACCTACTGTGACACAGATATCAGCCTCTTCCGACTGTGCTACATGAGAAGGTTCGGCACTAAACTTTGTCGGAAAAATGCAAAGATTGAATAAAGATCTATCTATTACCTTTTCTTTTCTTATTGCCTAGTTAGAAGCACACTTTTTGCAGATCACTTTATGCTGAGTAAACTCAAATCCTGATCAAGTGCTTCTCATTGATGCATTTATCCCAGTAGGATGGTGGCGATGCAAAAAAAGGTTTTCTGTACTGAAAAATGGACTTTCTGTTTAGTGTTTCATTGGGTTTTCTTGTTATTTTGTCTGCTTTTCTGATATAAAAAGTCTAAAGGCATGCTGGGGCTGAGATGAGATGGAAGTACTTTGGAAAGAAGATGTTGTAATTAAAAGACCCCTGAGGCCACTTTAATGATTTTTAAATTGTGCTACATACATTACTTGACTTACATAGCTCATAATACATTGAGTTCATACAGGGAAAAGTTCCATCTTCCACGCCCCCTGCACAGGAATAATCAGGACTCTGAAATCTTGTGGTGAGAGACAGAGTTAGTTCTCACGTGTTTCCATTTAATCGTTTTCTCTGATACTTTTCTCCAGTCTCATGGACAGGGATTAAACACAATGCTAGAATAAAACTAACTAACTAATTAACTCACACAGGTTACTCAGACAGGGTTTGGAAAAATTCAAAGATTAACCCTCGTCTTTAATTAGCTCCATTGATTTCTTGATAAATAACAGTTTCTCAAAGACTATTTGAAGGTTTAAATTAAGTCGGGATCATTGTAGAAAGCCAACTGATTAAGCCAAACTTTTACAGCAGCAAGTTAAAAAAGTGCCTTTTAAAAAGCAGAAACCTCGAGCAGAACCAGACTCATGTTGAACACGCCTCTGCAGAAAATCCGTTGGGGTTGTGAGGGGATAGAGGGAGATGCAGGAAGAAAGAGATGGAGCAACATTGAATAGAATATATTTATAGTGTCAGTAATAATGGTAAAAGTATGTGTAGCATTACCAGTGACGGATAAGTGTGATATAAGGTTTAACTTTGACAACTGTCAGAGATGGTAAATGGAATTAATGGACTTGAGGTTATATAGCGTTTTTCTAGTCTTCTGACTACACAAAGCTCTTTTACACCGTAGGTCACACCTATCCATTCATACCCATACACACACTGATGGCAGTAGTTTCTTTGTAAAGTGACAGTCAGAAGTAACTAATCCCATTCATACGCCACTGACGAGGCATAGGGAGCAACTCGGGGTTAAGTGTCTTGCCCAAGGACACAACAGACATGTTGGTGCAGGAGCTGGGGATTGAACCCACGACCTTCTCGTTAGAAGACGTCCGACTCTACCAACTGAGCCACAGCCGCCTTGTGATGGGCTATGAACGACGATTCAAAGGCTGAAGAAAAGGGTCATGGTCAAGCCGAAGAACCCCACAGAAGCTCAAACACAGAACAACAGCTGATGACCTGCAGTCGTCCTTCTGAGTCAGGGCTCTGACACTGTCCCCAGTGACATGGCTGTGGAGGCTATTTGGTAGAACTCTGTATGACTAAAAGTATGTATTTTCAACACTTTTTATTAAGTAATGAAGCCTTCCGTAGTAACATAATAACGAAGTGAAAGTCTTAATCCTGGAATTAGACTCATCAGTCTCTTGATTATGATTGTTTCATCACATGTAGTCATCAGATCATTTTGCGTCTCTTGTTATAAAAATATAATTTGCTGTGGCTTGGTCACTTGCAGAACCCACTCACACATACCAGTGTGAAGTAGGTGTAGAAAAAAAAAACAGCTTAAACACTGAGCCAATCTATTTATTTCTCAATCAAGTCCCTGTTTGGTCTTTCTCATTCCCTGCTCACTGGCTGCTTCTGTTTGATGTCATCAGCTTCTCCTGCTCAGCTTGGCTTGAGGTTATCGTGACTTGAACTGCTTGCGTAATTGATTTGACAGCACTGTAACGCCTCATATAACTTGGGTGTCTTTGCAATTGCTCTCGAAACAAAAATAAACTCGTATTCATTTCTACTCTACTTCCACTCATAAAGGTGCTGTGAATCCTTCAAGGATCTCTTGGATTGTTTGTTTGTTTGCAAGCTTTTTCCATATATTTGTGGAAAAAATAGCCATAAGAAGTATACATTGAGTGATATGGTTAAGATGCAAAAGTAAGGTTGGACTCTTTCAAATTGTTTACCCCTGGAGGGCTGAACCAAGGTCACTTCAGTCACAGTGAACTTGAAAAGTCAACCGCTCTCTGTAATGCTCCACCGTCTTATAAAGCGGCTATTTTCAGAAGCAAAAACAAACATTACTGCTGATGGCACAAAGTGGTGGCAATTCAATTATTCTGTATACTTCTCAGAGGGACTTATTTCTTGAAACAGGCAAGACTGATAACATGGTTCAGTGTTGGAGGAGACGCAAAGCCAAGTAAACAACAAAACTGTCAGGGTATCAAAACAGTATTTGTTATGCAAAAATCACAAGTAAACAAACGAGATGAGGGCTGAAGGTGGAAAAACAAGGCTGTGGCAGTTCTCTATTACATCAGCAAGCACTTGATGTGAGAATGTTGCAGGGCAGTGGACACATCTGATTTTAATTAAGGACTTACAGACAAACATCTGTGTTTGTTTCCAACTTAGCATGTTGTCTGTAAATCAATGGCAACTCTGATGCGCTGTGTGACACTACAACAGAATAAGAAAACAAAAATACAGTATTCATAGTTGTCCTTGGATATTAGATGTTGAAGACAAAATGTTAAAAAAGAAGAGTGTTTTTTAAAAATTACAATTGGGACTGATGCTTTGAAAAAAATGAACACGTCATCGTCTTTTGAAATGCTCTGCAGCTCTACAGTTGTACCCGACCATCTGTTGAAATGAGTATAATTGCAATTATTAGGCCGCTGTTCCTTGATTTCAATAGAGCTTTTCATCGTTCAACCATGTCATGATGCATTGATAATTATTATTAAGAAAAGCAAACAAAGTGGGCATGAAGACTATGAGAGAAAATGGAGAGACAAACATGCATTGTTATGACAAACACATCTTCAATGGACAACTAGGCTTGAAGTTAGACTTACAGTGGCTTACAGTGGGCGGCTAAGGCTCAGTGGTAGAGTCATCGTCTCACAACTGGAAGGTCCAGGGTTCGATCCCCAGCTCCTGCAGCAACATGTCTGATGTGTCCTTAGGAAAGACACTTAACCCTGAATTGCTCCCACTGTCTCGTCAGCAGTGTGTGAATGCGTATGAATGGGATTAGTTACATCTGATGGTCTCCCTACATAGCAACCTCTGCCATCAGTGTGTGAATGGGTGTAAATGGATGGGTGTGACATGCGGTGTAAAAGCGCTTTGTGTGGGCGAGGCAAGGGTATACAATTGATCTGATAGTCTATAGAAGTGTTTAATATCGACCTGTGTGAATGATCTAAGGCTGCAAATCAATTACGCTGATACATTCCTTTCATTTTCTTTCTTACCTTGGATGCAAAAATGATTGCTGTTGGGCTCAACCTGACCTCCACCTTCAAGTTCCCAGTAATAAACTGCAACAACCAGTGCCTGGAATAACAATAATTTGCATCACATCAGCACATTGTTACCTTTCTATTACCTCGACATAAAATAAAAACACAGCTTCATTAGGCCTACATTAAACAGGGTCACTCACACCACAATTAATGAACAGGAGTGATAAGGTTATAGGTTATAACGCTATGGTATGGCCCAAGAAAGCAAACGGACACCTGAAAGAATTCACCCCATTTATTGCGTCCCTCATTATGTCATAATCATACAACTAAGAAAATAGTGAAATACTATTTATTACTGAACCACTTAGAAAAACTTATGGCCAGCTGGTTTGATTGAAAAGACTCAAAACTTACACCAACAAGTGACCAGTGAGGTTGGGTTGGAAAAAAGTAAGTCACAGTTAGCATATGAGCATGAGATCAGCGCAAACAAACCCTCGCCAACCCCTCTATGCACTCACAAACCATTTGAGACCAATAATATATCCATAAAACCTTTTAATGTCATAGTCTTGAGTGTGCTTCCCCTTTTGATAGCTCTCAAACTCCCTCTCTGATTCATCCAATTGCTCCCTTACTCACATGTTCTCTCAGAGAATGGTAGTCACTGCAACCATTAAAGCCTCTTAAATGAGGCAGAACTTAGAACTACTGCGACAGCATCTTAAAATTAGCCAAGAACGGAGTTAACTTCAGCTTCCAGGTGTTCCTCACCATGACAGTTCACGTTAAAAGGTATTATCAACTCATTAAGACATGCGTCAGAGCCTTTGTAACAAAAAGAGCAGAGCTCTTTGACTGTACGTGACAGGTGGAATCCACATGTGCTCTTCTTGGTAACTGTTGGCAGGGTTGGTTTAATCATATAACAAGTGATTGCAATACCAAACATATTGTACATCCGTATGTCTGTATGGATGGAGGGACTTACACACGGTGTTATTTTCAGGTCTAAATATGTCTGTGAATTCTATTCAATAGGCTTTATTGGCATGAATGTGTAAGTGTATTTCCAAAGCATATAATAACAAGTAATACAATAATAATAATGAACAATAATTGAGTTAATATTCCTGTCACATTGCTTTTTTATTTCCATATTCAACCTATGTTTTTATGAAATCATAAAATAGTGGGTTAAGAGTAAAAAAAGTATTTTAACTTTCTTTATTTGATTTCAGTCTGACACATGCAGAGAAAACACTTAACAACCCAGCCAAACAGGTTTGTAAAAGTACCTTGATCCTCTGAAATTTTAAAAGGCCAAATAATTGATCAGTAGTCTATCTACAGGTGGGTCAATATCGCACATGCACTGCTTGAATATCACTCTCACAGTTTCTCAGAGGGAGATATGTCTGCTGCTTTTACTGACATCTCAACAAATACAATATCAAGCTGTATTCCTAGACAAACACTATACTCACCCTGCTGTTACTGTATGACTACAATCATTTAGTGTTTATATTATATAACTGCAATGTGTGAGTTAAAGCATCTTGTATTGCCTTCCCAATAGAAATGTACATAGAACAGAACTCTAAAACCCACTATTTACACGGTGATCAACCATTTAGATTAATTTCACAATCTTCTTGGACCTGGTATTTGGAGCTGCCAAGCCGCTGATTGCACGCTTCAAAACTAGACTAATCATGCCTATTATATGAGTTGATTTATCATGTTTGTCTATCATATCAAGCCGAGTGAACTTCCTTCTGTGTTTTGGAAAAATCCGTCTAGTGGTTCCAATCAGGATGCTGCTCGCTGCTCTCTGTGGGGACAAGGAACATTTCTCTCAGCTCAGTCAGGTGTTGAGTATTTTTGGAATTGATTATGGTCACTTCAGAACCTGATTATGGTCCACTTCAGGACGCAGAGTTTTGAACGCATTCCTTTCATCATTATCTAAATAAAGGAAGTCTTGGTTCTGTTTATGTATTCTTTGATTTTTTTTATTTATGTAAAAGCTCTGCACAAGAGGATTGACCACACATACAACCACACATGAAACTACTACAAGTCTGAAATCAACATGGAGACAAGACGTTAGACAAAACAAGGGGAGTTTTTCTGATTGATGAAAAGGCCGCTGTGTCCAAACAGCTCAGCCTTTGTCTTTACACCTACATGTGTAAAGACAAAGTAAGGAGAGGGTGTATATAAATAGTGTATTTAAAAACAAAGAATGTTGTCCATTGTTTCCAGTGTTTATCCTGCTGTGTTTAATCTTTAATCTTTAATCTAATCTGTATCTCTACTCTCACAGGAGTTATCAGGTTTCTTTCTCACAAACATCCATGTGTATCATAATGTAGTGGAAGAGGTCTGTAATCTGTGGTTCCTTTTTTATGTATAAGTAACTTTACAAAAAAGTTGAAGTATAAATGCATTTGGATCATGGGACTTTGGAGAAGTGGATGCAGACTTGGACCAGTGGTTCAGTTCAATTCCACAAAAGCTGCTGAGGAAGTCAAATATGTTAAACCCTCTCTAAAATAGGCTTTGGAATATTTGAATCCCATGGAGCGAGCTTAAAATTCTGCTGATTCAGGAATTAAAATGTGTTTGAACAGCAAGGGGGTCGCACGTAATGTCAGAGCAGGTAAGTCCAGGACTCTCAGATTTGTCTGGTTCCCAGGTAAGTTTTTTGTCAAAAAAACACAAAGAAATGGCCCCATTTTGCAGTTTTAAAGACAAAAAACTGAACCGTGAAGCATACAAGTATTGTTTGAAACTACATTTTAGTAACTTTTTCAAACACAATTTCACAATCCCGGATCTGTCTTCCCCACAATGTGCTGTCCTAGGTGTCCTGTTCTGCATCATCAGATTGCTTCTTCTCTCCTCTTAACTGTTGTTTTTTATTTGTGCAGGATGTGAATGGAATATCCTTTCGCTGCCCAAAATAACAACATGTCTGTCCTGAGATTGTTGTTCAGACAACCATTGACGAAGAAGTCTGCTCAGCGACGCTGTGTGGTGATTAAACACCACAGCAGGGAGTTTATGATGATTTAGTTTACACCTCCTCCCACAAGGCTCAAGCCTGACTGTCACTGTCCATTCCAGCCAGAAAAACACTTGTATGATACAACGGGTGGCGTTGGTCACTAGGTACAAATGCTTTGTGACTGATAACTCGGCCAAATGCCCAGAGCAGGACGCTAATGGCTGGCAGGTCTAACCAACTTAGTCTCCCTCTTTGTAGAAAGTGCCATAAGGTTTGAATCATCAGTTGGTTTGGCACACAATGGCAGGATCTCCCACCCACACTATTACGTTGAATGGTCCCAATATGGACATATTTGTGCAGACAGGACGTCACAGGGAGTCACCCTGTGTATTTCCTACGCTTTATCGTGATGTTATTGGACACAAGCAAACATGGTGTCTGAGATAAAGGTCTTATTCAATTACTTTTCAAGATTTAAATGGCACCTACACTCATGTTTTAATTAAGCCAGACAGTTAGCACACTGCAGAGCACAGCTTAACGTTGTTTCCCCTGAAGCTAGATGTTTCTATCATTTAGCAAACTTTATTTTTGCAGCTAATTGTTTTCTAACAATATCACTGAAAATGGGGGGAGACAGCTTACTTTTTCAGAAGCTATCTTTTTAGTACCATAAACACTGGAAACAGGAACACCGTTTTAAGAAGCTAGCTGTTGTAAGCATCTATCTTTGTTTAGTTAATGTCCTGAAACAGCAAACTCTTAAGAAAGTGCTAGTTCTCTTTTAGCAGCTAGTTAGTCTAACATATAGAAGAAAAGGACAGCTCTGTTTTGAGAAACTGACTGTTTCTTAGCAGCAATTTTTTTTATTAACACTGTAAACGGTGGGAACAGTTAAAGACAGGGTTGGTAATTTTTTCCAGATACACTTTAAGGTTTTGGTTGAAATTGTCTTTAGGTCCTGACAGAAATTAATAATTGATCTGAAAAAGGAACAAAGAAAATCCCCATGCATGCACGAGCCCACACTCAAAGCGTGAGCTGAGATCCGCTTCTGCACCAATGGCGCTCGTGCATGTAAGTAAAGGGCGTGGCTTTTGAGGGAGCACAGAGGGGAGGGGGTGGGTGAAGACGGAGCATGCGGGAATGCTACTTTTTAAAATCATGCTAGTTTTCGAAAATTACCAACCCTGCCTTTAAGCTAACTGGTTTCACCAGGTTTCTGACCCTTATACTTGTAAACCTACCTTCAAAGCAGTCTGACAGCCCAATAGTATTTCTTTAATGTAGGCTGACATAGTTGTTTTTCATGTAGCAGTTGAAAATACCCCAGAGATTCAGAAATATACAAATTTACAAACTAACAAGACAAACTCAAAACCAAGCTGGTTGTGACTCTGCATTCAAAGCAGTCTGGCAGCCCAATAGTGTGGTTTAATTCTTAGAAATATATCATTACATAAATTATAATGATCTAACTGAAGTACTGAGTAGTATACATAGAGGATGAGCCGCCTGTTTTTCTCAAGGGATGTTGGCTTTGATCTTATTGTATTAAAGAAAAGGTAGCTGATGCATGCAAACAAACCTACCTGCACACCCACACCTGTGCAAGCCTCCGTACATGTCCTACCTACCACATTCACCCACAGCCACTCGTGCAAAAAAACAAAGCCCTAGAAATTCAAAGGACATATCTAGTTTGATTGAGTTGTTTGTACTGGGAGAAGAACCAGTTGGACTCCGCTTAGCATTGTAATCTGTTTAATACTTTCGGCTTCATCTACAGTTGGCTGCCCTTATTTGTTCAGTCTCTTGTTGTCGCTTGGTCTCTGTTTTTTCTGTATCTCTTGCACAAACCTCTCTCTCCAGAATCATAATTAAAGTGTGGATGGAAGTTGATTTCTCCAAGTAGGCTACAGTGAAGTTATACAAGGGGTCATCAAGTTTGCAGGAACCATAAGGATAAAGGATTGGATAAAAAAACTTTGAGTAGCAAGAAAAGAAAGCGTGCTAATGGGTGTTAAGTGAGCCTAAAAAATATGTTTATTTCTTAAACTCTTATATCAGGTATTTTTCTCTTGAATTTCCTGCGGTACTATGAAATTGATGTACCAAATAACCGCAGCATCAATAGTTCCGAAGATTACCTTTCTTTTCTAGAGATAAGGTGTATAAATTGGTGGATTGTGGACTTGGCGAGGGCGGCTCCCAGAGCTTTAAACTAAGATTACCTGTAATGATGCTTTTGTGTGCTTGAATTACAGATTGCCTGGCTGTTATCAAAACCTGTACTGACATGACATCTGGTTATATACTCGCCCCCGGACTCGTGACTTCTGTCTTATTGTGATACCCACATGCTCCTTTTGTAATAGTGTTGCTTTTTTGATAGGCTACACGTGAATCGTGATCCACTTTTCCATGGGAAGTAAATGTTTTAAAATTGCCTTAAATAGGCTGTGATTTTAGTGTCTTTGATATTGATTTTAGCATTTCACTGGGAAATTGTTGGGTTGATGTCCATTTGACCCGGGCTTGTGTTAAATTTCGGCAATATTGTACTCTGCACTGAATCTTTGGTCTGTAAGTTTGAACCAACCTACTCATCATTGCTGCTTTATTTTTCCATATCTTCTATAATAGCACCATAAAACCAACTACAGAGCCACACTACAAGACGCTCAACACTTCCAATGTGCTGTGATGTGACCTGTACAACCGACAAAACAAGTCTTACCTAACAAGACCTAATGAGGGAAGGAAATGCAGTGCTAGAAAACCTGATAATAAAAAAATGAATCACCCACATCTGCTGCTTTATTGACTCACTCTCAGTGTGGAATTCTAATTTTAATGTAACGATAATAACCCTGTCATCTTGATATGATACTGTTTAAAATTGATGCAACTTTACCCAGAGAACAAGTCAGAACAAAGAACTGCAACTTTTAATTGTAGAATTAGGACTTTATTTACTTGAGCATTGATTATTTGCTTTACTAAACTGCAATTTAAGTGTTCAATGTGTTATCCAGTCGTTGCATTGATCAACAGAAACTCTAGATTCTTTACTTGAGTGTTGGTTGACATTACTTATCTTTCAAGATGGTTTTGAATACTCAGATGTGGCCAAACATTAAAAAATTGATAACGTTTACACACAACGTTATGTGCAGCCACAGCCCAACTTTAACTGCATTTTCCATCTCTGTGCAGCAGCTCTGTAGACATATATTAGAGTGTTTAATCAGGTGTACAGAGCTTTAGTAGACTCACAAGCTAGAGTTTGTGTCCATTTTATTGAAAGAATTAATATGTTTCCAGATGAAATCCAGATTTGTGTATCTTGTTAGCTTTTGGTTAGATTTTCATTTTATTCTATGGAATATATCAGACAGATTGTATCAACACAGACAGTTCCTAAACGTAAATACATTTAATCTAAAGCCTCCGTCTGAAGCAGCATTGGAGTCCAATCTCGACAATGATGCTGACACATTCCCCCCCCACTTAATTTGTGTCAAAGAGATCACGCTTACTTAGTTGTGTGCGTAGAGAACAGGTCTTAACAGTTGGAGGTAAGCCTTGCGCAGTGTGTCGTGCATCAAAAGCACAGTTTGACAGTTACTTTTCCCATCTGCTTTAACCAGCAGTAAAACGCACACTGTGACATTATGAGTACATGATGAGTCAATGCTTTACTGAGTGTTGGGAGAATTCACTTGTGCTTGCCAATTCAACATCAGATGCGTCTGCGATTGGTTAATTACTCACAATGGATCTGACTGTATCAAATGCATCACAGAGGACGTTACAATGAACAAGTGAGAGTGCATCAAAAACAGACAGTTTAGGATGCGCAGATTGCGTAATTGATTTGACAGCACTGTAACGCCTCATATAACTTGGGTGTCTTTGCAATTGCTCTCGAAACAAAAATAAACTCGTATTCATTTCTACTCTACTTCCACTCATAAAGGTGCTGTGAATCCTTCAAGGATCTCTTGGATTGTTTGTTTGTTTGCAAGCTTTTTCCATATATTTGTGGAAAAAATAGCCATAAGAAGTATACATTGAGTGATATGGTTAAGATGCAAAAGTAAGGTTGGACTCTTTCAAATTGTTTACCCCTGGAGGGCTGAACCAAGGTCACTTCAGTCACAGTGAACTTGAAAAGTCAACCGCTCTCTGTAATGCTCCACCGTCTTATAAAGCGGCTATTTTCAGAAGCAAAAACAAACATTACTGCTGATGGCACAAAGTGGTGGCAATTCAATTATTCTGTATACTTCTCAGAGGGACTTATTTCTTGAAACAGGCAAGACTGATAACATGGTTCAGTGTTGGAGGAGACGCAAAGCCAAGTAAACAACAAAACTGTCAGGGTATCAAAACAGTATTTGTTATGCAAAAATCACAAGTAAACAAACGAGATGAGGGCTGAAGGTGGAAAAACAAGGCTGTGGCAGTTCTCTATTACATCAGCAAGCACTTGATGTGAGAATGTTGCAGGGCAGTGGACACATCTGATTTTAATTAAGGACTTACAGACAAACATCTGTGTTTGTTTCCAACTTAGCATGTTGTCTGTAAATCAATGGCAACTCTGATGCGCTGTGTGACACTACAACAGAATAAGAAAACAAAAATACAGTATTCATAGTTGTCCTTGGATATTAGATGTTGAAGACAAAATGTTAAAAAAGAAGAGTGTTTTTTAAAAATTACAATTGGGACTGATGCTTTGAAAAAAATGAACACGTCATCGTCTTTTGAAATGCTCTGCAGCTCTACAGTTGTACCCGACCATCTGTTGAAATGAGTATAATTGCAATTATTAGGCCGCTGTTCCTTGATTTCAATAGAGCTTTTCATCGTTCAACCATGTCATGATGCATTGATAATTATTATTAAGAAAAGCAAACAAAGTGGGCATGAAGACTATGAGAGAAAATGGAGAGACAAACATGCATTGTTATGACAAACACATCTTCAATGGACAACTAGGCTTGAAGTTAGACTTACAGTGGCTTACAGTGGGCGGCTAAGGCTCAGTGGTAGAGTCATCGTCTCACAACTGGAAGGTCCAGGGTTCGATCCCCAGCTCCTGCAGCAACATGTCTGATGTGTCCTTAGGAAAGACACTTAACCCTGAATTGCTCCCACTGTCTCGTCAGCAGTGTGTGAATGCGTATGAATGGGATTAGTTACATCTGATGGTCTCCCTACATAGCAACCTCTGCCATCAGTGTGTGAATGGGTGTAAATGGATGGGTGTGACATGCGGTGTAAAAGCGCTTTGTGTGGGCGAGGCAAGGGTATACAATTGATCTGATAGTCTATAGAAGTGTTTAATATCGACCTGTGTGAATGATCTAAGGCTGCAAATCAATTACGCTGATACATTCCTTTCATTTTCTTTCTTACCTTGGATGCAAAAATGATTGCTGTTGGGCTCAACCTGACCTCCACCTTCAAGTTCCCAGTAATAAACTGCAACAACCAGTGCCTGGAATAACAATAATTTGCATCACATCAGCACATTGTTACCTTTCTATTACCTCGACATAAAATAAAAACACAGCTTCATTAGGCCTACATTAAACAGGGTCACTCACACCACAATTAATGAACAGGAGTGATAAGGTTATAGGTTATAACGCTATGGTATGGCCCAAGAAAGCAAACGGACACCTGAAAGAATTCACCCCATTTATTGCGTCCCTCATTATGTCATAATCATACAACTAAGAAAATAGTGAAATACTATTTATTACTGAACCACTTAGAAAAACTTATGGCCAGCTGGTTTGATTGAAAAGACTCAAAACTTACACCAACAAGTGACCAGTGAGGTTGGGTTGGAAAAAAGTAAGTCACAGTTAGCATATGAGCATGAGATCAGCGCAAACAAACCCTCGCCAACCCCTCTATGCACTCACAAACCATTTGAGACCAATAATATATCCATAAAACCTTTTAATGTCATAGTCTTGAGTGTGCTTCCCCTTTTGATAGCTCTCAAACTCCCTCTCTGATTCATCCAATTGCTCCCTTACTCACATGTTCTCTCAGAGAATGGTAGTCACTGCAACCATTAAAGCCTCTTAAATGAGGCAGAACTTAGAACTACTGCGACAGCATCTTAAAATTAGCCAAGAACGGAGTTAACTTCAGCTTCCAGGTGTTCCTCACCATGACAGTTCACGTTAAAAGGTATTATCAACTCATTAAGACATGCGTCAGAGCCTTTGTAACAAAAAGAGCAGAGCTCTTTGACTGTACGTGACAGGTGGAATCCACATGTGCTCTTCTTGGTAACTGTTGGCAGGGTTGGTTTAATCATATAACAAGTGATTGCAATACCAAACATATTGTACATCCGTATGTCTGTATGGATGGAGGGACTTACACACGGTGTTATTTTCAGGTCTAAATATGTCTGTGAATTCTATTCAATAGGCTTTATTGGCATGAATGTGTAAGTGTATTTCCAAAGCATATAATAACAAGTAATACAATAATAATAATGAACAATAATTGAGTTAATATTCCTGTCACATTGCTTTTTTATTTCCATATTCAACCTATGTTTTTATGAAATCATAAAATAGTGGGTTAAGAGTAAAAAAAGTATTTTAACTTTCTTTATTTGATTTCAGTCTGACACATGCAGAGAAAACACTTAACAACCCAGCCAAACAGGTTTGTAAAAGTACCTTGATCCTCTGAAATTTTAAAAGGCCAAATAATTGATCAGTAGTCTATCTACAGGTGGGTCAATATCGCACATGCACTGCTTGAATATCACTCTCACAGTTTCTCAGAGGGAGATATGTCTGCTGCTTTTACTGACATCTCAACAAATACAATATCAAGCTGTATTCCTAGACAAACACTATACTCACCCTGCTGTTACTGTATGACTACAATCATTTAGTGTTTATATTATATAACTGCAATGTGTGAGTTAAAGCATCTTGTATTGCCTTCCCAATAGAAATGTACATAGAACAGAACTCTAAAACCCACTATTTACACGGTGATCAACCATTTAGATTAATTTCACAATCTTCTTGGACCTGGTATTTGGAGCTGCCAAGCCGCTGATTGCACGCTTCAAAACTAGACTAATCATGCCTATTATATGAGTTGATTTATCATGTTTGTCTATCATATCAAGCCGAGTGAACTTCCTTCTGTGTTTTGGAAAAATCCGTCTAGTGGTTCCAATCAGGATGCTGCTCGCTGCTCTCTGTGGGGACAAGGAACATTTCTCTCAGCTCAGTCAGGTGTTGAGTATTTTTGGAATTGATTATGGTCACTTCAGAACCTGATTATGGTCCACTTCAGGACGCAGAGTTTTGAACGCATTCCTTTCATCATTATCTAAATAAAGGAAGTCTTGGTTCTGTTTATGTATTCTTTGATTTTTTTTATTTATGTAAAAGCTCTGCACAAGAGGATTGACCACACATACAACCACACATGAAACTACTACAAGTCTGAAATCAACATGGAGACAAGACGTTAGACAAAACAAGGGGAGTTTTTCTGATTGATGAAAAGGCCGCTGTGTCCAAACAGCTCAGCCTTTGTCTTTACACCTACATGTGTAAAGACAAAGTAAGGAGAGGGTGTATATAAATAGTGTATTTAAAAACAAAGAATGTTGTCCATTGTTTCCAGTGTTTATCCTGCTGTGTTTAATCTTTAATCTTTAATCTAATCTGTATCTCTACTCTCACAGGAGTTATCAGGTTTCTTTCTCACAAACATCCATGTGTATCATAATGTAGTGGAAGAGGTCTGTAATCTGTGGTTCCTTTTTTATGTATAAGTAACTTTACAAAAAAGTTGAAGTATAAATGCATTTGGATCATGGGACTTTGGAGAAGTGGATGCAGACTTGGACCAGTGGTTCAGTTCAATTCCACAAAAGCTGCTGAGGAAGTCAAATATGTTAAACCCTCTCTAAAATAGGCTTTGGAATATTTGAATCCCATGGAGCGAGCTTAAAATTCTGCTGATTCAGGAATTAAAATGTGTTTGAACAGCAAGGGGGTCGCACGTAATGTCAGAGCAGGTAAGTCCAGGACTCTCAGATTTGTCTGGTTCCCAGGTAAGTTTTTTGTCAAAAAAACACAAAGAAATGGCCCCATTTTGCAGTTTTAAAGACAAAAAACTGAACCGTGAAGCATACAAGTATTGTTTGAAACTACATTTTAGTAACTTTTTCAAACACAATTTCACAATCCCGGATCTGTCTTCCCCACAATGTGCTGTCCTAGGTGTCCTGTTCTGCATCATCAGATTGCTTCTTCTCTCCTCTTAACTGTTGTTTTTTATTTGTGCAGGATGTGAATGGAATATCCTTTCGCTGCCCAAAATAACAACATGTCTGTCCTGAGATTGTTGTTCAGACAACCATTGACGAAGAAGTCTGCTCAGCGACGCTGTGTGGTGATTAAACACCACAGCAGGGAGTTTATGATGATTTAGTTTACACCTCCTCCCACAAGGCTCAAGCCTGACTGTCACTGTCCATTCCAGCCAGAAAAACACTTGTATGATACAACGGGTGGCGTTGGTCACTAGGTACAAATGCTTTGTGACTGATAACTCGGCCAAATGCCCAGAGCAGGACGCTAATGGCTGGCAGGTCTAACCAACTTAGTCTCCCTCTTTGTAGAAAGTGCCATAAGGTTTGAATCATCAGTTGGTTTGGCACACAATGGCAGGATCTCCCACCCACACTATTACGTTGAATGGTCCCAATATGGACATATTTGTGCAGACAGGACGTCACAGGGAGTCACCCTGTGTATTTCCTACGCTTTATCGTGATGTTATTGGACACAAGCAAACATGGTGTCTGAGATAAAGGTCTTATTCAATTACTTTTCAAGATTTAAATGGCACCTACACTCATGTTTTAATTAAGCCAGACAGTTAGCACACTGCAGAGCACAGCTTAACGTTGTTTCCCCTGAAGCTAGATGTTTCTATCATTTAGCAAACTTTATTTTTGCAGCTAATTGTTTTCTAACAATATCACTGAAAATGGGGGGAGACAGCTTACTTTTTCAGAAGCTATCTTTTTAGTACCATAAACACTGGAAACAGGAACACCGTTTTAAGAAGCTAGCTGTTGTAAGCATCTATCTTTGTTTAGTTAATGTCCTGAAACAGCAAACTCTTAAGAAAGTGCTAGTTCTCTTTTAGCAGCTAGTTAGTCTAACATATAGAAGAAAAGGACAGCTCTGTTTTGAGAAACTGACTGTTTCTTAGCAGCAATTTTTTTTATTAACACTGTAAACGGTGGGAACAGTTAAAGACAGGGTTGGTAATTTTTTCCAGATACACTTTAAGGTTTTGGTTGAAATTGTCTTTAGGTCCTGACAGAAATTAATAATTGATCTGAAAAAGGAACAAAGAAAATCCCCATGCATGCACGAGCCCACACTCAAAGCGTGAGCTGAGATCCGCTTCTGCACCAATGGCGCTCGTGCATGTAAGTAAAGGGCGTGGCTTTTGAGGGAGCACAGAGGGGAGGGGGTGGGTGAAGACGGAGCATGCGGGAATGCTACTTTTTAAAATCATGCTAGTTTTCGAAAATTACCAACCCTGCCTTTAAGCTAACTGGTTTCACCAGGTTTCTGACCCTTATACTTGTAAACCTACCTTCAAAGCAGTCTGACAGCCCAATAGTATTTCTTTAATGTAGGCTGACATAGTTGTTTTTCATGTAGCAGTTGAAAATACCCCAGAGATTCAGAAATATACAAATTTACAAACTAACAAGACAAACTCAAAACCAAGCTGGTTGTGACTCTGCATTCAAAGCAGTCTGGCAGCCCAATAGTGTGGTTTAATTCTTAGAAATATATCATTACATAAATTATAATGATCTAACTGAAGTACTGAGTAGTATACATAGAGGATGAGCCGCCTGTTTTTCTCAAGGGATGTTGGCTTTGATCTTATTGTATTAAAGAAAAGGTAGCTGATGCATGCAAACAAACCTACCTGCACACCCACACCTGTGCAAGCCTCCGTACATGTCCTACCTACCACATTCACCCACAGCCACTCGTGCAAAAAAACAAAGCCCTAGAAATTCAAAGGACATATCTAGTTTGATTGAGTTGTTTGTACTGGGAGAAGAACCAGTTGGACTCCGCTTAGCATTGTAATCTGTTTAATACTTTCGGCTTCATCTACAGTTGGCTGCCCTTATTTGTTCAGTCTCTTGTTGTCGCTTGGTCTCTGTTTTTTCTGTATCTCTTGCACAAACCTCTCTCTCCAGAATCATAATTAAAGTGTGGATGGAAGTTGATTTCTCCAAGTAGGCTACAGTGAAGTTATACAAGGGGTCATCAAGTTTGCAGGAACCATAAGGATAAAGGATTGGATAAAAAAACTTTGAGTAGCAAGAAAAGAAAGCGTGCTAATGGGTGTTAAGTGAGCCTAAAAAATATGTTTATTTCTTAAACTCTTATATCAGGTATTTTTCTCTTGAATTTCCTGCGGTACTATGAAATTGATGTACCAAATAACCGCAGCATCAATAGTTCCGAAGATTACCTTTCTTTTCTAGAGATAAGGTGTATAAATTGGTGGATTGTGGACTTGGCGAGGGCGGCTCCCAGAGCTTTAAACTAAGATTACCTGTAATGATGCTTTTGTGTGCTTGAATTACAGATTGCCTGGCTGTTATCAAAACCTGTACTGACATGACATCTGGTTATATACTCGCCCCCGGACTCGTGACTTCTGTCTTATTGTGATACCCACATGCTCCTTTTGTAATAGTGTTGCTTTTTTGATAGGCTACACGTGAATCGTGATCCACTTTTCCATGGGAAGTAAATGTTTTAAAATTGCCTTAAATAGGCTGTGATTTTAGTGTCTTTGATATTGATTTTAGCATTTCACTGGGAAATTGTTGGGTTGATGTCCATTTGACCCGGGCTTGTGTTAAATTTCGGCAATATTGTACTCTGCACTGAATCTTTGGTCTGTAAGTTTGAACCAACCTACTCATCATTGCTGCTTTATTTTTCCATATCTTCTATAATAGCACCATAAAACCAACTACAGAGCCACACTACAAGACGCTCAACACTTCCAATGTGCTGTGATGTGACCTGTACAACCGACAAAACAAGTCTTACCTAACAAGACCTAATGAGGGAAGGAAATGCAGTGCTAGAAAACCTGATAATAAAAAAATGAATCACCCACATCTGCTGCTTTATTGACTCACTCTCAGTGTGGAATTCTAATTTTAATGTAACGATAATAACCCTGTCATCTTGATATGATACTGTTTAAAATTGATGCAACTTTACCCAGAGAACAAGTCAGAACAAAGAACTGCAACTTTTAATTGTAGAATTAGGACTTTATTTACTTGAGCATTGATTATTTGCTTTACTAAACTGCAATTTAAGTGTTCAATGTGTTATCCAGTCGTTGCATTGATCAACAGAAACTCTAGATTCTTTACTTGAGTGTTGGTTGACATTACTTATCTTTCAAGATGGTTTTGAATACTCAGATGTGGCCAAACATTAAAAAATTGATAACGTTTACACACAACGTTATGTGCAGCCACAGCCCAACTTTAACTGCATTTTCCATCTCTGTGCAGCAGCTCTGTAGACATATATTAGAGTGTTTAATCAGGTGTACAGAGCTTTAGTAGACTCACAAGCTAGAGTTTGTGTCCATTTTATTGAAAGAATTAATATGTTTCCAGATGAAATCCAGATTTGTGTATCTTGTTAGCTTTTGGTTAGATTTTCATTTTATTCTATGGAATATATCAGACAGATTGTATCAACACAGACAGTTCCTAAACGTAAATACATTTAATCTAAAGCCTCCGTCTGAAGCAGCATTGGAGTCCAATCTCGACAATGATGCTGACACATTCCCCCCCCACTTAATTTGTGTCAAAGAGATCACGCTTACTTAGTTGTGTGCGTAGAGAACAGGTCTTAACAGTTGGAGGTAAGCCTTGCGCAGTGTGTCGTGCATCAAAAGCACAGTTTGACAGTTACTTTTCCCATCTGCTTTAACCAGCAGTAAAACGCACACTGTGACATTATGAGTACATGATGAGTCAATGCTTTACTGAGTGTTGGGAGAATTCACTTGTGCTTGCCAATTCAACATCAGATGCGTCTGCGATTGGTTAATTACTCACAATGGATCTGACTGTATCAAATGCATCACAGAGGACGTTACAATGAACAAGTGAGAGTGCATCAAAAACAGACAGTTTAGGATGCGCAGATTACGAGCTTGGATTGATGCATTGTGTAACAACATTTCTTTACCGCAGGCTGCCTTAGGTAATTTAATATAAAAGCTGAATCCCTTTAAAAAAAAACAACAATGCTTTTTATTGCGTTTTTCAGCAGGAAAAAACACATTTTCTCTTTCAACTTCTAATGCATCATTATGAGAATTACTTTCACCCAAGGACACAATTTGAGGGTAAGTTAGTCCTTACCACTGGTAAGATATGCATAATGCTTGACCCTCAATGAACTGACAATAGCCCACCGAAATACTTCTGAAAATACTTTTATCTGCTAAATGGGGTCCGACAGAAAAGTTTTGGGAACTGCTTATATAGCTTATAGATCAGGACGCGCCTTTCTTAATGCATCTCTAGCTGAATCTAGACAATTTAAAGCGATTTTCCAAGTGTGTTATTTGCTGTTTCCAAATTCCACACAACAAACTAAAAACAGGCTACTATGTAGTTTTACAGACTGTAGTTCACTAATTACAAAAAGGTCAAAGTATTGGCAGAATAAGGTGTACAAGGTGCAGAGTAGTAAAGAAATAAGCTATGTACAAAAACTGTAGAGGCTTGAAGAAGAGCATTATGTACTAAAAACACAGTATTGAACAGTAAAGATATTGCACATGCAGAGTAATGCACAGTAGGCTAAATGAAAACTATTTTATCCAAGTATCAGTATTGCATCCAAACTTGTCTATTACGTCATTACTGTTTGCATTATAGTCTATACACAAAACCTGCTTAGAATTATAGTGAGAAATTGGTACTCTGATTTTGTTGCATAATGGCACATTAGATGGTAAAAACTGTAAAAATCACAACAATAAAACCTGCATTCAATTACTCAAGGTTATGTGTGTGGCCCACTATAATGATAATATAGAGATACAGAGATTCTGGGCTTGTTGTTACATTACAAGACAGCCGTATAATGATATATCTTACTATCTGTTTAACAGAAAAATACAAAATGCCCCTAAAGAATATCAGAATATCTGTATTTCTTCACTGTGTTTAGTGCACTTAACTTAGAAATGTCCAATTTTCTTTTTCTTCATTCCCGTCGTCAACTTCTTCTCTGGCCATATTTAAACAATGTTTAAATATCAATATTTGGCACAAACGAGTTGATAATTGTATCGCAGTCAGGACAATGAAAGTTGTCTTATCAATATTTTGTCCCACCCCAAATACTATTTAAAAGAAGTATATAAACACATGTAAATAAAACTGCCAGGAAATCAAAGTGTTTGTATTTTCGAGAGTGCACAGATTTAACATTTTCTCCAGTGTGATAAAAACAGCTGCGTGCACCAGCCACATATCAAACATGCCATCCTACTTACTGTAGGTCAACAGTTTTACACAACATAATGCTTCTGTTTCTTCCTTAATTCAATGCAAGGTAGATGTTGATTTATCTAAAACACATACTTAGAATAGTTACTCAGGATTCCTTTCCCACACAGCTACATGCGAGTCATTCTGTTTTCAAAAGCAGAATGTGTGTAGGAGAGCCAACCACACAAAGAAATATCCGGCTTGTACAGATTCTTATCAAATCTAGGGTGACATCTATCTGTTCTTTCTCTCACACTCCTCCATTAATACATTTGTCATGAGGTGTTTTTTTCTCTCTGTGCGATTCGTCATAGGTATGTGCTAACTATATCGTGGCTTATGTGTGGGTCTCCTTCATGTGGTGCCCCCTGTACAGTGGGAGGGCGGGCATCACCGGGCTGAAGCGAGTAGCAGGAGGCGGAGAAGAGGAGGAAATAGCGGAGGTGATGGGGTCAGGCTGACACACACAAGGAGAACGGGCTTTGTGACCTATTGTGCATGCAATAGATTCAGGGAATTACAGTGAGAGTATAACATATTTTCTGCATTTTTCTGATAGGAATAAATGTTTTTTAATTGACAATACACATGTGACAGAATACAAAAATGCAGGATTGATGGAGGTTGATTTGTTTGGTGTCAGGTGTCAACAAGTACAGTGATTATATTCTTATGTAGCAATCAGCATGGAGGAGCAGATGCACCACTTGGAACAGGAAGAGCCAAACAAAGAGGCAGTGGGAGTGAAGGGACCACCTTCTACGGATCATCACGGAATCTCCTGGTGATGTCATCTTTTTTAATGACATCACAGTGCACCCTCGCAGCGCTGGAACATTTCAGCCAACAGCAGAATGGGCGCTTCCTTGTGATAAATAATTACCTCCCTCCCTGCCCCCTGATTTATGTCATCAATGTTCTGAATTCAAATGCAATGTAATAAATAATCTTTTTTTTTTTTTATGTCACCATGACAACTTCACAAGGGCTACAGCGTGCTGTTGGCTTTTATTCAAGGCATTGGCAATTTTACAGTAAGAATGAATAAATGTTTGTTTTTTTTCTTTTGGAAGCTTGAGGTGGGAACGGGACAGATGGCATCCAATAATAAGAAACCTTCACGGCTCATTTATTAGAAGGGTAGCGAGATTTTTTAACACTTTAAGCCCATGTACCTATTATGTGGATTCACACCAGGGCAGAACATACCCAGATAAACAGTCTACCAATAGGGAACTTTATTTAGAAAGCTGTATACTCTGTACAATCCCCAACCAGCGTTCTCTTATCGTTGTTGGATTTCTTACAGTTTTGATGTTATATTTTTTATAGTATGACAATTTGATATTGTATTTTCAGGTGTAAATAATACAATATGATACTGACTATTATATCTATCGGATGACTGACAAGCTGATCTTTTCTGACTTGTATTTCTACTGGGGAGCATGAATGCACCTGTTGACTCTGTTTGAAGGAAATGTGTCAGTAGAGCTCTTTACAGTTCATGGTTTGTTAATGGAAAAACTTCATTCACATTTCTGTTTTAATGTTAAGGACCATATTAAAGGCAGGGTTGGTAATTTTCTAAAACTAGCATGATTTTGAAAGTAGCATTCCCTCATTGCTCCGTCTTCACCCACCCCCTCCCCTCTGTGCTCCCTCAAAAGCCACGCCCCTCACTTACATGCACAAGCGCCATTGGTTTGAGTGTGGGCGCGTGCATGCATGGGGTAGAGAACGAGCAGGGAGACAGTGAGGCATGATTGGTTCATCAAATTGGTACCTCTTGGCAGACATTGGTCGAAGTTTTTACAGGCTCACAACTGCTACAGATGACAGATTGTCTTCGTTCCTTTTTCAGAGCACATGAGTTATTAATTTCTGTCAGGACCTAAAGACAATTTCAACCAAAATCTTAAAAAGTGTATCTGGAGGAAATTACCAACCCTGCCTTTAAAAGTAGGGGTGAGCCCAAATAGTTGAATATTCGACGATTCGTTCTGAAGATGATCATTCAACTGCCAGTCTCACAGTCGAACACGTGCTTATGAAACAGGGATCCTTCCATTCCAGCTTTATGGGGGTGCTCAATGTATAACTTTACACAGAGATTTCAATCTTTATCGATCAATCAATCAATCTGTGTTTCTATAGCGCCAATTCATAACAAAATGTCATCTCAAGACACTTCACAAACGAGCAGATTTAGATCTTACTCTTTGTTATATTATTCACAAAGACAAAGACTGGCCTGCTTGCTTCAAATAAATCATGACTCATAGTAATGGATAGTTTGTTATGGTAAAATATGCCACTATGTTTGATGTGTGACTGACAGTGGCCTCATTTCAGTTTCTGTTGATTGATCATCAAGTTGTTTCTGTGTGCAGTATAGATAAGTAAATAACATTTGTGTACCTAGCTGCCCTGTTTTCCTGTTTTTACTTTAAGTTAGAAGCCTTCTGTATTGTAAATGGGCATGTGTCATTTTTAGGTCATCATAATGCGGACTTCAGTGACAAAAGAGATGGTTCAAGTCCTATTATAGAATCAATTGTTACTCTATGTCTAGAAGACAAATAGTGTAATTACGTGGTTTATCTGTGTTGCAAATGAGAATATGGATCAATCAGCGCAAAAAACAAGAAAGACATTTTGCAATTAGTCGACTAAAGACATAATCTGACAGTCAGATTCGACTACTCTTAAGGGTGTCCACAACTCAGGATAATCATTCCACATAACATTCAAATAATTGCTTTTGCATTATAATTAAGGTGCAACTTTAATTAAACAACCTAGAACCTACATTGACATTCTCAAGTTGTTTTTGCACTGCACAGGAAGTAGAGATATTTCACTTCCACTGCACCCCCTCAAGAATGACACTAAGTTCTCAGTATTACTTTTTACTTTTACTTGAGTGGATTTATAGAGCAGTAATTTTACTTCGACTTAAAGGGGCTATATGTAACTTTTAAAAATACTGCGTTTGTAGCGATACCGCATGGCCGTCAGGCAAACTGCACCAGTAACCTGTCGCTCGCTCTCCCTCGCATGCTCGTCATACGTACGTACTTGTTTTGTGTACGTACACAAACAAGCATCAACATGGCCCCTGAAACACTGGATATTTACCGGCATAATGTTTACAGAAGAGGTAAGTGGTCATACACATGTGAGAGTCTGTGAAGGAGTCTGTGTGTCTCATTCTCCATCCTACAAACGACAGTCTCGGCAGGCACTGCCTGAGAGCAGGAGTGTGTGATGAGTTTGTCCGCCTGTGAGAGCTCCTAGGACGGTATAAAGTGTGTGGAAGGCGGCCTCTGGCTGTGCAGGTGAAGACCGGGAGTGTGTGATGAGTTTGTAGTTTGTACTGTTGATTTCTGTAAGCGGAGCGGAGTGAGGAGGACGTTGAGAACGCAAATAAAATGACACTGCCTGGAGCTTTAGCGGAAAATCGGACCCGGGGCAAATTGTATACAGGCAACACAGATAGACAGTGAACATCTACTTTTTCACTTCAGTTAAACGTTCGCTTATTAATGGGCGATACAAAACTATTTATACATGTAAAAAGTTACATATATATGTCACTTGTAGCTATATATAAATCATTAGGCCGTTAGGCAGTTCGCCTGACGGCCATGCGGTATCGCTACAAACACAGTATTTTTGAAAGTTACATATAGCCCCTTTAAGAACATTTTAATCAAAGTGACTCTATTTTGACTTGAGTACAATATTATTTAACTCTTTCTACCAGCAGTGACCACAGTCCATCGCTGCATTCACAAATGCTAACTGAAACTCTAATGCAAAATCACTGCTACCTTTTCTAGTTTAAATTTGTATTTATTCTTATTTTTTTGGTTATTTTGACAGGGACAGTGTACAGCCTATTATCTGTATCAGAGTTAGCTATAAGCTCATTTACATCTGTAGTCCCTGGGCAGGAGACAGAGATAACATCTCTGGACTGAGGAAAAGTGTGAAACCGTCTTGAGATCTGATGACTCAAATTTTGACTTTCCACTTGGAAATCCTGGATGCCCCATTGTCTTTGCTGAAGAGGAGAGGCTTATTATTAATGCACAAATTCAAAAGCAAGCATCCATGATGGTGTGGAGAGGCATATGTGCACGTGGCATGGGTAACCTGCACATTCTATCAACACACCATTAATGCTGATCCAGACGAGTATTGGAGCAACATATATAGCCAAACAGACAGCTAATTTTCAGGGAAAAGCCACACAACCACACTCTGCACGTACTGTATAATAACAGTATCACTCATTAGTATTAGAGTCTGGGTGATAAACTGGACTTCCTGTAGTGTAAACATAAACAAGACAGAGGATACCCTGAACTGCTGAACAGCAGAAAAAGCACAGTAAGCAAGAATGGTCCAGCAGTTAACTTTTAAAATGACAGGAACTGGTCAACCCAGTTCCCAAAACACTTACAAAGTGTTAAAAGAAATAGTGATGAAACAGAGGTGTAAATGTGTTGCTTGCATCAAAATCAAAAAATCACATTTTAAACAACATCCCACATTGTAGGTAATGGGGTTATAAGAGTCTTATCCTGGGGAAGCCCTCTGACTGGGCAACAACAGTGCTGAATAAATGTAGTTGTTTTATTTCAGCCCTCATAATTGTATTTGGTGTTTAAATTTGGAACTTTCGTAAATAGAGTGCACCAACAAGTCCTTTTATAAAGGGGTTTCCATTAACAGGGCTGGTAAGATGTACCATTTGATATAAAAGAATCATCAATTGGAAACTTCAGACTTTTGAGAGATCTCATCTGGTGAGCAAAATATGATCTGCGGGCCCTTTTATGAACTCTTGCTAGGCAACATGATAATGCTACTGGGGTCAGTCCATTAAAAATAACTGCCGGGATGTTATTCAGCCAGTTGCTAAGACGACCTGCAACAAAAATAATGTAAAAATATAACTTGATGACGATGTGAGTCAGCAGGAGAGCTTCCTGGAGCAGCAAAGACTTTCTGCAAAACACGGAAAGAATCACGTCGTCTCAAAGGCGAGCACTTTGGGTAAACATGTTTGCTGCCGGGTGCAGTCAAAAATAACAAAGGGTCTGTCCATCTTCCGATATGGTTAAAACGAGCTACTGTAAGTCATGTAAACCAAATTACATTTATGGCAGGTCAACAGGAAATACATTTAGATAACACTGATGGTGACCAGTCAGCACGGTGTTGAACAAGCAGTTTATACTCTAGGGACTTGACAGTTGACACTTGTGATAAGGCAAAGTCCCGTAAGGCAGTGGTTGATATGCAGTGGATGGTAATATGTCCATGTTACCAGATGTGATCAAAATCTTTGCTGCAACCTGCAGCAATCACGTGTCCTGTTATCTTGATATCTTCATCCTTACCAGTTTGACTATTCTCACTGCAATCTTAACTGGTTAATTCTATGTTTAGAACTTAGAACTGGATATGCTAATATTGGCCGATATTGGCTCCAGAAAAAATAGCTTAAAGATGGTTAAATGCCTAATAAAAATGAATAATACTGCAGGCATCTGATATTTTTTCTGGTTTTTTTACTTCAAGCTTTTGTATCTTTGTAGTCATTTGAGCATCCTTAATAACACAACATATACAATGACAGCAGTGAATCTGGTGCATTTTGCATCGTGCAGACATTGATAAAAAGCCCAATGTCAATCAACAACACCTCTTTACATATACCTCTAGAGACTTCTGCTTACATCATTTTAGAAAGGAAGTGACATAGGACTGTTAAAGTTTAGGGATTTTTCTGTAACCATATTTTATTTCTAGAGAGAACTATAGGCTGCTGTTGAGTTCAGCCGTCTAAAATGAAATTTGTTTCCCCTCTGTTGTATTTTCATTGCAGATGCTTAAACTCTGCAAACGAAACCAGTACAGTGCATGGTATAAGAGAAAATACTTTGTTGTGAATAAAAGAACTCAATGCTTTAAAGTCAACTCCCTCTCACAGTGACATTAAATGTGTTCTGGGGAACCTACACCAAGGCAATACAGCGTAACATAAGTTTCACGGAGGAAGTGATGAGAGACGAAAGATGTTGAGTGAGAAAACCAAAAAGCAGACCAAGAAGGCCTTTAATGAGAACACAACAAAGAGAGACAGGCCTGACTTCTGCTGGATCATTATTTGTTCCAGTGTTGGTAGCATAAATTGTCTGCCCCTTTGCGAAATAGGGCAGACAAGTGTTTGGTTTCACTGTCTGGTTTGCAGCATTTCTGATCTTGTGTATCCATGTACCCTTATGACACCTACGTCCTGGACGGCACAAAGTCAACATCTTTGATAAAAATCCACAACAACACCCCCCTGGATGTTTATGTTAAAAGACACTTCTTTCTCTCTGTCTAATGTTAATGGATGTTGCAAAATGAGGGCAGAAGCAAGAAATCCATATGCACAATGAGGAATGATGACTGCAGGACTAGTCACCAAATATGACATAAATACAGAAGGATGTGAATGGTGAATACTATATATCCAATTTCAGTGTTCAGACTGACTCTTATTGCATAAATGAAAAACTGCTTCGATTAAGGGCTCAGGGAATGAGAGAAAAAATATTGCATGTGTCATCCAGCTGCATGCAGTAACTCCCTTCCGGTTACTTTTCTCTCATCATGACGACCAACTTAGCTGTATAATGACTACAGTATAATTACATTTTCGTGGAAAAGAGCGTTCTTACTGTGACATCATTTAACAAGTATGAAAAAGTCTTGGTATGCAAATACTTTGTTACATAAAGCTCAAAATGCATTACCATTAAATTGATGCAATAAATCGAGATGCTTCCCTGTGGATCACGGTTTATTTTTTTCCGGTGTGTAAAAAAGCCCTCAGATTTTCAGTCAAAGTTAAAGGGAGTTAATGTATTAACTTAGGTTCGGGAGCAGGACCACGCCCAAACTACACCTCCAATCACCTGACAAGCCTACTTATACTGAGCCATCCCACTCCACACCGCTTGTCTCAGTTCTTCGACGATCCACCCTCCCTTCCCTTCCTCTCATGCACTCAACCTCCTTCCTCATACCTCCATCTCGTTTGTCTAAATTCTAGGTACAGTCTGGGGCCATGATCAGCTCGGGCAGAACTACGCTTGAGACGGTTCCCCCACTCAGAGTCTCCCTCTGCCCTGCAGTCAGTTCATCCTTCCAGACCAGCCAACCGACAACATCCTCCTCCATCATAACCATTACCTTAGCATATATTCATCTGTCTCATTATTCATATGATCTATCATTAAATACTGTATCTAAATCGTCTATGGTTGTGGCGTGGTCCTTGCTAGTGAACCAACAACTAAAATCTGCATCATCACAAGTGGAAGTCTAGCATACTAAAGCAAGTACCACTTATAATCAGTCAGCTAAGCTCTGTACATCATCCCAATGGATTTTAAAAAATGAAACTTTTTACATGTGTTTACAGCCCAGACTTTCAGCGTCTTTTTAGGTTCATAATAAATGACAGCAATATGAAAGAAAGTTATTCGTAAAATTGCATTTAACTCAAATATAATCTGAAGAAGTTGTCTGACCACTGTGGTTTTTGACACAGATATGCATAGAGATGTGGCAGACAAATAAAAAAAGATTTGTCTAGAGTGAGGGACAATTGCAGTGCATACCATGAACTGTTTTTTTTTCTGCTGACTCCTTCAAAGGTGTGCCTGACCCATTTTTCTGCAATTTCTCTGATTGTTTCCAACTTTTCAGCCTCACAATGGCCCTCTTTATTGAAGCTGTCAGCTCATTTGTCAACTCTGCCAATACCAGCAACAGATTCAAAATGAAAATGCAACACTTCAGCTCAACACAAAAACAACTCGAGGCTTTGTACCAGCTGATTTGCTCATTTACTAATGATGGAGCAAGGCACACCTGCTGGAACAGCTGAACAACAAACTGTCAAATTACTTATTGTAGAACGAGGCAGCCTAAAATGATAAATGTCTGTTATCCTCCATACAGTGAGAATGTTGAAAGCTCTGTCAATTAAAGCTGAAACACTACACTGAAAGCACATACTGGTAAAACAAATGGCATCCCATCCCCACAGAGCACTTAAAATATCAAACGTTTGGGTATTCATTTATCTTAAATAATTGAAGTGACATAATTTTCTAGAATGTTAACCCTGAATGCAACAATGAAAGAGACTTTAAGGGAGAAACTAAAGCGGTAGGTAAGAATACAAAATGTGTTGAAACCAAATAATATTCTTCCTCTTCATTTTGCTTCACTGTTGTCAAGATTTTTAAATTTCAGAATAACCATTATTAATTAAGCAATTTGATTTGTTAGAGAGAAAGTCGATTTCTTAGATGGGCTACGCTTAGACTGTTGATCTGACACAAGGAGACCCAGCTACAAAGTCTGTTTTATACATGGTTACAAGCCATTACCCAGATTAACTAACCGCTTTAATCATCCACAATGCATGATGTTTGAGATCTTTAGAGAGTTTAATTATGAAGAAGCTTGATTTGGAGAATAATTAAATGCTGTCAGACAAGTGTAGTAATATTTGTGAAGAGTAAACTGATGTACAAGAATGTAAAAATTGTACTCAAGAAAATGAACATGAATACTTACCATGCTGCTGACCTGGATTTTGTTGAGCTTCTTGTTCAGTGTTTATCTTTATGCATTAGTTTAGTACAGTCAAATGTGGGTTCTTTGAAAGTGCATCAACACATTTTCTGACTTTAGAATTATAAGCACGTTCTACAGGTAGTCTGGTGATGAGCTGAATGACTAAACTATCAGGAATGACTAAAGCAAAGCTACTAAATCATTGTATGATTTACAACCTTGGTCTGCCACAAAGATTGCAGTAAGAGGGGGTAATGTATTGCATTTAAAGAACAGTAGTTTGTTGCTTGCAGCATCATTTCCATGGCAGCTAACGGGAACTGTCCATAAGTTGAGGGTGTCTTTTGTTTTTTCGTGTGAACGTGGGAGGCGACTTTTCAAGGGATCACCTGTGGAGGTGCAGAGCTCTTCAGATGGTGATGTGTGCTCCGCTCCGAGTAGATGAACAGGAAATCCCTTTATCGCCATGGCAACGCCATGCACCTGCGTCGGAATGGCGTCAACCGAGTCCCTGAGCCTCACAGCAATATGTTATTTCCTGTCAACTCAAAGGAAAGCTTGCCCTTCAGCTTTAGTCGTGTTATGATCGCAGTGTGAGGACGAGAATGTGACATAGAGAGATTCTCATTGCCCTGATTAGACCCCTTATAGGCAGTTAGTGAACAACTGAAGCCTTGCGTTTTCCAAACTAAAGATGCAATCCTCATAAATAATAGCTCAGTCTAGACAGCTTTAGATTTTAGATTTCTGATCTTCAGCGTCACAAAACCTTTCAGGACTATTTCTGGAGCAGTCCTTTATATTATCTGGAATCAATAACTGTTCCCTAAAATAATTAATTTGGGATTTGTCATCAAAACGTAAAATATCTTGAATTGAGAGAGGAGGGATACTACATATATTGGAGACAGTGATTATCCAACAACAATTCTAACGCATACATTTCTACTTCTTTATCTATCCAACGTGCTCACTCTCTGCCTGCCTCCTTTACTTTGTAGACAGTGATTGTTAACATTTTATGCAGGACCTGAGGGTGCAAATGGAATTTTAAACCTCTCATCAAACAGCTCCACAGAGTAATCAAAGACTGTTTACTCAAAGATGAGTTGTGGTCCCTGAAAATGAAGTCATGGCATCTGTAGATGGACAAGAGTCCCTTTGATAGCTTTAGTTCAGAAACCTGTGTCCTCGAGTGGGTCGCTCTTAATTAAATCCACTGACGGCACAAAGCGACTTTAACTCTTAGACTCTTTGTACTCTGGAATCAATGCTAATTCCAACAAGCTACAGGGCAGCTAGCTCTCTAAGCTGCTTTTGTCAGGGAGGAGTGTTTTCAGGCAATTATTCTTTCTTGTTTGTGATTGTAAACAGTGGAGTCTGCTAAGTCTTCAGTTCTTTCCACAGGTGACTTGAAAGGTTAATTGAAATGATAGAAGAAGAGTGTTTATGTCTTCTGTAAGGTTGCCCGATGATTACCATTTTAAGCCTCAGAGCTTACGCTAACTTCTACAATGAATCTCAGTATCATCATTTATTAGGAGACAAATGTTGGGCGACAACACATAATATTAAACAATCTGCTGAGTGTTGCATTAATTATGTTTGGACTCAAAAACGTTCAGCTGCATATTAGTGTATTGATTCATGCAGTTGTGATTCATACGAGTTGAAAAGAAGGACAGTATCCCACCGTAGACAGATATACAACTCAAATGCAGATGAAGGAGATAGAGTTGGGGGAGTGCAATGTTTTTTTTAATTATAAGATTCTAAAGCTTACAAGACCATTAAGAAGACAAGGATGAAAACAAGAGAGGCAAATCCAACCAGGAGGCCGGCAGGAAGTCAATTTTCAAGTCCAAACAATCAAACAGGTCAAAAGGGACGGGTGCCCAGGATACAGGCTCAGATGACTAGAGAAAAAAAAAAGACTTTAAAATGACATTTGCAGACTAACTGTGGATAAGTAAGGTTATATTCCTATTTGTAGGGAGTGTTGATGGAATAAGGTAGTGGTGGGGAGATGGATAGGAAAGATCAGGTGGACGGGGAATAAGAATATTGTGAGGAATTTGAGTGACAGAAATGAAAGGGAAGTCTAAGAACATCCAGTGGACAGGTGAGCATAACATTGAATGAGCAGGGGAACAATGAATGTGGCTGAAGAGAGGGGAGGACAAGCAGGAATACAAACTACAGGGGCCAACACTGTGTCAAACGGAGACCGCTGGTCTGACTAATAATGTGGTGGTATGCAGTTTTGCTAACCTTTTTTGGGGAGAAATACATTTTGGTTATTGAAAACTAGACATGACACACTATTTTTCTGCGTATATGACCTTTTCTACTGCAGCCATAAGTACATGCTGAACTTTAGGGAATAATTGGGTCAGGCTTCAGACAAATAGGATGGTGTCATCTTTACAAAAAGAGATGCATGTTTGTCACCTTGCAGTAGCAAAGATGCAACATTTAGATGTTTTGATCAAGGAATAAGATGTCTTAAGTCTTACTGACTTTTGAGTCTCAACTGAACACTTCATACACATTTCCGCAGGGCTTTGAGTGGGTGAGATTCTGTAACACTTCAGTTTTGACAATTAATATTTTGTACATGCTCGCTTTCCTAAAATGTTAATTCATCCAACAGATTTTGATGTGCATGAACAAAAAAGATCATAAAACAAAACATTTAGTCATCATAGCTTCTTTTGAGAAGTGCTTATGTGACCTTTGAAAGTCATGAAAGACTCATTTCTAGAAAATGCCAAAACAAGGGGTACATGTGCTCTAGTCTCTCACTGTAACATCTGCACACTCCCACAAGACCTTCACACGCCACACGTTCCTGGTGACCCAAGCCTTTTTGCATATCCAGTGAACTCACCCTTCACACTCACTTGTAGAACAAACACCCTTCCCTCCCTCTGACTAGCACTCGAAACTCACAGTTCATTTCCCTCCTCATCCTGCGTATGTTTCTAAATTGGATCATCAAATTTGTTCAGTCATAGCTCCTGACTTTTACACCTAATCTCTGACTCACATGACCTCTGCTGTGTTCCATCCGTCTCTGCATTTCAAAACTGCATACATTTATGCAAGGAATTGCACTCATAACCAAAACTTTTTCTGCCAATATACACACATGACCTACTTTTTAACCTTTGTTAATCACTGGAGCTTTCCGCAAAGCCTGCTCAGACTGTCAGAATTCAGCAGAGATGGAGAGCAGGTGGCTCAAGACCAGGAAGTGTGAAATGTGTTGTTTGACTGGGGAAAAATCTTCTTTGCTTTCGCTGGCAGTGTTCAAAGATTTTGGCACAAAAATCTAGTGTACACACTTAAAGTAACTCTTTTTACACTTTAACAACAAAGTTACTAGTATGTAAGTATGAATTATTTTATTAAATGAGAGGTGTTTAAAAAAAGTTAATGGTTCATTTCCATTTAAAGAATCTGTACATGTTGTACACGATTTCCTGGATTGCTTAGCAGTAAATGGACTGCATTTATAGAAAAGAGTCCTTTTCTACCCTTCAGACCTCTCAAAGCGCTTTCACCTCTATCACCTTCTTACACACACGCACACGCACACGCACACACACACACACACACACACACACAACCACACACACACAACTACACACACACACACACACAGAGCTAAGTAGAGTGCCCTACTGCTTATCAGTACTCATTAATTCACACACTGATGGCTATGCCTCCCAGGACACCTCGACATGTAGACGGCAGGAGCTGGAAATCAAACCTCCAACATTTTGATTGTGAGGCCACCCACTCTGCCACTGAGCCACAGCCACCCACAGAAAATGGTCACCCTTTACTAAGTTCCACAGTCATCATATTGCATTTATTTAACTTTGTTTTAGTGCTGTTTATACAGTTTGGCCTTCCACTAAATGATAAGGATGTTCAGTTAAGGTGATTTTGTTAACAGAGCTCAGGTTATTTACAGTCATAATGAAGTTATATTTTCATTTCAATAAGCCAGCATGCAAGAGGATTCTTAATTAAAGAAAATTAGGCAGCTATTAATTACAATATGAGAGACTGATTTATTCAAGTGTGCAGATTGTACTTACAGATTGTTCTCATTTCATTTGAATTGACAGGAAACAGATTTCAGCATTAAATGTAAACACAAGTGGCATGATATTAAAGTTTTAAATAGTGCCAGATTTGTGTCTAATCAGCAATTAGTTTGCATTAAAAAACAACACATTCACGGTGCAGAGGTGGGCACATAAGACGACATTTAAATGACAAAGAAGTTTGTTGAAGACTGCAATTTTCGCACTTAAATGTCACATGGATCAAAACACAACAGGCTCTCTAACGTCTGACTCCCATGCTGTATATGCTCCCAAAACAAAACACATCACCACAATTATCGTGTGTGTAATTGTGTGCTCAGCAAATGTTCAGTGTGGCTTAATGTATTCCACTGCAATTTGTATTCATTATGCCATTTTTCCTGCCTAATTATGATAGTGGCAGAGCAGGCACGGAGTGAATAACACTTTGTCTCACTATCCCTTTCCCTCTCTTCTCTCAATTCTAATGGGAACTCTCTTTCTACCGCTTTTTGTTGGTCTCTCTCAGTAAGTAGTAGTGCTGTTCAGCTTGCAGTGTCCAGGCCACTCTCAGAGGGACCCAACGGTTCTGCTGCTGCCTGGAGGTCAACAACCAAACCTAATAACAAAGAGTGGGCAGCCATGTGAACTTTGTTGATCCTGATCCGGCCAGGCACTTGGACATACTTCCGCTCGTACACACTTACATGTACGCCGAGGTCAGACAGAAGTGAGGGAAAAGACTTTCAATGTGGGTGAAGTACAGAGAGTGAAGGATGGGAAGGGAGGGACATGGAGGGATGCAAGATCAACCACAGGGAGGAGAGGGAGGGCCTGTAACCCATGGGATCAAAGCAGAAGAGTCTGAATTGTTGATCAAAAGGTTACTTAGCATTTCCTCCATATTAGCATAAGAACATTGGATGTGTGCTGAGATGATATGATACTCAAACACCTTCATAGGTAGGGGTGAAATGGATCACATCTGATACGTGATCTGTTTGGATCTGCC